>OY748314.1:1521046-2216443 GCA_963556515.1 Nudaria mundana
TGACATGTAGAGATGATAAAGGAAGTAGGTACCGATCCCAAAAATTAAAAACTAAAAAAAAATTTTTTTTCTAAATTTGGTCTATAAATATAATCCCCAAAATTACAAAAAAATCCCCTCACTTTTGGGGGTTGTTTTATTATTTTTTATATCTTATATATTTCACTAAACTATTATTATAATAAATGTTACTACAATGTATAGTAGTTAAAAGTTTAAATACTTAATTTTATATTCCCACAATTCCCACGGGAAAACATTGCCGGGACAAATAATACTGGCTCTGATTCTAACTCGCATCTTTGGGGGGCTATTCCACATCCCAAAGTGGCCTTACTGTTCCCGTTCTCGTGGGAACCGGGAACGAGAAGAAAGTTTTAATATATTAATGGAATAAAACTCTTTATCTAAACTAATTATTCGTTAATTAATAGAATGATTAGCAGATTTTTAATATAATATAAAGATCTTTGTACGGTTTTTTTCACCAGCCTGTGGATCTCGCCCCGCAATGCTGTATTGTCGATGTCAACGTCAAATCAGTTCGCCCCGTTACCGCCCGCAACCGGTTAGAGCGGTCCACGCTACACGAAACGCATTTCTTTATTCAATGAAATTTGACATTGACATCGACACGCATTGCGGGCGAGATTAGCACGCTGTGTAATTACGATTGAAGATTCATTACATAATCGACTATTAATTAATTTCTAAATGCATTTTAACGATCCTGCCAATCATCGGACGAGGCACAAAAGGTGAAAAAAACGCGCGTTCACACGTCAGCGGTTTTAAAACGCGACGGTTTCTTAATGCACTGTTTTTTTTAAGCGCTGGGCGGTAAATAAACGTCGCGTTTTTTAAACTTCCGCTTAAATAAGCCGTAATACAAAACTTACGGTTTAGGCAATAGGCTCACTACGTACCAACAATTATTGAAGTATAAAGGCGTATATTATGCCCTCTATCTACCTTATCAAGGAAATAGGCGTGAATATAATTACTAGTAATAAATATTTAGTCGTTTAATTAACTAATTTAGTGACATAGTTGCTCGGGAAAAGACCGGTCATTCCTCTGAGTTCTCCTGCAAAAGAAAGTTAAATTATTATCTACGGGATCTCCTCAAATGGGGATCTATCTGTGTGCAAACATTTTATCAATATCGGTCCAGCTATTTTTGTTCTAACTCAGTACGTAAAACGTAGTAACGTAAATAAGCAGGGTCTTAACTCAGTCAATAGTCCGAGACGCCCAGGACTTTAATTGTCTGTGCCACAGCGGCTGGCACGTTACAATTATTTTTTTTCAAACTTACAATATAGCTATATTCATTCGGCCATTTTGGACATAACCGATTATAAATGTGCCCGGGTGACGGCAATAGGCTTGCCCCCTATTACGTGACGTGGGGATATAGGCGTGATATATATTACCTTGCCACCAAGCAGGGTCTTGACTTCGATCCAGTAACAGCTATGATATCGTCCTTGTCAAAGCTAAGCTCTATCGGCATTCTGAGCTGTGTACGGGTACATAGCTATCACCTGGAATAGACAAACATACATCTTCACTACTATTATAAAGAGGAAAGATTTGTATTTTTGTGTGTATGCTTGTAATGCATAAACTCAAAAACTACTGTGCCGATTTCAAAAAAAAACTCTTTCACCATTGGAAAGCTACACTCACCCTGAGTAACATAGGCGTACCGGGAACGAGTAAACTAAATCAGCAGCTAGTATTTTATAAAGTTAGTTAAACGGGATTGTAGTCCTAAGTGGTACCGACAATGTTAACACATTGCAAAGGTTAAGCAACATCGACTCAGGCCGGATGGGTGATCATTTCTTAAGACACTGAGACCCTTCCGTACCTCGGAGAGCAAGTAAACCGTCTGTCCCGGTTGTCATACTAACATCTATGGCAGTCGTTAGGGGGTTGTTGGACCGGTCTAACTACAGGACTTCGATATCTCCCATGGGTTGTGAAGGTCAGATGGCAGTCGCTTCACAGAAAATATCGAAGTTCAGCCGCAAGCAGTTAGACTGGAAACCCGACCCCAACTGAGTTGGGAAAACGCTCGGTGAATGATGATTTTAAAGTCACCAAGGCAAACCGGGGTAAATTACTATCTAATATATAAAATTATCGTGTCTCGGTGTTTGTAGTTAAACTCCTCTGAAACGGCTTGACCGATTCTCATAAAACTTTCGTGTGCATATTGGGTAGGTCTGAGAATTGGACAACATCTATTTTTCATCCCCCTAAATGTTAAGGGTAGTCCACCCCTAAAGCAAAACAACGTTTGCCGGGTCAGCTAGTAAAGTGTATTAAATTACATACCTTATCAATAATAGTTTCAGCTGGAACGGCATTCTGAGACAGCACTGGAGTTGTTCTTCCTGATGTACGACCAGACGACTGGAGCAGCTGGAAAAAAAACCCACATTTTTTTAAGTAAAAACTAGTTGTGACTAGGAAAAATTAGTTCTGACTAGGAAAAACCCGTTCTAAATAAACCAGTATGATAATTCTTTTGTACACGTCTTTGTCATGTTACTCCTAAACGGTTGGACCGATTATTATACAATATTAGTATAAAGATAAGTTGTATCGTAATTATAAGTCCCCTGTATTGGAAATCATTTACATACTTAATACTGATAAAAATAAATATGTAAGATGAAGATTGAATAAATGACAAATATACTTGTACAATTTCTAAATACATATTATTACATACATACATATTATTGTATTTACAATTTTTTTATTTCAACTTATTAATTCTTTGCGAAATACACGTAGAGAGATGTTATATGATAAATAATAATAGTTCCACCATATTTCCGTCAACTAGCATGCAAAGTACAGTACAAAACACCCAAACTCTGAATTATATATTTGGCTCGACCGAGGAATCGAACCTTTGTCGAAATCGGATGTAAAAATTAAAAAAAAAAGTAATACGAGTTTTGTTCAGTCAGAACTAGTTTTAACTGATATAAAATTAGTTAAAACGGGTTGTGACTAAAACGGGTTTTTACATTAGCATAATTTATGTACGTACCTTGACATAGCTAGCAGGAAACCATCCGACTTGACGGTTACGGCCCTTCGCCTGCAACTCGCCCTCCCACCATCCTGTGTCTGCCTTCTTGCGGACAATTAGCAACTGGCCTTTAGTCAGCGATAGTTGTTCCGAACTGGGAATCGAATTAGAAAAAAAACACGTCAAGAATTGACATTAAAACTCAGACTCAGACTTAAAATTACCGACATGGGACCAAATAATTTTCGGAATGGGACCAAGTTGAATTTTAAAAAGTTTTTGAAGTTTTTGACAAATTATAATATGAAGCAAAGATTGTATGTTGTCGGTATTGGTCATCGTAGCTCAGTGGTCAAAACCTTTCCGTTATTAGGGAAAGGCCGCAGGTTCGAGTATTGTCGATGTCATTCGTTCTTGTGAAATATAATTTCAATCTAAATATTAAAAAAAAATTAAATATAATAGATATTTTTTTACAAATCGCCAAAGTAAGCTAATATAAGCTTATGTTATGAGATCTCTACTCCATTTTTAGGTACTCCTCCGTTATAGATCCCACTTCTGATGTCCATCAGAAGTTATAGATCCCACTTCTGATGTCCATCAGAAGTTATAGATCCCACTTCTGATGTCCATCAGAAGTTATAGATCCCACTTCTGATGTCCATCAGAAGTTATAGATCCCACTTCTGATGTCCATCAGAAGTTATAGATCCCACTTCTGATGTCCATCAGAAGTTATAGATCCCACTTCTGATGTCCTTCAAAAGTGGACATCAGAAGTGGGATCTATATTGGATGTATTAATGTATGTTAAGTTTGTTATACCCTCACCTCGAGCCAGTATAGTTGGCTATAGCCTGTGCTACCTCACTCTTCTTCCTCCCGAGGGCGGAGTCCCTCCCGGAGTCCCTGCGAGTGACTGAGGCAGGTCGGGCTCCGCCCTCAATTATAGATGCCACTTCAGAAGACACCGGGGTCGTGGGTTTTTGGTCCTGGAAATATTAAAATCGCCGTCCGTTTGTTTTAGAGAAAACTCGAAAACGGCTGGACTGATTTGGCTAATTTTGATCTTAAAATATTCCTCGAAACTTAGACAAGGTTTAAAAGGTTCATTTGAGGCGGTACAAAGTTCGTCGGGACAGCCAGTTAACTTATAAATTCAAATATATAAAGTCGGAATCCGGACTCGAACCAGCGACTGTTCCCTTTTCAGAAGGAACGAACTTGCGATCACATTATCAGTGTGCGAGTTACGGCGTCGATACAGCGCCATCTAGCGGCAGTTGAGGAACTAACCACTATGATACGTTGTGTAATGTTGTAATTGCAATCTTAGGCGACTCATGTATTTCGTTTGTCCGCATACTCCTCCTAAACGCCTGAACCGATCTCCTTCAAACTTACCACAGTGCTAACGGGAGGCGTGAGGGTGGATTAGAGCAAAAAAAATTGAAAATCGGACATACCATCGAGCAATAATCACCGAAAAAAACAATAAAATTGAACATAAAAAAATAAATCGTTGTCGTTCGAAAATTTAACACATCGTTCAGTTTTTTGCAACAACAGTTACAAGTCAGTCGTTAGTCCTAAACAACAGTTCGAGAATGGTTTAGATTTACAACATGACCCGGTAGGTGGCGCTGATGTGGCAGTACGAAGCTCCCCGGGACAGTTAGTGATGTGAGCAATCTGTGCACTTACATGGACAGGCGGAGACGCGGGAGCCTCACTAGTCTCTGGTTGACAGACGACAGGAGGCACTGGGGGCGATGGTATGCTTGTCTCTTCTTGGATCGGTTCTACTGCTTCTGGTATGGGAGCTATGGTATCTGTAGTTGTAGCATCTTTTACTACGTAATTCGATGGGAAGACACCCGTCCTAGTAAAAAAAAACATTTTAGTCGCCATCTTGCCCAAAGTTTAGCGCTGTTCACACTAGACGGACGTCTGCCCATAGACAGTAGACTTACGAACTTTCGTCGCTAAAATCTTATTGGTAGAATCGGGAATCAGCCAATCAGAGCTCAGCAGTCTATTGTCTATGTCAAGTGTTAACAACGCTTAAGTAAGTCGAGATAACAGAAGTTTTTCAATTCGACCGTAATTTTTTTTTATGTTTATTCGAGGATATATTCGTCGTTTATGAACCGATTTTAAAACTTTTTTTTGTTAGAAAGGAGATATTTCCAAGGTGGTCCCATTATAAGGAAACCAGGATCCGATGATAGGATCTCGGAGAAATCGAGAGGAACCTTCAAAAATTGTAAGGTCAACTAGTGCATTTGTAATTTTTTGAATTATAAGCATAGCATAGCATGCATAGCATAGCATAGATTATCTTTATACATATAGAGCTGAAATTTACCTTTTTTTAACCGACTCTTATACTGAATGACAATGTTATCAAAGATTATATTTAAACACTTTATTGAATATTGTACAAATAATTAATTAGACAATTTTACAGCTTTTATTATTATGTATTTATTTGTGTTGACAATTTTTTGTATGATTTTAAGATTTTAGATCATTTATTTTATACATACATACATACATATGGTCACGCCTCTTTCCCATGGGGGTAGGCAGAGACTATGGAATTCCACTTGCTACGATCCTGGCATACTTCTTTCGCTTCTTCCACTTTCATAACTATCTTCATGCACACTCTCCGGCTCTGGGTACTCTTGACCTGACCTTTGTTCAAAACATCTCCGATTTGGTCGAAGTACGTTCGCCTATGTCGACCCTTACCTGCCTGTCCTCACGCCCGCCTTATGTATCTGTTTCGTCCATCTTCTTTCATCCATCCTCTCTACGTGCCCAAACCATCTAAGCATCCCTTTTTCTATCTTACTCACTCCATCTTCTGATACACCGCAAAGTTCTCGTATCACGCTGTTCCTCACTTTCTCAACCAATGTCACCCCAGCAATTATTTTATACACCGGAATTTTAAGCAGTCAAATGTGTCACTGAAAAAGTGATCCACTATTTAGCCCTTAAGTTAGATTAAATATGAACCTAAAGGATTATTACTAAGATGCTAGTAGAACCTTGCTTATGGCATGGAAACAGTACGCGGGCCAGGCCACAGCGCCTGGCCTTTTTTATTTATCCTTAAAAATACAATAATTTTCAGACCATCTTCCCAAAAATCCCATATCCTGACCTGGTCCCACACCGGCCTGTCCACCAGTCTCCATCCCGGCGGACCACCTCGATCCTCTCCCCACTCTCGAAGTTTAAGTCCCCAGGCTCCGCAGAAGTGTAAGGGAACGCTGCTATGTAGAAGTCACCACCTTCTGGACAAGTTTACAATATTCTATGTATATTATGTATGTATTTAGAAATATATAAGTATGTATATCAGTTGTCTAGATCCCATAGCACAAGCTTATAGCTTAATTTGGGCTAGGTGACGTTGTGTGAGAATGTCCAAACATATTCCCATTAAGACATTTTTCATGTCATGCGTTTTTCCATGTCAAATTTCATCCAATATAATTTTTTTATAACTCGTGGTCTAGTGGTAACCGACAATGTTAACACATTGCAAAGGTTAAGCAAAATCTAGTCGGGCCGGTCTTAGGATGGGTGACCATTTCTTAAGACACTGAGACCCCTCCGTGCCTCGGAGAGCACGTTAAGCCGTCGGTCCCGGTCATCATACGAACATCTATGGCAGTCGTTAGGGGTAGTTGGAGCCCTAAATCAAAAATCCTCGCGGTCTAACTACAGAACTTCGATATCGCCCATGGGTTGTGAAGGTCAGATGGCAGTCGCTTCACGGAAAATATCGAAGTTCAGCCGAATCGCAGTTAGACTGGAAAGCCGACCCAAACTGAGTTGGGAAAACGCTCGGTGAATGATGATAATTTTTTTATAAATGTTTTTTTATTTTGGAAGTTTTTACACAACGTCATCTAGCCTCAAACTAAGCTATAAGCTTGTGCTATGGGATCTGAACGACTGATAAACATACTTATAACTCTGAAATAAACATTTATGGATACACAAATATTTGACTCCACCCAGGAATCGAAACAGAGTTCTGAGTCGAAAGCCGAAAATTACCGACAACGCCACCGAAACAGTCAATTCATTAATGAATGATTGAATAATTTAAAAATAGTTTAAGTATTTTTTTTTAAAGTCTCGGTTCGATTCCCGGGCCGAGTACAAGTTTTTTTTTTATCTATATTTACTAAGAACATATCTTCGTATGTCTTATAGTTTCAGACTTTCCCATACTGAATGAAGTATGTGAATTGCATTGTGTATTGTATTGAAATATTGTGAACTCAGATAAACCATCTATAAAGAGACCAGCTGTCCCGGCGAACTTCGTACAGCCTCAAACTAACCTTTTAAACCTTCCCTGAGTTGGTCCGAATATTGTAAGACCAAAATTAGTCAAACCAGTCCCATCGTTTGCAGATTTTAGCGAGGCAAACGGACGGCGATTCATTTTTATTTATACAGATGGTGAGTGTCACCCGATTTCTTCGTGGCGACTTCTAAGCAGCTCTGATATAGGTTGCCCAATATATCACACGTCAAAAAACACGTCAAAAAACAACGAAAATCTCTTATACAACAGTAATGTCCGTCCGTCCGTGAACAACTTTCAACTCGAGAACGGTAAGAGCTAGAGACTCAGTGTAAACGACAATCGACTTAGCATAGTCGAAAATCCACCAAAATGAACTTGACCTTTGACCTCTAATCTCAAGGTCAAGGTCAAAACGAGGTCAAATCGTGAACGGTAATAGAGACTCAAGACCAGCTGCAATCAACTCAACATGGTCAAAGACCTCTAAAGTGATATATTCTTGTATTTCAAAGCAATGAAAATATTAAGAAAGGCGCTATAGGTAGTTGAGTATGCAAAATGTGAGGACCGGCAACTATGGTCGGATTCTTATACCTGAGACCCCAAATAATAACAAAACACATCTTGCCACCAACTGGGATGGTCTCTTCCCGCTCCCTTCACAACCCCTCACAGAGCTAACTGTAAGCATAGCGCGCTTAGGTATTCAGTGTGTTTCGGCATCTATCGACGTAGAAACTAAAAATTTATTAATGAAATAATTAATTAAAATTACCATTTTGAGAGATAGCGGTTATTAACGTTCAACAAGTTATAGTCTACACGCAATGCTGGTCCGCTCCTATTAACTCCGTCGTGATGTCATATAGCCTATGTTACTCGCTAAAAATGTAGCTTTATATAACCGAAAGAAATTTTAAAATCGGTGCAGTCATTTCTGAGGTGTCACGTTGTCCCGCACAAACTTTGTCCCCCCTTTTTCACCCCTTTAGGAGTAGAATTTTGGAAAACCCTTTCTTATAGGAAGTAAACGCCATATAAAAAACACGCCTTCCAAGTGTTAGGTTTCTACGATCAGCGGTTTAGGCTGAACGTTGAATCGTCAATCAATATTAATGACAGTTAACCATACAATATATGAGTAACATGCTTTGTCCTGAATGAATGACTGCTGAGCCAAAGCCGCTGATCGTAGAAACCTAAAACTTGGAAGGCGTGTTTTATATATGGCGTATACTTCCGATCTCACCAGCTGTGATAGTCCCTTCCCGCTCCCTAGCAGGAAGGGACCATCCCAGCTGGTGGCAAGATGTGTTTTGTTATTATTTGGGGTCTCGGGTATAAGAATCTGACCATAGTTGCCGGTCCTCACATTTTGCATACTCAACTACCTATAGCGCCTCCTCTAAACTTAAACTGTAGTGACGTTACGTCATTTTGACTGTTTGACTCTTCTGACGTGCAGAGTGGTTGTTGGTGGTTCAGACCGGTTATCAGCGCTCTATCGCGGCCGAGCCCACTAGACGGTATGTCCAGTGGAGCCCGGCGGACTTTAGCCTCTTCGGGAGTTTGTGGGGCAAAGGACCCGCAGCACGCAACCCTTTTAGCCTGCTTCTGTAAGGACGACGGGTGGCTATCCCGTCGTCCTCAGGCCCCGATCTGGCCGCTGACTGCGGAACTCGGTGGGGAGGGTACGCTCGCTCCCTCTCCCTCCGAGGGTGCCTAACTCGCTCGCAGAAGGACACGGCCGCGTTCCACCTACTCCCAGTTGCCCTGAGATTGTGAACCACTTACCTACAACAGGCATGGCTCCACCCAAATCGTTAGACATCTCCGCCTCCGGCACTTCCGCTATACCTGATTTAAGGAAAAAAATCCGATTTGTAAAAGAACACCGACTCCAAATACTTAACCGGAATGGGACCAAATTGAAATGAAGCTAGCTTTCAATTCAAAATTAATTTTCAAAATCGGGTCACCCAGTCGCAAGTTACCTCATATCTTCGGCTTTTTTAATCCGCGGCCGCACCTACGTCCATTGCCGACCGCCTCAGGATATCTTCGGTCTGATGAACCAATTTGAATTTTTTTTTTATCGGAAACTACTACTTCCCAAGTTGTCCCATTTCAATTTGGTCCCATTCAGACTACTGTTTGGTCCCATTACGCCAACTATTTGGTCCCATTCCGACAACTGTTTGGTCCCATTTCAATTTGGTCCCATTCCGACAACTGTTTAGTCCCATTTCAATTTGGTCCCATTCCGACAACTGTTTGGTCCCATTTCGGTAGTTTGGAAGTCAGTTGCTGTGTCAGTTTTCGAAGTGTATTTTTAATTGAAAGTTACTGCTTCCCGATTGGTCCAATTTCAATTTGGTCCCATTCAGACTACTGTTTGGTCCCATTACGCCAACTATTTGGTCCCATTCCGACAACTGTTTGGTCCCATTTCAATTTGGTCCCATTCCGACAACTGTTTAGTCCCATTTCAATTTGGTCCCATTCCGACAACTGTTTGGTCCCATTTCGGTAGTTTGGAAGTCAGTTGCTGTGTCAGTATTCGAAGTGTATTTTTAATTGAAAGTTACTGCTTCCCGATTGGTCCAATTTCAATTTGGTCCCATTCAGACTACTGTTTGGTCCCATTACGCCAACTATTTGGTCCCATTCCGACAACTGTTTGGTCCCATTTCAATTTGGTCCCATTCCGACAACTGTTTAGTCCCATTCCGACAACTGTTTGGTCCCATTTCGGTAGTTTGGAAGTCAGTTGCTGTGTCAGTATTCGAAGTGTATTTTTAATTGAAAGTTACTGCTTCCCGATTGGTCCAATTTCAATTTGGTCCCATTCCGGTTTGATGTCGGTTAAAAATCAAAATGCGACCTGATAAATCGCAAAATCTGACATCGAACAAACCATCGCGTTTTCCATACAAAGTATTGCCCTGGGTTCGAACCCACTACCGGTCCAATAGTTAGTTAGGTTATAGTTTTCTCATATCCATCTCCTACGGGAACTCATTATCGGGACAAAAAACCTATATCACTCAGGGATAATATTCCTACATATTAGTGAAAGAATTTTCAAAATCGGTTTAGTATTTACAGAACTAATTCAATGTAAACAAAAAAATAATAAATACCTTCGAGTTGAGTTTTTGTATCAAGTTGTTCAATAACTTCTGTATACACAGGCGCAGTCAAATCTTGAACATAAGACTCAGGAAACCATCCGGATTGGCCTGCATAGGGAAATACATAAAAAAAAAATGTATCGTCAGCAAAAAAAATATGTACACAATGAAAATGTTCAAATTGTCAGAATTATGTACGGTTTCGATAATATCATTACATGTCGTGTTGAATATTGTTAACAATGATGATATGTATTTCTCTTTAATCTATTTGTATACAGATTTAACCTTGCTATGTTTTTGTATATATGAGTGTTTGTGTGTGTTTGAGCGTGTGTATCTGTGTGTGTACCTACTACAACCTTTTCGTCCTAAAGATCTATCCATCCAAAGGTTACCTGGCAGAAATTGCTCTATGCAATAATTTTAATCTCCTTGTATGATTTAATACTGTGGCGTACAATAAAGCATATATAATTAAATAAATAGATATGTATGTATGTATGTATGTGTGTAGTTACCTCTGGCAGTTCCCCACCTCCAGCCTGGTTCAGCGTCCCCTCTTGGCGGAGTGGCATCAGTCACCTGGTCATTTCAAAATATTAAATTATTAGTTCACTAGCTGTTGCCCGCGGCTCCGCACGTGTGGGAGTTTTTTAAGTATCCCATTTTCTTCTCCGTTCCCAAAACTATCCCTATGTCAATTATCATCCAAATCTGTCCAGTCGTTTGACCGTGAAGGGGGTTTAAACAAACAAACAAATAAACACGCTTTCGGATTTATACTATAAGCTAGAATTTTAGCAATAATTTTCTTTTTCGTGGATATTTTCACACAACGTCACCTAGCCCAAACTAAGCTATAAGCTTGTGCTATGGGATCTAGACGACTGATAAACATACTTATATATTTCTAAATACATACATAATATACATAGAAAATACCCAAACTCCGAAACAAACATTTGTGGATCACACAAATGTTTTTAATGTTCATAAAGTAAAATTGTAATGTGAAGCAATTTTGACTTAATTTTTAAAAACCTTTATAATTGACTGACATTCATTCAAAGTGTTATCTTGTAACCTAATTATAAACCTAACATATTTTCTTTCATTTTCATAATAATAAAGATACTGACCAAATCCCCCGGCTGTAGACTCAGCTCATCCCGAGTTCTGGAGGTGAATTCAAACAAACACCGCCACCTTGCCTGGCTCGGGGTCGGAGTCGGTACAGATTCTGTAGCTGTAAGTTATACAATAGGGTGTTATTTATCTATAACTAGCTATAATAGACGATGGGCTTCACCCGCTTGACGTATTATATATTAAAAAAAAAATATCCATAGTCCGTGACACCCAGGACTATAATTGGCTGCGCCATAGCGTAAGCTGGCACGTAAGATTTTATTGCGTTTCATCAACATTTCATCGAAAGGAAATGGGTTTAAAAAAAATTTTCAAAATTACAATATAGCTGCTCCCTTTTATTAAATTCATTCGGCCATTTTGGACATAACCCATTATAAATGTGCCCGGTGACGGCAATAGGCTTGCCTCCTATTATATGGGACTAATATACTGACAAGTTGTAGGTGTGTAATGCACCTCTGCCTACCCCTTCGGGATATAGGCGTGATGTGTGTTATCTATAACTAGCGGATGATGGGCTTCACCCGCTTGACATATTATATATAAAAAAAAGTATTATATTTAGAGGGGCTCGTGGTCTAGTGGTAACCGACAATATTAATACATTGCAAAGGTTAAGCAACATCTAGTCAGGCCGGTCTTAGGATGGGTGACCATTTCTTAAGACACTGAGACCCTTCCGTGCCTCGGTGAGCACGTTAAGCTGTCGGTACCGGTTGTCATACGAACATTTATGGCAGTCGTTAGGAATAGTTGGAGCCCTTAAAAATCCTCGCGGTCTAACTACAGAACTTCGATATCGCCCATGGGTTGTGAAGGTCAGATGGCAGTCGCTTCACGGAAAATATCGAAGTTCAGCCGCGAGCAGTTAGACTGGAAACCCGACCCCAACTAAGTTGGGAAAAGGCTCGGTGAATGATGATAATACTTCGTTCTACAACCCCCTGGTTAAGATGGCTCTTCAGTGCAACGAAATCGCCAGGGATTCGATGTCTTTGTACCTAAACTGTTTTTATTTGTAAGAATTGTAAAACAGCTTTTAAATCAGAGTATTGCGGTTTGAAACTCCATCATGTCCTATTTGTCAAAATTGTATACTTTACATATGTTTATATTTCAACTCCTTAATGTTACTTTTTTTGTATACACATTCTTTTGGAATGCAACCTGGATTTGTTGTTTTTTTTCTGATTTGTATTTTCTTTATATTTTCGGTTGTAATCTGTTATGTGTAAATGAATAAATAAATAAAACCTTTCTCGAGAACCACTCTATCCATTAAAAAACTGCATCAAAATCCGTTGCGCAGTTTTAAAGATCTAAGCATACATAGGGACAGATAGACAGCGCAACACGACTGTTGTTTATACTATGTTAATGTATTATGTAACTTAAGAAGGTCCCAACTGACGAAATGGAGTGGTCGTCTAATCAGGTTACAATATTTAAAAAAAAAAAATTACTAACGAATATCCGTAACTAGCGAACGCTCGCAGCAACAATTTATATACTAAAACTTTCCTCGAGAACCACTCTATACATTAGTGAAAACTGCATTAAAATCTGTTGCGTAGTTTTAAAGATCTCCTACATAAAGAACGGAAGCAACTTTGTTGTATACTATGTTATGAAAAAGTAAACAGTAAGGTCAGCAAATTATAAGTTCATAAATATGGTACCAGTGAATATGTTCATTATACCTGTCACGTAAGCTGAGTCTCCCCAGGCCTCGTCCGTGGGGGGCTCGCTCCACGTGTCGGCGCCCGCGCCCCAGGTCACCTCTTGAAGCACCATAATATGAACATTAGAATAGGTTAGATAATTTTTTTTACATAAAAAACTAGCTGATCGCCGCAGCTCCGCCCGCGTGATTTAGTTCACTCGTTCCCGGTTCTATGTATATGATGTATGTATTTAGAAATATATAAGTATGTTTATCAGTTGTCTAGATCTCATAGCACAAGCTTATAGCTTAGTTTGGGACTAGATGACGTCGTGTGAGAATTTCCAAAATGAATAAAAAATACAAGTTTATGAAACTGTTGCATAAATAGGGGTATTATAACACACCTACGAGAGTTCTAATACCTAGATATGTGCAGTTTCATGCATTTTGAGAAACACAAACTTGAAGAAGTTGTCGACAATATGGCTGTAAAACACAACAAGGCGGTATGTTCGACAGACTTTAGGCCTGTTATTGCTACTGGACGTAAAACCTCATAGAAAATCTGTATCATAAAATAAGCTTTATTAAATAATAATTTTTCGATATGAGAGTAGATAAAATAAATAACATAGGGTAACCGCTTACCTTCAGACCAAGCCTCAGCCGGCGCAGAACTCCTGCCAGCATACTCCTCTCTCCTCTGCTCGTACATCTGCCACACTCTCTCGCACTTCTCACCCAAAGAAGACACAGTCTCGTGCAGAGAAGACAGGCTAGACTTGTTAGACTCTAAGTCTAGCTTCTTTGAGTCTACTAAGGCTTTTGCGGCTTCCACCTTGGAAATAAAAAAAAATTATGTCAAAAACTTACACAACAACCGACTTCAAATTACCGAAATGGGACCAAATTGAAATGGGACCAATTGGTAGGTGACAGCTTTCAATTAAAAAATTAATTTTCAAAATCGGTTCATCCATCCAAAGATATGAGATAACAAACTTGATATTTTTTTTCTTATTCTTCATACAGCACATACCTTATCTCTCAGCTGTTTGAGAGTTATCTCCATCATGTTAAGCTTCCCGTCTTCGCCTGCGCCTTCTGAAGCTTTAGCCTGTATACAAATACATTTAGCTATTGAAAAAAAAAATTGATTTTAAGACGAGTAAAATGTTTTTAGACCAAAATTAGCTAAATTGGTCAGTTCTGGAGTTTTAGCGGACGATAATAGATTAATAATACTCCCGATGTACACCCCATAGGTACATCAGTGCACCATACAGCGTACAAAGATGGATTCCTAGTGGTACAGTGTAGGGACAGCACATACAAAGATGGTTTCCTAGTGGTACAGTGTAGGGACAGCGTACAAAGATAGATACCTAGTGGTACAGTGTAGGGACAGCACATACAAAGATAGATACCTAGTGGTACAATGTAGGGACAGCACATACAAAGATGGATTCTTAGTGGTACAGTGTAGGGACAGCACATACAAAGATGGATTCCTAGTGGTACAGTGTAGGGACAGCGTACAAAGATAGATACCTAGTGATACAGTGTCGGGACAGCACATACAAAGATGGATTCCCAGGAATATATACACTGTACCACTAGTGGTACAGTGTAGGGACAGCGTACAAAGATAGAAACCTAGTGATACAATGTAGGGACAGCACATACAAAAATGGATTCCTAGTGGTACAGTGTAGGGACAGCGTACAAAGATAGATACCTAGTGATACAGTGTCGGGACAGCACATACAAAGATGGATTCCCAGGAATATATACACTGTACCACTAGTGGTACAGTGTAGGGACAGCGTACAAAGATAGAAACCTAGTGATACAATGTAGGGACAGCACATACAAAAATGGATTCCTAGTGGTACAGTGTAGGGACAGCGTACAAAGATAGGTACCTAGTGGTACAGTGTCGGGACAGCACATACAAAAATGGATTCCTAGTAGTACAGTGTAGGGACAGCGTACAAAGATAGATACCTAGTGGTACAGTGTAGGGACAGCACATACAAAGATGGATTCCTAGTGGTACAGTGTAGGGACAGCGTACAAAGATAGATACCTAGTGGTACAGTGTAGGGACAGCACATACAAAGATGGATTCCTAGTGGTACAGTGTAGGGACAGCACATACACAGATGGATTCCTAGATGTACAGTGTAGGGACAGCACATACAAAGATGAATTCCTAGAGGTACAGTGTAGGGACAGCACATACAAAGATGGATTCCTAGTGGTACAGTGTATCGACATCACATACAAAATTGATTCCTAGTAGTACAGTGTAGAGACAGCCGAAAAAGCCTCACCTTAGCGTCAAGTTCAGCTTTTTCTTTGTTCAAAGAGATCTGTTTCGCGTTTAACTCTTTAACCTTTGCTTTAAGCTGTTGCATTTCCGACATACTTGAGTCGCGGTCTGACCTGGAAATTTTTTTTTTACAACGTCATCTAGCTCAACTTAAGCTATAAGCTTGATAAATATACTTATATATTTCTAAATACATACATATTATACATGGGAACACCCAAATACTCCGAAAAACTTTATTCCGAATTTCGATATTCCGATTTTCAAAACTTCGAATTAACTAAAAGTCAACATGTTTGTTCTACAGAATTTAGTGACAGAAAGAAATCGCTGCAGAACCAACTTCACGCAGTCTGGTCTGGGTATCTGGAATGGGTAGAAGTGGGTTAGGTTAGGTTACAACTGTGACCACAACAGAGCGCGAGCCGAGCGAGCGAAGCGAGCCTGCCGCGGCAGCGGCCGGCGAAGCGCCGGAATTGATCTGTGTTATATAAAAAAAATGGGAAATACTTTGGCATGTGACCAGGGAAACAAAAAGAACAACGCATCTGTCATTAGTTTTTTAATTCTACCTACTTCTCTCTGATGAGCAATTACGTGTTTGTATCTTGCTATTTAGGTACGAGTATTTTAATAATCAGAATTCGTATTGTTTATGTTTCGAAATATCATTAAGTCGGACTATTGAAGCTCGGTATTTTGAGAGTAGTAATTATAAACGTTAGGAATATTGAAATTTAGGAATTGTAAAAATAGGAATAATGATCAATCGGAGATTTTATATACGGAATTTTGAACCAGTCGGAATTATGAAAATCGGTATTTTGAAATTCGTATTTATGACTGACGGAATAAAGTTATTCGTATTTATGTAGTGAACCCAATATACATAGAAAATACCCAAACTCTGGAACAAACATTTGTGGGTCACACAAATATTTGATTCGACCCGGCAATCGAACCTGGGACCTCAGTGACAGCAGTCGCATACACGTACCACTGCGCCACCAAGGCAGGAATAATATACATCTATACTAAGAAATATGTATTATAAAGAGAAAAGATTTAATTCTTTGTTTGTTTTGAATAGGCCACTTAACCACTGAACCGATTTTGATAATTCTTTCACTGATATATAGCTGCATTATCCTAGAGTAACATATGCTACTGTTTATCTCCGTAACATGTTAAAAAATTATCTTGCTTAGTGTCCCATTTCAATTTGGTCCCATTCAGACAATCATTTCAATTTGGTCCCATTCCGAAAATCATTTCAATTTGGTCCCATTCCGACAATCATTTCAATTTGGTCCCATTCCGACAATCATTTCAATTTGGTCCCATTCCGACAATCATTTCAATTTGGTCCCATTCCGAAAATCAGTTCAATTTGGTCCCATTCCGACAATCTTTTCAATTTGGTCCCATTCCGACAATCATTTCAATTTGGTCCCATTCCGACAATCATTTCAATTTGGTCCCATTCCGACAATCATTATAATTTGGTCCCATTCCGACAATCATTTCAATTTGGTCCCATTCCGACAATCATTTCAATTTGGTCCCATTCCGACAATCATCTAATCCCATTTTAGTATTTAAATTCAGATTTTTTTTTACTAAAACATTTAGTGTAAATTTTTGAGTACAGATGACACTTCACCTAGTACCCCTCCCTATCTTAAGGAACGTTCCTTAAGATAGGGACCCCTCCCTATCTTAAGGAACGTTTTAAGTTCCATAAGGACACACATTCTAGTTGCTTGAGATCATCGGATAATTTATTGTTCCAACTACCGGTGCATTCCACAAAACTCTATGATAGTTCTTTCACTGTTGAGGCCGCACGTTTGTGGAATGCACTGACGTCCTCCAAATCCCTAGTGAAGGGCCATTATTTATCGATGGTTGTTTAAATTATAACACTGCAGTGAATAGCTCATGGTTGCTCCGAGTGCAATTATAAAAAAAAAAAATATTTATTTTAATATTTCATGCAAATGTATGTATTATTAATTATAATTGAAAAACGCGACGGACGGACAGACAAATTGTCGTATTAAATATAGGTTATTTTTTTATCTTGTTTACGATCCCTTCCATCCTAAGGTTGCCTGGAAGAGATCGCTATTAGCGATAAGGCACATTGTACATTTAGTTATTATAAGTATGTTTTTAAAGTATTTTCTAAACTGCGGTGTACAATAAAGAATAGTTATGTTACTTCAGACATTTAACCAACCTCATCCCGTCTATGGTGCATTTGGCGGCTGCGACAGCCGTCCGAGTCTCCCTTATATCCTTGGCCAAGTTGCTCGCTCTAGCAGACACTGTGCTCAACTCTGCTGACAATGCTTGACTCTTTGCTTTCATGCTCAACACTTTGCTTTGCTCTTCGGTCCTCATTGCTTCAAGTTCCCGGGTTCTGTACATATACAAGAATATAAACTAGTAAATATGCAAAGAAATTTCAGAATAAATCAAATGTTGACAACTACGGTACCAAATATTGACCTGTACCATGAAACTCACAACGACAGCTCTCGTCGACCAACTCACGTCATTACTGAGTACGAGTGATAAGGACAGCGATAATAATCGCTCGCTATCGAAATGTAACTTAGTAACGGTCAAAATCGTGTCAGCCGTTTTCATTGAATAATTGTTTTTTATTGTATTTTCCAATAAGTCTGTCATTCTTTTTAAAAAGTAAACAAAAGAAAGAGAACTCTTACCTCTTCTTCTCCCACTCAAGTTGACACTGTCTCTCCATCTCTTTCCGAGCTGCCTCGCGTTTCTCCTGTACATCATTTGAGGAGTTAAGAAAACGTTTTTATTAATAGTTTTTTGACAGCTGGGTTTGTTATTGAATAATGATCAGTAACTAACTATTTACTTCAGTTTTAATATTGGGGCTTTCCATATAAAACAAAGTCGGGTTTGTTTAACCAATTATAACACGAGAACGGCTGGACCGATTTTCATGGTTATTGATTTGTTGTATTTGTCCCTGTCCCGATTAGCAGATGAACTAATTAAAACATTTTGTCTTTCTATATGTTCCGGCTAATCTGTGAAACGGCTGGACCTATTTAACGAAACTTCACTGGCAGATAGCTGATAGTTTAAGAAAAAACGCGGGTAACGTCACAAGCGTCCGCCAGTTCAAAATAAAAATCTTACCAATTCTTCTTTCTGTTTACGCAACAACTCCTCTTGCTCTCTCTTCAGCGCGTCTATACGTATCTTCTCTCTCTTTTCAATTTCCTCCCTCTCCTTGCGTTCTCTTTCCGCCTGTAGTTAATATTATTATTTAGTTAAAAAGTTATAATTCTTGAATAATCTATATATAGAAATGGTGAATGTAATTTTTGTCCCCCCTTAGCTCTCGAGAACTGCCTATGCTCCAATGATGGTTGACCCCTCTATCTGGAGGCAAGTCAAAAAATCGAAAATTTGACCTAGCCCTAAGGGGTCAAAAAATCGAGCTGCAAGTCGGACTCGCGCACAAAGAATAAAATCACGTTTGTTGTATGGGAACCCGCTTAAATATTTATTATATTCTGTTTTTTTAGTATTTGTTGTTATAGAGACAACAGAAATACATCATCTGTGAAAATTTCAACTTTCTAACTATCACGGTTCATGAGATACAGCACTAGACAGACGAATATCGAAGTCTCAGTAATAGGGTTCCCGTTTTACCCTTTGGATACGGAACCCTAAAGAATGGAGTAGGTTCTTAATTCGACTGTATATTTCTTTTAATGTTTGTGACATCCTTCAACTGGGTGAATAGATTACTAGGTATGCAATGCATTCTGCTGATGAAATAATTGAGCTGAGTTTGTCGATCCGGGTCGAACTCCTAAACGACTGGACCGATCTTTATAAATTCAGATATATGCACTCACGGTGATGGTCACTATGACCGTGCCAAATTTCAAAAAGATCGATCCAGTCGTTTAGGAGGAGTTCGATCACGAACGAAATACACGAGTCGCCTAAGAAAAAGCTTCGTAAACTCAGCTCAATAATTTTTTTTTCTTTTTAATTGAAAGCTTCTGGAGTGGTCCCATTTCAATTTGGTCCCATGCCGGTAATTTGAAGTTGGGTTGTGTCAATATTTGCCTAGTATTTTTTTTTGTCCAAACCAAACTTACCTCATCTTCCTACAGCAATGAAAAAAAGAGAGAAAACCATATTACAAAGTTGAAAAGTAATAAAATAACGTTTATTATCTTTGAAATTTTTAGAAAATTATTTAGATTCGTCAAAAGTTGGTGTGACTCTACCGAGGGTTCCAAAATGCAACGAGACTGAGAAGAGCGCTCAAGAAACTCAGTTCGGCTTTTTTCCAAAATATTTCATCTTAAATCTAATACAGAGTTATTTAGAAAGGAGCAATTCGTGTTACAACCAGACAGCCTTGTCATCTAAGAAATCATTAATACTATAATAAGCTTTATGGAACAATTTACGTTTTATTAGTTTTTTAAATTTATTGACAGATAAATTTGCTATTTCGGTTGGCAATGTATTGTACATTCGAATAAAGTTCCCCGCAAAAGAATTACTAACTTTATGAAGCCTAAATTTAGGAACAGCCAGTTTATCCTTATTTCTTAAGTTTAGATTATGATTATCACTATTTTTCACAAATTTTCTTTTATTCTTGTGGGTATACAATAAAATTTCATAAATATACTGTGAATACACTGTAAGGATGTTAATATGCTTAAACTTATCTCGTTGTAATGTTTTACACACATTAAATTGCTGGAACGATTTTGATGAAATTGGATAAGTTGAGAAATTTAAACTCCATCGTATATGTTAATCCGAGACGTCCAGGACTTTGTCTGTGCCATAGCGGCTGGCACGTAAGATTTTGTTGCCTTTCATCAACATTAAATACAGCTGTTACTTTTTATTAAATTCATTCAGCCATTTTGGACATAACCCATTATATGTGTGCCCGGTGACGGCAATAGGCTTGCCCCCTATTACGCGGGACTAAAAATACTGGCAAATCGTGGGTGCGTAATGCGCCTCTGCCTACCCCTTCGGGGATATAGGCGTGATATGTGTGTGTGTCTGTCAGCTTAATCAATTCAAGTGTGCGTAAAGAAAGTTTACCTCAAACAGTAGGTGTATAAAAAACATTACCCACCTTTTCTTTAAGTTGAGCATCGGCGAGTTGAGATCTCCTCCTCTCTAACTCTGCCTGTCCTCTCGCCATATTCTCTCGCCTTCTCTCTTCGTAGGACTTTACACTCGCGTTGGATGTTATGGATTCCCGTCTAGGAAACGGGAGACGGGAATTAAAAATTTTGATAACAAACTTCAAATTACCAGAATGGGACCAAATTAATATGGGACCACTCGAAAAATCTTCAAAATCTGTCACAGGTAACAAACAAAAGAAATTAAAAAAAAAACAGTCGAATGCGGTTAAGGAATATCCTCATTTTTTGATGTCGTTTGAAAGTCTATACTAACATTATAAAGAGGAAAGATTTTTTTGTCTGAATTGAATAACCTCCGTAACTACTGACCCGATTTTGAAAATTCTTTTTCAAATAAATACTCGTAAATAAATATTTTTGGACAATGGGCGCTTTCACACTGCCACGATATTGTGACGATATCGTGCATTTTATCGTGACGATATATGGGAGGTAAGGGTGCATTGGGCATGTGTTGTTAAGCAATTTAAGAAATGTTTAAATTGTCATTACGCAGATACCTCCCCTATATCGTGGCGATATCGTCACGATATCGTGGTAGTGTGAAAGCGCCCATTCTCACACAATGTCACCTAGCCCAAACTAAGCTATAAGCTTGTGCTATGGGATCTAGACAACTGATAAACATACTTATATATTTCTAAATACATACATAATATACATAGAAGACACACAAACTCCGAAATAAATATTTGTGGATCACATATGATTCGACACGGAATCGAACCTAAGACCTCAGGGACGGCAGTCAATATGTAGCTTCATTATCTCCGAGTGCTATATGCTACTTTTTATTCCGGTAATGAACTAAATCGCGGTGACCAATTAGTAATCTATATTGCCAATCTTAGATCAAAAATACTATAGATATTGGGTTCAGTACAAATACAACGCGGAATGCTGGCACTCGAATACTATATAGGTAATTATTACAAATACCATATATAAAATAAACAAGATTGTACATTGATGGTTGACATAGAAATAATTCGTAATAACGAATACAGGCGCATCAATGTACAACGCCGTTGTCACATCCCTCGAGAGTCAGCAAGCGCAATAGGAACTTAGTACGGCGCGCGGTTGAAGCGTGCAGGTGTGCAATGTACAGCGCCGTTGTCGCATCCCTCGAGAGTCAGCAAGCGCAATAGGAACTTAGTACGGTGCGCGGTTGAAGCGTGCAGGTGTGCAATGTACAGCGCCGTTGTCGCATCCCTCGAGAGTCAGCAAGCGCAATAGGAACTTAGTACGGCGCGCGGTTGAAGCGTGCAGGTGTGCAATGTACAGTGCTGTTGTCGCATCCCTCGAGAGTCAGCACGCGCAATAGGAACTTAGTACGGTGCGCGGATGAAGCGTGCAGGTGTGCAATGTACAGCGCCGTTGTCGCATCCCTCGAGAGTCAGCAAGCGCAATAGGAACTTAGTACGGCGCGCGGTTGAAGCGTGCAGGTGTGCAATGTACAGTGCTGTTGTCGCATCCCTCGAGAGTCAGCACGCGCAATAGGAACTTAGTACGGTGCGCGGTTGAAGCGTGCAGGTGTGCAATGTACAGCGCCGTTGTCGCATCCCTCGAGAGTCAGCACGCGCAATAGGAACTTAGTACGGCGCGCGGTTGAAGCGTGCAGATGTGCAATGTACAGCGCCGTTGTCGCATCCCTCGAGAGTCAGCAAGCGCAATAGGAACTTAGTACGGCGCGCGGTTGAAGCGTGCAGGTGTGCAATGTACAGCGCCATTGTCGCATCCCTCGAGAGTCAGCAAGCGCAATAGGAACTTAGTACGGCGCGCGGTTGAAGCGTGCAGGTGTGCAATGTACAGCGCCGTTGTCGCATCCCTCGAGAGTCAGCAAGCGCAATAGGAACTTAGTACGGCGCGCGGTTGAAGCGCGCAGGTGTGCAATGTACAGCGCCGTTGTCGCATCCCTCGAGAGTCAGCAAGCGCAATAGGAACTTATTACGGCGCGCGGTTGAAGCGTGCAGGTGTGCAATGTACAGCGCCGTTGTCGCATCCCTCGAGAGTCAGCAAGCGCAATAGGAACTTAGTACGGCGCGCGGTTGAAGCGCGCAGGTGTGCAATGTACAGCGCCGTTGTCGCATCCCTCGAGAGTCAGCAAGCGCAATAGGAACTTAGTACGGCGCGCGGTTGAAGCGTGCAGGTGTGCAATGTACAGCGCCGTTGTCGCATCCCTCGAGAGTCAGCATGCGCAATAGGAACTTAGTACGGTGCGCGGTTGAAGCGTGCAGGTGTGCAATGTACAGCGCCGTTGTCGCATCCCTCGAGAGTCAGCAAGCGCAATAGGAACTTAGTACGGCGCGCGGTTGAAGCGTGCAGGTGTGCAATGTACAGTGCTGTTGTCGCATCCCTCGAGAGTCAGCACGCGCAATAGGAACTTAGTACGGTGCGCGGTTGAAGCGTGCAGGTGTGCAATGTACAGCGCCGTTGTCGCATCCCTCGAGAGTCAGCACGCGCAATAGGAACTTAGTACGGCGCGCGGTTGAAGCGTGCAGGTGTGCAATGTACAGCGCCGTTGTCGCATCCCTCGAGAGTCAGCAAGCGCAATAGGAACTTAGTACGGCGCGCGGTTGAAGCGTGCAGGTGTGCAATGTACAGCGCCGTTGTCGCATCCCTCGAGAGTCAGCAAGCGGAATAGGAACTTAGTACGGCGCGCGGTTGAAGCGTGCAGGTGTGCAATGTACAGCGCCGTTGTCGCATCCCTCGAGAGTCAGCAAGCGCAATAGGAACTTAGTACGGCGCGCGGTTGAAGCGCGCAGGTGTGCAATGTACAGCGCCGTTGTCGCATCCCTCGAGAGTCAGCAAGCGCAATAGGAACTTAGTACGGCGCGCGGTTGAAGCGCGCAGGTGTGCAATGTACAGCGCCGTTGTCGCATCCCTCGAGAGTCAGCAAGCGCAATGGGAACTTAGTACGGCGCGCGGTTGAAGCGCGCAGGTGTGCAATGTACAGCGCCGTTGTCGCATCCCTCGAGAGTCAGCAAGCGCAATAGGAACTTAGTACGGCGCGCGGTTGAAGCGCGCAGGTGTGCAATGTACAGCGCCGTTGTCGCATCCCTCGAGAGTCAGCAAGCGCAATAGGAACTTAGTACGGCGCGCGGTTGAAGCGTGCAGGTGTGCAATGTACAGCGCCGTTGTCGCATCCCTCGAGAGTCAGCACGCGCAATAGGAACTTAGTACGGCGCGCGGTTGAAGCGTGCAGGTGTGCAATGTACAGCGCCGTTGTCGCATCCCTCGAGAGTCAGCAAGCGCAATAGGAACTTAGTACGGCGCGCGGTTGAAGCGTGCAGGTGTGCAATGTACAGCGCCGTTGTCGCATCCCTCGAGAGTCAGCAAGCGCAATAGGAACTTAGTACGGCGCGCGGTTGAAGCGCGCAGGTGTGCAATGTACAGCGCCGTTGTCGCATCCCTCGAGAGTCAGCAAGCGCAATAGGAACTTAGTACGGCGCGCGGTTGAAGCGCGCAGGTGTGCAATGTACAGCGCCGTTGTCGCATCCCTCGAGAGTCAGCAAGCGCAATAGGAACTTAGTACGGCGCGCGGTTGAAGCGCGCAGGTGTGCAATGTACAGCGCCGTTGTCGCATCCCTCGAGAGTCAGCAAGCGCAATAGGAACTTAGTACGGCGCGCGGTTGAAGCGCGCAGGTGTGCAATGTACAGCGCCGTTGTCGCATCCCTCGAGAGTCAGCAAGCGCAATAGGAACTTAGTACGGCGCGCGGTTGAAGCGCGCAGGTGTGCAATGTACAGCGCTGTTAAAGCACTGATCTGTAATCTAGGTATTTTTGATCTCCCTTAGGTGAAGGTCAATCTTTCACGTCTCCTCGACTATAAACAAAGTTTCAAGCGGACTCACCACTCTTTATCATCTCCTCACTCTACACGGTATAACAATAAAATACACGTCAAAAATACACACAGCAACCGACTTTAAACTAACGAAATGAGACCAAATAGGGGACCAAATGGTCCGCATGGAACAAAATGGAAATAGGGTCACTTGGGAATACTTGGGATGTAGTAATAATAAATATACAGTCGAATTGAGAACCTCCTACCTTTTTGGAAGTCAGTTAAAAATGGTTCAGTGTGAGAAAGTCTGAATCAATACGACATACGAAGATCTGTTTTTAGAAACCTTTTGGGTTCCGTAGTTCAAGTTTCGGAACCCTTGTAGTTTCATCATGTCTATCTTCGGCTTTCTTCCTAAACGGTGAGTGCTAGAAACATGAATATATGTTTTACTATATTTACAAAGTGCTAATTTAAATCTGTGAATGTACTTATTATGCACGCTGATTTTATTACCGTCAGCACTACGCAAGGGTTCGCTTTCGGAATAATTTTTGAACCAACTGGCAGCATTACTTTGAAAAACAAAAGCATTTTTTTTTGGAATCTAAAAAAAATATTTAGTTTCTAGACATCAAATGAGAACCCGCTGTAGGGGATTCACTCTTTAAGTTTTACAACGATAGTTACGGTACAGTTCGTTTTCATTCAACAAACTACGCCAGTCGCCAAGCCACCTCACCCCGCGCCTCGCGCTGGCACAGAGCTAGTGATGTTCAAAGTTGCTATAAAGCAAAAACTTGCTAAATGCTATTTGCAAATTTTTTTTAGCATGCTATTTTTCGTGCTATTTTTAGCATGCTATTTTTTTTTTTTTTATATTAAGTCGACAAATTGACGCCACCCGCCTGATGGTAGCTGTGGCGACGTCTGGTGATTGTGGGCAACTCTCACAGTACACAGGAATACTATAGAGAGTGACCCTCAACTTGACGACCCAGTAATGTGCCTCTTCACGCTTCGCTTTAAGAACCCAGGGTTATATGTTGGAGGAAACACGTGCGCGGGCAGGGCGTTCCAAGCCACCATCGTTCGGCAGAGAAACGAACGTTTAAAACGGTCAGTTCTCGCGAAGACGGTTTCCACGGTACGAGAGTGACATCTCTGCCCGGCACGCGTTGTTCGGGATCGGAAGGGAGAGGGTGGGATCAGATTGAAGAGCTCTTCAGAACACTCACCGTGGTAAATACGGTAGAACGCGGCCAAGGAAGCAATTGTTCGGCGCTGGGCTAGCGGCTCAAGGCTTCCCGTTACCTCCGGACAATCTATAATGCGAACAGCGCGTCGCTGCATAGCGTCGAGTGCGTCCAGCAAATACTTCGCGGAGCCGTCCCAGAGATGAGAGCAGTATTCGACGCAGGGTCTAATCTGCGTTTTGTACAGCAGACACCTCTGGTGCGGTGTAAAGAATCGCTTTACCATGTTCAGTATTCCTAGTTTCCGCAAAGCTAGCCCAATACATCTCTCAATGAATTTAGTGTTATTGAGCTCTCGACGTACGTCTATGCCAAGGATGTCTAGATTATCTTTCATTGGTAATGTTGCATTCTGAAGAGTTGGTAGGGAAAGGAAAGGGGTTTTTTTCGCTGTAAATGCACACGCCTGTGTTTTGCGGGCATTGAACTCGACCAAGTTCTCGGCAACCCATTGGGAGATACTGTCGAGGTTACGGTCGAGATCAGCCACGAGTCGTCGTCTCTCCTCCTCAATCTCAGATCGCCCCGCCGTCGGACGAACCGAGTAACTCCCGTGCAGTGTGCTGTCATCTGCATAGCAATGAATGTTCCCGAGGGATAGCATATAATTGATATGCAGAAGAAAGAGCTATTTTTAGCAGGCTGCGTACGGCAACACGTGTGCATTTCAATCAAGCGCGGCGACTGGTGTGTTAATTCGCAACTCGGACTCGGACTGACAGCATGCTATATAGGTACATAACTAGGTATGCAATGCATGCTGCTGTTGCATAAAACTGAGCGAAGTGTTAAATTTTCGAACGACAACGATTAATTTTTTTATGTTCAAACTTTTTTTTACTGCAAAACGTATGAAAATAAATTTTTCGTTGATTATTCCTCGATGGTATGTCCGATTTTCATTTTTTTTGTTCTAAACCACCTTCACGCCACACGTTATCACTGTGGTAGGTAAGTTTGAAGGAGATCGGTTCAGGCGTTTAGGAGGAGTATCCGGACAAACGAAATACATGTCTGTCTTTCTGTTGTCTTTCTGGGCATAACGTTAGACTCCAAATTGCAATGGGGGCCTCATATCGGGAAAATTTCGGCCAGGCTTAGTTCTGCAGCCTATGCTGTCAAAAAGATCCGACAACTTACAGACATTAAAACGGCGCGTCTTGTCTACTTCAGCTACTTCCACAGTATCATGACATATGGCATACTACTGTGGGGTAACGCTGCCGATATTGAATGCATCTTTGTGTTGCAGAAGAGGGCTGTCCGGACTATCTATGGAATGGGGTCTCGGGAGTCATTAAGAGATAAGTTTAAGCATATTAACATCCTTACAGTGTATTCACAGTATATTTATGAAATTTTATTGTATACCCACAAGAACAAAAGTAAATTTGTGAAAAATAGTGATAATCATAATCTAAACTTAAGAAATAAGGATAAACTGGATGTTCCTAAATTTAGGCTTCATAAAGTGAGTAATTCTTTTGCGGGGAACTTTATTCGAATGTACAATACATTGCCAACCGAAATAGCAAATTTATCTGTTAATAAATTTAAAAAACTAATAAAAAGTAAATTGTGCCATAAAGCTTATTATAGTATTAATGATTTCTTAGATGACAAGGCTGCCTGGTTGTAACACGAATTGCTCCTTTCTAAATAACTCTGTATTAGATTTAAGATGAAATATTTTGGAAAAAAGCCGAACTGAGTTTCTTGAGGGCTCTTCTCAGTCTCGTTGCATTTTGGAACCCTCGGTAGAGTCACACCAACTTTTGACGAATCTAAATAATTTTCTAAAAATTTCAAAGATAATAAACGTTATTTTATTTTATTTTATTTTATTTTATTTTACATGAGTCGCCTAAGATTGAGCTTCGCTCGCTTCGCTATACATCGGGTTTATGCATTTAATACAATATGGTGCACATTTGCACAATGAACTTTCCTTCATACTTTTCAGGCTTAGGACTGTCTATAATGGATTCATTTATTAACTAATATAAAATAAAAAATGATAGTATGTAAAGAAATTATAGGCGTATTTAAAAATTCATTGCTTGTATATACAGAAATCAAAATACTGTTTATTACGGGAGCCGTCCGAGTCCGAGAATTCAGCTTACGCGCCTACGCGGTGCGTAAAACAATAAAACTCCATTTGACCGATAACAATCGTGAGCATGCGACGACTGGAGTGAGTGGCGCGATCCCGTCGTTCCCAGATGCTAAATGCTAATCATACGATATCGGAGATAGCATTTAGCAATATTAGAAAACCATAATAGCATTTGCTAAATGCTATTTGTAAATAGCACGATGCTTTATAATGCTATATGCTATATTAACCATCACTACACAGAGCAAGCGCGACCGACGCTGCGGCTCCCCCCATAGTGAACCTCGTGGCGTCGGTTGCGTAATCGTGTGTGTCAGTCAGTAAAATGAGTCATCAGCACGAATATTCGAACGTGGGGTATCTAGCAATGGTACAATTGTATGCCATTGCTAACCGCACCCTACAAGAGGCTAGGCGATTGTACTCCCAGCCGGAGCACTTAAAGTGATAGAGACACATTGAACAAGTTGAAAGAAAATCAATTGAAACGTGCTCGTTTGTATATTGAAAGGAATGGACTCCATATCGAGCAGTTACTTCGGTACAGAGAACTGTAAATACGTATGTAAGTTTGATTTTATTTGTAAATAGCTCCAATTTTTTAAATACACCTGAAATACCTCCTCGCAGTCAGTTGTAGTTCAGTGTATTTTTATTATTATTATTACATAGTTCAAAAGTCATTAAGTCACTATCGTTAATAACAAAGTAGGTATTACAGCAGGTCCTAAGCCCGTGTAAAGTACGAAGGAGAAATTGGAGTATGTACTTTATGTTCAAGTAGGTATGTTTCGTAGTGATACTGGCCATATTGGCTGCGCGGGGTCATTGCTCCCAAACACATGATTTGCGTCCAGTCTGGCGAGGGCGCCGCGCCCGTCCGCGTCAGTTCATCAATGAAATATCGTACTGCTACTAATGTTAAACTTGATCGAGTGAGAAGAATTACAGAAATGACAAATTTTTTTATTATTATCAGTACAGTAATTTAGATGTTAAAAAAGGAATCCAAATATTATTCCGAGAGCGAACCCTTCCGACTGCTGACGGTGATAAAATCAGCGTGTATATACTAAAACTTACGACACAGTTCCTAAGAACAAATCGACTTTCCCATACTGACCCATTTTAATGTTACACCCTGTATAATTTAAACACTTACCTAAAAGTAGGTGGGATCAATTCCAAGGGGAGTTTAGCCGGAACAGGTTCTCCCTGCGTGGCTTTCTCACACAAGTACATCGCCAAAACGAACTCCTCACAACCTGAAAGACACAACACCTTTTATTACAAGTCGGTTTAAACATTAAAACTCGAAAATTATTCGACATAATAAAACCGAAAGTGACGTTAAGAGATAATGTCATAATGCGAAAGTGACGTTAAAAGAAAATGTCATAATACGAAAGTCACGTTAAGAGAAAATGTAATCATGCGAAAGTGACGTTAAGAGAAAATGTCATAATGCGAAAGTGACGTTAAGAGTGTCATAATGCGAAAGTGACCAATTGTAATTTGGAAACAGACACTTACACTTGAATGTTATTTACTTGTATAAATATAGATATACTCACCCAGTTTCCCATCCGAGTCCAGATCAGCCAATGCCCAGATCTGGGCCAGAGCCTGTTGCGGCAACCTGGACTGTAGCATGATAGAACGTGCCTGGGCTCCAGACACCGAGCCTGCCTTAGCGCGATCTGTCGCGTTATATAGTTGAGTGTACCTACGGGTAGATTTTCACCGATTTAATAATTTTAGCAAACAATCCGACTTTAAATTGTCGGAATGGGACCAAATTAAAATGGGACTACACGTAAAGCAGCAGCTTTGGGGGCGTTCATAAAATACGTGAGATGTTTAATGGGGGGAGGGGGTCGAGTCAAATCTCATCTATCTTACGTTGGAGAGGGGGGGGGGGGGGGGGTCTCGCCAAATATAACGCAATTTTTTTTCTGATTGAAACAAGTAAAATTATACAATTTTGATCCATTTAATCCAGATTGTATATGCTTAAGATTTAATCTTAAGCGTAATCGTAATACGATTAAGATCATTCACTATGAATATTTTTTTTCTTTTTACAATAACAAACCAACGCGTTTACGTAAGAAACCCACATTTTGAAAAATCTCACGTAAGATTGGGGGATGGGGTTGAATAAAATCTCACGACATCTCACCAGGGGGGGAGGGAGGGACAAAAAATAAAAAAACACCTCACGTAATTTATGGACCCCTTTTTGTTGTTGAAACACGCATGACAAGAAAATCATCCTCACAGATATCTCTCGCATTCCGCATCGACCAATAAAAATGCACATTTAATGACGTTAGCGAGTGAAATCAATATTTACTTTAATTTCTGTGGTTGTGGTATACCCCACTCGGCAACCGCTGGTGGCGCCATCACACCCATCATTTCAGTGGGACTTGTCACCGCTGAACTCACTAAAGAACCTGAAAAATAAAGAAAAATGAATGATTGGGTAACGAACATCTTTCGCATTTATAATAAAACTAATACGGTGTCTGGCTTGTGCTTCGCGTCGCACCACGCCATAGGTTTTGGCCTATAACTTTTGACCCCTTAGGGCTAGGTAAAATTTTCGATTTTTTGGCTTGCCTCTAGATCGAGGGCTATCCATAGAGGGGTCAACCATCATTGGAGCATAAGCAGTTCTCGAGACCTAAGGGGGGACAAAAATTTAATTCCCCCATTTCTATATATAGATTGAGCGAGCGAAGCGTCTACATTTTGGGACCATATTGGATAATTTTGCTTTCATCTGTCTGTCTGTATGAGTGTCTCGGGCTAGCGACAACATTTTTTATCGCATTTCCATAAAAAAATAACTTAATATTTTTTCTCTTTGTTTGTTCGGGTCATCTCTGAAATGGCTTTTCGGGCCGAAACATTCATTGGCTTTTTATCCTAAGCATGTATTCCCGAATACGGCACAGACTCAGAATGTCCCTTTTCCAAAATGTCCCTAGGATTCAAATAGTCCCTTTCCCGAAATGTCCCTTTCCCATAATGTCCATTTCCCAGAATGTCCCTTTCCCGAAACGTCCATTTCCCAAAATGCCCCTTCCAGAAATGTCCCTTTCTCAAAATGTCCCTTTCTTACGTCAGCTACGCGGTTAAACAGGGAATATTCAAATAAGATAAGCCAAGTAGTCAATCAACTTTGGACTTTGAAACCTAGGGACATTCTGAGTCTGAGCCCCGAATACTTATCCACGCAGGCAAAGCCTCATCAACTAGTATTCTAGGGCGGTTCGCTGAAACGCGGGCGGTTACATCGAAATAAAAAAGACAGAGCTGGCGGAATCTTAACCTAACCCTACCTAACCTAAGATTTAAAAAAACACTTTTCAACAATGGCGCAAGCCAACAATTGACTTTCAAATGCTGCATTTAAAAATATAAATTTCGCGACGGGAGGCAACAATCAAATTTTTTTAGCACTGTCAAAAGCATGTTTCTTTAATGCTTAATACACCAAAAACTATAGAGCAAACCACAGGCTTATGTTATATCTTTATGCCAAATGTCAAGTTGATAGGTTAAGAGACGCGCCCGCATCGTGTCGCATACATTCTTGATTGAACCCATCGTTGTAAAGAAGAAGCAAGCTCCGTCTTAATAAATATAATTTAAAAATTATCTCACCAGGTTTAGACACACTCTCATTTTTCCCAGCAGTTATAGGCGTCGAAGTGATCGGTTGTCCAATACCCGCCATTGTTGTGACCCCTGGCTTTGGAGGGCTGGATATCATGGAACCCATGGTTGTACCACTAGGGATTTGTGAAGGCATCATAGGTTGGGAAGCCATGACTAACGGCTGTGAAGCCATGACTGGTGGTTGGGAAGCCATGACTAACGGCTGTGAAGCCATGACTGGTGGTTGCGAAGCCATGATTAACGGTTGTGAACTTAAGATAGGAGGTTGTGAAGCCATGACTAATGGTTGCGAAGGCATGACTGGTAGTGGAGGACTTGTCATCATAGGTTGAGAAGGAATCATAGGTTGGGAAGGTATCATGGCTGGGGAAGACTGTGCCTCCATTAAAGACTGTGCTGTGATTGGTTGTGGGGGCATGATTGGTACAGAACCAACCATTGGTTGACTTGGTTTGACAGCGGAAATTAAATCAGGTACAGTGTTTGGGACCAAAGGTTGGCCAGATCCCATTGGTGGTTGTGGGTTGCTGACTAGTGGTTGCCCCACCAGGTCACCTAATAATGACTGGTTGCTTTGTGGTATCGGGTTTATCAAAGGTTGTTGGTTCATTTGCTGCATGGTCGGCATGGGGGGGATTGGGGGTTTTGTGGGGGAAAATTGAGGCTTCTGGGCACCTGTAAAAAAACGAGTGTGCTTTAGACCACACAACTGAAGTAAACCTTCTTGAGAGAAAGAAAATGTGTGCTCACACCTCTCTCTGTTGCTCCTACAGTAATATACGAAACGTAACTCTCTCTCTTTCTACCTTCACTAACTTATATCTCCCATTTAACTTTCGTTCCCTTCTTAACGTAACGCTCTCGTCACGCATTCACCAGCTTGCTCCCCGAGTCAAGCGTAAAGAAGTTTTACTTCAAATTACCGAAATGTGACCAAATAATTGTCTGAATGGGACCAAATTCAAATGGGACCACTTCGGAAGTAGTAGCTTTAATTTTTTTTTAAATCGATTCACCAAGTCCACCTCCTCCTTTTTTGGAATTCGGTTGAAAATAATTGCGAATGTAATGACTCCCTCTATCTGTCGAAGAAATGTCCCAATTGGCACGTTTTCAAGTCTTTAAGGGGCGCATTCCAGTAATATGATATACATAATGCACAAAAACTATAGCCTTGGCCTGGACTCGAACCAGCGGCTGATCACGTTCCAGGAGGAACGTTCTACCAACTGACCAAGACACTTGAAACATGCGATCATTATGAATGTGGGAATTACGGCGTCGATACAGCGCCATCTAGTTAAGTAACTAACAACTAAGATTAACAAGTAATAAATATTCACTTACCGGTTGGACTCAGCGAGGAAAGGAGTGTTGGCGGCAATGTCTTGGGCACTTCAATACCATGTAGTTTTAAATTTATAATCTACAAATAAAATATAAAGAATTTTAACGGCTTTGCCCGCGTATACTGGTATTATAACCTAAATTTTTCCTCGAGTACCACTCTATTCATTGGGCGTTTTCACATATATATCGTGACGATAATTTACAATCTAACCTTAAACTTACTGCTGCTACAGTACCCGGCGATAAATATTGCACATCGACCTTTGGAAAGAGACAATCGGCTAATTTCGGCTTCGTAGAGCGTTATCTCTGTCGCACACTACCTATGTGACGTTTTGTCAGTAAAGTGTAGTAATGTGCTCGGTCGGGAAACCTCCACGTGGGCGGTCTTGGTTGCTCTCGTTCGGGCTTTGGCCTGGGGGAGTGCAACCCGGATTTGCTGGTGCACCCTGGATCATTCACTAATGACCGCAGTACTCTGTGCTGCGACTGTAAGTGAATGTACCAATATCCCGACACCTGGCGGCAGGCACATTCCCCTCTTCCATTCTTGGGGACGCCTGAGTGCCGCGCCGCCCGCCTGCTACCCCCTCTGCTTTCAGAGGGGCGTTTGAGGGCGGTGTTGCAGGGCAAAAGCTGACCCCATTGTACGAGGGGGTCGTGGGATGGCGGGCCTGCAAGGCCCGCGGTTGTAGGCTGTAGGCGGCAGCTCCCGGCTCTGTTCGGAGGAGCGTCGCAAAGCGGTGTCGCTCCCGGCTACGGCCGGTGGAAGCGATTTGTGGATGTGTAGGCCCTCTGCTCGCGCAGGGGCTTACAGGTATTCGTGCCAGCGTCGGAGCTGGGGAGGGCAGCCTCCTCTCCGCGTTTCGTAATCCCTGGGGTCTCTGCAACAATCCAACTGGTGGCGTCAGTTGGTACGTGGTTGCCCTGGGGGCCGAAGGGCTTGCCTTAATTGGCCGGCCCGCGACATGGAAAAGTCTTTAAAACCCGACAGCGAAGTCGTGAAAACCTGTGGGGCACCTGGAGCACCTCACAGTAATTATCCCGCTCCCTGGGATGAGCGTCACCCAGGGAGTCGTTTTTAAGTCGGCTCATACTCGTGGGAATAACATGGATATAAATAATAAAATTAAAATTGATACCCCCGGTCCCGGCGCTGCCCTTGTTAGGGCGGAGTCGGGCCAAACTGACGACCCGGCGAATGCCCAACGGAAAACGAAATTACATGACGATAAGGAAGACGTCACCAGGCCCCGAAGTCCAACCCGGGGCCTGCTTCTTAAGGAGGCGCGCGTCACGTTGTCCCGCTGCAGCGTGTTGCCCTCCCTTTTGCGATCAGACAGCGACATGTCGCTTGTAGAGTTGCGCTCACGATCACCGTCGCGCTCCCCCGCACCCCCTGCCCAGCCCACCCCTGCGTTGCCCGGTCGGCTATGGGGCAAACGTAAGACGGGCTACGAGGGGGACAGTGACGACAGCGTGGTGGAGGTGACCGGCGTCCCAATCCGGGTTCCTGGCGGCGGTCAACCCAAGAGAGGCCGCGGGCGTCCTGCACGCACGACAGGCCAATATGTTTGCCTACACAAGGCAAAGGTCGATCTGGCCGCCACCGGGGAGCGCGAGCTTGAGCGGCAAGCTGAGAAAGAGCTCACAGAGGAGACCCGCAGGGAGGAATTTCGGGCGACCCTCCTCCGGGATGAACCCAAGCCATCAGGGCCATCGAAGGGGACGACATCAGCAGCTGACCAATCGGCTGACCAATTGTCTGGTGTCGTTGGTTCGGCGGTGGGGATCATCCACTCCATCGCCCAAAAATCTAATAAAATGAAGGGCCAGCTAGTGCGCGACCTCAGAGAAGCTGCGGACCTAATTTTGAAAAACGTTCGAGAGCTGAGGTCGCGCACAGAATCAGAGGAGGTGGTCCTTTTAAAGGGTGAGTTGATGACCCTGAGGGCGGAGATGGACGGCCTCAAGCGAGTGGCGGCCTCCGTCCCCCCGGCGATGAGATCGGTTTTATGATCGACGCGCGCCTCGCCGGGGTTGTGGACCGTCTGCCTCCTGAGGTGCCAATACGCCCTCCATTGGCTGCGGATGCGCGGAACGCTGCGCGCGCCTCGCATTCTGCTGCTGCCAACTCCGCTGGGTCGGCCTCTACTCGGAGAACCAAGGGTCCTCCACCTTTGGCCTCGGGTCCAGAGGCTCTCGTCGCCTCCATACCGGTCCCCACCGTGCTCCCTTCCACTGTCCCCTCTACATCGACTTCAGGCGTGGTCGGCGAAGGGGGAAAAGGAAGAGGGCAAAGAAGACGAGCGCTGCGGCAGCGGAAGCCGCAGCTGCTCGGCAGGTGTGCCCACCGCCCACTGTTGCTGCTCCCCAGCCACTTACTAAGGGGTGGAACGTAGTGGCGGCGCGCCCTGCGAAGAAGAAGGCCGCTGCGGCTCCAGCGTCCGCACCGGCCAAAACCAAGAAGAAGAAGGGCTCCAAAAAGCCCCGCACTACGCGCACTGCTGCAGTGACTATCACCCTGCAGCAGGGCGCGAAGGAGTCGGGAACCACTTACGCGGCCGTGCTTGCCCAGGCTGAAGACAAAATTGACCTGAAGAGCCTGGGCAAAGACGGTCTGCGTTTCCGCGCCGCCGTCACCGGAGGAAAGATCCTCGAGGTGAGTGGCGCGGACAAAGATGCCAAGGCGGACGCCCTGGCCGATAAGTTGCGGTCGGTGCTGGGCGAAGTGGTTCGGGTCGCGAGACCTGAGAAATGCGCAGAATTGCGCATCTCAGGCCTTGGCGACACCGCCACAAAGGAGAGGGTTGCCGCTATGGTGACAGAAGTCGGTGGCTGTAACGTCTCCCGCATTAAAATGGGCGACATCAGCTGCCCACCCGGCCGGCAGGGCACCTGCTGGTTGAAGTGCCCGGTCGCGGCGGCCAAGAAGTTGTTGGATGGCCGCCGCCTCACCATTGGGTGGTCTGTAGTTAGGGCCACCCTCCTCGCGCCTCGAGTCCAGCGGTGCTTCCGTTGTCTGGACTCGGGGCATGTCGGAGTACAGTGCACTTGCGAAGTGGATCGCAGTGCACTGTGCTTCCGTTGTGGACAGCCGGGCCATAAGGCGGCCGGCTGCTCTTTGGAGCCCCGGTGCCCCGTCTGTTCTACGGATGGTGCACCGGCTGCACACCGTCTGGGCACTAGGAAGTGTGACGTCGCTGCCCAAAAGCGATGACGTCGTGGCGGCAGAAGACGTGGTGTAGCTTCCACCACTCAGTCTTCGCCGCCCACGGAGGAGAGGATGGACACCGCTCAATCATAAATGGCCATCTCGCTACTGCAGGCCAACGTCAACCACTGTCGCTGCTCAGGATCTCCTGATGCAGTCCATGGCACAGTGGCAGGCGACCGTCGCCGTCGTCAGCGAGCCGTATTTGGTCCGTGATCGTGACTTCTGGGTTGGTGACTGCGACGGCCTAGTGGCCATAGTCGCCCGTCAGGGTGCGGTCGGTGCGTCCCCCTTCGGCAGGGTGCTGAGGGGGCGTGGTTGTGTTTTGGCCCTGATGGGCGGCTTTGCAGTGGTTGGGGTGTACATTTCCCCCAGCAGGAGCCTCGCCGAGTTCGAGCTGGTGCTCGCCGAAGTCGAGGCCCTGCTGGAGGATGTACGCCCCACCCCTACACTGGTCGTCGGGCATTTTAACGCCATGTCAACATCTTGGGGTTCCCCGGCGACTACTGCAAAGGGGGAGTTTCTGGAGGATTGGGCGGTGTCAACCGGCTTGGTGCTTTTGAACAGGGGGGCGGCGGTCCACACTTGTGTGCGGCCCCAGGGTAGTTCTATCGTAGATTTGTCGTTTGCCAGTTCTGCCCTGGTGGACTTTATACGGAGGTGGAGAGTGATGGAGGGGGTGGAGACCCTGTCGGACCATCGCTACATATGGTTCGACGTTGTCGCCGCTCCCTCGGCCACCCCCGCGGTGACTAATGGCCCCCTTGCAGGGGAGGGACCCAGGTGGCGTCTAACACGCCCAATTTCGACGGCCTGGACGTAGATGCGAGGGCGGATAATCTCGCTGGTGCGATGGCTCGCGTCTGCGACGCGGCGATGCAGAGGGCAGGGCCGGTACCTCCGCGAAGGCGGGTTTACTGGTGGCGTCCCCACCTCGCTGGGCTGCGGAAACTCTGTCACGCAGCTCAGCGAAGGTACACCCGCAGTCGCGGGAGACGCCAAAGAGACCTTGCCCAGGAGGAGGTGCTGCTTGCCGCGTACCGGGCAGCTCGAGCGGCCTTTTGCTCGGCAATCCGGGCCACCAAGGATGCAGCCTGGAAGGAGTGGCTCGAGAGACTGAATGAGGATCCGTGGGGGCAGCCTTACAAGGTTGTGAGTGGAAAACTCAAGCCTTGGACTCCCCCTCTCACCACCTCTCTCGAGCCACCTTTTGTAGAAGAAGTGGTCAGTTCCCTCTTCCCCGCGCGGGAAGAGTGGGTCCCTCCCCATATGGCACCAAGCCGGGAAATGTCGGATGGCGAGGCCGTCCCGCCCGTATCTGGCGTCAAACTGGGGGTGGCGGTCCTAAAATTAAAACTCAGGAACCGCGCCCCTGGTCCTGATGGCGTCCCTGGGCGTGTTGTCGGCCTCGCCATGCCGGAGTTTGAAGATGAGACGCTGTCCCTCATGTCGGAGTGTTTGGCGTCCGGAAGGGTCCCGCGACGATGGAAGACGGGGAAGCTCGTGCTGCTTCGTAAGCACGGGCGACCGCCGGAGTCGCCGTCGGCCTACCGCCCCATCGTCCTGCTCGACGAGATGTGCAAGCTCTTCGAGCGGGTGCTCGCTGCGCGTCTCGTCGGGCATCTGGAGGGGGTGGGGCCGAATTTGAGTAGTGGCCAGTACGGCTTTCGTCGCGGGAGGTCCACCCTGGACGCCGTGTCCCGACTCAGGGACAGTGTCGAGGATGCTGTTGGCCAGGGGCAGGTGGTGTTGGCTGTGTCGCTCGACATAGCCAACGCCTTCAACACCCTCCCCTGGCCTACTATCGCCGAAGCGCTGAGGTACCACAACGTCCCGTGGTACCTCAGGCGCGTCCTTGCGGACTACTTCGTCGACCGGGCCATCATTTACCCGACACGGTCGGCCGTAGTCCGCAGGGAAATGTCGTGTGGTGTTCCACAGGGGTCGGTGTTGGGTCCGCTCCTGTGGAACTTAGGTTATGATTGGGTCCTGCGCGGTGCCACTCTTCAGGGCGTCGGTGTACTCTGTTACGCCGACGATACCCTTGTCACCGCGCGAGGACCCACCTTTAGAGACGCTGCCGTGCTCGCCACCGAGGGCACGGCGCAGATTGTGGGTCGCATCAGGGCGCTTGGCCTCAAGGTGGCCCTCGAAAAGTCCGAGGCCCTTTTCTTCCATAGGTCTCGGATGAGACCCCCTCGAGATGCCCAAATTGTGGTGAGTGGCACCTCCATCACTGTCGGGAGGACCCTGAAATACCTAGGTCTCCTACTTGACAGTCGGTGGGGGTTTATCGAGCACTTCCGGCGGCTGTCACCAAAACTGGTGGCGTCCGCCAATGCGCTCGGCAGGCTGCTCCCCAATAAAGGGGGACCGGGAAGTGCTTGCCGCCGTCTCTACGAGGGTGTGGTGCGCTCCAAGGCGCTCTATGGAGCGCCTATTTGGGCGGATGCCCTCAGCGCCGCGAACGTGGCTCAGCTGCGACGACCGCAGCGGATCGCGGCGCAGAGGGCTGCACGGGCGTACCGCACAGTGTCTTTTGAGGCGGCGTGCCTGTTGGCACGAAGTCCCCCGTGGGATCTCGAAGCAGGGGTCCTTAAGAGGGTCTAAGAGGAGGGCGCCCTGGTGCGACAACTAGGAGGTCGCCCGTTGCCGGAGCAGGTCGATCGCTGGAGACAGGAGGCTCGCGACGATCTGTTCCGGCAATGGGCCTTGAGATGTGAGGCTCCCACCGCGAGCCGGGTGCTCGTGGGGGCCATCATCGGTCCCGTGCTCCGCCAGTGGGTGGAGCACGACCGTGGCTCCGACCTACTTCCTCACCCAACTTCTCACGGGCCATGGCTGTTTTGCCAAATTCCTGTGGGAAGTGGTGGGGATTCTGTCGGATCCCGTTTGTCTTCATTGCGCAGGCGGCAAAGATGAGCTCGAAAGAGCGCCCCTTTGCCAGCCGCTGTTGCTTAACAGTTCCTGCCTATCCGGCGGCCCGGCTAAGGCGAAGGAGAAACACCGTGGATAGGCCGATTGTCTCTTTCCAAAGGTCGATGTGCAATATTTATCGCCGGGTACTGTACTAACGATATGGTCACGATATCGTGTGTCGTTATCGTGCAATGTGAAAACATCCATTGATAAAAACAGCTTGAAAATCAGTGCAGTCGTTTTTGATTTTATCGCGAACAGACGGTACAGAGGAGTTTGTTTTATAATGTATATGTAGTAGATTACATGTTTATTAATCTTTTATTTTCAAAATACAAATTCTTGAACATCCCGGGTCGACCCTGGTTCGAATCAAATATTTGTTTCGTAGTTTTGATATATTTCTATGTACATTTAAAGGGCACCTTTAACATTCTACATGTTTTGGCTAAGTGTGCCATCTAGTGAGATGAATACTCACCTTGCAAGCTATAGAGAACTCCTTCAAGTCCAATTTGCCGTCAGCATTAACGTCAGCCAGGGACCAAATTTGTCCCAGAATCGGTGGAGGTAGTTGGGACTAAAAAATAAAAAATATGTTAAATATTTAGATAGAAATTATAAATTACAAAAACAAATGTCATTGGCAGGACTTGGACAGGCGAATTTTCCTGAGTGATGACCATTGACCAGTACTGACATCATCCAATTTTTACTTCATAAAAAAATTCTAGCTAACGCTACTGATATGAGGATTATGGCTTGAACATTTGAAAACTTCAATTTTCTCTGGAACACCTGCGATTTTCGGTTTAAAGTTTATGCCAAAAAATATTCGTGAAATAGTCATATGAACTACTATAAATTTGAGCTGCTTTAATTGAAAAAAAAAAGTTTTCGTTTGCCCTACATTTGTATGGAGTACAGTTGTGTACAAAATTGATAACTTCATATGATATTATTGTGAAAAATTCCGCTTAATATATAATATTACTTCCAATTAGACGTTTTCCATGCCATGGGTTATAATTAAACAAAAAAAAACAAACATTTATAATTTGTATCCTTATTTATTACAATCGAAAGCTTGCAAATACGTACATAACTTGTATAAATCTCAGTAAATATATGTTTTTTATCACAACAATTAGTTTTGATCACTATTATCACAGTTGTATAATCCTCATCAGGTTACCTTTATATCTCTGGAACCTTTTAAGGACTATTTCTGAGATTTGGCATGTTGTTAGGACTATTTCATGAGTATTTTTTGGAACCTAAACAAATTCGATAGGCTTTACCGTTTGCTTGCACCAGAGATGAGGATTACAGCTTGACGGTCAAGCCATAATCCTCATTAACTTATAGCTGTAATGCCGAAACTATAATGCGACTATTTTTTTTACATGTACGACTATTTATGACTATTTCATGACTATTTTTTAGCGTTATCAAAATTCGTTTTCATTGAGATTTCAAATATGAGGATTACAGCTTGAAGCACACAATTATACATTATCCACCAGACCCGGGAATCGAACCCGAGACCTCGAGTGTGGCAGTCCATTGTGCCACCGAGGTAGTCTTATTAATAATATGCGTATAATGTGTATTTAGAAATATATAAGTATGGTGATCGGTTATCAGTAGTCTAGATCCCATAGTACAAGCTTATTAGACTGCTTCGGTGGCGTGGTCGGTAGTGCATCGCCTTTCGACTCCGGAGTTGAATCAAATATTTGTGTGATCTACAACTGTTTGTTTTGGAGGGTGTTTTCTATGTATAATATGTACGTATTTAGAAATATATAAGTATGTTTATCAGTTGTCTAGATCCCATAGCACAAGCTTATAGCTTAGTTTGGGCTTGATGACGTTGTGTGAGAATGTCCAAAAATATTTATTATTTATATTAGCTTAGTTTGGGCTAACTGACGTTGTGTTAGAAAGTTATTTATTTTAATGTACTTGCCTGCAACATGAACCGTTTGGCCTGTTCTCCTGTCAAATGTCCATTAACTGGTCCCAAGTTCCGAAAGTGCTCTGCAAACTTTATGTGCTCATGGGGCTGTATTATCCATGGATCAGCCATGGCTCTGCAGGATGATATATAGTCAATTTGAATTCTCAAACTCTGTGTTTGAGACTAAATATCAGTATTACATTAAGATTAGTTACTCAAAAGAGTAGGTAAATATAAGTAAAATAGAAGTCTGGACAATTGTTTTGATAGAAAAATATTTACTTACTAAGGTTTGTAAAAGAACCTTTAATTACGTCACTAGATAGGAAACACCCCTTAAAATGAAATGGTAAGTAAGTTTACACTTGCTATTTTTTGATTAATTTCATATGAGAAATGTTTATCTACAGTAACAGTTGTGTATATAATGCTAGAGTAGATTTTATAGCAATAGTAGGTACTTATATGTTAAATATAAAGTAAATATTGGCATTTAAAAGATTATTACTTAAAAAATATCTTGAAGATAAGTATACCTATGTAGTTCTTATTGAGTATATTACTTACATGTTGAATATTCTTTATTTATGTACTAATTTAACAATTATTTCAGCCGAGTAGCACGTAACACTAAATATTTTAAAAACTTGGCCGATATACAAGAAAGAAATTATTGATTTTGTAAAACTGACAACCACATAACCATGGAAAGATACAACTGATTTGTTAGAACGTGACAAAGTGATTAATTTCCTATTGGTGCGAAAGAGTTAACAATACTTATTTATGCTAGTAGATGTGCAAATTACCGATATGGAACAAGCTTTTGAAATCAATGATGACATTTGACGTCACGTTCAAAAACTATTGAGTGCAATGGGATAATGGGTAGGATTTCACTTTATGTGCACAGCAGTGTGCGGTACTCGTAATAATAAACTATGCACCCACATCGTCCCAATTGACTCAAATGTGCCTCTACCAGTGATATTACCAGTATAACATAATTGAGCGAAGCTCAATCTTAGGCGACTCATGTATTTCGTTTGTCCGCATACTCCTCCTAAACGCCTGTACCCATCTCCTTCAAATTTACCACAGTGATAACGTGTGGCGTGAGGGTGGTATACAGGGGCGGATCCACCGTGATGGGAAGTATGGGCATGCCCACCACCTTCATTGAGAAAATGACGTCACACTTTCAGGGTATTGAGATTAACTCTGGATTTGGAAAAAGTAAAAAATAAATCGTGCGTGATTCGAAACGCACCAAATATTACGCGTAGACGTTATGTCACATTTTTGACATTGACAATATAATGACATAAGACTTAGGTACCTAGTGTTTTCTCGTTTTACCAAATCTACGTCGTCGTTGGTACGAAAGTACCTACATACGCAGGGATCTAGTTAAAAAAAATCGTAATTTAATCAGAGATCAAGCGTACGTTAAATTCGTAATTTATTTATTCTTTCTTACTTACCTAATGCGATAAAGTAAATTACACAAATAAAACTCAATTATACTTCCTACATAACACTTAAAAACCTTAAAATCTAACTTAAAATCCTATAAGCGACTATTATGAGTTCATTCAATGTGCACGAAAATAAATCAATTTGGTTAGCCATGACATTGAGCTAGTTAGCATTGAGCCCGCAACGCTCGCGTCAACGGTGCCAAATGCAGCAGATTAGTGCGAGCTGTAGGCACTCTCAGCAGCGGTGGCCTCCGCCTCCTTTCGATGTAACCATCAGGGACCACCAATTGTATTTCCTGGAGGAGAGTTGGATGGTGCAGTTTGCCACGTAAAACCTTAAACAAGTAGGTTGTGAGGGCTACTTCTCTTCGTACCTCCAGCTTGTTATATCCGATCATACCCGGAACAAATAATGTCGGATACAGCAGTGGGTAACCTGGATATACTCCATACACTTTCATGTATAAGAAACTTACAAATTTGTTCTGGATACGCTCTAACATAGTTTTGTACTTTGTTTCATGCGGTGACCATACCACTGCATTTCCCTCCAAATGGCTTCTCACAAGAGCCTCAAATAGAACCTTCAAGGCATTGATGTTCGTAAAGTGACTTGCTTGACGCAGAACAAAACCCAGCGCTCGATATGCTTTTCTACAGACGTCGATGATTTCCGAAGTTTGATCCCCAAGGTGACACAGGCATCGGTCGCGCTTTCGCGACTGATGCCCAACCTAAAGGGACCCAACGCTTCCTGCAGGAGACTGTACCTGGGGATCGTGCGGAGTATGGCCCTATACGGGGCTCCCGTATGGGCAGCGCGGTTGACGGCCAACAACTCAACGCTCCTTAACAGACCGTTGAGGACCTTGGCCGTCAAAACAATAAAGGGCTACCGCACGATCTCCGGAGACGCTGCATGTCTCCTAGCCGGGACCCCTCCATGGGACCTGGAAGCGAGAGCCCTTGCGTCATTGTTCCAATGGCCCAAGGAGGCGCTGGAGCTGGACCACTCAACAAATCATGGTCTCCAGCGCGAGCAGGTGGACCGCGGCCGTGTCCTTCTGCAAGCAAGTCATGCTCGCGAAGGAGGCGGTCGAGAGAGAGAGGGAGTGTACCCTTCCCGCTGAGTTCCGCAGTCAGCGGCAACCGGATTCACTCACCGACGCGGGATAAAACTCGACCAAACTCCGCAGAGGCCACACAGGTGGCCAAAGTCCGCCGGGGGTCACTGGAAATTCCTGGAGTTTTCACCAGAAGGCCTCGGCAACGGACGTGGGAGTTAAAAAAAAACACTACAAATTATATTGATCACAAGTTCATATTGCGACTCACACTTGGGCGATTTTCGACTAGCCGTGCCCACCACCTTTTTTATGGTCTGTATCCACCCCTGGTGGTATAGAACAAAAAGAATTGAAAATCGGACATACCATCGAGGAATAATGACCGAAAAAAAACAATGGTTGTCGTTCGAAAATTTAACACTTCGCTCAGTTTTTTGCAACAGCAGTATGCATTGCATATTTGACTCAGACACTCATACAAGTTTAGTCAGATGAAAAAAAAGGCAGTATGATCATGGGACTCTATCCTCTCCCATAAATAGGCAAAACACAAAAAAAAATTGGATGTTCGCAATTTTATTTATTTACAATAAGAATTACAATATACAAAATAAACATAATTATAGACTAAAAATATTTACATTACAAAATATCGTTTAAAAAATCCTCCGCGTCATTGCCGACTGGGAAGGTTCCCAGAATGCTGGCTGTGTTGCCACGTTGGATGGCGATACTTATTCTTTGGGCCAGAAAATAGCCAGCCTTCTGGTCCTGAGAAGCATCGATTAGGCGTTTAGCAATGTCTCTATAAAGGCGGCGAGCACTCGGACCCCATGACCCCAGTGTCTCAACCCCAAACGGCTCAAATATGTAATCACCTGCTAGGTTAGCATATTTACGCCGTTTAAAGCCTTCAGCCGATGCAGCAGCAGCGCCGGCACATGCGGATGTGCTTGGAAGGTGTGAAGGTGCTAAGGTGTCAACGCATGTAGCGTCCCACACCAAAGGCCTTCCCATCTTCCACAGTAGCAACGACATACCGTCCGGTCTCTTTCGCAATACCCAGTCAGATGTTTTTGACATTTGAGCTCATTTGACATATTTTGACACTTTTGACAGACGAGTAAGTACTTCACTTGCTGTTTGTATAAAAACAATTTCTAGATTTTAATCTTAGAAATTCAATAAAATACATACATAAAATGACGAAAACTGCAGACAACGTTAACCCAAACGTCTACGACAAGGGTTCAGAGAGAGAATTAACGTCAGCGGACCACAATCAAGAAGTGGAAGATCTATTCGACGAGCGTGAAATATTCGATATGATACGCAATATCAACGATCCTGAACATCCGCTGACCCTGGAGGAGCTCCGTGTGATCGAGGAGACGAATATTAAAGTCGATAACAGCAATAATAGCGTACATGTGAACTTCACTCCTACAATACCTCATTGTAGTATGGCGACGTTAATAGGTAAGTAATCTGGAACTAATCATAAAACAAACAGTATCTTTACTTCTATACGTACATATATAATTACGCCTATATCCCCGAAGGCGTAGGCAGTGGTATGTTACACACCCACACTTTACATGGCACTATAGAAAATCCATATACTTAGTTAAAAATACACAGTTACAAGAGACAGGACAGATGTTATACACTGGGTGTTACATAACAGTTATATCAACCCGAAGACACCCCCATCAGCTGATCGACCAGAACCCCTTTCGATATGTGTTGACCGCCAAACAAGAAAAAAAAATCATCTAATAAAAAAACATTATTACCGAATAAAATACTCTTGTTTGAACAACACTAGCTAAAATGAGCTGATTCGGTCATCAACATCGAGTAGGTAGTACAATTAGTATCTATTAGTAGGTACGTCAAGAACTGGTGTTGGGACACGTTTGTTTTGATTTGAAATAATGGGGTAAGTAATAGATCATATAAGAACAAAATCTCTAATATTAACAACATATAACAACGGAACCTATAATTTTATTTAATATAGCGATTAGTTAATATAATGAACAATTGATATAATTTTAAAATAACTAATTTTTATAAGCATAACATACATTAAAAATAACATTGTTTGACATAACATACATTAAATATAAAATCGTTTGACATACCACTTAAAGACTTATTTGGTCTAATATGATGAAAACGGGTCTCCCTTGTTTAACAAAAAGGAATTTGACAAATGTTCACTTCCCAAGAATTTTTTCGCATATTTGTATTTGCCAAATTATTACTTAGCAAAAAATCTATTCACAAAAAATTTTAACGCAAACCTAATGTTTGGGAAATGAATGTTTAAACTATAACTTGTTTACCAACTAGTACTTACATTTTTTATTTAGTCAAATAACCATTTTTTTTAAATAAGTAAAATTATCCTAATCTAAATATTTCAGTTCTGGGTAACCTATAAAAACAATATTTTTGCTATTAATGCAAGTCGTTTCTGGCACTCGATGGCACCCTGAAATAACGCATTTTTAACTTTTTGTTTTATGACCTTTTTTCTTGTTTGGCGGTCGACACATATCGAAAGGGGTTCTGGGCGATCAGCTGATGGGGGTGTATTCAGGTTGATATAACCCTTATGTAACACCTCTAAACATAATCTCAGCAGCATACCTATTTCTTGTATTAGTAAATTGAATACCACAACTGTGTATTATACAGATTTATACGGTATACCGCCGTTTGCCCAAATTTTATGTGACCTAATTTCATTTGACATAATAGTCAACAGACATAATATTATATGACATAATATTCATTTGCCCTACTCTTAAGCCCCCCATATACGGTACAATTCATCGTTGCGATCCATCGCTACCGACCGATCGAAACGATTGATCTATAGTGTTGCCGCTCATACACGAAGCGATTAGTCGTTACGATCGATCATTTATACATTTGAAATGGAACGATAAAGACGTGCTCAAAAATTTAATACGTGTCCTGTAAAATGGAAAACGAACTTCTTTTCTCGTCTGTGGCGGTAACTTGATTATGTTACAGAAGAAAATAAGAAAACCTAGAAAAGTGTGGGTTAAGAAATGGCTATTAAAGCGATATCAGTATTCGCATGTAAATATTTTAAATGAATTAAGGAACAAAAATCGAATCGGTTATCGCAAGAGTCAATACACTATCGATTCATCGTTACGATATTAATGATTGCATGGGTTTTTGTTGCGATCTCCGATGTCGTCTGCGATCAAGTTGTTTCGATCGGTCTAAAGCGATGGATCGTAACGATGAATCGTCCCGTATATGGGGGGCCTTAGTTGCTATATTAGTCACGTGCTAGAATCTTTTCTAGTCTCTTACCATAATATCACTTGTCATAATCATTGTAAGCCCTAATTATCACATGCCCTAATTATCACATGCCCTAATTATCACATGCCATAATTATCACATGCCCTAATTATCACATGCCATAATTATCACATGCCATAATTATCACATGCCATAATTATCACATGCCATAATTATCACATGCCCTACTTATCACATGTCAAAACATCAGTGAGGTTTAGGTTATGTTAGAACATGAAAGACAACGCACGAGCCGAGCGTGCCGCGGCAGCGGCCGGCGAAGTGCCACAATCATTTGTCATAATAATAGCCCTTTTTTTTTAAGTGGCCGCGCCTTGACGTGGCCATACTGCGTCTATTACCGGACGCCTCTGGTATTTGCGGTGGTATTTACCCAGTGGCGCCCGGCCGATAATCATAGCCCTAATTATCAGATGCCATAACATAATTTGCCATCGACATTGAGTTTTAGGTTAGGTTAGAACATGAAAGACAACGCACGAGCCGAGCGAGCGAAGCGAGCGTGCCGCGACAGCGGTCGGCGAAGTGCCAGTAAGCTAAATATAAGTAGGTAGGTATTAGAATTAAATCGCCTAAAAATGTGTTGTCTACCTACCAATGTATTTTATAACGGGTTTGTAAATCATTTTTTCATCTCTCATGCTCCGAAAGTGGGTCATTACTTACCTAATATGCGGATTGAAAGTTATACATTTCGGCCCTAGGGCGGAAAAGTAAAAAAAAAATCATCAGCATATCTTGAGGCGATGGCATAAAACGTATACAGCCAAAGTTCGATAGTCAATACAACATTCTGGTTTTTGAATGATCATAAACAAAAAAAGAGTTGGGTTACAATAAAATAAAACGTAAATAGCACAAACAATAATTATTTGGACAGTTATACCTTAAAATACTGAGTATTTTAGTATTGACTTTTAGTAGAGACTCCGACCAAACCTGACTAAATCGACCGCCGTAACGCGTCAAATCATAAAAAATACTCTAAAAGTAGCGCATCCTAAAATATGTGCGTAAGAAAACAACTGAAGTAATTAAAAAAACTGAAGACCATTTTGTATGGAAAAATACAACTAATGACAAGGCGGTATGACCAAAAGACTTGCCTGCTCTGAAAAAAGTGCGAATGAAAAACAAAAATTAAAAAAAAAGGCGGGAAGTACACAGTACTTGATACGTGATCAATCTCTATTGTTATATTTGTTTTATTTGACTTTTATTTGCTTTTCTCGTATTCGAAATGAAAAGTAGTGTTTAACTCGGGTGAAAACACCCATTTCTGCCTCGAACTATTGGTAAAAATATCTCGTCAGAAATGGGATGCTTTCTTCCCTTGGTTAAAAATCTACTATAGAGCGCTTGTAGAAATATCATGAGCAAATGCATAGCTTGGAAGGAGATTCGAAAACTATTTATGATGGCGCTTAAATATCATGTGTAATGATTATTATGGCGTTTAAATACTATGTCTAATAATTATTATGACATTAAAATATTATGTCTAATAACCATTATGGCGTTTAAATATTATATCTAATAATTATTATGGCAATTAAAAATATGAAAAACAATACGTATGGCACTCGTATCTTATGGTATCTAAGTTTCGGGCAATTAAAAGTATGTCATAAGTCTTTTAGGGCAAACAAAACATTCGGGCAAATGAAATTCGGGCAAAAGAAATTTGGGAATATAATGATTATGGTATATAATCTTCGGGCAAACAATAGACAACCGATTTATACTTTACCATGACCTACCAAATAATGAGTGGGTGAAATAAAATGGTAAATTATAAAAAAGGTCTCTCTCTAAAGATTTTCCCTTTTAGCGGTAAGGCCGCCTTTAGTCATTGCATGTCTTTAATTTATTCTCCTCAATGTATGTTTTTATCTCTCATGCTCTGAAAGTGGGTCGTTGCTTACCTGATATGCGGGTTGAAAGTGATACATTTCGGCCCTAGGGCGGAAAAAATAATTAATATACTGCTGTATACGTATACGTTTTGGCCGTCGCTTCAAGATATGCATCTTGAAGCGACGGCCAAAACGTATACGGCCATAGTTCGATTAAGTCAATATAACATTCTGGTTTTTGGATGGTGATAAACAAAAAAGAGTTAAATTACAATAAAATAAAACGTAATTGTGGGGGAGGATCCTAGCAGGGTTCCGCGTGTAGAAATACAATGAGACACTTTTAAGGAACTTTATTGTTAATAATATTGGTTTACAATCGTACTGTCTGAAGTGAGTTCTTTTGAGCAACTGACATAGCATGCAAATTTTCTTAATGACATGATATAAATTAGAATATCATTCAAATAGCTGGTGCCAGTATATCATACTAATATTATGAGTACATAAGATTTTATGCATTAATAAAACATTAAATACATAATCTCAATACGCCCCCTTAATGTGCATATTAAAATAAAAGGCATAAAACAAAACATCCAAATTGAAATTATATCAAAGAACAACCTTAATAAAATAAACAATTAACTAAGCAAAGATGCCTTGACCACTCATGCACTCGTAGTGCTTAGTTCTTGGCAAAGCCTTCGTTAATACATCCGCGAGCATCGAGTCTGTCGGTAAGTACTTCAACTCAATATTCTTATTGTTATTTAATACAGTTCTGATAAAGTGATACCTGATATCTATATTTTTACTCCGAGAATGGTACATTGGATCACCAGCAAGACACAGCGCCCCCTGATTATCTACATGTAAGGTCAATTGTGCAAACTTACTTAACCCGATTTCAGTCAGTAAGCTATTAAGGTACATGCCTTCTTTCATCGAGGACGACAAGCTCACATACTCGGCTTCACACGTAGAAGTTGCCACACACTTCTGTTTTTGTGATTTCCACGACACGCATCCGCCTCCTAACATAAAAACATAACCGGAGTAAGAACATCAATAATACACGCGCCCCAATCGCTATCTGAGTAACCTTTTAGTGAATTACCTGTTTTCGTGAACACAAGTCCATGCGTCTTTGTATGCTTTAAGTAACGTAGTACTCGTTTCGCAGCGTTCCAACATTGTTCAGTTGGACTATCAAGAAATTGGCTTAACTTGGCCACACTATTTGTAATATCGGGTCTCGTTCCCGTAGATAAGTACATAAGAGAACCTATCAATTCCCGATATGGATATCGTTCACACTCATTATGCTTCTCGGTAGAACTTAATAATTGGTTTTTAACTTCCATTGGAATTTCTGGCGCTCCGCATTCTTCCATAGAAATCTGCGGTTCCACTTCAACCATGTTATATATTTTTCTGGGCCGTCCAACATGACCTCTCTCTAGTCGCGGTCTGCCTGGACCTCTTTTCATTGCCCTCCCCCTATCAGGAATGGTCAATCTTCTTGCTATCCCCTCGTTTTTCAAATACTCGTTGAAATCTCCGTTCAAATACTCTCCTCCGTTGTCACTTTGCAAATATTTAATCTTCCGTCCCGTAAGATTCTCGACCTGATTCTTGTATATTTTAAAAGTTGTAAAGACTTTACTTTTCTTTTTCAACAAATATACCTCACACCATCTCGTGTGATCGTCGATAAACGTGACAAAATATTTCGCTCCATTTATTGCCGTATGCTTTATTGGCCCGACCACGTCAGAGTAAATTATTTTAAATGTTTCCTCACATGGTCCATAAAATGGTTCTATAAAATGGCAGCATACTCATTTTTCCACGTGTACATATATCACAATCATATAATTCAGCCACATCTGACATTCCTACATTCATGCCAGATTTTTTCAATAGTTTAATGAGATCTTTCGCATTTAAATGTCCTAACCGTTTATGCCACAACCATACATCAACCTTTCTTTATGAAATCGCTGACACGGTACCACACTGTTCCTCTAAGTAATATAAATTACCTTTACGATTTGCGATCAGTTTAATATTATCATAGCTATCTTGTACACTAGCTATGTCACCCTTGAACGTGACACTAAACCCTTGATCTTGCTGAACCCTTGATTCTTGCTACTGAAATCAGGTTACACCGCAAATCCGGAACAAACAAAGTGTTGGGCAATTGAACCACAGTTTGAGAACCATTATTACATGTAAATAATCTCACCGTACCTTGTACATTTGTACTCGTCTTCGTCGCTAAATTTAGCTTACCCGACAAAGGTAACAATGTGTTTCCAAATTTACTTGCATCGTTGCACAAATGTGACGTACACCCACTGTCGATGATCCAACGCCCATTCTCGTTGTAAACAGCTCTATCATCTGAAATACAGTTAAATGTAACTAAATTGGTATCGACAGTTGCTATATCAACACTATTATCATTTGATGCACACTTTGCACTACCATATTGTTCCTTGTTCTTCTTTACACATTCAGAGAATTTATGACCGAATTGGTGACATTTAAAACATTTGAATCTAAATTTTGAATTTCCTTGCTCTGTACCACTCTTTGACTTCAAATATTTCTTTCCTTTTACAAGAAGTGCCCTATCTACACATTCTTTCCGGACTCTGGAATGTCCTTCCTCCAATATCTTAATCTTGAGCGTCTCCGGATCTGGCAACGTATCTCTAGACTCTATAGCACATCTAAAGTTATCGAAACTAGAGGGTAAACTGTACAGCAGCATAATTGAAATCAGATCGTCATGCATTTCGATGTCCAAGTCTGCTAGTTGGCTCCTCACATCGAAGAATCGTAAAACGTGTTCTCTTATGTCACCGCCTTCCTCTAATATATGTAGCAACAGCTGTTTTAACAATGTAGCCTTCTTCGCGGGATGAATGGCTCTCAACTTCAACCATACATCCCGCGACGTCGTACATCCTCGTAGGTGACGTAATTCGCTTGGGCTAATCGACAGAATGAGGTCTGACTTAGCTTTTGCATCCTTACTCTCCCATAGCCTCGCCTCTCCAGGCTGCTGGTTTTGGGATACTACCATCGACGTAACCCCAGGCATCATTTTTTACTAAAATAGCTTCCACCTGAATCTTCCAGGTCTCGTAATTACGATTATCGAGTTGCTCAATTTTCACAGTACTCATATTTATTTTCTACTTACGTTTAATAACGTAAATTCTTCCTAATCGCACTCGATTCGGTCCTAGAACGTACCTGGGCCTATAACCATTGTGGGGGAGGATCGTAGCAGGGTTCCGCGTGTAGAAATACAATGAGACACTTTTAAGGAACTTTATTGTTAATAATATTGGTTTACAATCGTACTGTCTAAAGTGAGTTCTTTTGAGCAACTGACATAGCATGCAAATTTTCTTAATGACATGATATAAATTAGAATATCATTCAAATAGCTGGTGCCAGTATATCATACTAATATTATGAGTACATAAGGTTTTATGCATTAATAAAACATTAAATCCATAATCTCAATATAAATAGCACAAACAATAATTATTTGGACCAGTGTACCTTAAAATACTGAAAATTTTGCTCAGTATTTTAAGGTTGAGACTCCGACTAAACCTGACTAAAACGCTCGCCGTAACGCGTCAAATCATAAAAAATATACTCTATAGCACTTCAGAATAATATGTATAAAATAGTGTGCGTAAAAAAGATACTGAAGAAATTAAAAAACTGAAGACTATTTTGTATGGAATAATATAACTAATGACAAGGCGGTATGATCAAAAGACTTGCTTGCCCTGAAAAAAATGCGAATGAAAAACTAAAATTAAAAAAAGGCGGGAAGTATAATTCTTGGTACGTGATCAATCTCTTTTGTTTTGTTATAATATTTTTATATGACTTTTTGCTTTCCTCGTATTCGAAATGAAAAGTAGAGTGTTTAACTCGGGTGAAAACACCCATTTCTGCCTCGAACTATTGGCGCTCTCACTACGTTCTAGCCAAAATATCTCGTCAGAAATGGGAGGCTTTCATCCCTTGGTTAACAATCTACTATTCCTTACCAGTGTACAATAAAGAGTATTTGAATTGAAAGTTGGAGTATAGGAAATGGGCCAACTGAGGTGTTGACACACACAGACAGTTAAATTTCATTCATGCATATACTCGTAGATAGATTCCTACAGTTTTGTATGTTATATCCAGGTCTTTCAATCCGAGTGCAGTTACTGCGAGCTCTGCCAGCGAGGTTCAAAGTTGTAGTAGAAATCACTCCGGGGTCTCATGCGTCAGAGAACGCAGTCAACAAGCAGTTGGCTGACAAGGAAAGAGTAGCAGCGGCGCTAGAGAATAATAATCTGTTGCAAATTATTAATCAATGTATAGCGTAGTTGCGTAGTCTTAAGTCTGCCTCAATGACGCAGTGTTATGAGTGTGACTGCCGTCCCCGAGGTCCCATGTCTGTTTTCCACTTAGATGAAAAATACTATAGATATTGGATTCAGTATATATACAACGCGGAATCTTGACACTCGAATACTATATAGGTAATTATTACAAATACCATCTATAAAATAAACAAGATTGTACATTGATGGTTGACATAGAAATAATTCATAATAATTAATATAAAAGTATCTATGTACAGCGCCGTTGTCGCATCCAACGTCTACCAAAGCAGTTGCGAAGCGGCTGAAGCGCTCAAGTGTGCAATTTTCGATAGTGGACCGAGGTGAAGTGGTGCCGTTTATAAAGCACTGATTGGTAATCTAGGTATGTTTGATCTAACATTTTCCACGTTTGTTTCTGGGTTGGATCAAATTATACGCAACACAACCTTTTAGTTATGATGTATTTATTGTATCATATTGATGGCACTTGGTCGTGCTTGCTATATTATGTTGAGCAAAGTTAGGGTACAGTACACACAAATGATGGTTAATCGTGAACTCGGCTGTTTTCAAGATGATAATTGTTAATTTGTAATCACCTCACGTCTGTTGGATAAATCCAAACACTAAGAGGTTTCAGAGAGAGACAAAATACAAAACCCATATCCTCCTTTTTTTTTAAGTTCGAGCAATCGCCGCCGCTCTTACGTCTCTCGCCTGTGTCTCTGGTATGTACCAGAAGGTATGTACAGGCGGCCTTGGGCCACGGATTAAAAAAAAATGTTACTTAAATAGTTTATCTACCTTATAAAATGATTAGATTGCTTATATATGTTCGTAATTCCCCCTCTGTCCCCTATTGGTGTAAAGTGATGTGGGGAATTGGGAATACAGACCCTTTTGAGGTAACAATAAATAAAACAGTACCTAATTGTAAATAAGTAATATTATATTGTATAATTATAATTCATTGTTCATTATGCTCGATTAATAAAAAAAAAGTGACATTGACATTTATTTACATGGTGTTCCCAGCTTTTGTTTCATTCTTCATGTCTTCGTATGATGTTAAATTCTGAAATTACAAAAATGGTTTTGTCACTGCATTAATGGCTCCTAAGTTATTACCCGGTTCCGTACCCAAAGGGTCAAACGGGAACCGTATTACTGAGACTTCGCTGTTCGTCCGTTTGTCCATCTGTCACCAGGCAGTATCTCATGAACCGTGATAGTTAGAGTGTGGAAATTTTCACAGATGATGTATTTCTGTTGCCGCTATAACAACAAATACTAAAAATAAAAATAAAAGTAATATTTAGGAGGGCTCCCATACAACAAACGTAGATTGTTTTGCCATTTTTATACATAATGGTACGGAACCCTTCATGCGCGGGTCCAACTCACACTTGACCGCATTTAAAGTGTAAGTACAACATTAAAAGATAAAATCACTTGTTAGAATGTATCACGCTGAAGTGCGGGAGGCGGCCGCTCCGTATTGCCTCGTTCATTCTATCAAGCTATTATAAAACTTATAAAGTTATACTTAAAGATAATTTTATAAAGACGAAAGATTTGATTCTGTTTGAAGCGAATAGATTCCGAAACTACTGAACCGAGTTTGATAATTCTCTCACTAATATGTAGCTACATTATCCCTGTGTATAGACTACTTTTTATCCCGGTAATGTGTTCTCCTGGGAATCAGGAACGAGATAACCCAATACTCACTTCCCACAACTCATTATCCCACTCTGGGAATAGTTTCTTGAACACAGCAGGCTCATCGCCTTGTTTCAAGAACACCACTAGTGCTGTGTCCACGGTTCGCTCCAGGCCGTCGTCTTCGATGTACTCCTGGGAAAAAAAGATATAGTTGTTAGTGAAACTGTCTGTAGCAGTCTCCACGTGGTCAAGAACGCGTCGGTTAGAAATCAGTAACATGTGGCGAATAGTCCACTGAAATGTTACAATTTAAGGACCGAATATTGCATTTTTTAGACGACGCAATTTTATTATTGGGACATGTGTGGGGGTGTCAATAGAAGCTTAACCTCAAGTTTGTGGGGTCACCAACCTTGTCCCCCGGCCGCCATCTTGGAATAACGGGTGAAAACACTTTTTTCGCGATATCTCGTATTGTTTAACGTGACATTTTTTAGATTTTATGAAAAAACTTTCGAAAACTCTAAAATATATGGGAAATTTTTGCCATATTTTTAACTTGTTTTATTTCAATTTGGTCCCATTCCGACAATTTAATATCAGTTTTGGATCTAAGTTCTCTAACGCTGCTTACGGTTAGTGCGATTTAGTAGAAATCGTCACGTTACGCTTATCAGTTGTTCCCAACCGCAGAAGCTAAAATATGGTACGCTTTTTTTTATTTTTAACGTCGACGTCGTTAGTAAAACGAAAAGTAACCCAAACCCAAGTTGGGTTGCGCTACAGTTGCGTAAAGAACTTCATTCCTGACGGGGGTTCCCCGACCACATTTTTTTTTTCTAAAATTAGTCTGTTTATTTCGTCTAATTTTAACGAACTTTTATAGCAGCTATATAGTCATTTTGAAAAAAAAGGAAACCCGTTGCCTTTCGATGAAATGTTGATGAAAGGCAACAAAATCTTACGTGCCAGCCGCTGTGGCACAGACAATTAAAGTCCTGGGCGTGAGGACTATTAAACTTTATATATCTTAGTTGATATTATAAATACGATGGTTTGGTATGGCATTGGAAACCATTACATACACTAGTTCACACAGGCGAAAACAACATTTAAACCTACTTACATAAGAAATTGCAGTTATTATTCAAAGGTTTACCTTGACGATGTCTGTTCTTGCTACTTTGAATCTCTCCGGCATGTTCTTCCCTTGCCACACGTATAACTCCTCACCAGTGTCCAGGATATACAGGCCATCGTCAGACAAGTCCTGGCATTGAGAATAAAGATTACAGTGATATCTAATTATATTTTAATACAAAATTGTATAAATGTATTGTAAAAACAGTTAACTAAAGAAGCGAACAGAAACTAAAAGATCTATATATATAGAAATGGGGAATGTAATTTTTGTCCCCTTAGCTCTCGAGAACTGGTTATGCTCCAATGATGGTTGACCCCTCTATGGATAGCCCTCGATCTGGAGGCAAGCCGAAAAATCGAAAATTTGACCTAGCCCTAAGGGGTCAAAAGTTATAGGCCAAAACCTATGGCGTGGTGCGGCGCGAAGCACCGCGCAAGACACCGTACTAATATGCGAGAACTGGTATGTTACAAGGGGAATGGAATAAAAGATGATAATATATAAGAATAGTTAAACACGAAGGAGCCCTGTGAGGGTTATCGCCAAATTAGTTAGATTAGATAATAATAGCACTGTATAGAATAGGCTCTGCCATAGGTGGAGGTGAGCATGTAATAACAATAATATAAATTAAAAAAAAGACATTACTTAGTGCCCTCTAACAACTTGAAGTTGTAAGTCAGTAAGGGTTGTCTCTTGTTTGTGACACGGCATTGACCATAGAGTTGATATTGAGGCATTAACGTCATAATTATTGGTCAAATTATGCTGGTACTTTCCTGATAACCCTAACGTTCGAATTATATATATATATATATATTCTCTGGAAACAAAAGAATGTACAAATTAAATAAATCTAACTACTTTGCAATATTCCGCCACATTTTTTTTTTTTTTTTTTTAATTCCGCGGCCCAAGGCCGCGGCCGCTCTAACGTCCGTTGCCGGGCGTCTCTGGTTACTAGCAGAGGGTATATCCAGTGGCGCCCGGCGGACTTTGACCACCTCTGTGGTCTCTGCGGGTGTTTGGTCGGGACGAGAATCCCGCGTCATTGGGGTCGGGTTTTATCCCGCGTCAGTGAGTGAATCTGGTTGCGTGCTATGGGGCAATATTCCGCCACATGCAAATTACACATGCAAATTACCCAACTCTCGTATTTATTCATGTCAATTGAATTCGGTCGACGTGCGCCGAGCCATCGACATCTACTGATGATGCCCCTGGTTGGGGGCGAAACACGTGTCCAGGTTTTTTATTATTTTTTGCACGATAACACAACTCTCATAGTGCCGGCGCTGCTGCTGCATCGGCTGAAGGCCTTAAACGGCGTAAATATGCTAACCTAGCAGGTGATTACATATTTGAGCCGTTTGGGGTTGAGACACTGGGGTCATGGGATCCGAGTGCTCGCCGTCTTTATAGAGACATTGCTAAACGCCTAATCGATGCTTCTCAGGACCAGAAGGCTGGCTATTTTCTGGCCCAAAGAATAAGTATCGCCATCCAACGTGGCAACACAGCCAGCATTCTGGGAACCTTCCCAGTTGGCAATGACGCGGAGGATTTTTTAAACGATATTTTGTAATGTAAATATTTTTAGTCTATAATTATGGTTATTTTGTATATTGTAACTCTCATATTTATTCTATTTTCAAAATTATTGAACTATTCTTTCGGCCTAAGTGGGTTTGGAGGGCGGTCCTGTACATAATAAATACGAGAGTTGGGTAATTTGCATGTGGCGGAATATTGCAAAGTAGTTAGACTTTATAAAATAATGTACTTTAATTAACGTCGGAGTCCAAGTTCTGTATGTAAGTACTATTCTCTATTCTGTGCGTCTCCTCGAAATATCTAAGCTAATATAAGCATGTGTTATTCTTTATACCCATTCATATCTTACCGGTAATGTCTCACGTAACAGGGGCGTAAGCCTATCACTGTTGCCAGGATTCATAAAAAAAAACCATAGTCACTATGTAATTCAAACCAATTCCAAAATGATGAACTTAATTGAACTTTAAAGGAAAACTATAACGATAATTTTTTTATTTTTTGGACTTTCTCACACAATGTCATCTAGCCCCAATTAAGCTAATATAAGCTTGTGTTATAGGATCTAGACGACTGATAAACATACTTATATATTTTTAAATACATACATAATTTATCAATCAATTATATAGCTTTGTAATTTCAGGAGTCATAGAGGCTGTTATAGGTAACTATCAGAACCCTATTATATGCGAGGACGTGACAAAGTTCCATCGTGCGCGGCTTTTACCTGCTGGGTATATTCCGTGTCAAGGTCTTCAAACTTAATCTTCCTGGTGACAGTGACAGTAGCAGATGTCAGAGTACGAGGAGTGGTGACTCTTCTGCTGACTGTCTTCTTCCAACCGGAGGAGTCTTCCTTCTCTTCTGCTGGACCTCCTGTTGAATTAAATAGGATTATGTTTTACAACTAACTTGCTTAAATCTATACTATTAATAATTGTAAAGTGGTCGTGTCTGTACATTGGAGATATTTGAAAAAAAAAATACTTGGGTTATGTTATGTTAACGATACCTAACACGAAAATATATTTTTTTAATTTCTTGTCTGTTTGTCTGTTGGTCTGTTTATTCGCGATGGACGCAGAAACTACTGAACGGATTTTGATGCCGTTTTTTTTGTTAGACAGGGCTTGGTCAGACTTAAAATCTTACGTTTGTTTCATCGCAATCGGTTGATTAGAACCGGAGATGTGACCAAAAATATAATAAACTGAATTTAACGGAGATATACATATAGATGTTACTTATTATTATTATTGGTAAATTTTTATAGCTTATTATTGTTAGGTATTTATGAAATTTGGCTGATATTGATGAAATTTGGTACAAGGATAGATTAGATCTTAAGAGAGGACATTTATGATGGTATGTTTGGTCGCGATAACCGACATCCACGCGGGCGGAGCCGCGGGCAACAGCTAGTTATTATATATAGGTATATGTAACGTCGTCCTCAGGGCCTGATCATGGAGGTTCATATTCCTGCGCGTATTCTAGTCTGCAGCGTCCTCGCCGCACACTTCGGAACTCAGCGGAGAGGATCCGCTTCATCCTAACGGCCTCCTCCTTCACGAGCATAACCTGCCGGCAGCGTTCCACTGGCTCCCGCTAGAGACCATGGTTCGTAGCATGGTCTCTAACGAGGGTGTATCCACACCCAGACCCACAATGAGGCGCTGACGCGTCCATGCTGAGCAAACTTATCGAAGCACCCGTGTCCGGCAATGATCTGTATTTTTTTTTTAATGGATATTGCTCAATTCACACCTGTCTGCATGTCTCCATGAGATCCTGGCAGAATTCGGAGCCTTGATTTCTCGAAACACAGGTCTGTGGTCCCACTACAGCGCCTACTTGAAACAATGACGCAAGGGCCCTCGCTTCCAGTTCCCATGAAGGGGTCCCAGCTAAGAGACATGCAGCCTTTAGGGAGATCTTACGGTACCCTTTTATTATCAGTCAGTCTCGTCGCCCATACGGGAGCCCCGTACAGGGCCATACTCAGCACGATCCCCAGGTACAGTCTCCTACAGGGACCGTTGGATCCCTTTAAGTTGGGCATCAGTCGCGAAAGCGCGGCTGCTGTCCCCGTCACTTTGGGGACAAAACTTCGAAGTTCGAAGTTCCACCCGCCGCCCTGGGTGTATCATTTCGATGGATTGCCTAGCAATTGCCGTTGGGCAGTAATTACAAAAGCCCCTTTCCACTTACCGAGAGCTTCCCAGAACTCGTCAGGCTCATCACCTTGAGCCACCGCGACTATTTCCTTCTCTTTAACAACCGTATTAGTGAAATTTATGGCGGCTTCTTTCTCTTCCTCGTTCGATTCCTGGTTGTACAAAATTTAAAATTAAATGTAGACGGACAGACAGACGAAAGCAAAATTGTCCAGTAACTCTCGTGGTGATCTCGAAATGTAATGTAAGACGAGATAAAAATAGGAAACAAAGACATTAGACATGGATGATTCGTTGGAAGAATCCGACGTATTAACGAAAGAATTATCTATCATATCAATGTTGACAACGGTACTAAATGTTTACGTGTACCAAGAAAACAGGCAACGATAAAGTCGCTCGCTATAACAGTGTGCAACATTTATTTTGTTTCGTTGGCCTTACTAGACGTTAACTTCACTCGCTCGGTCAATTAGCAATTCTATCTAAATTGAGACGACCGCGTACATCATGCACGTAGGATTTAGAATAAGATTTCGTGGAACATATTTCATAGATTCACAATTCCCAAGGGATAAATAAAGGCATCACCCTAGATAATATTCTTAATGTTTAATAACGATACCAATACGTACCTTCTGTGTGTCCTACCCGTGGAAAGCCGGTACAAACCACTTGCATAGTAAAAACCTATATTTAAATAAGTAATAAGGAACGTACCTTCCCGCTCCACACGTAGACAGTCTCCAGGGTCTCCAGCACGAAGACATCGTCGTCCTCCAGTGAATCAGCTGTCTCTGGGACTTGGAACGCTCTCATATCCACACCCATCTTCGTACCTTCCACCTGAACAGATTTATGACAATGAATATTATAACTGAAGTTGCTTACTAGTGGCTAGTTCCTCAACTGTCGGTAGATGGCGCTGTATCGACGCCGTAAGTCGCACACTTATAATATGATCGCATGTTTCGAGCTCTTAATTCGTAATTGAGCGTCCTTAAAGAAGCATGCCAAAAGGGTTGTTTTGTGGGGATTCACACGCCTTCAGTCACCATAGCGGGATAAACCCCGACCCCAAAGGTGCGGGGTCACACCCGACCCAACCTTGTCCCGTTGACAGACGCTGCATGGGTGGCCAAGCCGCCAGCACCATGGGGAATACTTTGGGTGCGTTTACCAGGGTGCCTGGCAATGGACAATAAGGTAGAATAAAAACCGATTAATTGCAAGTTGGACTAGCGCACAAAAGGTTCCGTACCAAAACGGCAAAAAAATCACGTTTATTGTATGGGAGCCCCCTTAAATATTTATTATATTCTGTTTTTTTTAGTATTTGTTGTTATAGAGGCAACAGAAATACATCATCTGTGAAAATTTCAACTTTCTAACTATCAAGGTCCATGAGATACAGCGCAAGAGAGACGGACGGACGGACAGCGAAGTCTCAGTAATAGGGTTCCTGTTTTACTCTTTGGTTACGGAATCCTTATAAAGCAGGGGATTACGTTACAATGCCATCGCAGGAAATTTCCAAAAACGTCACGTAATTGTTACCTATTCTCTGAGATACTAATACGGTGTCTTGAGCGGTGCTTCGCGCCGCACCACGCCATAGGTTTTGGCCTATAACTTTTGACCCCTTTGGGTTAGGTCAAATTTTCGATTTTTTGGCTTACCTCCAGATCGAGGGCTATCCATAGAGGGGTCAACCATCATAGGAGCATAAGCAGTTCTCGAGAGCTAAGGGCGGACATTCCCCATTTATATATAAGATCATTGGTTGTTGACTGAGAGATACCTAACTGTCATGCTCATAGAGCAGTTGTGATTAATTATCTATGGTTATGATTAACTTACTCTAAACAATCTTATGTTATCATCTTCGTAGGATCCTCTAGTATTTGTCGGTTTGTTTTCGTTCTCAGTACCTCCATAAATTACAGCCAGGTTACCTGTTAACCAAATAATAAAACTCAATTAGTAAACAATAAAAACGACTTCAAATTACCCCAATGTGTACCAAGTCAAAAGATATGAGAGACATTAAGAAAGAAATTATAATTAGATCACAAAAACTGATATCATCAGCAGGACTCGAACCCACGGCCTTTCCCTAACAGTAGGAATGCTCTGACCACTGAGCTACGATGACCAATACCGACAACATCGAATAATAGCCCCCTTTTAGGGAAAGGCCGTGGGTTGGTGACGTCACGGAGCGGTTATAAGGTGACAAGGTTCTATTCTATATACTTACATCGTGCGCGGCTTATTACTCCCGAAATTCCTTTTAGGGCTCCCCTACTGTTATCCATAGATACTTAGACTACCTAGTTGAGACCACAGAGGTGGTCAAAGTCCGCCGGGCGCCACGGGAAATACTTTCTGCGTGTGAGCCAGGCCTTGGGCCGCAGAATTAAAAAAAACCTAGTTACCTACCGAGATGCATTCAATAATTAGTAATACCTCACCTTTGAAGATATTCAAGAAGTGCTTAGGCTCCTTCCCCTGTGGTACCTTCACGAGGGTCACAGCACTCCCGAGCTCCTCTTCTAACTCATAACCTTTATCTAGAGCTGCTGATTTATCATCTTCATTTGCTTCTGAACCCTGGAACGAAAGAAAATCGAGTCGACTACATACTATATTAGCTAGTAGGTGGAACGCGGACGTGTCCTTCTGCGAGCAAGTCATGCTCGCGAAGGAGGCGGCCGAGAGGGAGCGTATCCTCCCCGCTGAGTTCCGCAGTCAGCGGCGAGGGCACCGCAGACTCATCGACACCCAGGACCATCAACCACCGTGATCAGGGCCTGAGGACGGCGGGATAGCCACTCGCCGTCCTTACAGAAGCAGGCTAGAAGGGTTTCACAACCAGCTTAACTCACCGACGCGGGATAAAACCCAACCCCAACGTCGCGGGATTTTCATTCCGACCAAACCCCCGAAGAGGCCACACAGGCCAAAGTCCGCCGGTCGTTCACCGGAAATACCTTCTGGTGTGTACCAGAGACGCCCGCAGCAATGGACATGGGACCGGCCGCGGTGTCGCAAATAAAAAAAAACTCTATTAGCTGATTACCTCGTGATATAATATCCTACGGGAACACATTACTGGAATAGAAAGTGGCCTATAACATTCAGGGATAATGTAGCTATATATTAGTGAAAGAAATTTCAAAATCGGTGCGGTAATTTCGTAGTCTATTCAATGCCAAAAAAGCAAACGTTCCTCTTCATAATATTAGTTATAAATATGTTTTTGCTACCATGGAAGATAGGAAGGCCTTTGGTGTGGGACGCTACATGCGTTGACACCTTAGCACCTTCACACCTTCCAAGCACATCCGGATGTGCTGGCGCTGCTGCTGCATCGGCTGAAGGCCTTAAACGGCGTAAATATGCTAACCTAGCAGGTGATTACATATTTGAGCCGTTTGGAGTTGAGACACTGGGGTCATGGGGTCCGAGTGCTCGTCGCCGCGTATAGAGACATTGCTAAACGCTTAACCGATGCTTTTAAGGACCAGAAGGCTGGCTATTTTCTGGCCCGAAGCATAAGTATCGCCATCCAACGTGGCAACACAGCCAGCATTCTGGGAACCTTCCCAGTCAGCAATGACGCGGAGGATTTTTAAACGATATTTTGTAGTGTAAATATTTTTTAGTACATAATTATGTATATTGTAATTCTTATTGTAAATTAATTTGTTGTAACTAGGAGCTGCGGTCGCTGCCGTGGTACTTCGCTGCAGCATGCAATTGAGCGAAGCAACTATTGTCATATTTTTGGTCAATAACTTTTTTGAGGGTCCTAAATCAAAATTCGGTCTCGAACAAAACCTGCTCCTTTTGAGTGAAAAAAATCATGAAAATCGGTTGGGTAGTTGTCGAGAAACAATTTCATCATATCGAGTTGCATTTGAGTTTTTTCGCTCAACTAGATATTTATGTTTTTATAAGTATCTTGTACGTTTATCTAACAGTTATCTAGATCCAATAATACAAGCTCATATTAGCTAACTTTGTGGAGCTGGGTAAAGAAAAACCTTAAACATTATGTACTCACGATCCAACAGTAAACAACGTGTGCATCAGCGCCATCTTCATTCGTATACTCGTAATTAACTAAGTACACTTCGCTCTGGTAGAAAACTTGCAAATCATCCATGAACTGGTCGGTCAAATCTTCCTCCCCGTTTGATATTCTGGACAAAAGAATGACAGATATATCTATATAGACAGACAGACATTCATTGCAGAGGTGCAAAGAAAGAATAGAGAGAAAGAATATTTTTTACTGTCGCATCACAAAACACTCAACGTTGGTCATGATGGCCACAGACGTAAGTTTGACATAAGTGACACGGTCGTCTCACAAACTGTCACAACACAAGTGTGGTTTGGTTTGACACTTATGAGTGACGTATGTGTGGCACATACCCACTTTGCCAGTAATGTTGTTGGTTCCATGTAATAGGGGCAAGCATATTGCCGTTCCTGGATACTATAGACAATCCATAACCACTCTGAAATTCAAACCACAATTCCAACAGACAGGAAGTTCTTACAAAAGTAGTATGTATTGTCTAGGATAATTACCCGTATAAGTTTAGTTGAGAGCCCACTAACCTGCCTGTACATTTTGGTCCTTCGAACCGGATTTATCTAATATAATATAAAATGATGTAGTATCTAGTTAGTAGGTATATGTATTTGTATGTATATTCTGGCGCATTTGCGGTAGGTACGTGTATTTATATGGATAAATGACTGCTTCGGTGGCGTGGTCGCTAGTGTATCCGCTTTCGACGCCGGAGTCTCGGGTCCAATTCCCGGTCGGGACAAACTTTGTGTGATGACACATACGTTTGTACCGAAGTCTTGATGTTTCCTATGTATAGTATGTGTGTATTTACAAAAAAAAATGTATTTAAGTATTTATATCAGTTTATCTAGTACTCATATCACAAGCTCTGCTTAGTTTGAGACTAGATGGCGTTGTGTGAATTATCCTAACATATTTATTTATTTGAATGATACACCTACGCACACATAAGACTTATTCTAGCATTGCCTTCCCCTGGCCCACTGGAAGAGATTTCTTATGAAATAAGTGGTGCCTTTGTTCTATCATTAGTATTCCTCTTCTCTTTTCTATAATTTCATGTGTTGCTAAACTCCTCCGTAACGACTTCACCGATTCTTATGGAAATTGTTGTGCATATTTAATAGGTCTGCCGCGTTAACAATTTTTTAAACCCATGTGATAAGGGTGACCAACGTCTAAATATTATTGGCAAAACAACTATTGCGAGATCAGCTGGTATTTCCATAATCTATCCAGAAACATACCCCACTTGTCATACGAACATCTATGGCAGTAGTTAGGGGTAGTTGGAGCCCTAAATCAAAAATCCTCGCGGTATGACCACAGAACTTCGATATCTCCCATGGGTTGTGGAGGTCAGATGGCAGTCGCGCCACGGAATATATCGAAGTTCAGTCGCGAGCAGTTAGACTGGAAAGCCGACCACAACTGAGTGGGGAAAAGACTCGGTGGATGATGAATGATGAAACATACCTGGTGACAGTAAGCTTGCCGTCTCCTTCATCCGGCATATACCCACGAGCTGAAGCACTCTTGCCAATAAATTTAGCCGTAGTTGCAGCTTTTTCAGCATCTTCCGAGTAATATCCGGCATCTGAAATAACCCACAACCTATGTATCTTTATTTCATAGCAAAAAAAAACCGTCTAAGAGCAAGTCAATTATGTTTGTTGTATGGGAGCTCCCTTAAATATTTATTATATTCCGTTTTTAGTATTTGTTGTTATAGAGGCAACAGAAATACATCATCTGTGAAAATTTCAACTTTCTAACTATCACGGTTCATGAGACACAACCCAAGACAGACGAATGAACGAACGGATAGCGAAGTCTCAGTAATAGGGTTCCTGTTTTACTCTTACGGAACCCTAAAAATCGACTTCAAACCAAATTGAAACAAGACGGGAAGCAGTAGGTTTCAATCTATATCTATACTATATATACTATACTATTATAAAGAGGAAAGATTTGTATGTTTGTAATTAATAAACTCAAAAACTTCTGTGCCGATTTCAAAGATTCTTTCAACATTGGAAAGCTACATGCACCCGAGTAACATAGGCTACTTTTTATCCCGGTAATGTGTTCCCACGGGAACCGGGAACGAGTAAACTAAATCACCCGATCGGAGATGCGGCGATCAGCTAATTAAAAATACAATTAAAAAAATAGTTCACCACTCTAAAGTAATGAGGTTACAAACAAAAAAAAATAAACGTCAAAAATTGACACAACAACCGACTTCAAATCACAGAAATGGGACCAAATAATTGTCGGAATGGGACCAACTCAAAAGTAATACTAGTCCCCGCGTCCAGCGATATGAGGTAACAAATATAAAACAAAAATTATAAAAAAAAATTTCATACTGTCGAATTGAAATCCTTATTTTGAAGTCTGTTAAAAAAACTTGACGTGTTTGTTTGTAATACTCGTATTTTTTATATATTATATTTTTTTTTATATTTTTTTTTGGACATTCTCACACAAAGTCATCTAGCCCTAACTAAGCTAGAAGCTTGTGCTATGGGATCTAGACAACTGATAAACATACTTATATATTTTTAAATATATAAGTATGTTTATAATTAACACCTTTTAAATGCATAATATGGAAAAACTATCATTAATTTGGATAAAAGTATGTCCATGGAAGCAACCTACTTAAATAAATAAAATTAAAATTAAAATCTCTGTGTTCTAGCTAATCTCTATTGAAACTGAACCGATTTTAATGAGACCATTTCTAGCAAATGGCTTTTTTTTTTAATAACGTACGCTACTAGTATTAACGTGGGAATTTGGAACAAGAAAGCTATTTGAACAGAAAATTTTGCATAAGCTCACCGCTATCTGTGACAGCCTTGGATCTGTACACTCCTGTCGTCTCCCAGTTATGGAAGTATTGCTTGAATGTAGAACTCTCTGAGCCCTGAGTTACTCGTGTTACGTTCACCTTATGAATAAATAAATATGTTAGAAAATTTGAGAACAACGGCATCTAGTTTTAAATTAAACAAAGCTTTTACTATCTTTCGGCAACAGTTCAGTTCACTGCTAGTAGATGGCTCTGAACTGACGCCGTAAGTAGCACATTGATATGATTGTCGATTAGACTAGAGGTTGGTGGAGTCAACTGGTGTCTTTGACATTCCTCTTGGAAAGAGAACAGTCGTTGGTTCGAGTCCAGCCCAACACTAATTATGCAGAGCCTACCATTGTGGTTAGTTCCTCAACTACTGATAGATGGCGCTCTGGCGACGTTGTAAGTCGCGATATTGATACTCGTACAATATAGTGATCGCAAAATTAGAGGTCTTAGGCTAGTGGAGTTTTGGTCAGTCCGTCAGTTTGTAGAATGTCCAAAGAATCAAGCAAGCTTTGGAAACTGGACAGTAAATGTAGAATCCTATTGTAACCTGTATTTCGTCATTGTATCCTGTTGTAACCTAAATTAATAATTTTGATTATTATATTTGAGACTTCCTACTATTTCAACTTACCCAAGCAGGATATTCCTTCAATTGAATATATTTGTCGGCAATCTCGTGATAAATCTTCTTGACATCGGAGCTGACATCTGATCCGATCCAGATATATAGTCCTGAACATGGAGTATCCAAGATGAAGATATCCTAAGTAAATTAAGAAGATTATTGGATTATACAAATCGTGGTAGCTCAAGCCACACTGCACTGGCAGCTATAAGACGATCAGTTAAATAACAAGATATTATAAGAATCTAAACTATATCATGGTCCTTCGCATTACTATTCGATTTATCGGGATGATCAATGCAAACGCCATCTTCACGGAGGAAGTGATCTTACTGATAAATCTAACAGTATTATACAATGACATAACATTTAGAACAGCTTGATAGAGTAAACTAAGCGTCACCGAACACCATCTTTAGTTACACATTGTGTTGAAGATCATTATATGGACTACTTTTTCAGATTCTACGAGATAGCCGTTTCGAATTTAAAGGGGGGTAGGGGACGCTCCATTTTAATAAAAAAATGCGCTTTAAAGTTGAATATCTCGCAAACAGACACGTAAATCAAAAAATTGTTTTAACAACCTCCCAATGTTTTAAAAATACCTATCTAATGATACCACTCACGATGGAGTTGACGCGAGAAAAAAAAAATCATCCCCACTTTACTTGTAGGGGAGGTACCCCAGAAAAAAATATTTTTCATAATGTTATTATAGCACTTTGTCGGAATAGTAAACACACATATCCGTGCAAAATTTCATCTTTCTAGCATTAACCGTTTGGGAGGAAAGCCGAGAACGGAACTACTACGGAACACCATCATCAGTTGGGGTCGGCTTTCCAGTCTAACTGCGATTCGGCTGAACTTTGATATATTCCGTGAAGGACAAGGCCTATTGTTTGTTTATCTGTGTAAAGAACTCACATCAGCGGACAATTTGCTTTGTTTAAATGGTTTGTTAAGCGCCTCCAGGTCGAGTTCTTCTGCATCCAACACCTTGTATAGGTAGACCGCTGATATGTTCTCCCGATTGTAACTCTTAAAAAGAATAAACAAAAAAATCAGTAACGCCTAGGACGCATCTTCTCATTTTGAAGAGATTTGAATGCGTGGTATCAGCATGTGACATGCGTGGTATCTGCGTGCATTTGAAAGTGAACATTTTGGGGTCACGAGAGATATGAACGTCGCCGTCGGTCTTATTAACAGTTTGCTGGCCAACCTGCGTGGTATGAGTGTGTGACCTGAGCGGTGTCTGCGTGTGACATGTGTGCAGAGAAAATTTTGGCTCGCGGGAGCTTAAATTTTTGCTGGCCAACGGCGTGTCGGTTGAAGCCCAGCAACTGTATGCAGAAGTAGCTTAGAATAGTAAAGAAACACTAACTTGTGGAGAAGCAGAGTCATCACTCTCCATCTCCTCCTTGGAACCAGAGCCGAGAGCTTCGAAGAAGAGAGCCACGTCTTCGTCAGAAGAGAAGTCATCTGGAATTAATGCTACAATTAGCGCCATCTAGTAGTGATTACATGTACTACTAAAATAAACAAAGTAAGTAACGCCATCTGTTTTCAAGTAGCTGGGTAAAAATTAAAGATTCTTAACAAGAGAGAAGAGACAATAACTCAATGGTATAATTTGCTGAATATTTTAAAATAAAAACTCTCAGGTCATTATTACAATCTTACCAATAGGTATCGTTTGTATTTAACAGGCGCGAGTCTATTCAAAACTTTGTTTCAAAATAATTATAAGATCGCTTTAAGCCACCAGACTGAGTAGTTTGTAAAACGCTAGGCGTCTTCACGTGGCCAAAATCGCGTTAGAAATTAGCATAATTTTACCAATAATTTCAATAGTAGCTCTTCCATTGTGTTCGTCATCTCTTAACTTGTTTGCAACTTCGATGATCTTCCTTCTCTGAGTCGCTTTCGCACCTTCTGCCATCATCACAAATATGTCATGACCTACTTCTAAGATGAAGCAGTGCTCCTTGGTGAGGGATGACGCTTCTGCTGCCACCTTGGAAAAAGATTAGAGATTAAAGCCAGATGAAAATAGTGAGAGTGTAATAGTGAGAGATACCTAGTTGAGAAATCCAATCCAGTGGATTTGGTGTAGAAGTTCTTCTACTCGATACTAAATGGCTATAAATAACATAATATGCACATTTATTTTTGGATTATTTTTGGGGTTGCGTGGCGCCATCTTGATAATAGGGTCTCGCCGCGCTGTGTCACAAACTTGTGTACTGATTTGACACTAGATGGCTGCACTGATGTTAGCGTTGCCTAGTTGATATGGCTAGCTTTTTTGGGGTTATTTTTTTTTGCATTTTTTCCTTATAGCGTTTGTTTCTGTTAATTTTTATTTATTTTTTACACTATGGATTTATGTATAAATTAATTATTTTTCTTTCTCTCTAACATTACATTACAAGTAGTTACTCTACTCCATAATAGATGGCAGTATTTGAAACAACACTTTTAGTTACCTACTTGATCTTTGAATTCTTACCTCTTTGATTCTCATATTGTCACAACCGGATAACTTGAGCAGTCTCTTTTCAGCTCCAGCATTCGTTTCGACGTTATTGAAGCCAGATTCATTTCCACCTTCCAAGTATCTGATAGCTTGAAACAGATACATTATAAAACAAACTTTCTACTTTAATTTCTAATTGCCACGGGTACAAATTGCCAGATATCGGGATAAAACGTGAAAGTCCAGTTAAAATTAGTACGACAGCTGTTTCTGAGATTAACCAGACAGGTAACCTCACAAACTGACAAACAGACAAACTTCTCGCTGCGGTCGCTGCCGTGGTACTGCTCTGCAGCATGCAATTGAGCGAAGCGACTATTTCTATTAAGGCATTTATCAATCTAACACAGACCCACAAAAACTCCTGCAGGAGACTGTACCTGGGGATCGTGAGAATGCTTGATTTTTGAGTGAAAAAATCATGAAAATCGGTTGTTGACTTATTTTTGGTCAATACTTAACTTTTTTTGAGGCTCCTAAATCAAAATTCGGTCTCGAACAAAACCAGCTCCTGAGAATGCTTAATTTTTGAGTGAAAAAAATCATGAAAATCGTTTGAGTAATTGTCGAGAAACAATTTCACATCGAGTTGCATTTGAGTCACCTGATAAGGAGATCCGCTCAGTAAAAAAAATGCGTCTTTATGCAACTACCCACAGATATCGATAAAATAGCTATGGTGGACGTCCGCGACTGCTTGAATGAACGTTGTAACATAGAGTTAAGAAGTACCACAGGTTCAATCCTAAACATGAAATGGCTTTTGTTGGTATTACTATAAGGTTTCGTAAAAAGTCTGATACATATAGGTGCTTAGTAGTCTTACGAGCCGGGGTTCTACGGAATGGAAAATGCCGATCAAACTACCACAAATACTTTATTTATTACACCACTAATTTACACTTCACTATAAGCTTCACTGAACACTTTTATTCGCACTTGAACTCGCAGGTATAAATCGTATTATCGCTCTGGAAATACTGATGATGTCCCGCTCAAGCGCTCGGCATATATAGGGCGTTCATTGTTCTAGAAGTTTCAGCCGAGAATCATCGCGAACACTCTGTCACTCTCCCGAACCTTCTAGATGTGTCGAGAAACGCGTTACGTAGAAGTTACCTTGAGAGAACATTCGAGAAATACGTTACGTAGTTGTAACTACGTAACGTATTTCTCGAATGTTCTCTCAAGGTATAAAATATACGTATTTAATCGATATCTGTGACATGTACCGTATTACTTTCATAGGTTGCAAATCTTTTATATTAAGTATGTAAATTAAATAGTAAAGATACATATTAAAAACACAAAAACTGATGTCATCGGCAGGACCCGAACCCAAGGCCTTTCCCTAACAGCGGAAATGCTCTAACCACTGAGCTACGATGACCAATACTGATTAAATCGAATTTTTGATTCATATCAAATTCATAATATTTAGATCGCGCTATTAGGGTTAGCGTTGGATCCTCCTACCGCAGTTCAGTTTATTATCTGATAGAAATAGATTATTTAGATAACTTACCAGGTTTAAAATACCCCAAGAATTGACTAGACTCATGGCCCTGCGTCTCCCGATGATGGACGGCCTTACCGCCAAGCATGTCGTCCAAAGTAATCGTCCAAATGGCTGCAGACCCCATCTTATCTTGTGTGGTATTCTCACCAAGCCAGAAATGGGCATCGTGGAAAAGATTTGAGCTGTCTACGCCTGTTGTCTATGAAAGGTTTATAATTTATAAAAACATGTAAGTACAACATTGACACAAAATTTAGGCTTTTCTTTACCCAAAACCGAAATGAGATTACTAAATAAAATAAATTGTAAAAACATTCTCTTGCGACTAATTTGCTACAATACCTACTTAATAATACCTAGTTGACATTTTATATTGATGTAGTTTTAAGAATGACATAGGTAAGTGATGTTAATGATTATAAAATTGTAATAATTGTCATTGGATTTATGCCACAAAGTATAAAAAAATTGTTAATACCTGTAAAAATCTAAAAATTTGCATGCCGTGAACCATCCGGCGAAACATGATGTAACCTTAGACAGTTAAGAAAATCTATGTCCATCGTGTTTCGAGCAAATAAACTTCTTCTTCCAGGAAAGCAGTAGATTTCAATTAAAAAAAAATTTAATTCGTTTTACCCAGTTTAAAGATATTATGTTTAAATATAAAAAAAATACAGTAGAATTGAGAACCTCCCACTTTTTTTGAAGTTGGTTATAAAGGAACTTATAAATAGAACCAACTTACGTCCAGTTTCTGAATTGAGAATTTGAAGTTAAGTATCAGTTGAGCACAATGTCAAATTTTTTCCTGAATTTTGACATTTGGCGTACTCAGTGGATGCTCAAATTAAAATTCTTAATTCAGAAACCGGCCGAAAGAGGTTTATCTGTCAACGGTATAAATACCGTTAGATTATAATCAATCTCGAAGTTCGATTTTTGCTGAGCGCGTGGCTAGTGGCTTTTTAGATTACCTCTGGCGCTCCGCAAAGATCGGGTTCCGAGACACTCACATACCGAACAACGTTTCATGTCCTGCACCTGGAGCTAGTTAGGAATAACTAGTTCTTCTGTGCGGGACTATCAACTAATCAATCATTACCTTGACATTAGCGAAAACATCGATGAACATCGATGGAGCCACGTTTTTAAAGAAAGAAGATAATCAATCTCGCATGATTGGATACAATGATGTCATACTGGCGATTTGAAAAGAGTGGCCGTCGGTTTTTAAAGCCGGTTATTCTCTCACTACACAATAACTGTAAATACTCACGGTCATACTTTTCGAATCGCCAGTAATTACTACATTCCTTGTAATTACTGGCGAGATTGCTAAATAACCTAATTAGTGGTGATGTTTATTTGACAACCATAGAACATAATATTTACATTCATTAGATACAATTAATATTATTATTTCCTTTATTTAACTTAATTACATATTTAATACATTTTTAAATAAATCTATAAAAAATACAAATATATTTAAAAATATAAAAAATAGTGACCCACCGGCATCGGGTACAAGGACCAAGCTACCGGTGGTTAGGGCTCCAGAGAGAGGAATTTCCTCACGATGCGTGCCGTATCGAGCAACACTGCCTTCTGCATCAGGCCCTTAATCCAACCGTCTAACGAGAGCCTCTGTAGGTGTTGGTCGAGGCTCTTGGCGATCAGTCCATGCACGGAAACGACTATCGGTACAATAACAGCTGAGCTTACATGCCACATGTCGACAATCTCGTGGGCCAAATCCAAGTACTTTACTTGTTTGTCTTTTTCGGCTTTCACGAGATTGCCGTCATGTGGAATAGTAATATCAACTATTATTGCACGGCGCTCTAACCGATCTACCATCACTATGTCAGGCTTATTTGCAACAATAGTCCTGTCAGTGATAATAGATCGGTCCCAGTACAATGTGATATGATCATTTTCGAGAACTGGGCCCGACCCAGTTGTAATACGACATACTTGTAATACGGTACTTCTGAATCCACGAGTTTGTATTTCAGAGCAAGTTGTTGATGGACAATCCTAGCTACTTGGTTATGCCTATGCAAATACTCGCCGTTAGCCAAACTAGAACAACCAGAGATAATATGCCTAAGGGACTCTCCAGGACGGAGGCACGCCCGACATATGTCAACCGTACCATCCTTCAGAATATACCTCCGGTAATTTTTAGTCATGACAACTTCGTCCATAATTGCAAAGACAAACCCTTCGGTTTCTCCAAATAGATTGCCGAATCGTAGCCAGGATACTGATGATTTTAAATCAATATCAGGTCCATGTAGGGCCTGATAGAAACGTCCATGTAACTCTTTACCCTTCCATACATCCATGCGGTCATTGGTACTTAGTATTATACGTTTGCGCCAGTTCTCTTTAGCCAAACCGAGCGGGGCAAATCCGTTGTCTACTGCAGCAATATCACGATGCAAATCCTCGTCCACCCGCAGGAAGTATTCCCTAAGATTCCACACCTCACGGTTGTGAAGGGTCTTAGCATTAAGAAAGCCTCGGCCCCCACACTTCCGTGGTATGTACAACCTCATTACAGATGAACGCGGATGATGCATTCGGTATGTAGTGAGTAGCGTACGGACTTTTCTATCCAAGGCGTCAAGTTCTGTCTGAGTCCATCTGAGTATGCCAAACGAGTACACTAAAACTGGCATGACCCAACTATTGTAGGCTCGCACCTTGTTACCGCCCGATAAAAGACTCTTAAGAACTTTTTTCAGGCGGCCAAAGAAGCGTTCCCTCAATAATTGTTTCATGTCAGTCTCTGATATGCCTAACGCTTGTGACATACCCAGATATTTATAAGTATCAGTTGCCGAAAGGGACCGAAGTTGAGTGGAATCCGAAAGTTGTATTCTTTCGGAATCCACTATCCCACCCTTCTTCACATGCATGCTTGCACATTTGTCTACGCCAAATTCCATTCTGATAGAATTACTAAAGGTTTCCGTTACCTTTAGTAATTCCATCAGTTGGTGACTGTTTGGGGCAAGTAATTTTAAATCATCCATGTAAAGAAGGTGAGACAAAACCAGGCCATCTTTCCGCAACCGGTACCCTAGACCTGAATTCTCCAGCAAAGCGCTGAGAGGATTCAGGGCCAGATAAAACCATAAAGGACTCAGACTATCGCCCTGAAATATACCACGCTCGATCTTTATCGGTCCACCATTACCACAAGTCTGTCGGCATCCTGAATAGCACAAGACGGTCTTCCATTGCCCCATGCATGTCCCTAAGAAGGTACATAGAGTTGCATCAATCTTATACAACTCCAGCACCCTCCTAAGCCATGAATGAGGCACAGAGTCATAGGCCTTCTTGTAATCTATCCAGCATGTCGCCAGATCCTTGCGATTACGGCGTACCTGTTGGCTAATAACCATATCCATAATTAGGAGCTCTTTAGTGCCACTTCTACATCCATTTTGAGAGATTGGCATGTTGTTGTCAGTTATGTGGCGCATTATTTTTTGTCTCAAAATAGATGTGAGAAGCTTATAGACCGTTGGTAGGCATGTAATTGGTCTATAATTTTTAGGCTCTATGGCACTACCAGATTTGTATAAGAGATGGGTCATACCAGTAGTTAGAAAATCGGGAAGCGATCCTGATTCCAAACATGATTGGAATTGAGCTGCCAACCGTCCGTGTGAACTACGGAACCATTTTATCCAAAAATTGTGCAGTCCGTCTGGTCCTGCTGATTTCCAGTTCGGTAACAGACGGACTGCGTTGGTGACATCACTATCTATGAATTTTAATGGTTCCATAGTTTGTATCGGTTCACACAGACGATTAACATCCCGCATCCAACCATCCTCTGTGTGGCTGACAGGAGCCGACCAGATGCCACTCCAGAATGCAATGGTGGCATCATCATCTGGCCGTCACTCGTCAATCACACTTGAATCAGATCGCTCCCAATCTCTGTAGACCCATCTCTCATCTTTTTGGAACATGCAGTTTTGGGAATACCGGTCCACTCTTTTTTTATATCTTTTCGATTTGCCCACGCATAGACTTTTTGCTTCAGGTAGTCAATGCGCTCTGTGACCCGAAAAGCAAATTCTTGGGATCTAATATTAGTCCCCAACAATGCTCGGTTCACAAAGCGCATCACTCTAGGGCGAGTATTGCCCGACCTGAAGCAAATAAGTTTCCCAATGAGTGCCCTGGTCTCGGCAATACGACGTTCAATCCTATACTGCCAGGCTGGTGTAACAAATTTCGGTCGAGTAGCTTTATCATTTGATAAAAGCTTAATATTTGCTACTCGACATGCCGCAACAGCCCCACAGTACAGAATCGAATGTGTATCACCGAGATTTTCACTACTGTTAAAATAGTCTGACAGTAGTGAATCCAGAGCACACATTAGGGCTATATTTTTCTTATGCGTAGGCAAACGCGGTAGACGAGGTCTTTCGGTAGGTGTTACGTTTCGATATTCCCTCAGTGCACATTCCAAAGCGCTCCCTAATTGTCAAAGTATCAAAGAATCAATTTCATTTATTCAGTTTAGGCACATAAAGAGCACATATGAATGTCAAAATTTTACAATTTTGTCAAGTAATATTATAAAAATACTAAATTAAGTAAGTACATAAATAACCATTAGAAAATGATTCTTTCAATCTGCCTATCCTCAATTGCAATGAGTACTTACATCTGTAACCCCGGTATCCAATAAATCATCATCAGTGGGACGTTGTGTGGAAACAGTAGGAACATGTGTACCTGATGATGTAGGTATTGTGATACCAGGATTACCCTGTAAATCTGAAAATAAATAATAATAAATAAATAATAAAATAAATAAATAATAATAATAATCTGTAAATCTGAATTATTAATACAATTACTAATATATATATAATATATTTATAACATGCGTTGACACCTTAGCACCTTCACACCTTCCAAGCACATCCGGATGTGCCGGCGCTGCTGCTGCATCGGCTGAAGGCCTCAACCGGCGTAAATATGCTAACCTAGCAGGTGATTACATATTTGAGCCGTTTGGGGTTGAGACACTGGGGTCATGCCTTTATAGAGACATTGCTAAACGCCTAATCGATGCTTCTCAGGACCAGAAGGCTGGCTATTATCTGGCCCAAAGAATAAGTATCGCCATCCAACGTGGCAACACAGCCAGCAATCTGGAAACCTTCCCAGTCGGCAATGACGCGGAGGATTTCTTAAACGATATTTTGTAATGTAAATATTTTTAGTCTATAATTATGTTTATTTGGTATATTTTGTATATTGTAATTCTTATTGTAAGTAAATATATCTCTAATTAATATTTAAAATCATAAAAATCTTAAAATTAAATAAAAAACTAGGTAAGTACAAGGAATACAAAATGAAATTAATACTAAATTAAAAAAGTGTAAATAGATTGTTTTTTTTTGTATGTATGTATGATATGTGTATTTATGTGTGTATAATTATATGTATGTGTTTTTGTAATTATGTTCCCATATGTATGTATTTATAAGTTTATTGACCTACGCCTACTACTACCTTTTCATCCTTCAAATTCTATCCATCCAAAGGTTGCCTGGTAGAAATGCTTTATGCAATAAGGCCGGCCATTGTACTGCTCATATATGTAAGCTCTGTGTATGTAGATATATTAATAATGTATTGGCGTACAATAAAGCGTATATAAATAAAAAAATAAATAAATAGATTGGGCCCCGCGGTAGGGTGCCCATCATGGCGGTGGCATTCCCGCGCTGTATGGCGATGCTTATCCGCTGCGTGATAAAGTCGCCGACACGTAAGTCTCCCTGAACCTCCCTGAGCCGTTTTCTGAGCTCCTTGAAAAGCGAGTGCGCGCTCTCGACACAAATGCGACAAAGTCGTATTGAGTGCCGAGACAACTGTATTAATGCTATTTACAAATTTTCGGTGACATAGCGAGTATTTAGATGAAGAGCCTGTAAGTGAAGAGCTTGACTAAAACTCAGGGCCACTCTTATCCAATCGGCAGTAATTTATATCATCCTATCAATCATACGAGGCTGATTATCTAAAGGTACAACAAATATTACGGTGACATATCCATTAAAATCAGTTATCAAAATTAAACTAGGTAATCTCTAAAATTTTATGCGTTGTCAAGGTCATGAGGGAAATCCCATCACCTACGAGGTAAGCTGATGATCAACAATCTTGATCACATTGGCTTTTAAACAAGAAGGAGAGAAACCATCCTCCAAGACTTCGGTCCTCCATGATCAGAGGGCGACGGATTTGTTTTCCACTGACCTTACCAATGCGCTCGGAAAAGTTTGACGATAACCAATTACATCACAGGAAATTACGAAAAATGTGCTAATTGGGTCCCATGATTAAAATTTTCTGTGATATCATTAATTATTGACAAACTCTTCCGATGCCATGCTCATAGAGCCCGAGGGTGGCGTGCTGTGTGATTTACGCCCTCACACGCCCTCACTCGGTGACGCGGAATATAAGATATAACCCACTCCCATCTTAGATCAAAAATACTATAGATATTGGATTCAGTACAAATACAACGCGGAATCTTGACACTCGACTACTATTTATAGGTAATTATTACAAATACCATCTATAAAATAAACAAGCTTGTATATTGATGGTTGACATAGAAATAATTCGTAATAATTAATACAAAAAGCAGCAATGTACAGCGCCGTTGTCGCATCCCTCGAGAGTCAGCAAGCGCAATAGGAACTTAGTACGGCGCGCGGTTGAAGCGCGCAGGTGTGCAATGACCGAGGTGAAGTGGTGCCGTTTTTAAAGCACTGATCGGTAATCTAGGTATTTTTGATCTAAGATGCAGTACTCAGAGGCCGCGTACGTGATCAAAGTCTGCTTGCACCGGGTTATGCTTCCGATGGCGCACTCGCCGGCGTCATATTATAGATAAATTAAAAATACATACCTTTAAGACAATATAGGAATCGCCGTTAAAAAATTTGCCATACAGCTTATTGTCAATAGGTACTGGCTCGAATTTCTAAAACAAAAGAAAAAATAAGTTTGAATCGCCGTTGCGTGATCGGGTTCGTAATTTGTGAGAATTGCATAGCCAGTTTGCAGAATCTGCTAATGACTGGTACGGTCTCTCATTGGCAAATTCCAGAATCGGTAGGTACGTGAGATTATTGTGATATAATATCAACGCGAATATTTATATGTGTCACTATATATAGGATTTAGGATTCTAAATAATCGTAAGATTGTAATCACACTCGCATGACTGCTGGAATTATTGTAATTAATGGCGATTGGAAAAGAGTGGCCTTGAGTTTTATTCCCAGGCTCCACCTATAAAAACTATAAAAACTCACAGCCACTCTTTTCCGATCGCCAATTTTATTTATCGTGTTTGTAATCGAGATTGCTTGTTATTTTGACAGTATTTATAATTTTACGGTGACATTGAGAGTTTTTAGACCCTGTGGGAGAAGATCCTGACAATAAAAACTCATTGTCACTTTTTTCCAATCGCCAGTAATCACAATAATTGCATCAATTATTCGATTTTTACAATCTTACCGGTGATATTAAGAACACTCCAGACTTACGTCAATAGTCCAAATCAAGATGCCCGCTTCCGCACCAGCATCTACAAAGGTCGGATGCTCCATATTCCTTCACTAAACTTTCAACCTATTAAAACTTAATTTTATAGTAAAATATTTTATAAATAGTAGCTGTTACCAACAGTTTTAGCTGTTAAGTTATCGAAATAACTACAGGCAATGATAAGACCGCCTGTTTTGTGTATCAAAATGTGTTTATCAGATGATTCATAGGTAGATAACCATGAAAATGATAACCGCTAATATTAGATAAAAGTTTTTTAGATAAATGCAAATGTAATTGCAATAAAAATCAAGAAATTCTCAGTGGATATACAGAGATCAGTTTTTTGTGTCTTTTTTTAAGTCCGGCCAAAGACGACCGCTATTACGGTCGTCTTGTCGGTCGTCTATGGTATGCACAAGAAGATATCTCCAGTGGCGCCTGGAGACAGAGGCCAGTGGTCAAGCAAACACTAGCACAGTCTTAGTATGGGTGACCATTTAAGACACTGAGAACCATTCGTGCCTCGTAGAGCACGTTAAGCCGTTCGGTCGGTTGTCAAATGAACATTCTATGACAGTCGTTACAGATTGTTGGAGCCCTAAAAATCATCTTCTATTGTGAACGTGTTACGGTTGTGGAGGTCGCTCTATGGAAAATATCGAAGTTCAGCCGCGAGCAGTTAGACTGGTAAGCCGTTTAGCCTTTTAACCTTTTTTAGCCTTCGGAAAGCCGTTAGACGAGGTTGGGAAAAGATTCAGTCGATAATGACGATGAGTCGTCGTCACAACAGAACTTCGATATCTCCAAAGGTTAGGTGGCTTCACGGAAAATACGGTATCAAATCATACAATATCGATTGATCGATGCATCCGCACAGCTATTTGATAAGACCCAGATTATAACTAAATAAGTAAGATAATACAATTATCGGTTGAAGATAAAAGTAATTATTGATTTTGTATTATTTAACTTGCATTATGGTGATTATATAAGAAGCTAGGGGACGCGCGCGACTTCGCTCGCGTGAAATAGTTTTATGGTTCTCAATTCACGCGGGAACACATTTCAGGGATAAAAAGTAGCCTTTATTACATTAGCTATCTGCCTGAGAAAGTCCCGTTTAAATCGGTCCAGCTGTTGCAAAGATTAGCGGGAACAAATAGACAGAAAAAGATTTGCATTTATCATATGGATTTAGTAAAAAGATGTAGATTTGAAATTGCACTATGAAATGATATAGATGTATGGATGTGTGTCAATGAGATGTTCTGTCATGCTTTACCCAGCATGAATTGTCGGTCATTTTACTGTCACTTATAAAATTATTCTGTAAGACAAGTGGAAGTATTGTGAATGTAAAACAATGGAAAATATGTAGCATTTTTAAATAATTTCAATGATTTCGCTAAACAGAAGACATTACAAACGTCGAAATATGTTTCACCTACTCACGAGGCATTATCAAGACTGTCTCAACGAGATCAGCTGTTCTCGTTGAGACAGTCTTGACAACTATTTAAAAATTCAACATCATATTTTCCATTGTTTCGCCAGGTAACGCCTGACTCCATTCAGTATTTATTGTGAATGTGTTAACCATCGCGTTACCTCTATGACATTCCCAAACAGACCTAGCATGCACCTCGCTTCGCTCCTTACATCCTATTTCTATGGTTTCACATGACTCCCTGTTTTAAGGGATAGCCACCCGCCGTCCACAGCCATCGATCATGGAGGTCGATTGTCTTGGGCGTAGATGAGTCTACGACGCCCTCGCCACTGACTTCGGAACTCGGCGGAGAGGGTACACTCCCTCTCCCTCTCGGCCGCCTCCTTCACGAGCATGACCTGCTAGCAGAAGGACACGGCCGCATTCCACCTATTCCCGCGTGGATACTCTCTCACTGGAGACCATTGCCATGGTCTGCAGCAAGAGGGTATCCACGCCCAGACCCACGACGAGGTCCCAGCGATGACGCGCCCACGCTGAGTACTCCACTAACTTGTGGAGTGCCGTGTCTTCGTTGTAAGCCTCACAGTGTTGACACTGGGGTGTGACCTCACGATGTATGCGAAACAGATACTTACCGAAGCATCCGTGCTCGGTAATGATCTGATTACGTTGAACCCTTAACTCCCCTGAGTCGAAAACAGTGACTTCTAGAAAATATATGTAGGTACCTATGTATGTACCTGTAAGTAAAGCTCAAATTAAGCAAAAATGTATATTTTAATAATGGGACAGCTGACGGGAATGCTCATTGACATAACTTTTTCAGGACCTGATTAAAGAATGTGACATACCGCCAAAAACAGGTTTTTTTTCACTCTTTTCTTCAAAATCGGCTCGAATGATTTTCTATAGAGTTTAATCAATATAAGTTAAAACGATTCCCTATCATCGAGCATCGGTTTACCCATCGAAATTTCGAGTTATGAATGTTTGAAAGTACTACCGACCCATGAGTCCTTTGACAGTCGCCCATATGGTCAAACAGCAAACCTTACGAATATTAAAAACATTAACATTACAGGAACGGATGTTTTAGATCAAATATACCCTGTATGTATGTATCCTGTATGTATGTAGGTAAGTATACTATGTTTTATTATGTATTTTTTATTAATGCAGTTATTATTGTTTTTATCTTATGTTTATTTTTTACAGTCCATTTCGACACAAATGTAATAATTTGTTAAGAAATAAATGTCTATGTTATTTGATCTAAGCCTAAGTACTGCTAAATAAAATCACTGCAATCCAAGCATAATTGACCGAGCGAGCGAAGTCTACATTTCGAAATTGGACAATTTTACTTGCGTCCATCTGTCGGTCTGTCTATTACGAGCTAGCAGCCACAGTTTTTATCCGATCTCTACGAAACTTGGCACAAGTATTCCTTTTCTGGAAAAAATTTTTTCTTCGTGAGTTCTTTTTTAATCTGTCACCGCTTATACAGTTTTCTTTTTTTTATTCTTTATATACATACATTACATTGAAAACAAATAGACCAACGTCGGTAATTTAATCCTATTAATATTATAAATGTGAAAGTTTGTAAGTATGGATGTTTGTTACTCTTTCACGTAAATTCTACTGAACGGATTTTGATGAAACTTTACAATAATATAGCTTATACATCAGAATAACACAGAGGCTACAATTTATAAAGATAAGGCGACGGGAACAATAACAACGCGGACGAAGTCTCGGGCGACCATTAGTATTAAATAATAAAAGGCGTGCTTTATTCATAATGACTTCCTGCCAGACCTTAGTGTACTTGAGGAAATACTTTTATGATGATAGAGAGAATAGAAGTGTACACCGTGATATAACGAAAAATACTAAAATAAACAGTAAATAGATATATTATAAATAATATTAATCAATAAAATAATATAAACTTAATACACTAGGTCGCCGCAGTCGCGAAACGTACTGCTACGCTGCAGCATATATTTGAGCGAAGCGAGTTTACATTCAAAATTCTGGCTTCGTAAGAACCTGGGTAATTCTGTAAGCTTTTAATGAGTGCAAGAAAATCCGAAATCGGCCGAGTATTCGCCGAGAAACAATTTAACATAAATCGTAACAAAAACAATATAGTAACAAAAATAATTTGAGTCACCCGTTGAGAGCTCTTTTTGGTCAATAACTTTTTTGATGGTCCTAAATCAAAATTCGGTCTCGAACAAAACCTGCTCCTGAGAATGCTTGATTTTTGAGTGAAAATATCATGAAAATCGGTTGGGTAGTTGTCGAGAAACAATTTCACATCGAGTTGCATTTGAGTCACCTGATAATGAGCTCCGCTCGTTACGCTCGCTTCGCTCAGTAAAGAAAATTGAAGAAGAAATTTTCTAAACAAAGCCGCTCCCGCAGTCTACGGTTCACAGAACCACTAAGGCTTAAAAAGTGTCAAAGAAGGACTCGCACGAATGACATGTGGCAGCGAGTTCCACAACCTGACAGCCTTTCTTTCTTCCTTATCCAATCAAATGAGGTTATGTTACTCTTCAGAGTAATACCTACATAATATCTTCTATGTATTCAGATACCTAGAAACATCACATTAAATCGATACAGGTATTACCGATCTTTATCACCTACCGATAAACAATGAGTTATCAACAGCTTATCAGATACTAGCAGACGTCCGTGGCTTGACCCGCTTGGCAAATTATATACAAACATAAAAAAAAATATACGGTCGAATTGAGAGACCTCTTTTTTTTAAGTTGGTTAAAAAGTATCCGAACTTAAATTCCAATAACCAACCAGGCATATACCTATACCACTAAGGGTATGAAAAATATACAGGGCTATTTGTAATTAACTAGCATCCTTGCAGGGGTAGAAAAGCTGACATCATAAGTTTTTTTTTTTTTTTTTTTAGTTCCGCGACCAAGGCCGCAGCCGCTCTAACGTCCGTTGCCGGGCGTCTCTGGTTACAAGCAGAACGTATTTCCAGTGGCGCCCGGCGGACTTTGACCACCTCTGTGGTCTCTGCGGGGGTTGGGTCGGGATGAGAATCCCGCGTCGTTGGGGTAGGGTTTTATCCCGCGTCAGTGAGTGAATCTGGTTGCGTGCTATGGGGCAAAGGCCCCGCAGCACGCAACCCTTCTAGCCTGCTTCTGTAAGGACGACGGGTGGCGATCCCGCCGTCCTCAGGCCCCGATCATGGAGGTCGATGGTCTTGGGCGTAGATGAGTCTGCGGCGGCCTCGCCGCTGACTACGGAACTCGGCGGGGAGGGCACGCTCCCTCTCCCTCTCGGCCGCCTCCTTCGCGAGCACGACTTGCTCGCAGAAGGACACGGCCGCGTTCCACCTACTCCCGCTGGAGACCATGGCTTGAAGCAGGGTCTCCAGCGAGAGGGTATCCACGCCCAGACCCTGACATCATAAGTAACAACGTTTGTTCTACAACTTTTTATAATTCGTTAAATTTTACTTTCATACAAAAATAAATATTTATTTAGTTTTGCGTCTGACAGTTATTGACCCTACGCTGCAGTTTACGCGCATCGTAAAAATTAGGTAAACAAACTTGTATTATCAATTCATGCAATGCACAGATAGGGACGGGGCGCGGGGCGGCGGGCGCAGCGCTAGCGCATTTGACCTTGACCCATTTCGCTCGCTAGATGTTTGCTTGGAGTGATGATAATGTCGCGGAAGCCTGCCGCCAATATGCAGTAAAGTTTCCAAATCTACCTACACCGAGCCGGGCAACAATGTTATCTGCCACACAGCGATTACGCGATTACGGACAGTTCCAGCCCAGGTACAGTGATAGTGGTCGTCCACCGAGGCCACTCAGTACGAGAACAAGAAAGGATACTGGAGTTCTTTGAGGATAATCCCGCCGCAAGTACCAATGACGCCGCGCTACGGTTTACTGTATCGCAGATCTTCGCGTGGAGTGTCATTCACAACGAAGGCAAATATCCATTCCATCTTCATCGTGTCCAGGAACTCACCGACCAAGCGCGCGCGAAAGTGCGTGCGTCGACCTTCAGTTTATGAATGAAATATAGACTTAATAGTGTCACGTTATAACAATAACAACTTGAAAACTCATTATTAAGTAATGTATTCAGTTTTATTAAAAGTCGTAGAACAAACATCGTTACTTATGATGTCAGCTATCTACCCCTGTGAGGATGCTAGTTAATTACAAATAACCCTGTATAGTAGTTTATACTCTGACCTACTGAATATGCATATAAAATTACAGAAAAATCGGTCGAGCCGTTTCGTAGGAGTATTGTAACTAACACTGTGACACGAGAATTTAATATATGTATAAGATAATACAATAATAAGAAACAGAAATGAATATTATTATAATTTATTTTATTTCACCACAAAGAATTTCACAATACAATTAAATACAAAATATGAACGAAATACATTACAAAAAGTTCTAAAACTAGGGTAAAGTTGACCACGGGGGTAAAGCTGGCTAAATAAAAACCTCCTTTATACTAAATGTGCTAGTGTCAAATAACTGATTAAAAATAAATTCATAGTATTTTGGTATCCTTATAGATTCGGTCAGTCCAAATTCTCGGGGTATGATCTCAGTAAACACGCAAAATTTAAAATGCATAACTACATATTTTCACATATTTAAATATCCCAATTTCGCCACTGACTCACTGATTCACTCACTGACTTATGATCAGCAAAACCTTTAGTGTACCTACTTCCTGATGACATAGAAAGCTAAAATTTGGTGTGAATGCTAGGATTACACACCAATTACCTACTACTAACGAACTAGTAACTAACCACCTAATGAACTATATATAATAATAGTCTGCTGGCACGTAAGATTTTGTTGCCTTTCATTAACATTTCATCGCAAGGCAACGGGTTTCAAATTAGTTTTTCAAAATTACAATATAGCTGCTACTTTTTATTAAATTAATTCTGCCATTTTGGACATAACCTATTATAAATGTGCCAGGTGACGGCAATAGGCTTGTGGGGACAAGCGTGGATTATTACGTGGGACTAAAATACTGGCAAATTGTGGGTGTGTAATGTTTATAAAGGACTTGAAACTAGGACTCACACAGACTGCTATACGATAAGATAAGGAGAAAGTGGTGAGTTAGGACGTGCAGAGTTAAGAGCTTGACTCTCCATTACATCTGATAACTTTTTACAGTACAATCAATACGTACTTGACTTTAGACCTTAATATACATGGCATGTTTTTGGTCGGACAATTATTGTTAACAATGTTGCAAATCTCTATATATAAAAATTAATCCCTATTTCCCTTGGTCACGCCATCACGCGTGAACGGCTGGACCGATTTCGCTTATTCTTTTTTTGTTGTGTTCGTAATTATCAGAAGGATCTTATGGAAGAAAAAAAAAGGTTTGCGGAACATTAGAAAAATGAATGCGGTACGAAGTTCGGCGGGACAGCTTGTTTTAAATAAATATTTTTCTACTTTCTCACAGAACACACATATTGTTCACAATCCATCGTACTCGTCACACAAGGTGTTGTCCTGGGTAGTGGTAGATTTAAGCAGTGTCACTAACCACAGTACCACAAAAATTTGTCATGACAGATAACAGTTATAAATATGTAATAAATTTTAGCGTTTTTTTTATTTCCCTACTGATTGGTATTGTACAAATAAGTAGGGTAAATTTACCCATGTGGTCCACATTACCCTCATAAATATTAATTAAATAGCCTTATAGGCATATTAGAGTACCTAGGGCTAAGAAGACCTGAGTAAGTGCTAAGACTGGACATAATTTTGTCGTTGAACCCGACATTGGTCCCACCGGTGTTACATTAGTCGGCTGAAAATAAATAAAGTTCGGTTAGTTCCTCAACTATTGGTAGATGACGCTCTCAAGAGACACTTGGGTCTCTTGAGTGTCTTGGACAATGTGCTAAGGCCGCGGCCGCTCTAACGTCCGTTGCCGGGCGTCTCTGGTTACAAGCAGAACGTATTTCCAGTGGCGCCCGGCGGGGACAATGTGAACTTAGGAAAACTATAACGGATTACTTGATTCAGGAGTTATAGAGGATATTATGGGGGTCTAGGGAACCATATTCTAAGCGTCGCCCGACATGCGCATGGCCGGTTTTTTTTGTAAAGGAGTATGCGCAGTAGTCGTTTCTTTTTTAAAAACCTAAACAAAAAGGTGTATGGCTACCTAAGTAAATTGATAAATCATATAATATTTTGTTAACAATCTTTTAATTCACTCGAACAAAATCGTATGTGGCGTTTTAACTTTGATATAATTCGTGGTGTAATCGTTTTTAATTGTCTTCTTACTCAAATGCACTATGTCGGACCGAATGTCATGATTCGAATTTTACGATCCTGGATTAATCCAGAAATGGTTAGTACCTATATCTTATTCAATTAAGTTTTGTAATCAGTACTTGTAACATACTTGAAATGTATGTGTAAGAGTAAATTAGTATATTACGAGTGTTATGTTCCACAATATTGAATAGATAATGTTCTGCTGAGATGTCATGGCCCAAGATTTTTGGTCGCCATGGTAATTATAATTAATTACCATGGCGACCATGCATTAAATAGAGTCATAATATAAACATTGATGTGTAGGTATCTAGACAGGTATTACATTTTCAGGGTTATTTATAAGTCCGGGCGGCGGTCCATTGATAAGTGGGCAATCTCCTTTGCCCATTCAAGGGACAGACTAGAGTCCTAAGACCATACTGCCTTCTCTAATAAACTTACTTCATCCACATTGAGTTTCGACTTGCTGGCACAACTGACATCATCTTTAGAAGTCCTGAATCTTTCAATGTCCCTCTTATCAGTTGAGTCCGGAGCGAACTTGAAACTTAAATGAAATAAATATTAAGGAACATCACTATCACTACATATTATAAAACAAAGTCTCTTCCGTCAGTTTGTATGCTTAGATCTTTAAAACTACGCAACGGATTTTGATGCGATTTTCATCAATGAATAGAGTATCTTGGAAAACAAACAGTTCTTATAAACTATTTAGTGTCTACTTATATTTCTAAATACCATTTACGTGTTTTCGCATAATTATACATATTTAGTTCTTGATAATTAAAAACAACAAGAAACTAAACAAGAGTGTAAATACCATTACAAAATGAAAGAACTAACTAAGACAATTCGAGAACGGATTCAAACCATTGGTCAGATTTAGTGCGAGTGTATTGAGATGGATTAGAGTTGAAAAGATCTAAGTCGGTAAGACTTCCTAGTTTCTTTAAGGAGTCAGCCGCTCTAACAAGAAATGATCCGTTTCGGTAGTTTGTCTTACTTCTGGGAACGTGAAGTGAATATGGCAAACCTAACCGATCTTGTGGGTTTTTGTGTATATAATTTTTCAAGCGGGCAAAGCCTCAAACGTCTAGTTATTTATATAGAAATCATATCACCATCCACAGAGTTTTCCCAACCAGTTGAGGTCGGCTTTCCAGCTAACTGCAACGCAGCTGAACTTCAATATTTTACGTGGAGCGACTGGCAAAAAAACCATCTACTACAAAGTAAGCTATAACCTTGTATTATGGAATCTATACTTCCCGTCTTATAGATAAATTTCACCTTGCCACAGAGATCGTGCACATCACAAAGTCTTACCCTGGGCGGGATTCGGTCTCTTTGCGTTCAGTCACAGATTTTTCGTGGTTTCGTAGTTAACTTTAGCAATGGCGTGCAACGCGTCACGCCAACGAGCTTATTTCTGTTTCCGAGCACTAGTACCTATTCAACGAGCCACGTCCGTGTACCTACCGCGTGCATGCAGGATGACTAAGTGTGAGATTTATAGAGCGTGCTTGGACTTAGCTCAAGCTCGGCTAAGCAAAATCTTAGCTAAGCATATGCTAAGTACAATCTTAGATTTGGAATTTATACTCTGAATTGGTTTAGCTCAAGTTAAGTTCTAAACACATGGTTTTAAGTGTAATTTTGCCATTTATATCTGATACTTTTACAATAACAATTTAAAGAATATGTTAAAGTATATTTAAAACATTATTTTCGTTAGATAAGTACAGTAATATATCAACCTGATATAATCTACCTGAGTTTCTTGCTGGTATATTCTCAGAAGTACCAACTTACCGAACCAGTGAAAGTATCATTTTCAAAAATGGTTTATTTATGTAATTTAGTATTTTTATAATATTGCTTGACATGAAATTGTAAAATTTTGACATTCATATGTGCTCTTTATGTGCCGAAACTGAATAAATGAAATTGATTCATTGATTCTTTGAGTTATTTCGGGAGTTTATCGTAAGTCACCGTGTTTGTGAACTTAGGCTAAGCTTAAGTTAAAACAAAACGAAGATCGCATTATAAGTATATTCCAATTTTGTTTTTGTTAACTTGTTGAATCTTTAGATTTCTAAGCCTAATAGACTCACCCTGAACCCTGGACTCTCCCGACAGGTTTCTCTGTATAGGCTGTGTCCTCAGTTGAGGTTGTGTTTGTAGTTGCTGAAGTCTCCGGTTCGTCGGTAATTTCTTTATAATCTAGAATATTTACATAAGTAAATACATATAAACGATCACCCTTTGGTTAAACAGGAGAACTCGTTAATATTAAAAACATTATTTGGGCTTTCACCCCTCATTCCCCCCTAAATGACATATGTGCCAAGTTTTGTGGACAATTCGTTAAAAAAAAAATTTAAATTAAAAAATTCTTTTTTTAAATAAAGCTTTTATTTAAATGCGCTAAAAACCAAAATAAACTTTAACTTTAAAACTTTTATTATCAACTTATAACGTCATTACTAGGGTAAAACCGGGATAGATGCCGCAGTGGGATAGGTGCCTCATTTTCGAAAAAAACATACTTCTCAAACTCGCAACTATGAATTAATAGTATAATTAGGAGCCGCAGTCACCCCGCACCTCCGTTAGCTGCGGGCTGTCACACGGTGAGGACGTATTTCGCTAGTGTGTGTAAACATCTCCGCAGTGAACTACAGGAACACGTAAAAAATTTAAAGGTTAGTTTTTGCCGTTGTGTAACTTTATATGTAGTAATAAATTATGTTATATGTTCTATTACGTCAGTAAACTGGTTCATTAAGTGTGCATCTAAGTATAAAAAGTATCTCTTGTAATTTATTTAAAAAATATTTGGGCATCTATACATATCACAAAGGATAGTTGCCCTTAATTTCCGAGGTATAGATGCCCCTAGGGGCATCTGGATAGACCTGTACACTTTTCAGAAATTATGGCTCAAAATGTGGAAAATGAAAGTTTCTATTAGGGATTAAAAATGTCTCTAATGGTATTCCAATTTTTTATATGTTTGATTATGCATGTTAATTCTTGACAATTAAAATTTTATAATAACTTTTAAAAATTAATTATTTTGTTAGCTTCTCAGGACCAGAAGGCTGGCTATTTTCTGGCCCAAAGAATAAATATTGCCATCCAACGTGGCAACACAGTCAGCATTCTGGGAACCTTCCCAGTCGGCATTCGAGGATTTTTTAAACGATATTTAGTAATGTAATTTTTTTTAGTATATAATAATGTAGGTATATTGTAATTTTTATTGTAAATTACAAATAGTTTTGTTGAATCAGTTATTTAATATTTTAAATAATAAGTATAATATTGTCTTCGATTTTGAATATTTTATAATAGAAATTAAGTATCTTCTTAATTGTAAATTATTCTTTAAAAATGAAAAACTTAAAAAAAAATGTCATTCGTTATTCTATCCCATATTTCTTGAAAGCATTTGCAGTTTAGGAGTAAAATTGGTTGCGTTTTTCGTTTACACAGTAACATCTACAGTAGCATCTATCCCGCACTGCGGCCATCTATCCTTCATAGCATTTTCATGGTGGGGCAACTATCCATACACTGGGGCATCTATCCTCGAAAAAGGGTTCCTCTAAAAGCTAAATTCTGCCAAATCTGTATTTAGTAGGTCAAAAAAACCAATAGTAATTCAACATATATAATTACACCAGGTACATTCATACAAATTGTTAAAAAAGTAACATTTTTTAGAATTAGGAGGCAATTTCAAAAAGTAGGGCATCTATCCCGCTTTTACCCTATACTAAATTTACATGTTATAAAAGCTTTCATTTAACTTGCAATGTTTTTATGTAAAATGTTTGTTCGGGTGGAATCTTGTAACTTAATTTTGAAGCAAATTTCCTTAACCGATTGAGCTAAAATTTTGTATACACATTCAGTGTGGATATCAACACATGGTTAACCTTGTTGAATACACCTACACACATAAATACAGACGGAGAAAACAAAATTGTCCAATCTTGAAATGTAGACATTTGCACACTTCATTCACCCGGTTAATAATCTCTCAATCCCCAAAGGTTAGGCAGTAAATGCAGTTTCTAGTTTTGTTTGTGTCTTTTGAATCGCTTGGTTCTGGCGAACATTTTATCCAGTAGTCGAGCACAAGTAGACAACATACTTTGCTGATACAGATAACTCGCAGAGTAAAGACCATGACACCAGACACCGGTCCATCATGTGGGTTATCACCACAAACCATCAGCCAGATGATGTCATATCCGTGTTGCCCAAAGTCGTGCATTTTAGATGAGCTGTACGAGGCGAAGCCTAATGCGATTCGCGTCGCAGAGCACTGGGCCAAGGCAGTAGTATATACGAGAAGAAGTCACCAGGTCCTGTATTGCACCGGAATCTATCTCTAACCAATGCTTTACTTATTCAGCCACCAAATTTTGAAAGAACACACATATCACGCCTATATCCCCAAAGAGGTAGGCAGAGATGCATTATACACCCACAACTTGTCAGTATTTTAGTCCCACGTAATAGGGAAAGCCTATTGCCGTCCCCGGGCACATTTTTAATGGGTTATGTCCAAAATGGTCGAATGAATTTAATATAAAAAGTAGCAGCTATAATGCAATTTTGAAAAAAATTGAAACCTGTTGCCTCGCGATGAAATGGAACAGCCAATTAAAGTCCTTGGCGTCTCGGACTAAATTAATAAATGCAAGACCACCAACCAGTATCCTTGTAAATCTCTGCAAGCTCCTTCTCTAATCTCGCTTCGTCGTCTAGAGCAGTGGTGAGTTCTCTTCCGATATTTAGATTTTTTCTACCTCCTGTCACCTGAAATACAGTTCCGCCTTCATAAAAGTGCTTCGGTGGCGTGGTCGGTAGTGCATCGGCTTACGACTCCAGAGTCTCGGGTTCAATCCCCGGGTCGAATCAAATATTTGTGTGATCCACAAGTGTTTGTTTCGGAGTTTGGTTGTTCTCTATGTATATTATGTATGTATTGAGAAATATACAAGTATATTTATCAGTTGTCTAGATCTCGTAGCACAAGCTTATAGCTTAGTTTGGGCTAGGTGACGTTGTGTGAAAAAAATATTTATTAAAAAGGACCAAAATAACCGACTGATCGTTAACGGAACTTAGATATCGCCAAAAGGTTGTTAAGGCCAGATAACATGCAGTTGCTTCAAGGAAAATATTGAGATTTAATGTAGCAGTTCTTTGGACTGGAAAACCGACCACAACTAGATTAGGAAAAGGCTCGTTGGATGATGAAGGGTTTTTTCAGCGGGTGGCATGTGCGCGTCTCTTGGTGTCATCAGCGAATACGGGCGTAAGTTTAGATAATGAGGAAGGAGCTGGTTGACAAAGGACTTCGCCATATGCGGAGGTGAAGAAACTCCTCATTACAAAAAAAGCCATCTTAATTCATTCATCAGTCAGTCTAATTGCTGCACGGTTGTACCTCAATATTTTCCGTGAAGTGACTGTCATCTAACCTCCACAACCTATTGGTTATATCCAAGTTCTGTAGCTAGACCAGTTGGTTTACGGCTCAAACTAGCCGTAACGACTGTCATAGATGTTTTTTTGACAACACCCCTGTTGTCAAACAAACATCTATTTTTTTTTTTTTTTTTTTTTATATTTGGTTGGCCAAATTGACGCCGCCCGTCTGGTGGTAAGTCGTGACGACGTCTAGCGATTGTGGGCCACTCTCACAGCACACATTACTATTGAGAGTGGCCCTCAACTTGACGACCTACTGATGTGCCTCTTCACGCTCCGCTTAAAGAACCCAGGATTATATGTGGGAGGAAACACGTGCACAGGCAGGGCGTTCCAGGCCACTATCGTTCGGCAGAGAAACGAACGTTTAAAACGTTCGGTTCTCGCGAACATGCTATCCACTGTGTGGGGGTGGCATCTCTGCCCGGCACGAGTCGTTCGGGATCGGAAGGAAGAGGGTGGGATCAGATTGAAGAGCTCTTCAGAACACTCGCCGTGGTAAATACGGTAGAATGCGGCCAAGGAAGCTATTGTTCGGCGCTGAACTAGCGGCTCAAGGCTTCCCGTTACCTCCGGACAATCTATAATACGGATAGCCCGTCGCTGCATAGCGTCGAGAGCGTCCAGCAGATACTTCGCGGAGCCGTCCCAGAGATGAGAGCAGTATTCGACGCAGGGTCTAATCTGCGTCTTGTACAGCAGACACCTCTGGTCCGGTGTAAAGAATCTCTTTACCTTATTCAGTATTCCTAGTTACCGCGAAGCTAGCCCTATACATCTTTCGATGTAGTTTTTATTATTGAGCTCTCGACGAACGTCTATGCCAAGGATATCAAGGTTGTCCTTCATTGGTAATAATGCATTCCGAAGAAATCCCCTTTCCTTCCCCTACCCTTAGGGGAAGGAAAGGGGATTTCTTCGCTTCGATAAAATAATATCCAACCCACAGTGGTCGATTTCTTTTCCTTCTTGGTGGTGGCAAGTGTTGTCGGGATAACCTGGCCTTCTTCAACAGCCCCTGGTTCCTCTTCGAAACCTGAAGGCATTTCTGAAAGAAAGGATAATAAATTTTTTGATAAAAAAGAAAAGTTTATCCGCTATTACGTCTGTTTTTTTTTTCTGTCTGTGTCTTGGGCTGGACTCGAACCAATGAGTGTTGCTTTTCCAGGAGGAACGTTCTACCAACTGACCAAAACACCACTAGGGCCTTGCTCAGTCGTCAACTATGAGCAGATGTGTTGAGTGCTTCTTATCGCTTAGACTATGAAATTTTATTAAATGTTTGTACACCTTGCGGTAGGATATAGTCCGAGACGCCCAGGACTTTACTTGGCTGTGCCACAACGGCTCGAAAGGTAACCGGTTTCAATTTTTTTTTTTTCAAAATTACAATATGGCTGCTACTTTTTATTAAATTCATTCGGCCATTTTGGACATAACCCATTATAAATGTGCCCGGTGACGGCAATAGGTTTGCCCCCTATTACGTGGGACTAAAAATACTGGCAAATTGTGGGAGTGTTATGCGCCTTTGCCTACCCCTCCGGGATACAGGCGTGATATGTGTGTATAGCTATATAGTAATGGCTACTGTATGCAGCACCTAAGAACCGTATCCATACAGATATAAATAAAATAGAAGTGTCTGTGTGTAATTTGAAGTCTGTTTGTTCCCGCTATTCTCTGAAACGGCTGGGACGATATAAACGGGATCTTCACTGGCAGATAGCTGATGTAATGAAGTTTGACATAGGCCACTTTTTGTCGCGGGAATGTATTCCCGCTGGAATTGAGAACCATTCAATCATAAAACAAGTGAAATAGTTTCACATAGGTGTTACTATGATACAGACATAATCAAATGAATATGAAATACTAGTGTTTAGGCCCGGCTTTGCTCGGGTAGAGTCGTGAGACTTCGTAAGCACATTACCATATATTTAGATTAATAAATATGTAAAGACAAATCACACAACGCCATCTAGTCTCAAACTAAGCAGAGCTTGTGATATGAGTACTAGATAAACTGATATAAATACTTTTATACATTTTTTTTGTAAATACTCGTACATACTTATTTAATGAAGTGGTATGGTCACCGCAAGAAACAAAGTACAAAACTATATTAGAGCGTATATAGAACAAATTTGTTAGGTTCTTATACATGAAAGTGTATGGAGTATATCCAGGTTACCCACTGCTGTATCCGACATTATTTGTTCCGGGTATGATCGGATATAACAAGCTGGAGGTACGAAGAGAAGTAGCCCTCACAACCTACTTGTTCAAGGTTTTACGTGGCAAACTGCACCATCCAACTCTCCTCCAGGAAATACAATTGGTGGTCCCTGATGGTTACATCGAAAGGAGGCGGAAGCCACCGCTGCTGAGAGTGCCTACAGCTCGCACTAATCTGCTGCAGTTGGACCGTTGACGCGAGCGTTGCGGGCGCTCAATGCGATGGCTAACCAAATTGATTTATTTTCGTGCACATTGAACGAATTCACAAGTCGCTTCTAGGATTTTAAGTTAGATTTTAAGGTATTTTAAGTGTTATGCATAATTGATTTTTATTTGTATAATTTACTTTATCGCATTAGGTATATACCTGTAAAGATAATAGTAAGTAAGAAAGAATAAATAAATAAATAAATTAATTAATTATTATACATAGGAAACACCCAGACTTCGGTACAAACGTATGTGTCATGCAAAGCGCATGCATTCCAGCCACGCCACCGAAGCAGTCAGATTTTCCCTCCCACTATTTTTTTTTAACCTGATACTATATAGTGTCAAGTTTCATAGAAACGTATGAAGACAGAACATACAGCAGACAGACGATAGCAAGGAAGGCAGTTCCTACCTTTTGGACCTTCGATTTCAATCACCTCCTGTCCCATAGATTCCGAAAGAGATTTAACATTATTTTTTCCCGCCAAAACTATACAAAAATACGCCACAAACACAAAAGTTACTATAAAACGCATATTTTTAACTATAAATTATCAGATTTTATATTATTTTCAAGTTGGTATTTTCGTAATCTAATCTCGGAACCTACTCGAATAGTGACAAGAGAAGCCATCTTGAGCGGAATTAAAAAGGTATTTCAAAATTAAAAAACCGCAACTTGTGAGTAAGTAACGCAAATACAACATTAGCCAAATTCAAATTCAAAATTCAAATTCAAATATATTTATTCGCAGAAATATGGTACATGAGGTGTTGGCAATTATATTTATGTTTCACATATTTCGTCAATTAACTATGACATGCAAATATTATGTCTAAAAACTAGCTATTAAATTGTAGAATTTATTTGGAAAAAAAATGTCATGGAATGTCAATCTAATTTACACATTAAAAAAAAAATTTAAAGTCATACAAACAAATTATCGTGTCATTATTTCTCCACCATGAATTCATTAACTGAGTAAATCATACGTTCCATTAGCCATGACTTAAGTTGTTTTTTAAACTTTTTCAATGGTAGGTCTATAATTATAGAGGGAATTTTGTTAAAAAATTTTATGCACATCGCGTAACAGTTTTGTTGGTAAAGAGTAGTTCGGGGTACAATATCCAGAACCAATCTTTCGCTGTTACGAGTGCAGCGTGGGTACATATCCCTGGCAGTTTTGAACAATTCGGGGTTGGTTCTAACAAACACACTTACTTCGAAGATGTACATAGCTGGCAGTGGCCACAACCTTCTATAGTAGTTAGTTGCTTTATTGCCGTTAGATGGCGCTCTGTAGTTACCGTAAGTCGCACACTGCGCGTGTCTGGTGGCTTTTTAGGTTACCTCAGGCGCTCCGCAAAAATCGGGTTTCCAGACACTCTCATACCGAACAATGTTTCTTGTCCAGCACCTGGAGCTAGTTAGGAATAACTAGTTCTTCTGTGCGGGACTATCAACTAATCAAGCATTACCTTGACATTGGCGAAATCATCGATGAACATCGATGGAACCACGTTTTTAAAGAAAGAAGAAGAATGTGCTCGCAATATTAGATGTCTTGTGCTAGTGGTGTCTGCGTCAGTTGGGAGAACGTTCCTCCTGGAAAGAGTGGCTGATTCGAGTACAGCTTAGAAAAAAAGGAAAATAACAATAATAATATAGGAATTAAATATTGGATAGAAACAGGCGTTACCTGGCGAAAATCCATGACAAAGCAATGGTAAGTAAAATGTTTTAAGAAAAAAACTTTTTAAAATTTATAATAGCATTAATTTTTCGCAGAATTAAAAAGACAACAAAACGTCGACAATTGTTTCGCCTCTAAACGAGGCATTATCAAGACTGTCTCAAAGAGAACAGCAAACGCGTTTACTTATAAGCAAACACGTTCCAACCACGGATTTTGCTGTTCTCTTTGAGACAGTCTTGATAATGCCTCGTTCAGAGGCGAAACAATTGTCGACGTTTTGTTGTCTTTTTAATTCTGCGAAAAATTAATGCTATTATAAATTTTAAAAAGTTTTTTTCTTAAAACATTTTAATATAGGAATTAATAATAATATGTGGAGTAAACGGCTGTCTCTCAGCGTAATGCTGTCTGCGTGGTGCAAGGTAGACAGCGCTGGTTTTCAAAGACTGCCTGATGGTAGAAATAAAGACAGAGAGAACGATCTTGATCACATGCTCCATCTGTTGTTTAGCTATGATGTTTACATTACTAATGACATGACATGACATTACTAATTTATTATTATTTATCTTAACTTATATACTTCTTTATTATTCTAATTTACAATAAGAATTACAAAATACAAAATAAACATAGACTAAAAATATTTACATTACAAAATATCGTTTAAAAAATCCTCCGCGTCATTGCCGACTGGGAAGGTTCCCAGAATGCTGGCTGTGTTGCCACGTTGGATGGCGATACTTATTCTTTGGGCCAGAAAATAGTCAGCCTTCTGGTCCTGAGAAGCATCGATTAGGCGTTTAGCAATGTCTCTGCTATGATGTCACCAGGCAGACAGAATGTATGGCTATTGTTAAAGTTTTGTAGGCCCAAACTCCCTTTATCATTCACTGAGCCATGATGACTGCCATCTGACCTCCACAACCCATTGGCGATATCCAAGTTGTGTAGTGACAACTACGAGGATTTCTTTAAGGCTTCAACTATCCGTGACTGCAATAGATGCTCGTATGGCAACCGAAACCGACGGCTTAACGTACAAACCGGCGTGTAAAAAAGAGCGTGTCGGGCCACGCATACTTAGTATAGGATTCCGTAGTCACCCATTATAGGCTCTATAACTCCAAGTAATAAAGTTATCTGATCCGTTACGTTATAGTTTTCCTTTAACGTTTATTATGACTACCATCATGAATTGTTCAGAATCTTCGAGGGAACCGTTTAGATTTTAGAGGGATGCGCTTTAAAGTTGAATATCTCGCAAACGGATACCTAAATCAAAAAAATGTCTTAGCAACCTCTCATTGTTTTAATAAGACCTATCTAATGATACCCCACACGATGAGGTATGGTCATCCCCACTTTACTTAGGGAGGGAGGTAAAAAAATATTACTGATAATTTTATTCTAGCATTTTATCGAATTAGTAAATATACAATATTCGTGTAAAATTTCATCTTTCTAGCACTAGCCGTTTGAGAGGAAAGCCGAGGAAGGACTGACGGATGGACATGATGAAAACTATAGGGTTCCGAGACTTGGAACCACGGATCCCTAAAAATGGTTATCCATCCTAAAACCGATCTAACTACCTAATAGTTTACTATCACGAGCCCCTGGCCCCCCTAAGGGTACCCTTAGATAATAAATAAAATAAATTAAAAGTAAAAAATTCTTTTTAAATACAAGCTTTTATTAAAAAAAATATTTTATTTAAATTTTGTTTTTACTTTTTTCGAGTTTGTTCTTAGAAAGCCCTTTCATTTGATACCCATATTGTAGAAGTACCTACCTGCATTAAATATAATTAGTCCGCCATCTTGTATGAGCCGCCATGTTGGATTTAGAATGACGTCACAAGGTTAAACATGCATTGTCCTCCAAACCGAATGTGTATACAAAATTTCAGCTCAATCGGTTAAGGAAATTGCTTCAAAATATTGAATTGCAAGATTCCACCCAAACAAACATATTATACGAGTACAAACATTGCAAGCTAAATAAAAGCTCGTAATTATGCATAGGTACCCAAATAGAAAGTGATCTAGGACCGATTTAAATCTTCTATGTCAACGTAGATCACTGCCAATAAACTCTTCAGTTAAATTTTAACCGTGAACCAGAACAGTGGCTCTTCGTATAATAAGGTATTAGTAATTGTTTACGTTAATATTTTTCTATAATCTCTTCTAATGCGCCACAACCTACCTAATGGTGGACAAGCCTGAGATGCAGGATTACCTAGTTCAATAATGTAATAATGATTTATTTATTTGTATAGGTCATTAAAAAGCTCTTACAAACGTCAGTAAGTACGTAAAATAAAAATATTATTGCTTCTATATTTACATATACTGCCAAATTCACAAAGCAATAGGTAGAACCGAGAGAAAGAACTTGGCAACAAAACTCAAGGTCACTCTTTTTCTATAACTGATAAATAAATTACACATTTTCTTAAGACTAAATATAGACGAATATACATTGGTCTCGTGTCAAAATCAATAACAGTGTGTATAATACAACAAAAAAATTGTAGTCACCTAATTACAAAATATTCTACAATTAGGTATGGCATTTCAGGTGCGAACATTAAAATACATTTGAAATTGACGCTTAGCACTTTAAGCAGATATACTTGCTGATAATTAAATGTGTTTTTTTCTTGTAATTAAGTAATGCTCTAAGTTATAATAAGCTCTTATCTAAAATAGACTGGCTGGTATTTACATATCGCCATCCAACGTGGCAACACAGACAGTATTCTGGGAACCTTCCCAATGATGGCAATGACGCGGAGGATTTTTTAAACGATATTTTGTAGACTGCAATTTTTTTAAATGACAAATAGACTTTTGTTAATGGCACAATTTTATTTAAAATAAATTCGTTTTGACAATCTTGGTCCGGTGGAAAGTAATACTGCTAAAACAGAGCAACGAATGTCGGATCTGCGTGTTGGTCTAAGGCATTGAGTTTCAATATTAGAACCCATAACACAAGCTTATATTAAGTTACTTTCGGGTACAGCAGTTAAATTCAAACTCATAAATATTTATTAATATAGGTTATAAAATAACACTTATTAACGTCAGCACATAAGAATTTACATTTAAAGCCAGATTCGCAAAGCAACGGTAGAGCCAAAGAGAAAAGAACCTGGCAATACAAACTCCAGGCCACTCTTTTTCAATCATCAGTAACTACATTCATAGTATAATACACACAATGTTAGGTTGTATTGGTAACGGTAGGTTAGTGAGCCTATTTCCGCCAACTGGACGGTCACATATAGAATAGAGGATAGGTCACATAGAGGATAGTTGAAGGCTGGACTCGAACCGGCGACTGTTGTGAACGACGAGAAACGTGCTAACTGGGACACTACTAGCACAAGACCTCGAAAATTACATCATAATTTAGTTCATTCTACTCACCAACAGATGGCGTTAGACGTGCATTTGACTCGCGAGGTCAACGAGAGGTGGGGCTTCGAGTTAGTGGGAGGCTCTGATGAAGAAATACCACTAATGGTTGTCGAGGTAAATTTATTAATTTTATAAAGCATTATTTCCATCTTATGTAGATGCTAGATAGAATAGAAACGGCTGGATCGATTTTAACGTGACATTCAGTGGCAAATAGTTGATATATTAAATAGTCCATCCAAACCAATTAAAAAAATAGGTTTAACGCTCTTTCGAAATCAGGACAGAGAGCTAGTAAATCCGGGTTCCGTACCAAAACAGCAAAAAAAAAAAAAAGACCTTTGTTGAATGGGAGCCCCGGGCATAAATATTTATTATATTCTGTTTTTCAGTAAGTATTAATTTGTTTTTATAGAGAGAGGCAACAGAAATATATCATTTTTGAAAATTGTAACTCTCTAGCGTTCTATCACGGTTCATGAGATACAGCCCCCGACAGACGGACGGAAGAACTGACGGACGGGTGGACAGCGAAGTCTCAGTTATAGGATTCCTGTTTTACCATTTGGGTACGGAACCCCAAAAATCGATCCAACCATAGTGATGTCTGATTCCCGAAGAAGTACGAGATAATATACCTAGTATCGCGATCCATACCTAGTACCTACTACCTAGTATCCCGGAGACCGGAGTATTGTTTACGAAGACGTACTCAGGACGTCTGGCAAATGGACCTTAAGCTTATAATAAGGCGGGAGTTTAAAAAAGTGTAGTTTAGACCAAACGACTGAAGTAAAAAAACTTCTTAAGAGAAAGAACACGTGTGCTCGCTCTCTTGCCGCTACAGTAATATACGAAACGTAACTCTCTCTCTCTCTTTATATCTTCACTGATTTATATCTCCATCTCAACTTTCTTTCGCCTCGTCTGATTACACTTTTCGTAACGCTTTCGTCACACGTTACTCCCCAAGTCTAAGCATTTACACAACAACCGACTTCAAAATACCGATATGGGACCAAATAATTGTCGGAATGGAAATTGAAATGGGATCATTTGGGAAGTTTACTTTAAACAAAATCAAAATCGATTAACCAGTCCAGAGATATGAGGTAAGAAACATTAAAAAAACAGTCGATTTGAAAACATCCTCCTTATTTGGAAGGCGGTTGAAAATACCTAATTTCTCGTGATACGACGTCATGTCGTATGCTCACAAACCAGTCATATTAACCACTAAGCCACTGTCGCTTCAGATGTGATACAAGTTCAATCATCAATGACATTGATGTATAAATAAAACGATTGTCAATACTTTGGCAGTCCACCATGATCCAATTAAATATTAGAATTGAGTTGCTCTTGATCTTACGCAATGATGATTGAAAATTGTCTTGTAATTAACTGATGCCTTCGACTTTACCTGCGTCCAATCATCAATACATATAATAAAATTGTAAGTGGTCGATGTCTGTACATCGAAGATATAATAGAGAAACTGTTGTAGGCTTTATGAACGCAATAAAACCAAAACAATGGTTTTTAGAATTTTTGTCTGTTTGTCTGAATGTTTGAACACGCTAATCTCAGAAACGACTTAACCGATTTGAATGCCGTTTTCAGTAATGCGTTGTGGTTTATTCAACTTAATATTTAAGGTTTGCTTTATTTCAACCGGTCATAAATAAAAAAGTTATGTCGATCTAAAGTACCACCCAGGCGGAGGCGGACTGATTTATTATGTATAGCTGTTGCCCGCAGCAACAGCTATACATAATAAATCAGTAACTGGTGAGCAAGAAAACTATAACACGCAGGTGGAGCTGCGGGCAACAGCTAGTCCTACTAATATTATAAATGCGAAAGTTTGTAAGTATGGATTTTTGTTACCCTTTCACGTAAAAACTACTAAACGGATTTTGATGAAACTTTACAATAATATAGCTTATACATCAGAATAACACATAGGCTACAATTTATAAAGATACGGCGACGGGGGACAGCAATAATCACGCTGATGAAATCGCGGGCGACCACTAGTATCTAATATGACGAAAATTATACCTGTCATCCGATTTTATACACCGTGAGGTGGTACTCCGTTTACAAAAAAAAAAGTTTTGTATTTAGTTTCCATAACAGAACCGACAGTATTACTTTGAAAAACAAACACATATTTTTTTAAAACAATGGAAAATATGATGTTGAGTTTTTAGATAATTGCAATGATTTCGACTTTCTCAAAGAGTTCAAAACTCAAAGAGAACTGTTCTCTTTGAGACAGTCTTGATAATGCCTCGTGAGTAGGTGAAACAGAAGTCGACGTTTATAATGTCTTCTATTTAGCGAAATCATTGCCATTATCTAAAAATTCAACATCATATTTTCCATTGTTTTATCATGGACTTTCGCCAGGTAACGCCTGACTCCATTCTGTATTACATATTTTTTTTACAAATATCTTAAAATATAGTAGTCTCTAGACAACAAATGAGTACTCGTGATAGCTCACTGCCTTAAAAAATCTTCCTAGTGCTATTCAGAGGCGCACGGCAATAGACGTAGGCTGCAGCGGCCTCGGGCCGCGGAATTAAAAAAAGGAACTACATAAATTTTAGGAATTTGATAAACAAAGTTGTTTTTTTTTTCAAAGTAATGCTTCCAGTCGGTTCTATTATCGAAACTGAGTCCAAAATATTTTTTTTTTAAACGGTGGTACTTCACGGTGTATAAGATATATATATATATTATGTATATTATGTATGTATTTAGAAATATATAAGTATGTTTATCAGTTATCTAGATCCCATAGCACAAACTTACAGCTTAATTTTTTTTTTATTTTACGATCCCAATTCCCACGAGAATGCATTACCGGGATAAAAATTGCCTAAGGCCCTCAGAAATAATGACAGCTACATTTTAATAAAATAATTCCAAATGGATTCAGTTGTTTCGAAACCTATTCAATGGAAACACACACACATATCACGCCTATATCCCCGAAGGGGTAGACTAAAGCGCATCACACACTCATAATTTGCCAGTATTTCCCACGTAATAGGGGGCAAGTCTATTGCCGTCACCGGGCACATTTATAATGTCCAAAATGGCCGAATGAAATTAATAAAAAAAAACAGCTTTTTTGTATTTTTGGAGAAATTTTTTAAAACCCGTTGGCTTGCGATGAAATATTGATGAAAAACAACAAAATCTTACGCTGTGGCACAGACAATTAACGTCCTGGGTGTCTCGGACTACATGGAAACAAGCAATCAAATCTTTTCTTTATAGTAATAACAGAAGATAAATAATAATAATACCTCCATACTTTTAGCTCCAAGACTCATCCCCAGCGAGCCGGGGATGTCTGCAGAGTGGTGATACCATCATCACCATAAATGGGGAGGAAGCTTTAGACTTCACACACGAAGACGCGTGTCGGAGAGTTGCTGAATGCGGGGACAGTCTTACTTTTGGAGTGATGCGGTAATTAAAAAAAACTAGTCTATCATTGACACAAGAACATACTTCAAATTACCGAAATGGGACCAAATAATTGTCGGAATGGGACCAAATAATTGTCGGAATGGGACCAAATAATTGTCGGAATGGGACCAAATTGAAATGGGACACTTGGGAGTAGTAGCATTCATTTAAAAAGAAATTCAAAATCGGTCACCAAATTAAAGCAAAATACATACCGTCGAATTGAGAACCTCCTCCTTCAACCGACTTCAAATTACCGTAGTGGTACCAAATCGTTGTCGATATGGGATCAAATTAATATGGGACCATTCGGGATGCATTTATTATTACATATTGGATTTAATCGGTTCAACCTGTTGAAAAATATGAGGTTACAAATATTAAACAAACCTCCTTGTTTGAACACGAGTAAATTTTTTTTTTAAAGAGTTGCCTTAATGTAGGCTATGTAAACAGTTAAAGCTATAATTTTCTCTCTTTCACGCCAAAACTACTGCAGATAACACGAAATAATAACTAGGTATTCGCTTGAACGCGGGCGGTTACATCGAAATATTAAAGACGGAGCTGGCTGAATCTTAACCTAACCCTAGGTAGGGTTAGGTTAGAATAAGCTAAAAAAAATTACTTTTCAACAATGTCAAATGTCAAACGTCAAAGTTTCTAAAAATTATAATTTCGCGAGCGAGGCAAGAATCTAATTTTTTTAGCACTGTCAAAGGCATGTTTCTTTAATGCTAAATAACTCAAAAACTATAAGAGCCACATACACCAAAATCTATACAGCAAACCACAGGCTTACGTTATATCTTTATGCCAAATGTCAAGTTGATAGGTTAAGAGACGCGCCCGCTATCGTGTCGCATACATTCTTGATTGAGCCCATCGTTATGAAGAAGAAGCAAGCTCCTTCTTAATCATGTTTTTTATAATATGCATATGTACTTATTATAATGTTTATTATTTTTATAGTGTTTATTTAAGGTCCTCACAGTGTATCCATACCCACATACCTACACAAGCACAATATATATAGATTCACATCTCTCTCTATACATTCTAATTGCATAATATTTACAAGCGCGATGAACTGTATTTCTACCAACTAATTGTATAAATGGGGAACCTGGAATTCATATCACAGGCCTTGGCTTCGTTTAGGCTGATCTCTCATAAATTTCAAATTTTGTGAATATAACTTGTAAACCTTTATAGCTGTTTGCCTGTCCCTGAATAATTGTAATATTGGAAATAAATACTTACTGACTTAAAAAAAACGTTACTCATAGTACCTATATTCTCGTAAAAATTGACAATAAGAAAATTATGTCACGCCTTCGCACTGTCATCTTTTGTTAGGACCTTCGATTTGAAATCGAGTATAAATCGCGAGCCAAAACGAATAAAGAACATTATTGATTGATTGATTGATCTATAAAAAGTATCAATAGTCATCGAATTAAATATAATTTGTCCTCCAAATCAACTATCAAAATTATATAACGACATTTCAATCATTTATTTGGCTTTTCATTTCAACTGTGTGTTGGTAACCGCGCGAAAACGAACGATTATATTTTTAAATTTTATTTTTAATTAAAAAAAAACATGAAGTTTTATTTGGTCTATAAGAATAAGTGAGTATTTGTGTCTAGTATTTATATTAATAACAGTTAGTGCAGTAACAGGTATTCAAATACTTACATTAGTACCTATTGATACTTATTATTTTTATTTATTAATAACTAGAAATTTGTTTCAAATAAAATAAACTTTAAATCAGTGTTGTGTTTTATGATTGTGAGATTTTATACGCTTTAAGTAGAAAATAAGTAGAAAATTAAATAAATACTTGTTATTTAATACTTGTTCGCAAAATGAGTACAGAAAGTACTAGTGAAGTGACACTTTTGGCGATAGTGATTTCAAGATATTATAGGAATGATAATAATGTTAGTATATTATTTCGTATTTCCAACCAATGGGACCACCAAAATTACGTCAATACGTACATATTGTAATTCATTATTAATAGCTTTTTACTAAATTCATTTGAAAGTATTTATAGTAGGTACTTACTTTACATACTTAAATAATAAATTTCTCTGTCGTAAGTCATTGTTTGTTCTGGTGATCTCTAAAAAATCAGGACCGATTTTAACGGGATTTTCACTGTAAGATATCTGATGTCGTAAGGAGTAGGTACTTACCTAACTTTGGCTACGTAAATTATTTTTTTTCAATTACACATCCACCATTTTTTTTGGTAATAGGTACGTACTTGTATTACCTATCGTTGTCATCAAGTAGGTACCTAGTTGCATACTAGTTAATAATTATCTTAACTATTCTGTTATTCTAACCTAATATCCAACAGCTTTTATTATCATAGCATTATAGTATACTTATTATCTTTGCAGTCCTAGTATTAATGCTATTAATAACAGTGCAATAGTACAATAAAACGAGTGCCTCACTAACTGAGTTCACCGACAGCGGCCATTGTCTCGCCAAATAACTTGTCACCCATACATCGTTTAATTATGCTGGGCCTTGCACAGAACCGATCTATATCTAGGGGTATAGAGACTTTATTAAACTCTCCCACACAGCGAGTCCGAAATCCATTTTTCCAAGCGCAGCTGGTGCGTGGAGAGGTCTATATTAGGGAAAAGTTCAATACTTATTTTTTTGTTCCAGCGGTCGCTACGACCCAGTTTTGGACGACCAAGAGCCAATATACTTCGAACCGGGCGATTTAGACCCGGAATTACAACCGACTGAGGTACCTTTCAATATCCAACGCTTCGTAGAACCCGAGGACCTTGGAAGTAGTTTAATAGATTATAGTGACACAACCAATCCTTTAAACAATCCTTATGATCCTAGTTTCCTACTAACTGAAGCCAGATCACTTACTGCTTCTCCTTACATGAACAATGCAACACCATATAGACCGTTTTCAACTGAGCCTCTGCCTGAAATACCTCCGATTGAAGATCCAATAATCCTAAATGCAGATTATAAAGATGAATTTGGTAAAGGACTCGACGATATTGATCCAGAGTTTATTATAAACTCGTATAATAAAGATGATAGTTATAATAGGTTTAAGTTACCTATATCTAAACAATATGATCCTGATGGCAAAAAACAAGGGATGAATAGTGAAATTAATAGTTTATTATCTAAGTATGTTCATATTGAAAGGCTGAGTAAAGCTTCCAAGAGTCTTGACACAAATACTAGTGTAATAACCGTTAATGATACGAAATATAGTAATACTGCATTAGAAAATAATATTATTTGTAATCAGAGTTTAGGTAAACACATAAAGGAAGAAATATCTGATTTAAGTACAAAAGATAGTGTTACAAATAATGTTAAAATATCAGATATTAAAGTCACTAATGTAGCAAAAACTGCAATTACAGAAGATGTGAGATATAACGAAGAAATTAAACGTGAATTAGATATCAATCAAATAGAAAGAACGGCTATTTCTGTTGTAGAAGAAAGTATTAATAAAGCTCTATCGGTAACCGATGAAATAAAGAAAGAGATTGATATAGAACTTGCTGCTGATGTAGCGAGAAGTTCTGAGAAAATAGTACAGAAGGAGAAAGATATATTTGTATCAAAATCGGAGCGAAAAGTTAATGAAATAGCAGAAACTGTTGATATCAAAGAAACTGAATTTGAAATTATAGATAAAATTGCATCCAATAAAGAACATTTGCAATTCATAGAAGATAATATTAATAAAGAAAGAGTCAAGAATTTAAATCAGGATATCTCGCAGAATATTTTCAAAAAAGAAATCAGTAATATTTCTAATATATCAGAAAGTGAAACTGAGAGAAAGGTCACAGAATCAGTTATTAATAATGCAATGTCTGAAAAAACGAAAGCACAAAGAACATATGAAATAGGACTTCAAACAATACCGAATATAAAAGGAAAAGTTCACTCTTCCTACCATTACGATTTGCTACTTAGAACCTTCTTTATTCATCTTACAGATGTGATGGTAGCGTTATCAAGATTTATTTTAAGTCAGCGGGTATTTAATACAGAAAGTATAGAAACAAATAAAACTGTGTCCAAGTCACAAACATGTGAAAATGATGTAATTAAAACTGAGCATAAAGTAGTGGAGACTGTTCAAAGAGAAAATAATAAATCAGAAGAAATAAAGCAAAATAAATTAATAGTACATGATAAAATACCAGACAAACGAGTTTTGGTTACTCCTGTAGCAATGCAACACGAAACAGTTAAATCGTACGAAAGTAAAAATCAAACAGAACAAGAACAACGTTTTAAATCAAAAGTCGTTGAACCATTAGAAGAAGCGAGGTCATTAGAATTTAAACGTGAAGAAGAAAATAAAGAATTGACCGTTACAGAAGAAGTTTCTGAAAAAAAGACAGTTACAGGTGCACAAATGGCACAACGTACTGAAAAGAAACTTACTAAAGATATGACAAATAAATTAGATGCTGTAATATCTGAATTCCAAAGCATTGCGGTTGAAGAAGACAAACAAGAAATGTTGCAGCGCAGCAGAAGATCTAGATCTAGAAGTAGAAGTCAACTAGAAGAAGAAGTTGCTAAAGAAAAAGATCCTTTGGAATGGTTATCTAAAGTGGACAGCCACATAATTTCACAAGAGAGCAAAGAGAGTCTAATTAAAAACGAGTCAATTGAAAAGTCATTAGAAATATCTGAAAAACAAGATTATAAGAAGCTAGAAAAGCAAGAAATAATACGTAAAAAGGCCAAAGTACCAAAGCAAATGTACGTTGCTGTAGTTGAGTCACATGTGTACACAAACAAAGATGTTATATTAGAAGAGGTTGCTGAATTTTCTGAAACATCCTCAGTACAGAGTTCCGAAGAAGTGAATACTATAGAAGCTGTAGATGCAATGAAACCGGAAAATGTTTCACTTGAAAGTAGTTTACAGCAAGTACAACAGACTGAGCAATTTAAAACTGTTGAAGAATCGCAGTTATTTGTTACTAATTCTCATAAAGCAGCAAGTATACAAAATATGATCAATGAAAGTAAGATACAACAAAATGTCTTTGAATCGAAAACTGATTTTACCAGTTCAGAAACAAAAATAGAATCTGTATCTTTTGTTGAAGAGCAGTCTCAAAAACTTGCAGTAGATGTTAAGGAGTCAAATCAAGGTTTTGAATCTGTAGATTTAAATAAAAGAGAAGATGCAATTGAGTCTAAGATTCATATAGAAGATGTAGAAGAAAAGATAGATATAAAAAAAGATAATGAATTCGCAACATTGAAAGTAATAAAAGAGGTTGTATCTGAAATTGACTCTACGAACGAAGTCACTGAAGTTCAAGAATTGGAAATGACAAGAATTAATATAAATGAACAATTACATCTAGATAAATCATTAATATCTGAAATTGACTCCACGAAGGAATTCTCAGAAGTTCAAGAATTGGAAATGACAAAAATTAATATAAATGAAAAATTACATCTAGATAAATCATTAATATCTGAAGAAAAATGTCTTACTACCTCTGAACAGGCTATTTCTATCACATCAACATCAGAAACCACAGATATAAATGTAATTGAAACATCAGAAACCTACAAATCTGAAGATATTATTCAAGAATCAACATTTTGCGCAAGATATTCTAGTAAAAATCTAACATTAGATTTAAAAACACAAGAATCCTTTGATAGTATACCTAGTACCATAGACACACCGACTCCTTCTACAATACCACCAACTCCACTAACAGATGAATACGTCTTCCAACTAAATATACCATTGCCTAAAACAACTCTAGATATACCAAGAGATTGCACTCTAAGTCCTGAAGACGAAGATCCTCACATAGTTAAAAAAAAACTAATTCCTCATATCGAAACGACCGTAGACGACAAAATTGTCTATGATCCTCCATTACAAACTCCTCCTATTGATGTATTAAAGCCTATATTTAAAACTCCCGGCCTTTTTGGTGGATCTAGCAAGCCTATTTATAAAATTAAGTTCCCGCCAATATATAGAAAACCCGGTTTGTTCGGTGGTGCTGATAATCCTCAATATAATAAGGTACGTGTTAGAAACATTCATTTGTAATGCTTTAGGTGGGTTTTTTTCACACATTCATGATATAGGCTTACATTATAATTATGAATGTACCTACGTACTTCTAATCATAGCAAATACAACACTAGTACTTATCGTGATCCCGTGACCTGGACGCAGGTTCTATGGATCGACAAGATCCATAGATTTACACAAGTTTCTCGCAAGCTTTTCACATATTATTACTTAGTAACTGGGTATTATCATTATTTAAACTAGGTATTCTCTGAACGCGGGCGGTTACATCGAAATAATAAAGACGGAGCTGGCGGAATCTTAACTTAACCCTACCTACCAGGCTTATGTTATATCTTTATACCAAATTTCAAGTTGATAGGGTAAGAAATGCGCCCGCTATCGTGTCGCATACATTCTTGATTGAGCCCATCGTTGTGAAGAAGACGCAAGCTCCGTCTTAATAATTATATTACTTAGTAACTATTGTGCAGAGTCGATGACCGTGTCAGCTGATTTTAGCTAGGGTTGTGAAAACTTCTCAATAATTAATTAAGTTATTTACGTCTCCTCATGGAGTTCCGTCATCTAAATATCATTATGTTGAATTTCGAATTTATTTGTTCAGTTGTTATTGTGTTGTAAATGTTTTTTTTTGTAAATTTATAAATCCTTTTGGACAAGCAACCATATCAAAACAATGGCATTAAACAGAAGCCGTCCGTTTAATTATGTAACCTCCTGTATATTTGAAGTGTAATTAGCACCTGTTAGCCTATGTTCTAATAAATATAATAAAATTTCTACAGGAAGAAATAAGAGACATCGAAATAAAATCGTCCTTACTTGCCTCAGCAATAGACGAAACAATTAAGAGCATAGAAGAGTATAAAGAAGAAGTAGGAATTGATAGAAAAAAAGAAGTTAAATTTGTACATTTTAAAGAAGAGAAGATTACAAATGGTTCTGAACAAAACTTTAAAATAGAAACAATTAAATCACAACAAAATGGACTCGAAGACACAAAGAACTTTAAAGAAACTTCTTTAAAACACATTAATAATACAGAATTTGCTACTATTAATGGTCATAATAACAGTTCTGACATTAAAACCTTAAACTTAGAAACTGACTTTCAGAAACATAGTTTAAAATCGATTCAAGAAAATAACACAAAACTAGATTTTAATCAAAAGTTATCGAACGGAATAAATAATGGCACAGATGTGATAGAAGTATTAAAACAAACTGAAATCAAAGACAATAAGGTATCCGAGAAATTAAAAGAGATCTCTAAAGATGATTTCAATAAAGAGAAAGAGATGAATGAAAAGAAGTTTGTAGAAGATGAGTCTAAGAAAGACCCTATGTTTGGATACAGGACAGTTATGTTTGATCCAGAATCTATACCAAAACGTGGACAGCAACAATGTTTAGTAAATGTAAGTATATTAGAGATACTAGGTCGCCGCAGTCGAGAAACGTACCGTTACGCTGCAGCATATATTTGAGCGAAGCGAGTTTTGATTCAAAGCGATATAACTCTGTCAAAGTATTTTTTGTCATTACGCTATGGGAATTTTTACCATCAATTAAATTATTTTTTGTTGATCGAAATTAAAAATTCTGGCTTCGTAATAACCTAGGTAATTCTGTAAGCTTTTGATGAGTGCAAGAAAATCCGAAATCGGCCGAGTATTCACCGAGAAACAATTTAACATAAATCGTTTGAAAAATAATTTGAGTCACCCCTTGAGAGCTCCGCTCGCCTTCGGCTCACTTCGCTCAATAAGATCTTAGGCCTCTTAGGTATCAGCATTTTAGGTTACAAATAGCTAAATACACATTGACATCGTGGCAATGAAGTTAAAATATCCTTGATATAATATAGTCGTAGTAAAGCGGTTCAGTATTTGGCTCAACTAGTCCGTTCTCTTCGGCATTTAATGCATAAAGACGTACAATTCGCTAAATAAGGTAAGGGCATCTAATTCCGTGGTATTTTCACCAAATCTCGAAAGAACCTCAAAAATTAAGTACACATTGTGCCTTTTTTTACATAAGGCTATTTTTATTAGAAGTGTAAGCTATCTTATTTTTGAAAAATACCAACAATTTGACTCTAAAAGTTCATTAAAACTGTAAAATTAATAATAAAATCAAAACAGTCAGAAGCTCCTAATTCCGTGGTAAAAGTTCTAATTCCGTGGTATTTGGATTCTAATGTGCGTAAATATTATAAACGAAATGACGTGGAGAGAATAATACCATGCTGTTCAAAAAATTAGTAAATGAATGTATGGATGTTTGTTACTCTTTCACGTAAAAACTATTAGATGGATTTTAATGAAACACTTTACAATAATATAGCTTACATATAAGAATAATACATAGGCTACTTTCTATCCCGGGAATGTGTTCTTGTTATAATATAAAACCAAAGAATACAAAAAATATATCAATATCGATTATTACGAGTACTTTGTTAATATTTTATATCAACATACAAACACTAATAGTATTATCACAAAATCAACATAAAACAATTTTTGTTTTATATAAAATTGGAACTGTCATAATAATCAACATAAAAACACTAATAGTATAATCACAAAATCAACATATTTTTTTTTGTTTTATATAAAAATAGGCCGCTGGTGGTAGTAATATCTTTACAATTTCCTAATAATACTAAGTTACACGTCGAGTAAAATAATGAACAGACTGTATAAAACAGAGTGTCTAGTACCAGTTCCTAACGTTAATTTGCTCGAAATACGTTTTCGTATTCCCCATACATGTCACACCAGCGCCCCTAGCGGTAACGTCAGGGAACTGTGTGAAATGTATGGAGGAATACGAAAAAATATTTCGAGCAAATTAACGTAAGGAACTGGTACTAGACACCCAGGTGTCAATACCACGGAATTGGGCCTCATGTAACCTAATTATCGTTGTAAATACCAAGGAATTAGGTTTTATGATACAAAATCAAGTTTTCTAATTCCGAGGTATAAAAAAATAAAAGATTTTTTAATATTATACATCTAAGTTAACGTTTAATTGCGATATCTTCGACAATATATATAAAACATACTCATCAAAATATCAGAACACATCAAAAATCTTGTTTTCTGTACTTAGTTCTTTCATACAAAAAATTAAGAAAGTACCTAAGTATACAATGTTTGACCGGCTATAATTAGTAAATGCGACTCCAAAGTATGCCACGGAATTAGTTTTTTGTATTTATTGGTTATTTAAGTTATCAGAATTGAAATATGAAGTTTGTAATAAAAAATCTACCACTAAAATTTTCAAAAAAGATAAGCTCTATAAAATTGTAATTCCGTGGTATACAGCGGTAATTAGGAACCCACTAAAATATTTGGCACCTAATGCCCCGGTATTTTTAACACTTATTTTCTCCTCAATTTGTTAATAGAACACTGAAATGTTAAGTGTATTCGAAACAACGTCCCTTTCAATATTTTACCCAAAACCAAATCTCTTGTAGTATAAAATTATCGTTTAAAACACTATTTAGCAAATGGTAGTATTTACGCACATAAGGTCCGAAATGTATGGAGCGTGCGTTCGGCTCAGGTGGCAGTGGCAAACTAACCGATTATTTTAAAATATGCACACACAATGAACACAAAAGTACACAAAAGTAATGTACAGATAAAGTATTATTTCAAATATTGGATAGAAACAGGCGTTACCTGGCGAAAATCCATGACAAAGTAATGGTAAGTAAGATGTTAAAACGAGGCGAAACACTTGTCGACGTTTTGTTGTCTTTTTTAAACTCTGCGAAAAATAATGCTATTATAATTTTAATAAGTTTTTAACATCTTACTTACCATTACTAAAGTATTATTTGATTAATGGGTCTTGCAGTCAAAAATAACTAGTAATTTGGTTTATAAAGCTGTTTATCTAAATACCACGGAATTAGGTGCCAATTTCTGAACCCCACGGAATTAGATGCCCTTACCTTACGATTCCTTAAGACCCTCACTGATTATCCGTCCATTCGGCTTCCGTTGAAGATTGGCCACGGACCATGTCTATTTGGACTGGACTCATGGATCACATTACATTTGGATAATTACAATTGGACGGCGTCTATCCAAATGGAAGATCTGTCTGTTAATTTGGGTAGACGTCCACTAAGATATCATCTTTTGGCTTTAAATTATTTATGCTTGAGTGATGTTCAAACTTATTCTTAACTAGCGGGCGCTCGCGGCTTCGCTCGCTTGACAAATTATGTACACAAAAACCTTCTTAGAGAACCACTTTATCCATTGGTGAAAACCGCATCAAAATCCGTTTCGTAGTTTTAAAGATCTAAGCATACTTAGGGAACTTTGTTTTTTACTAAGTAGTAATGATTTTTCTAATTTACTACATTCAGGGATCATCCCAAGGACCAAGAGCCTCTCCCTACCTAACGGAGTCCGGCGAACTAATTGGCACACATCGAGGAATTGTAGATGGATTAGAAGAGTCCGTCATGGATCCTGAATTAGCCAGTAAGTATATTAATAACAGTCTTAAAGGTACGAGTATTAAGGGACTAATTAGTGTTCACGACCAGAACTTTAATTGTCTGTGCTACAGCGGCTGGCACTTAAGATTTTGTTGCCTTTCATCAACATTTCTTCGCAAGGCAACGAGTTTTCAAAATTACAAAACCGATTATAAATGTGCCCGGTGATGGCAATAGGCTCGCCCCCTATTACTTGGGACTAAAAACACTGGCAAATTGTGGGTGTGTACTGCACATACCTACACCTTCGGGCATATACAGTCCTGGGCGTGTCGGACTATGACTTCGAATTCTAACAACTTTGTTTTATAGTATGTTATAATGATGTTAAGTTAATCGAATGCTATTATTTTCAGAGGAATTAGGTAAACCAGGTATTTCTGGAGAGAAAATCGCTGAATTGATATCTGGTGAATCAGATATGTTAAGAGAGGCACATGTCATGGGGTAATTATCCATTGAATATTTAGTTTTCTAATCAATTAACTTTTGTCAAAAAAATTAACAATATGAATCTCAAAACTATAGTCATAAGGCGCATTGATAGGATTCCTTTCGAAGGTGTATTGGTCAGTTGATAGAACGTTTCTCATGGAAAGGGAATAGTAGCTGGTTTGAATGCAAGACTGTTGTTTTTCCTATGCATATTGTTAAAATATCTGTTATTTTTTTAACATTTTGTACGTTCTCACACAACGTCATCTAGCCCAACATCTAGGTATAACGCTTGACAAACACTGCTAATGGAAGCATCATATTGCAAATGTTTGTGTCCGAATTAATAAGCCTTAGAACTGCAGCCTGGTCTGCCTACCATGGATATATTGGGAGTATTCTCAGATATGGGGTATTGTTATGGGGGAACTCCACTGAAATTAACAAGGTTCTAATATCACAAAAAAAAATGCATTAGGGCTATATGTGGTGCCGCGCCCTGGGTTTCTTGTAGACCTTTATTTAAAAAGAATAGGATCCTCAATGTAGTGTGCCTGTATATGCTGGAGGTGGCATTGTTTGTCAGGAAACATTAGCGACTGTTCTCCAAAGTTTGCGATCATAAGCATTACATCTCTAGAGACAACACTAAACTAGTTGCACCCAGATCCAACAGCACCCTTCATCAGAAAAATTGTAATAGTATGGCAATAAAAGTGTATAATAAGTTACCTAAAGAATTGAGAGAATTGCCAGGTAACCTATTTAGAAGACGCACTAATGAGTGGCTTCTGGAGAAATGTTTTTACTCTTTGCAGGAATACTTGACATACAAAAGTTAAAAATATTAGATTATTGACATTAGGTTAGGTTTTTTTTTTATGATAAATAGGCTTACGTTTGGCCTCAATTTCGCTTGATGGAAAGCGAAGATGAGGCCTACGATGGTATACGTTTGCCTAGAAGGTGTCTGTTCACTTTGACCTTAAAGATGTCCAGATTATAGCGTTCCGGAAAAACTGAGCATAAAAAATTATGGTATGGTACTGGAACTTAATTATAATAGTGATAATAACTGAAATTCTCTTTCTGACTAATTTGACATAATAATGCTACATTACAATATAATAATAATAATTAATAGGTGCCATTTTGTTTTGATATAGTTTTACGAATGACATAATGGTAATGAAATAATCTATACTTATAATAAATCTGTAGAAGTGAAAATTCTGTACATTGAATATATCAAAAGAATAAATGGCAGGGGGTGTTAGTAGACCGACACCGAACCCATAAATGTGATTAAAAAAAATTTTGTCTGTCTGTCTGTTCAGGCATCACGCAAAAACTACCGGTCCGATTACGATGAAACTTGGTATAATTATTCTTTAATATCCTGGGCACCACACTGGGTACTTTTTATCCCGGAAAAGTATATACAATAAAAAACAAACTTTATTTTGCGGTTCGATCCCTAGACCCGATTACTGTACCAACCGCAAATAATAAGTTTGTCGTAGGTTTTTTTTATATTGGGTTTGCCAAATTGACGCCGCCCGCCTGGTGGTAAGTCGTGACGACGTCTAGCGATTGTGGGCGACTCTTACAGCACACAATACTATAAAGAGTAGCCCTCAACTTGACGACCTACTGATGTGCCTCTTCACGCTCCGCTTAAAGAACCCAGGATATATGTGGGAGGAAACACGTGCACAGGCAGGGCGTTCCAGGCCACTATCGTTCGGCAGAGAAACGAACGTTTAAAACGTTCGGTTCTCGCGAACTGTGTGGGAGTGGCATCTCTGCCCCGCACGCGTTGTTCGGGATCGGAAGGAAGAGGGTGGGATCAGATTGAAGACCTCTTCAGAACGGGTATAAGAATATATAATAGAGTAACTGTTGTAGGGGGGCTTTATGAACGCTATTAAACCCAAAACAATGGATTTTAGAACTTTTGTCTGTTTGTCTGAATGTTTGAACACACTAAACTCAGAAACGGCTTAACCGATTTAAGTTTTTAATTTGAATTTGTGGTTTGGTTTTCAATCGGTTCGTAACTAAAAAAGTTATGTAGATCTAAAGTAACACGCAGGCGGAGCTGCGGGCAACAGCTAGTATTGTAATAATTGTAGAATGTTGTGAAAAAAATATAATAATTTAATATTTGCATGCCGTGATCCATCTGGCGAAACATGATGTAACCTTAGACAGTTAACAAAACCCATGTCAACCATGTTTCTAGTGAATAAAAATATTTCATTTCATTTCCAAACCAAGCCATAATCTTGTGCTAAGGGATCTAGACAACTGATAAACATAATATACATAGAAATTACCCAAACTCCGAAACTTTTTTGGATCACACAAATATTAGATTCGACCCGGGGGAATCGAACCTGAGACTCCGGAGTCGAAAGCCGATGCACTACCGATCACTAATAGGGTCGCCCTATGGTCGAACAGTAGACCTCGCGAACATTAAAATATTTTTTTGGGATTTCGTCATTTGTCGTGTGCGCCGCCTGGGACACGCAGAGGTTGGCCCTCACGGGCGTCATCGGCAGTGTTGGTTCGCTGCCGGCCGTCATTCTTTCTATGGCCGGCAGCGAAGAATGTTGGGCCGCCGTCACCTCCTTCGCTCGGGGGTGATGGCGGCAAAGAGAGAGGCCCTGCGGGAAAGGGAGCGTTCAGGCCGCACGCTTCCGCCCCGCGTCGGGCACCAGTCAGGGGGCGACGGCGTATTGCATACGCCCAAGCCCCCGACTGATAGGGCCGTGGGCGGTGGGTCGGGGGGCCCACCGCTCACGCTAAAGGCCCTGAGGAGTCCGACGCCCCTTATGTGTTTCGGGGGCGTCGCTTCTGTGTTTTGGGGGGGGGGGCGAAGCCCCCTGTGTCGATCTTAAACGAGCGCCCCTTTGCCGGGCCGCCGTCGCTTAGCAGTTTCTGCCTATCCGGCGGCCCGGCTAAGGCGAAGGAGAAACACCGTGGATAGGATTTAGTGGGTAGTCCGGCCCGTTTTCCATCCTAGGGTCGGGAGTCGCACACGAAGCCGTCTCGTTCACCCGTTGCAGCGAGACGGTGAAGTGCGTAAATGCATCACCGACCACGTAAAAAAATTAAAAAATATGTAGTGTGTACCTTAAACTACCCAAAATAGACTCGAGATATGGGACTAAGAAACACCACTGTGTACCCCTTTGTAGATAATAGCATGAATTTATTTAACTACTAGCTGTCCCGACGAACTTCGTAACTTTTAAACCTTCCCTGAGTTTGTACGAATGTTTCAAGACCAGAATTAGCCAAATCGGTCCACCCGTTGCAAAGTTTTAGCGAGACAAACGAACAGCGGATTTTTATTTATATATATATATAGATTTACTAGTGGGCGCCCGCGACTTCGTCCGCGTGATTATTGTTCCCGTCGCCGTATCTATATAAATTGTAGCCAATGTGTTATTCTGATGTATAAGCTATATTATTGTAAAGTTTCATCAAAATCCGTTCAGTAGTTTTTACGTGAAAGAGTAACAAACATCCATACTTACAAACTTTTCCATTTATAATATAAGTAGGATTTATGATATGATGACTTTTCAATCTACACTAACTCAAAGACAATTCTTTTCATAATGGCCAACAACAGCCTCTCCAGAGTAATAAACTCACACATGAATCGCGCTGACGATTCCACCGAGGATGTCCAAAAGATAAAACCAATGATAGGCTGTTTAAAAGACTCGGAAGTCTTGAAAGCTCTGAACGATGAACTAGTGAAGCAGAGGGAAGAGGAAAAGAAGAAAGACGAAAAGAAATGGACGACGTTTTTGCAAAAACCAACGAGAACTCCACCGAAAGCGAAGTTTGGTTATCACGGATGGACTGAAGCTTACCAAGCGCTTATAGCGGTAAGACTTTATTTTATTTATACACTAGCATACGTTCTCCTTTTACAGAGACTGCATGGGTAGCCATGATATCCGTAGGATACCGGCGGACTTATAGAGCAACAAAATGCTCCCTACGTTAACGTGTTGGTCTAAAGGACTTAACAAACCAAGTCCTCTGTTCCAAGTTGCATCAATGGAAAGAGTGGTTCTCGAGGAAGGTTTCTTTCTTTCTTTCTTTCTATTTGATTGTCTGTTTGTTTGCCTTGAAAGATTCCGTAGCTACTGACCGATTTGAAACATTCTAAATTTTTTGTAGATATGTAACATATAGGCTATTCTATATAGCCTTCGCTTCTATTAGTCGTAGCCTGATGTTCTATACATCAGGCTACGACTAATAGAAGCGAAGTGGAAAGAGCTAGCTGGCTGCGCCTGCAGGAAGCACTTTAGCAAACTGTGTCTATTTAAAAACTATAGATAGTATTGCCAATTCTATAATCGTCTATTAATTATCTTCCGTATTCATTATGCAATCGGATGGGATAAAGCTGGCTAAGTTTCAAAGATAAAACAATTGGAGACTTAAGGAAATTAGTTTTCTAATAGATTTTGTGGTGTTCGGTTGTTACATAGTGTAAGTAATATAAGATTTTATCAAATTGTGTTCATAAATATTTGTTGGCTTCTATGAACATTTGCGAAGGGGCCCTAACGTTCGGCCTTGGAGCACTCCAGTGTTAAACCCGGTCAATAAAACACAATTTTATATACATTATATAAAATTTGAAACATTTATTAATAAAAATACTTATTTAAACAATAAGCTAGTTAATAAGATTGAAAAAAAATGTGAGGAAAAGTGCAGTATGCATGTGTTACACTGTGTAAAATGTTTGTTAAAATTCGAAAATTTTTGAATCTAATTTGGAAAACGTTTTTTTAGTGAATTTTAATACATTATGAAAACCTTTGTTCTTTGTGCTCTTATCCAACTGCTTCTTAATATTGTTATCTTGTTCCAGGACACTTACAAAGTGAAAATAGTAAAACAAGCAAAGCCAAAAGTTGCACCAGATTATAAGCCGGAGGTATTAGTTAATATATAGTAATAAGTATATTTTAAGCTACCTATATCTTATCTTACCTTATCTTATCTTAGAATAAAGCTTATTGTACCTACACCAATACAACATGATACATTACAATAAATCCCGGTTTGAATAAATTTAAAATTTTAATTGTAAGTGCTTATACCAGTGGCTTGTGCTAATTTTAATTATATTTGTATCCTACAAAAATTACCTAATCTTATTGTTACAAATTAAGATTTCTTTTTTTTTTAATTAAAGTAGGTTTTTAAATTTAATTAAACAATAATTTATTAATAATAATTTAATATTTATTTTCCGATTATAAATATTTGAAATGTATATTTTTCATTGCTTTAATTTCATGAGACACGTTAATAAGAATAACAAATGTTCATGCACATCTAATCATACAAAATACCATATAATCACGACTTTAATATAAAGGGGGTAAGCATAATAAATAATACATCGTCATTTTGAAATTTGGAACATTCTTACGCAGTTTCATATTAGAGCTAATCCCCTATCGACAGTTATTAAAGTTAAATTCCCAATATATTGTGTAGATTAACTGTCAACACAGCGTCTGTATAAATACATTGGGGTGTATAGAATATCATTATTTGACAGACACAATCATTTACTACCTTTTTAATGTTTGTGCCTTTCGTTACCATTTTTCAATTGTAAATGCCATCATCAAACCAGCCTTCTCCCCAGGACTTTGAAACCGGCCCTCTTCCATGGGAACTGCGTATTGACGAGCCTGAACCGCCTGCTGACCCAGAAGAGCCTATACTTGTGCCAGACGTACCGGAATATCTGGAAGCTGTAGATCCTCTCAAGGAAACTGAAGTTCCAGATCTTGAGGATACGGGTAAGGGCTCGGAGGTTGTGGAATCCCACCCAAAATAAAACTTTGTGTGAGAATCACGATAGTTTATTCAATCAGGGGATGATACACACGGGATTGTTCTTTTGGAGAATTAAGGACTTAGGAGATTAGGCTACAATTTCAATACAAATCAACTGATTGACTTGGAGCGGTGCCGTTGCCATGCTGTTATAATATGCGTTTAATATTAATCCTACAATAAAGTGTTGTAAAATCCCGTGACACTATGCCGTCGGGAATAAAGCCAGATTTTTGTGTATCTATGAATAAATCTTAATATCGAAAGCTTAATTTGTTTTAACTCTTAAAAGGTATACCACTCCCACCACCAAACGATCCAACACCACCGCCAGAAATAGAACCAGACCCAGAAGAGTTAGAACCTCTTATAGAAGAAGAGCCAGAAGAAGAGCCAGAAGAAGAAGTAAAGGAAGAAGAAACAGTAGAGATAAAACAAGATATGGAGAATACGTTAAGAGATCAACTTGTTAAAAGCGTGCAGGCCATGGTTGGTAAGTATCATTATTGACTTCAAACCCACGACTTAGTAGTTAGAGGGAAATGTGGGTATGTTAATACACACATCAGTGACGGATCCGTTATCTTATTATCACGTACATGTGGGGATGCGTTCATAGAAAATGTATGAAATAATATTTTGCACTGATACTGAACGGTACTGTGTGTGAATCGACTTTAAAGGAGTGATTTTATGTGTCTGTGTCATAGAGTCAGAATAAATAGAGCAAGTGCCTGTATTGAACCCAAGTGTTCCACTTTGGTAAGTCTAAAGTGCCACAAATGACTCAATATTACTTAACGATGAAAGGAAACGTGTCATTTAGCTCGTCCACTACTAATTTCTGGAGAACATCAACTTTTAATTATGCTTTTTTAAATATTTCGCTTGTTGACACCGCATCTAAAGAGGAGCCATATTCTCGCAGAGTTACCGGCTTGCCACCTATTACTTGGGATCAAAGAAATTACTGGTAAAGTGTGGGTGTTTAAAGCACCTTTGTCAGCCTGTTCAGGGATATATTCGTGATTATGATACGAGGTGTTCGTGTTACATAGATCCAAATGCCTCGTTGGATCAGCAGCTGTGTCAGATGCGAGCTCAGCTAGCAGCGCTCGCTCAACTGCCTCAGGTGATACAGCAAAGCTTGGAGCTGGTGTCGATGCAGCTGAATAAAATTGTACAACAGGTAAATTTTGATCATCTTCTGATAGAGATGTGTGTAGGATGAAAACGTGTTGCCCCGACCCTTAGATCAAAAATACTATAGATATTGGATTCAGTACAAATACAACTCGGAATCTTGACACTCGAATACTATATAGGTAATTATTACAAATACCATCAATAAAATATACAAGATTGTACATTGATGGTTGACATAGAAATAATTCGTAATAATTAATACAAAAGCATCAATGTACTGCCACAGATTAATAAATAGTTACTACGTAACAGATACATCACTCCCATACAAAAGCGAAAATACCTACTCTATATTAACCTACAAAATTTTAATAAAAATACCTGCTGCACAGAACGAGAAGATATTGTACCTTAAACACGCTTACATAGAGTCGAGACTGTGTTGCCCGCCGTGCGAGTGACGCCATCGTAAGAATGCGCTAGGGTTGTACCTATGGTGATTATTGTAATAAAACGAATGTTACGAATCAACCATTTTTTTTATTAGTCAATCAAATATGTTTTAGTTTTATATACTTAATGATTTATATTTTTTTATTGATCAATAAATAAAAACGGCAAAGAAATCACGTTTGCTGTATTGGTTGTACTCTAAAATATTTATTTTATTCTAGTTATTAGTATTTGTTGTTATAGCGGCAACATAAATACGTTATTTACTATGTCACGGTTCAAGGTATACTAATTATCACGGTTCATGAAATACAGCCTGGTGGCAGACGGACGGACGGACAGACAGACAGACGGACAGTGAGTAATAGGGTTCTGTATTTCCTCTTACGGTACGGTACGGAGCCCTAAAAAGAAAATAAATAATATCTATGGATAGATCATAAAAAATGATATTGAGGTTTCTGATATATATTTTTTTTTCTAAACTGAATAGTTTGCGCGAGATACCCTTCCAAATTGGTAAAATGTGTCCCCCCCCCCCACCTCTAACTTCTAAAATAAGAGAATGATAAAACAAAAAATAAATCTACCTCATAAGCACAGAGTACAGTAAATAGAACAGAGACTCAACTTCCTAAGAACGTGCAAAATATGTTGTACATTACCATGCAAACTTCTACCGATAATTGGTTTGAACGAGATCTAGTAAGTAGTTTTTTTTAATACGCCATAAATCATAAAAAAAAATATTATCTTACTTGCTGCTACGGAACCCTTCATGGGCGAGTCCGACTCGCACTTTCGGCTTTTTTTGTTAGCCAAACATAACGTAATCCCGGTGCACGAAAAACAAAAAGAAATGTAAGTAAATGAAACCCAAGTTAAAAATGCATTGCAAGACGACACGCACCGGGGCTCGCCTCCTCGAGGTCTCCGGCGCCTCCAGCGGCCCTAAAGCTGACGCCCAAGCGGCTCAGCTTAGGGTCGCGCTGGACGAAGAAGCCGTCCGCGTCACCAGACCCACCAAATGCGCCGCATTGCGCATCACGGGTCTGGATGACGCGGCCACGACGGAGGAAGTTGTCTCCGCCGTCGTGGAGGCGGGTGGCTGCCCCCGTGACCAGGTGAAGGCTGGAGATATCTCCTTCGGCTCCACTGGTCACGGGATGACAGTCGTCCAGTGCCCCGTCGCGGCGGCACTGAAAGTGGCGGACGGACGAAGCCTCCTCGTAGGGGGCTTCCTAAAGGCGCAGGTGCACCTCCTTCGTGCCCGGGAAACCAGATGTTTCCGGTGCATGGTGGTGGGGCACGTCGGAGTGCAGTGTACAGCGGAAGTCACCGTGGGCGATCGGTGCTTCCGCTGCAGCCGGCCCGGTCACAAGGCAAGTGCCTGTGACGCCCCGCCTCGCTGCTTTAGATGCGAGGCGGAGGGCAAGACCGCGGATCACCGGGTCGGCAGCACAACCTGCGCCGCCTCGAGGCCAAAACCTCGTCCGTCCGCTGAGAGCGGTGGGGGTGCCGCCCTTGCGCGGCCAGTTGTTTCGCGGCGGGATGCGGTTATGGACGTCAATTAATGTCTGACGCCCGTATCCGTATCCTGCAAGTGAATTTGAACCACTGCCGTGCTGCTCAGGATCTTCTGTACCAGAGCATCCGGCAGTGGTCCATAAACTTGGCCGTGGTCGCCGAGCCGTACTACGTCCACCCGGGAAGCCCGGTGGACGAGGACGGCTCGGCCTGTTGTATCTTTGGGGGGTCCGCCGCAGACAACTCGCGCCTTGCGATCATTGCAAGGGGCCGCGGGTGTGTTGCGGCGGACTATGATGGGTTGGCAGTCGTGGCCACCTACATCTCGCCGAACATTGACGAGTCTCAGTTTGAGCTATGGCTCACTGAGCTCGACGTCGTCTTCGCTGCGTGCCGTCCTCGCCCTGTCCTGCTCCTGGGAGACTTCAACGCCTGGAGTGAGGCGTGGGGCTCCCGGGAAACCAGGGACAAGGGGAGGCTTCTTGAGGACTGGACCAGAACACGTGGTCTGGAGGTCCTCAACCGGGGGAATGTCGCCACCTTTTGGCGGCGGGGGGGGGAATCGATCGTGGACGTAACGTTCGCATCCCCTGACCTCGCCCGCCGTATTACAGGCTGGCGCGTGGAGGAGGGTGAGGAGACGCACTCGGATCATCGGTACATCCGGTTCGATGTCGTCCCCACACCGGACCTCCCACAGCCGGTGGCAAATCCCCCGGATCCGCGTTGGGCACTTCACCATCTGGATCGGGAGGCTCTCCTGGAGGCATCCATCGTGCAGGCCTGGATTCCGGCGCCGGACCGGCCTGCCGATGTGGATGCCGAGGCGGAGTGGTTCAGGAGAGCCATGTCGCAAATCTGTGATGCGGCGATGCCTAGGGTTACACCCAGACCGGCCAGGAAGCAGGTGTACTGGTGGTCGCCGGAGATTGCAGAGCTGCGCGCAGCATGCATCTCCGCCCGCCGCCGGTACACCAGGTTTCGCCGGAGGCGTCGCCGCCCAGACGACGCGGCAGCCCGAGAGGCGGAGCTTTTTCAGGCATACAGGGAGGCTAAAGGTAATCTCCAGGAGACGATAAAGCGGGCCAAGACGGCGGCCCGCGAGGAGCTCCTGGAGACCCTGCAGCAGAACCCATGGGGGCGCCCGTACCTACAGGTCAGGGAGAAACTCCGACCTAGGGCGCCCCCACTGACCCAGAGTCTCCAGCCGCAGCAGCTGGAGCGGGTCATGGGCTCCCTGTTTCCGACGAGCGCGGAGGAGCACGTCCCTCCGCGCATGGCTCCGTCTCTGCCCGACGCGGATAGCACCAGCGAAGACGACGTACCCGAAGTCAGGGTGGGGGAGCTAGGTGCGGCAGTACTCCGGCTTAAACGCCGGAAAATCACTGCCCCCGGACCCGACGGCATTCCTGGCCGTGCATGGGTCCTGGCCCTCGAAGAACTCGGGCCTCGACTGATGGGGCTCTTTAGCGCATGCCTCGAAAGGGGCCAGTTTCCCAAGGTGTGGAGGACGGGGAAACTGGTCCTGATCCGTAAGGCGGGGCGGCCGGTGGACTCACCGTCCGGATACCGGCCGATCGTGTTGCTCGACGAGGTGTGTAAGCTCTTTGAGCGAATTATCGCGGAACGCCTCGTCGAGCATCTCACGAGTGTGGGGCCAGACCTGGCGGATAACCAGTTCGGTTTCCGTCGGGGACGCTCCACCGTGAGCGCGATCATGCGCGTGAAGAGCCTGACGGAGGAAGCAGTCTCGCAGGGCAAGGTGGTGGTGGCGGTGTCTCTTGACATCGCCAACGCGTTCAACACCTTGCCATGGAGCTGCGTTAGGGAGGCGCTCGTGTATCACGAAACGCCTCTCTACCGTACTCGTATTGTCGGGGCCTATCTCTCGGAGAGGGCCATAGCTTTCCCCAGCTGGCTCGGGCCAGCTCGGCGAGATGTGTCGTGCGGTGTTCCGCAGGGGTCGGTCCTGGGGCTGCTTCTGTGGAACATCGGCTACGACTGGGTGCTGCGGGGTGCGTTGCCTAGGGGTGTCGGCGTAACGTGCTACGCCGACGATACCCTCGTCACGGCGCGGGGTGCAACGTACCAGGAGGCAGCACTCAAGGTCACGACGGGTGTTGCTCGAGTCGTGGGTCGGATACGGCAGCTGGGACTGGAGGTGGCCTTGCACAAGTCCGAGGTTCTGTGTTTTCACAGACCTCGGAACGGTCCACCAGAAGGTTCCAGCATAAATGTGGGAGGCGTTAGCATCGGCATCAAGCCCTCGATGAAGTACCTAGGGATCGTACTTGATAGCCGATGGAACTTCGGACCACATTTCCGAAGTTTGGTCCCCAAGGTGACGCAGGCATCGGTCGCGCTTTCGCGACTGATGCCCAACCTAAAGGGACCCAACGCCTCCTGCAGGAGACTGTACCTGGGGATCGTGCGGAGTATGGCCCTATACGGGGCTCCCGTATGGGCGGATAGGTTGGCGGTCAAGGGGAACGTGACTCTGTTAAACAGACCACTTAGAACCTTGGCCGTCAGAACCGTACGGGGGTACCGCACGATCTCCGGAGAGGCTGCATGTCTCCTAGCCGGGACCCCTCCATGGGACCTGGAAGCGAGAGCCCTTGCGTCATTGTTCCAATGGCGCAAGGAGGCGCTGGAGCGGGACCACAGGCCTGCGTCTCGAGAAATCGAGGACCAGCGGTCCGAACTCCGCCAGGATCTCATGGAGTCATGGAGGGTGCGACTTGAGCAACCCAAGGGGGGTGCCATCTTCATCGCGGCGGTGAGACCGATCATGGACGATTGGCTGCAGAGGCAGCATGGTGACCTCACGTACCGTGCGACGCAGATGGTTTCTGGGCATGGATGCTTCGGTAGCTATCTGTTTCGCATGCATCGTGAGGTCACACCCCGGTGTCAACACTGCGAGGTTTCCGACGACGACACCGCACTCCACACGTTGGTGGAGTGCTCAGCGTGGGCGAGTCAGCGCCGGGACCTCGTAGTGGGTCTGGGCGTGGATACCCTCTCGCTGGGGACCATGCTTCAAGCCATGGTATCCAGCGGGAGTAGGTGGAACGCGACCGTGTCCTTCTGCGAGCAAGTCATGCTCGCGAAGGAGGCGGCCGGGAGGGAGAGGGAGCGTATCCTCCCCGCCGAGTTCCGTAGTCGGCGGCCAGGCCGCCCCAGACTACGCGACTACGCCCAAGACTATCGTCCTCCATGATCGGGGCCTGAGGACGGCGGGATCGCCACCCACCGTCCTTACAGAAGCAGGCTAGAAGGGATGCGTGCTGCGGGGCCTTTGCCCCATAGCACGCAACCAGATTCACTCACTGACGCGGGATAAAACCCGACCCCAATGACGCGGGATTCTCGTCCCGACCAAACACCCGCAGAGACCACAGGGGTGGTCAAAGTCCGCCGGGCGCCACTGGACATACCCTCTGCTAGTAACCAGGGACGCCCGGCAACGGACGTTAGAGCGGCCGCGGCCTTAGGCCGCGGAATTAAAAAAAAAAAAAAAAAAGTTAAAAATGCATTTTGTTATTATTAAAATAGTGCATACCATTTGCATTGTAGGTATGCAAATGGTACTAATACGAACTATAATCCGTACAATAATTACGTGTTTTCTGCATTTCGAAGCGTAAGCGCGGGAAACGTGCAGTGCGGTGCGATGCGAGCGCTCCGGCGGGCGTTCGGCAGCCCTCTGCCAGTTTGTACTCTCGAAGGTACGCCGAGCGGTAGGTATATAGCGCGCGGCCTTGAGCGCCGTTGTCTCATCCCTCGAGAGTCAGCAAGCGGGATAGGCCGCCGTTTTTAAAGCACTGATCGGTAATCTAGGTATTTTTGATCTAAGCCCCGACCCCCAAATAATTGAGATAAGGTCAGGTAGATGATGAACAAAAAGGGGAATGGTTACTTTCCATACATATTTAGGCTAAGAGTAACACTTAAAATAATGTTGAAATGATATTATTTATTATCATTATTGTATTGTCATTGAAATCATATCAAGTCTGTACAATATTCTGAGGTTTAATTTTGCTGTTTTAACATCTAACAACAACAGTTATTTAGTGGCTAACCGATGATAACCGAATACGTTTATTACATGGGTTACGCAACACCAGCCAGTTTGGGCTTGTATAAATGGTCAGTTACTAAGACATTGAGAGACCTCCGTGACTCGGGGAGCACGTTAAACAGTCGATCGGTTCGCATAACCAGGCAATACGAATATGTATGCCTGTGGTCTAGAGTTTTAATTTTTTAAGGCTGATATTACCTGGCTGGTTTTTCCATCCAACGTGGCAACGCAGTCAGCATTCTGATAATGCAGCAATGATGCGAAATACAATTGTTTCACAATTTTTATTGCGATTTTGATTTCCAGGAAACCCGGATAGAGACTGAAACGAACACTCATCAAGAAATAGAAGGTTGGTCATGTTATATTATTATAGAGACATCTTTTTTCCAAAAAATTTCCTTGTGAGGAATTGTTTTTCTAATCGACGTCACCTGTGGTGAACGTTTGTCTCGCTAAAACTCGAGAATTACTGGATGGATTTGGCTAATTTTGATCTTGATATATTTGTGGAAGTTTAGGGAAAATTTAAACGGTGAAAAACAGAAATAAAAGTGAAGAAAAATATTTAACAAAGTTGAATATTTTTCACAGTAACTGAAAATCGTATAGCAGAAATCCAAACTGTGGAAGAGTCTGTGAATCTTGAAAATCATGTCATCGTTAATGAAGAAGAAGAGATGGTAGGAGAAGTTAGAAACGAACAGGAAGGAGATCAAGTAGTAGAGACGCCGAATATAGAAGATGAAATAAGAGCGGAAAAAATGCAAAAGGTCAGTTATATTTTAAAAAGATAGTTCCATATGTATACCTACTTCATCAATCACGCCTTCCAATCATTTGAAAAAACCGACAGTTTAAAATTAAAAAACTTGGCTAAAATTGCCGTAAAGCCATGGACTTAAAAAATCATTTAGTGAAAGCTGTTGATGTATAATTTTTCTCTCTGGGAAGAAAGTGTGATCGCTGGTGAGACAAGTTATTAGATTTTTTATTATTTCTTAAATAATCAATTCTGAAATTTTTTAAAATTATGTGTAATTCTTACTAACGACACTTAGGAACAGCAGAAGCGACATCTAGTTGATAACCACGAAACCAAGCCACGTTTACGTGTCGGCAATCCTACTAGAATGTTCGGACCCCCCGATCCAGATTCCAGACCAGTTGTTCTACCAGGTGGAAGGAGATGGAGGAACACTTCTGATGTTTATAACGAGCAAATGTTCGCTGAAACACTTCAAGGGCAAGCTGAACTGATTCAAGGGAAAGCTTTAGGGTATATTTTGTTGTTTTTTTTATTCGCTCAAGTTCAGGCTATAGGTCTTTAGATCATACCGCTTTGTCATATTCGTGGTATATTTGTGTTTTTTTTAACATAATGTTTTTTCATGGTTTCAAAGGAATTTGAGTCAATGTTTCATACTTTGTAGTTTGTAGTAAGGATGTAATAGTCATGCAAACTGTTGCCACTAGGAATAATATTCTAGGAGCATGGCAGGATCGACTGGCAATATTTGGTAAATTACTACAAAATATTGGTTTAATCGATCGATTAAAGGCGACCCTGCCATGTTTCTAGTCATTTTATGTTTGGGTACGAGAATTAGTTTCGTTTGAAAATCGATTTAGTTGTCATTTTACTGTCAAATCTTTGAAACGGCTGTCATTAATGTCATTTTGTGTCATTTTAGGTTCGAAAGCGAGTCACTGCCATATGATAACAGGTTTGACGTCTCATTACATTTTAAATTAGATATTATCTGTAATACGTAGTACTTATATAACGTATATACATATGCATATACATAACTCACTATACAAAACATTTAAAACACACCGCGTTAATTATAGTTTTTGGATTAAAAAATTACCTAAAACTACAAAAATGGTACCTGGGTCGGGGATATATTTTGGAGGGTGTACCCAGGCCGTCCTGGCAATGGACGTTAAGGCGGGAGTGTAAAAAAATATACTGACTTTGGGCGGTTTCACATTGAACGATATCGTACGTAAGTGCACGTAAGGTAAGAATTTAAATTATCGTGACGATGTCGTGCAATGTGAGAACGCCCTTTCGGTTAGTGAGTATGGCGCTAATGCTCGAAAGGGGAGCATTTTAATTAGGTACGAGTGCACGACATTAAAATGTCGGTATAAGTACCAATGAAATAGTTTTTATAGTCATACTCATAATCATTGAAAAAATAAAGAAAAATCGTTACCCATTTTTGAGAAAAAAAAAGTGTGTGTGTCAGCTCCGACGCACGACTGGAGTTTACTCCTTAAGTACGAGTATCTAACCATAACAAATTAGAAAGTTGCGCACTAGAGGTGCGCACCAAAAACGTGACACGATTTTCGTTACTTGTTAGTAGGTTTTACCCCTCGGATTTTTCTCATACCGGGCGCCTTATATATGAAAATCGATTCTTAAGGAGTAAACTCCAAAAAAAAGTTAGTAATCTATTTTAGGCGGCTGGTTAAAGGTTAAGTCAATCAGCCGTCAACTGTAAACTATTAAAATACACGTTTCTTCGGCCTAGATTTGAGCGAAATCGGCAGAGGTGTGGTGGTTGAGTATCTTTGTACACCTTCCGACATAGGTACATACATTATATTCGTATGTATAATTATTTATACACATTGCTTAATCGATCGATTGTCAAGTGCCAACAATCTCTAGGTCTCTGTAAGCCATATTGCCAATACTATAAGTAACGGCCGTCAATCAGAACGCGTGCCAATAAAATTGATAGAAAAGAATTTAATCTAAGAGGTTATAGATAATATTCCCGCCTTTTTGGAGTTTACTCCTTAAGAATCGATTTTCATATATAAGGCGCCCGGTATGAGAAAAATCCGAGGGGTAAAACCTACTAACAAGTAACGAAAATCGTGTCACGTTTTTGGTGCGCACCTCTAGTGCGCAAGTTTCTAATTTGTTATGGTTAGATACTCGTACTTAAGGAGTAAACTCCAGTCGTGCGTCGGAGCTGACACACACACTTTTTTTTTTCTTGAATAGGCGGGAATAGATGAATATTAGGTACGCATTATAACCTTAGTAGCGCGATCTAGGAATTATAACATGAATCAAAGATTGTATGTTGTCGGTATTGGTCATCGTAGCTCAGTGATCAGAGCATTCCCCTCCGATGACATTTAAGTTTTTGTAATTTAAGTATAATTTCTATCTAAATCCTATACCTGTTGGGAAATAACCGACTGGTCGCATATTAATAGTCCTGAGTAACACACACACATATCCCACCTATATCCATAAAGGGAATGGCAGAGACACACCCACAATTTCCCAATTTAGTCCCACGTAATAGGGGGCAAGCCTATTGCCGTCACCGGGCTCACATATAATGGGTTATGTACAAAATGGCCGAATGAATTAATAAAAAGTATCACCTACTTATAATGTAATAAAAAAAAATTAAACCCGTTGCCTTGCGATGAAATCTTGATGAAAGGCAACAAAATCTTACGCGCCAGCCGCTGTGGCACCGACAATTAAAGTCCTGGGCGTCTCGGACTATACAAATAAATACCACGGAAACGATTAAGGCTGAAAACATCAGGAATATTTTCAAAATGTAGGTTCTCATATGGCTTCAAAGACAATATCTATTTGCGTAACTTGTTGTACACGATTTGCCAAGAAAACTAATGCGCGGTGGGTTTAGAAAGAGAAAGAGCGTCTTAGTAGGTATTTACTCATATACTGAATGGAATCAGGCGTTACCTGGCGAAAGTCCATGATAAAACATTGGAAAATTGATGTTGAAATTTAGATAGATGCAATGATTTCGCTAACTAGAAGACATGTTAAACGGATTAAATGTCTTCTAGTTAGCGAAATCATTGCAACTAAGTACCTATCTAAATTTCAACATCAATTTTCCATTATTTTTATCATTACATTATTGATATGTGTGTGTCGTTTTGTAAAATGGATGGATCATTTTTCGAGTTTGATTTTTGCTGAGCGCGTGGCTGGTGGCTTTTAAGGTTACCTCTGGTGCTCCGCAAAAATCGGGCTCCCAGACGCTCAATTGCAATACCGAACAACGTTTCTTTGTCCCGTAACGTGAACTAGTTAAGTAATTAGTTCTTCTGTGTGGGAAATATCACGCATTACCTTGACATTAGCGAAATCATCGATGAACATCGAGTGAGCCACATTTAAAAAAAAGAAGGTTGGATCTTTTAATTTTAGGGTACTATCAGCAAAAGCTGAAAAAAGTACCCTTATAGGCCCGTCGTTCTCCGTCTGTCCGTCCGTACGTATCACTTTTCAATCTGACACTGACATGCTGATAGTACCCTTGGAGCATTTCGCGATTGCGCGCTTAGCGTAACCGCACTCCAGCCTTGTTTAAGTTTTTAGCAATACGTAGATATATAAATGTGATTTGTTATAAAATTATGTACAAAAATGTAATAAGTAAAGTGTAATATATACTTGTTACGTAGGTATATGTATATCTTTTTATGTGAAAGTACATAGGTGCTTGGTAGAAGATTTTTACTTAATGTGAACCAACTACTAATGGCAACGAAAACTTTCAAACAGAAAAAAAAGCGCATCCCATACTCGTAACATTTTTCACTGCTGCACGGCTCCTATTGGTCATAGCGTGAAGTAATAAAGCTGATAGCATTTCTCAATAAATGAGCTATCCAACACCAAAAGAATTTTCCAATTCGAATCAGTAGTTTTTGAGATTATGGTCTACAAAAAATACTACTTCAATAAAAAAAATTCCAAAAAAATCATTTGTAATTTACTTTCATTTGTATGTTCACGTGTGTGTATCTGTTTGTTTGCATGAATCTCATCACTGGGGACATCAGATTGAAAACTGGAACCAAATGTGGCCTTGGGGTGATGCCAAAACCTTCTGTAGGCAGTCTTGGTACGTACTTTACACCTCATTAATTAAATAAAAGGGAGGCCCATTTTGTATACTTAAGTATAATTAAATGGGCTCGTGGTCTAGTGGCAACCGACAATATTAACACATTGCAAAGGTTAAGCAACATCGACTCAGGCAGGTCTTCTTAGGATGGGTGATCATTTCTTAAGACACTTGAGACCCCTCCGTGCCTCGGAGAGCACGTTGTCGCGTCGGTCCCGGTTGTCATACAAACATCTATGGCAGTCGTTAGGGGTAGTTGGAGCTCTAAATCAAAAACCCTCGTGGTCTAGCTACAGAAGTTCGATATCGCCCATGGGTTGTGGAGGTCAGATGGCAGTCGCTTCACGGAAAATATCGAAGTTCAGCCGCGAGCTGTTAGACTGGAAACCCGACCCCAACTGCGTTGGGAAAAGGCTCGGTGGATGATGATGATGAAGTATATAAAATGGCGCTCAATGGAGGATAAGTGTTTATTGTATAAATACACACACACATATCACGCCTATATCCCCGAAGGGGTAGGCAGAGGTGCATTACACACCCACAACTTGCCAGTATTTTGAGTCCCACGTAATAGGGGGCAAGCCTATTGCCGTCACCGGGATTTATAATGGGTTATGTCCAAATGGTCGAATTAATTTAATAAAAAGTAGCAGCTATATTGTAATTTCGTCGTGTTGATGAAAGGCAACAAAATCTTACGTGCCAGCCGCTCTGGCACAGACAATTAAAGTCCTGGGCGTCTCGAACTATAAATAAACTCATTTTATCTATCATGTCCCTCCTAGATACCTACTACAATACAGCTTAAAACGGTTTCTGTTATTTTTATTTTATTGAGCGAAGCGAGCCGAAGGCGAGCGGAGCTCTCAACGGGTGACTCAAATTATTTTTGTTACGATTTATGTTAAACTGTTTCTCGGCGAATACTCGGCCGATTTCGGATTTTCTTGCACTCATCGAAAGCTTACAGAATTACCCAGATTCTTACGAAGCCAGAATTTTGAATTTAAACTCGCTTCGCTCAAATATATGCTGCAGCGTAACGGTACGTTTCGCGACTGCGGCGACCTAGTTACATTTATAGCTCATAGGCACTAACAACGAAATCGCGGCAAAATCTCAGAAAAAAAACCGTCTTGACGTCCATTACCAGAAGAAAAATTATAACAATCAAAATCAAATTCGTTCATAATTTACAACAAAAACATACGTAACACATTTACCAATATTACATAAGAACCTTATCACAATAACTAAACAGTACTTAGGTTAATCCAAGTCACTATGACGTCACCAACATGGCCGCCAATCCCATTGTCATCTTGCGCGGCTAATACATACGTGTTATATGTTGGTCTGTCTGTAGAGACACACTATAATAAGGTATATACAATAAATTATATTAGTTAGTCCCACATAATAAGGGCAGAACTTATTGTCGTTTATCGGGAACTTATATGACAGGACTTGGGACCCGATAAGAATTTTAGGGACCAAAAAGCAATACTCAATCACTCACTAAATTCCAAAAAAGATATGTTGAATGGTGTACAAGTGATTTCTTCAAGTATTACTATAAGTTCCACCAAGTGCCGACAATCGAAAGCATAAATTAAATATTATAGTTACAAAGTCACCCGTTTGTATGTACGCTTAGATCTTTAAAACTACGCAACGGATTTTGATGCAGTTGTCACCAATGGATAGAGTGGTTCTCAAGGAAGGTTTGAGTATATACTTTGTTAAGCGGGCGAAGTATATCATAAGTATATCATATTTTAGTTAAGCCCCCCATATGGTTGAATATGATCTGGCGAACATTAAAAACATTTTTTTGATATATGCCCCAATTTCGTTCTAAAATCAATCAAATGAACTCATGATGAATAAAATGCTATAAATTAAGGAACACTTGTGCCGAGTTTCGTGCAGATCCGTTAAAAAATGTGACCGCTAGCTCGTACAGACAGACAGACGAAAGCAAAATTTACCAGTTGAGCCTATAATTTGTCGCCTTTCGACCATAGATGTGCATGTAGCTACACTGTGAAGATGTGCTTGTTGACCAATGGAAATGATTGTATTATGACGTGTTGTGTGGATAAATAAATATGATTGGTGGATGTCAAACGCATAGCAACGTAGCATAGCACAACTCTGGGCGAAAGGCACCCTATTTTTGCCGATCCATTAATTTGGCTACAGTGGCTCCATCTATAACTGTCACAAATTACAGGATAAACTTCATGAAATATGAAAAGCCGCCTGTGAGTCTGGACCATCTCCAGAACTCGGAGACTTATAAATTGGTCCACGATATGGACCAACCTCCATTGAGAAAAGTGGATATGTTGAAGCCTGTGATTGCTGAAGCTGATTATAGAGAGGTAACTAGCGTCATCTATTATTGAGTGCCCAATAACATTAGAGGGTCAAAGAAAACCCACCAAATGCGACTCGGACTCGTACTAAAGGGTTCCGTACCATTATCTATACAAAATTAAACACTATAGACTATAATTACAACCTTTTTCTATATATAGGGCAAAAAACCGGTCAAAAAATTACGTTATAATTATGTATGTGATACTTAATCGCCGGGCGCCACTGGAAATACCTGCTTGTAACCAGAGACGCCCGGTAACGGACGTTAGAGCGGATGAAAAAAAAAATGGGATACTTAATGTATCATATTTATTTTAGTTTGCACATACAATATAGCATTATATACCATTTTTTTTTACAGCGATGCCGATCTACTACGCCCTCTATGAATTCCTATGGACAAAACTTAGCACGCTGAAAAAACTACCCAATGAGCCATTTATATTGTAGTTAGTTCAAAACCTTACTAATAGATGGCGCTGTATTCAACTTTCATTTTGACATGTTTTTAAATGCTATTTCAGTTACATATTTGTTTGATTCATAATTCATATTTTTTGTACATGTGTTTTGTTTTTTAATTAAACTATTGTTTTAGAATGCCTTTTTTAATATACCTATCATCAATCTTGAACAGCTGTGAGATGGGTCAAGCTTTCATAATTATTTTCTCAAAAACGGCTCGATTTTCTCGCAGCAGACCCGCCGTGGTCCGAGATGATCCGCCAAGTGCTAAAATAAAACTTTGAAATATATTTTTTACGAGTAGGTTACCTTACAATTAAAGTGGGGATGATGTTTTTTTCTTGGGTCTACCTCATCGTGTGAAGTATCCTTAGACAGGTCTTTTAAACTCATTGAGGTTGCTAACATGATTTTTTGATTCAGTTATCCATTTGCGAGATATTTAGCTTTCAAACGTATTTGTGCAACAAATTGTAATCTTTTTGTAGTCCATGTAATAAACTTTGAAAGAAAACTATAACGGATAGAATAACTCTGTTAGTTCAGGAGTTATAGATGCTTTTATGGGTAACCACGGAACCCTATCTTATGCGTGGCTTGACACGGACTTGCCCGATTTTTTTGAAGGCGATCAAAACACGTGTCTTCCATTTGGTTGGTCGTCGCTCAATTTTTTATTTCCAAATGTATTGAGATCCATGCGCCCAGTCCATAATTATGGACGTCGCCGTCGTCGGCCCGGTCGAGCATCATGGACGGAATCCAGATGGTGGTATCGTCGGTGAGGAAGACAGGAAAGGTTTTAAGGCTCAAGCAACACTGCATAGGCAGTGCCGCGACGATCAGAAACTTTACAAAGTCCGAGACACCCAGGACATTAATTGTCTGTGCCACAGCTGCTGGCACGTAAGATTTTGTTGCCTTTCATCAACATTTCATCGCAAGGCAACGGGTTTCAAATTTAGTTTTCAAAATTATAATATAGCTGCTTATTATATTAAATTAATTCGGCCATTTTAGACATAAACCACTTTCTAGTGACCGGTGACGGCAATAGGCTTGCCTCTATTACGTGGGACTAAAAATACTGGCAAAAAGTGGGTGTGTAATGAGCCTCTGCCTACTCATTCGGGGATATTGGCGTGATGTGTGTGTTAATTAAAGTTGCCAATTAAAGTCCTGGACGTCTCGGACTCATGGGTGTCTCGGGAAAGTAAAAGTAAACAATTTGCCACATTTTCACATTATATTTAAATTCACTAAACACTTTCGGTAATTTATTGTGATAACATAATATCTAGCATATACTATAACATGCGTTACCTAATTCAAAAATTTACAATAAATTTACAAGTTTCTAACTATTAACATTACTAGTATTAATAAAAAAAAAAAAAACGAAAAATGACTTACCACGAGAATCATCCATAAGTCGGCCATAAGTCCCGTAAGCCATTTACTTCACAAGCTTAAGACCTCTTTGTGGGCAAGTGTCTCGCGATAAGTCATTTCTCGCAGCATATTTATTTCTTATTAATAATTATATTTTTTTTTATAGATTATTCTAAGTGGAGCTATATTGGAATACCTTAAATTTGTTAGGCACTTACGGATATACGACGAAGCTTGATAATATGTCGATACGGTTGGCAGTGAATAAGACAGTTATTTTCTTAAATTGTTGATAATTATCTATTTAATTAAATTAATCGTCTTATTAATTAAATTAATCATCAAATTAATTAAATTATTCATCTAATTAATTAATTTTGTCATCTAATTAATTAAATTAATCATCCAATTAATTAAATTAATCATCCAATTAATTAAATTAATCATCAAATTATGTAATTTAATTTATCATCTAATTAATTAAATGCCTCATCTAATAAATTAAATTCCTCACCTAATTAATTAAATTCCTAATCTAATAAATTAAATTCCTCATCTAATTAATTAAACAGGTTATTATTCGGGTTCTGTTGGGATACTGAGTTAATAATATGGACTTCATTTCAATTATACTTACAAAGGTTTTTTTTTAAACTACACACATAGGTCAGTATTAATGGCCGTATTGCATTAATATGTTTTGAATAATAAGAGCTACAATTTTGAAAAACAAAGCTAGAGTGTTTTAAAAAATATCAAAACGCTTAAAGTATTAGGAACCTAGGATGTCACTATCTAAAAGTGATTCAATCGATGGTTAAAAATAAAATAAATATCTACAAGAAACTAAAACCTCTTTCTTTATTAGAAAAGTTATTTAATTCAGAACTAACATATGGCTACTTTTATCCCGGTAATTATTTACCCGTGGGAATTGGGAAGACATATATACCACGCAGACGGAGCTGGGATATAAGCTAGTCAATTATATGTAATTATTCAAAATTGTAGCTCAAAATGTATAATAATTTCTTTGTATTACTGTATTATGGCTTTCTTTATACTGGTTACAAACAGTCATACAGTTAGATTGAGAAACATGTTTTTGTACTAATTACTTAACTTCTGATAGTTTTGACAGGTATGACGTTTGTGACAAACGTCAAAGTTTGACAATTGGTGTCTCTTACCTCCCTATTATTTATTGTTATATAAAAGCTTCCGATTACTTTCGTTTAAATTTCGAATTAAAATTTCGTACAACGATCCGTTACTACAATCTAAAACTAAAAAGAAAAATTAGTTAAAATTTTAACATTATTTCGCTTCAAAACTCTACCACAGACTAAACTATCAGCTAATGATCATTAAAAATAATTAATATTATGGACTAATTTATATAAAAAAAGTGTATTTTAAAAATAACAAATAATTTGTGTTTGAATAATTATAATTTGTGAGCGAAAAATTACATATAAATTGAATTTACTGAGGCAAATATTAAAATTCGAGTGCTCTGTATCAAATTCAAGGCCTAATACGTCGTACTGTCTGATATGGAGGCATCATACTGCATATTGCGGAACCAAATATTAATATAAATGGTTCTACAAACTTTAGTATAATAAATACCTTAAATGGTACTCATTTTAATATACTGTCGACACTAGATATCCTAGTTTACTGCTAAAAATTGAAGCTAGACATGTGCTAGACTTCAATTCAACCTATTAACCACATGCAACCTTCATGGTTAAATGAGTTACCGCGCCAAGAATTGAACTGTCATTTTTGACATATCTGACACTTGGTATTTTTTTTAAATACCATAGACAAAACGACTTATTTCGAATGTGACCTCATTCCGACGATTGTACTTCAATGTTAATATAATTTATATTTATTGTAATTTTTCGCACACCTCGTCCCTTGAAAACTATATAACTTCACGCAAATAATATACAAACATTAAAACAATAATTTTTCCATTAACATACGTGTTTACATATTTTACCTTATATGCAACCCATTGAATATTTAGAGAAATAAACAAATACAACTAACTATATAGATATATCAAATGCATGGAACGGTATGGGACTTGACAGTTGACACATTAAAACTTCCCCGGGCTGCCGATAGAGGCGCTAGTGGGCAACGAATGGAACAACATAAAAGTTCGTGATTCGAATTTTAAACATTGAGGTCTATGTACTAATTTAAGATCTCTTTAAACGTAGAACTTTCGACCAATGAGATCGAAGCGTCATCTGATATTTAAAAAAAATGCCAAATGGCTGCTAGCCCTACAGTTCCATGCTTCCAAAATACCTTTAAATAACATAAATAAATAAATATCTCAAGGTCACTTACAATAATACAAAAAAAAAGAAACATTTAGATCCACCTATGACTAAGTCCAAAATAAAGTCCCTGTTTAGTAACAAAGAGAAAAAAAAAATCTATACATAGTTATTTTAAAAATTACAATTCAATGTTTCAACCTTTGCAACACTACACAAGGAATATACCATACTATGTATAATTTTTTGCTATAACAACACATGTAATTCGCGCGGTACTTCTTAAATTTATAACAGTGTACAGAAAAAGATTGTAGCGTCGTTGTTTTTTTTTTATTTATTATCAAATCTTAAAGTTTATGAACTGCTCAGAGTGACACAACGTTTTTTAATGTCAAAATCAATCAACACCAAAATGAGCTGTCAATTTTGACATTTTTTGTTTTTTTTTATTTAGTTTTTCATTGCGTCATTTTCAATGAGCGTAATTTATCCTCCCATATAGTATAAACTATTTAAGGTCAAAATTCCAAATGTACAACTATTTTAGTATTTAAAAAATCACTAACATTTTTTTCTCCTAGCCAAAATTCGAAAACACGCGGACTTTAATGTATAAGCCACGCACTATATGAGTGGGATAGAACATTGTCGCAACAGCTGTGTGACGTCATCAACATGGCCGCCAATCCCATTGTCATCTTGCGCGGCTTCTACTATAGTTTTTTTTAATGCAAAGTATTCTCACGCTCTAGAACTATAGTAATTACACTAATTAGCTCAGCCACATATAATATGTGCATACATTTTTATATTAAAAGTTTTTTTTTTCACCCTTTTACAGTGTAATAATAATAAAAAATAAAAATAAGGGTTGTACTGCCTCATTTCTGTCAAACACGCCATAAATTCTTAAATATGACGGCTATGATTTTTGACAGAAAATAAATGGTAGTTGACGTTTCATAAAAATCAATTAAAATCAAAGAGGATAATTTAAAAAATATTGCAATGATACATACAGTTATGTATTTATTTACACAATGCTTGCCAGAAGCCATTTTTATTTTTCAAAATCATTATTTATTCGAAAATTATTTGAGTGCGGAAAAAAATAATAAGGGTATGTTTCATTTTCATTTGTCATAAGGAAAATACCTTGTAATTTTTTTTTTAATTTCGTCTTGGCGCGTAAATAGTTAGGGACGGAAATTACAATCGCCTATAAAAAAACAAAACCTTTTAAATGTAGAATGTTTTTCACATTGGATTTTAAAACAAAATATGCGTCAACTAAATTCAAAAACACAATAAATTTTTAAATGAGACCTCTTTTTCAATTTCACCACAAACAAACAAAGAGTTACTTTTTAATCTTAGTTGCGCTATTTTTATATATAAAAAAAAACAACACAACAAATTTTTATAATAAAATAAAAAGTTATTAAAATAATGTTTAGTGCTGTGACTACGTCAATACTTCCGATTGGCCGTGAAAAGCAAAGAATTTGTAGCAAACTATTTGCCGAACGAATTCGTTTCAAAGCTTTGACCGAGACGTTGTCGCTTTTAACACAGAAAATATGTATAAATAATGATATTTTCTGTGCTTTTAGTGACTTAATAGTATGAAAACTATGTGAGAGTATTCAGTTAAAATGACAAGACACACGCGTATTCACAAACGACAACTTTTTGACAACGCTTAGCGTTCGCGCGTTTCATAGTGTCGTTTGTGAATACGGGAGTTACTATGTTCTACACTCGCATACCCAAGTATTGCGGGCCAGGTGTCATCCCTGTCATCTCACTTTAACCGAGGCGTAATAGAGGTATTTGAATCATACAAATGCCGCCGGATTAGACCGATAGCCATTTAAAAACACTGACTCCGTTAACTTAACGATATTATTTGAGTGACAAAGCAAACTATATGCCGCGTACTTTATGCTTCCCATAGTCAATTGGCCACCAACCAACAAAAAAATTAAAAGTGATAACTATTTTTTTTTAATTTATATAAACTAATAATTATTCACATTATCGTAAACCGTACATAACTTTTTTTACACTATAATATTGTAATTTTTTTTTTTTTGTATTTTTTTTAATAATTGAAAAAAATGCAAATTCATGAAATATATCACAAACTATTTATTTAAACATTCAAACTTTACACTCAATTCGCTGTACATTCTATTTTAGGGATGTCCTTTGCTCTAAGGCATTGGAATACTCATTAAAAACCTGTATAACTTGTCATTGCTCAGCACAAAAAATATATAAAATTTAATTAGCTTACAATTACAAGGCTGTATGGATTACGATCCTTTGCCTGCCCTATTATAAGGTACTTTTTAATGGCGATTCATTATTGCCGCCAATAACTTAATTTGAATTTGGAATTTTTCAACATTAGGGTTATTTGTCAATACGAAAGAGGTCAGATGAAATATTCCAAATTCAATTTTTTTTATTGAACATTTTTTTTTATTGTACTGATTAGGGATAAGATTCGTATTAAAACACAGCCTCGAATTGTAGCAAAAAGTACTTTTTTATACTTTGAGACAGTTTTACAGATATTTAACAAGTAGTTACACCGCCACTTATCCATCACTCAAGTGGCCCATAGTGTTACAATTATATAATGTCAAATTGTGACAGTTACAAAAATAATGTCAATTTAAAAAAAAAAAACTAACATTTACTTGGCAGAGTTCTTTCTTTGTACGTTGACTTTTTCGGTTTTCGGTTTATTTTCTTTTTTGTTGTCAATTTTTTCGGATTTAACTTTTTCTATTTTGGCTGGCTGCGCTGGTTGTGCTTTTTCTACGAACAAACAAAAAATCACGTGAAATATTTACACAAAAGAACAGACTTCAAATTACCGAAATGGGACGAAATTAAAGTACTCGGGAAGCATTGTAATCACACACTATCACGCCTATATCCCCGAAGGGGTAGGCAGAGGTGCATTACACACCCACAATTTGCCAATATTTTTAGTCCCACGTAATAGGGGGCAAGTCTATTGTCGTCACCGGGCACACATAATGGGTTATGTCCAAAAAAATGAAGGCCGAATGAATTTAATAAAAAAGTAGCAGCTATATTGTAGTTTTGAAAAAAAAAATTAAATCCGTGTGGCCTTGCAATGAAATGTTGATTATAGGCAACAAAATCTTACATGCCAGCCGCTATGGCCAGTTAAAAGTCCTGGGCGTCTCGGACTATAGCATTGTAGCTATCATTAAAACTAGGTATGCAATGCTTTCTGCTGTAGCAACAATTGAGCTGAGTTTGTCGGTCCGGGTCGAACTCCTAAACGACTGGACCGATTTTTATGAATTCAGATATATGCACTCACGGTGATGGTCACTATGACCGTGCCAAATTTCAAAAAGATCGGTCCAGTCGTTTAGGAGGAGTTCGATCACGAACGAAATACACGAGTCATCTAAGAAAAGAGCTTCGTAAACGCCGCTCAATAAAAAATAAAATCGTTAAGTAAATGTAAAGAATACAATAATACAAGGAGTTACACACTATACTACTATTATAAAGAGGAAAGATTTGTATTTTTGTGTGTATGTTTGTAATGAATAAACTCAAAAACTACTGTGCCGAATTCAAAAATTCTTTCATCATTGGAAAGCAACATTCACCCTCAGTAACATAGGCTACTTTTTATCCGGAACGAGTAAACTAAATCACGCGGGGTGAGCTGCGGCGATCAGCTAGTTAAAAATATAACAAGAAACCTAGTTACATTGTCACATCACTACAAAAACAGTTGACATAACCTTGAAACGACGCAGTTTAGAATTTTTAAACTACATTATTGTTCTTTAATTTATTAAAGTCTGTTTTTATGACTAGCGCTAGATTTCAATGTAAAAAAAATCAAAATCGGGTTCACGAATTCGCAAGTTATGAGGTAACAAACATTTATAAAAAAAAACAGTAATTGAAAAACTGCTCCTTTTTTTAAATTAGGTTAATCATACAGTTCCAACGCGCTTTAAACGCATTTAATGTTATATTGCAGTGAATTGTACGCAAGTTCAAAGTCACATCACCGGTTCGATCACAACCTGTCAAGCTGTGGAATATTTAGCTGTCAAATATTTTGGACTCAGTTTCGATAAAAGAACCGACTGGAAAGTATTACTTTGAAAAACAAACACATTTCTTTTTACAGAAATTTTAAAATTGATGTAGTCTCTAGACAACAAATGAGGACTTGTGATAGCTCACTGCCTTAAGAAATCTTCCTAGTGCTATTCTGAGGCGCTCGGCAATAAAAAAAAACGGCCGCGGAAATAAAAAAAAACTATTAATTTAAAGAATTTTATAAAAAAAAAAAGTGTTTGTTTTTCAAAGTAAGACTTCCAGACAGTTGTTATCAAAACTGAGTCCAATTTTTTTTTGAAAACGTTGGAACTTTCACGGTGTAGAATGCACCAATGAATGTCTATTGTCTATGAGCGGAGGTCCAATAGATGTGAATACAATATAAGCCATAAATTATGCTAACATTTTCTCAGATAATTTTACAATATGAATCGCAGAAACCACCTAACCTACAATAGTGGTTAGTTCCTCAACTGCTGATAGATGGCGCTGTGTCGATGCCGTAAGTCGCGATATTGATGGCAATATTAGAGGTGTTGTGCTAGCGGACAGTCGCTGGTTGGAGCTGTCATATTGTAAAATTATTTGAGAAAGACATTCTCTCAGCGGTTAAACTTTAGAAGGATAAGAGGGGGAAAAGAGAGAGGGGGTGTCTAGTGTCTTTACTACTTACCTATTGTGGGGGGTGGCGATGGTTTTTTGGGTTTATTCGCTTTCGCAGCGGCCGCGTAGTTAATAGGTTTGAATCCGGACGGTGTCGTGGATTCTTCCGGCATAGACGGTTGGGGCTGTAAGGTAATAAAAAAAAATTATATATACAACACAATAAACTTTATTAGACACCAACACAAAAATAACAAAAACAAGCGATATTGAATATGTACAAATGTCGGCCTTATCACTAAACAGCAATTTCTTACAGGCATATAGACATATCTCGTCAAATCACTCAGAGGGGCTCGTGGTCTAGCGGTAACCGACAATGTTAACAGATTGCAAGGTTAAGCAACATCTAGTCAGGCCGGTCTTTGGGTGGGTGACCATTTCTTAAGACATTGAGATCTTTCGTCTAATACAGACGACAGCGACTACAATGGGGAATCATATTTTTTAATATTTTTAGCATCTGAAACTTTCTCTATTTCTTTATAATAATATTCCCGTAAAAAGTAGCCTTTATAACATCTGCCTCACAGCCTATCTAAAATTTTTCTTTCAAAAAAGAAGTATGAATTACATACATAGATGTAATTATAAGCCGCGCAAGATGACAATGGGATTGTCGGCCATATTGGTGACGTCATAGTGATGTAGATTAACCTACAATAGTCTTGTTATCCGTACTATTCAGCGATTGATGACGTCACGGAGCGGTTATTGTGACAAGGTTCTATCCCACTCACATCGTGCGCGTCTTTTAGAGTTTTCGATACGAAAATCTCTTATACAACAGTAATGTCCGTCCGACCGTAAACAACTTTCAACTCGAGAACGGTAAGAGCTAGAGACTCAGTGTTAACGCCAATCGACTTAGCATAGTCGAAAACCCCCCATGATGAACTTGACTTTTGACCTCTAATCTCAAGGTCAAGGACAAAACGAGGTCAAATCAAGAACGGTAATAGTAGACTCAAGACCAGCTGCAATCAACTCAGCATGGTCAAAGACCTCTAAAACGAACTTGACCTTTGACCTCTGATCTCAAGGTCAAGGTCAAAACGAGGTCAAATCGTGAACGGTAATAGTTAGAGACTCAAGACCAGCTGCAATCAACTCAGCATGGTCAAAGACCTCTAAAATGATGTTGAACTTCATGTCATGTGACATTTTTTAGATTTTATGAAAAAACTTTTGAAAACTCTAGAATATATGGGAAATTTTTGCCATATTTTTTTACTTGTTTATATATAAAATATCTAACCTTGATAACTTCTAAGGGCAGCTCATCGACTGTTTTAATTTCTTCCGTTTTTGTTTCACTCTTTATACTTTTAACTTCTTTCTTCTTGGGTTGGATCTGCAAATACAAATCATAACATAGTATGAAACAAAGTTGCCTCCGTTCTCTATGTATGCTTGGATCTTTAAAACTATGCAACGGATTTTGATGTAGTCTTCACCGATGGATAGAGTGGTTCTCGAGGCAGATTTTTGTGTATTTAATTCCTCAAATAGTCCTCACGCCCAAGACTTTAATTGGTAAGATTTTATTGCCTTTCATCAACATTTCATCGCAAGGCAACGGGTTTCAATTTTTTTTTCTTCAAAATTACAATATTCAATTATACTTCATTCGGCCATTTTGGACATTTGTGCCCGGTGACGGCAATAGGCTTGCCCCCTATTACGTGGGCCTAAGAAAAAAAATACTGGCAAATTGTGGGTTTGTAATGCACCTCTGCCTACCCCTGCGGGGATATAGGCGTGATATGTGTGTGTTAATTTCTCAAGCTGGCGAAACCGCGGGCAACAGCTTATGTATGTATATTTATCAAACAATTCCACCAAAATATTCAGGATATTTTAGGATTTCTCTTCACAGCGCCATCTACCTCAAAGTTATCTAATATGAACTTTTCTATACTAATATTATAAAGAGAAAATATTTGATTGTTTGTTTGAATAAAATAGGCCCCAAACTACTAAACCGATTTAAAAAAATCTATCACCGATATGTAACTACATTATCCCCGAGTAATATAGGCTACTTTTTATCCCGGCAATGAGTTCTTGTGGGAAATGTTAGCGAGAAAACTAAATTACTGTACATACTTACTAACCTTAGTATCAGATTTAACAGCCACGGGTTTAACTTTAGGTTTAATCTCGGTTTTGACAGGTTTTTTTGCTTCCACCTTGGTTTTGACGGGTTCATCCTTAATGTCCTTTGGAGAGGACCTCTGGGATGGGTCTATAGGGAGGACATCGGCTGCACTGACCTCTGGAGGGTCCTTTTGTGGAGGGACAGGTTCTGAAGAAAAAAATGTTATGTTAAATATGAATTTGAAGTGGTTTTTGGGAGGTATTGAAACGTTTGTATTTGATTGATTTTACTATCGAAATGTATTCGTATTTATATCATACAAGTGTATCTCTGGGCTTGACACAAACAGGTTCAAATGGGGCGTCAATCTAAACAATAGAACGAGTATAATATACCTATACATTTCTAGTACTTATAATTTGTTGCTTATACCTAATTGGCTAGTTCAATTATAAGGAGGTGTGGCTTATGGCGTATGAGCAGCTGGAAACTGGTAGAAGCTTGTAGAAGGGACTAGAACCGCCTTTTCGTATGATATGGACGTCTCGTATATATGACGTCAGAGGTGGTGCTTCGTTGCTTGCCGTTGTAAAAGTCGATTTCCAAATGGGACCAAATTGACATGTGGTCCCATTTCAATTTTGTCCCAATTGGAAGTCGGGAAGCAGTAGCTTCCCATATTTTTTATATAAGGTTCCATAGCCAAAGGGTAAAACGGGATCCGTATTACTGAGACCTTGCTTTCCGTCCGTCCGTCTTGGGCTGTATCTCATGAACTGTGATTGTCAGAGTCCGATTCCCACAGACAGCTTTTTGTGATTTATTTATAATTTCCATTTAAATATTTTAAAAATACATACCTTCCGTTCTCGTAGGTTCATCGTTAACTTTTTCAACAGGTGCTATTTGTTCAGTAGGTGATTCGTCTGGCTTCTGTACTGTTTGTACTGGCTCTTCTATGACGGGAGGGGTTTCTTGTATGTCTGGAGAATCTTCTGGAAATTTTTGATATAAATTAATAAATATTTTAAGTTTAATTTTAACTTTTGAAGGTTTAAAACCTATTTTACTGTAATTTATATTTTTAATTCCATAGTCTAATCTCTATCGCCTGTATTAGACATGGATGATTCGTTCGAATCAGACATACTCGTATTTATGACATGTATCAAAAATTGACTGGGTTAAATCCAAAATGGCCAAATGAGTTTAATAAAAAGTAGCAACTATATTGTAATTTTGAAAAAAAATTGAAACCCGTCTTGCGATGAAATGTTGAGGAAAGGCAAAAAAATCTTACGTGCCAGCCGCTGTAGCACAGACAACTACAGAACTGGGCCTCTTTTAATTTTGTTGTCTTAACTTATACATAATTTCCTATTTGGAAATAAATAATTCAGACGTGGCCGCCGATAGGACACCGCCCATACAAATTTGTCATTGTTCTTTAAGGAAAACTTAGAATTTTAATAAAATTCATATTTTATGTCAATTTTGAGTCAACTTTGTTCGTAATCACAGAATTGACTATTTCGTCTTCTAAATGATGCTCGTGGGCAGGTACAATTTGAAAGTAGAAAACAATGTTGTATCTCGCGTATGGAATTAATAGTATATAGATACATGACATTGGAACATAGACGCCTGTATTTGCAAGCTAGGTTGCTGTATGACCTTTGTAACAATTACTATGATTGTATTCCGCTCACTAGGAAGCTATGTTACAGAGTACCCACTAGAACCCATAGTCGTAAATTACAATAAGTATTTGCAACTGCTAGATGTCGAACTGATGCTGCCTGGTAGAATCTTATAATAACACATTTCAACGACATTGATATTATGGCGACGCGTCCTAGCACCTTTAAAACTTTATTGTTGGGGAAATTAGAGATCCTGTAACTTGTTTTATGCATGCATGATTGAATGTACCTACATATAACTGTATATTATCTATTAGATTAAGAATAGCCGAACACTGCTTGTCTTTAAATTCAAACAAATATTATTATTTAGACAATACATATATTTGTTAATATCATTCTAGTATTAAGTATTGTGTCATTGTTTATTTACCTAAATAAATATAAAAAAAAAAAAAAAAAAAAAAAAAAGTAAGTACCGTAATCTCGCGTTTAATACACTATATAAGAAACAAGCTGGCAAGTACATGTCTGTCTGGCAGAGACCACCGCCTCCGCCCAGTGTGATAAGAGACTAAGAGATAGACAAGAAATATGAATTTTATTAAAATTCTAAGTTTTCCTTAAATTTGCGTATATCATTACTTCCCAGAATTTGATCCTTAACAGCAACAGTATCGTATGGTGTAATAATAAAGGGTGTGATTTTTTTTCTAAATCAATGGGTCGATTCCCAGCTAGGATTATAGATTTAAAAAAAATCTAATGTTGAGGTTTTAAGTTTCATCAAAATCGGGCTCGTGACTCCTTTCAACATTTTTCGCTATAGTTCCGGATTTGTCCATCCAAGCCCACTTGAAAAAATTCACCCTGTATATATTCCCCACTTTATCACTCGACTCTTGCAAGTGCTTGCATTTACACACCATCCCTACAACTCTGCCTACCTCTTCCGAGGATATAGGCGTGATAATATGTAAAAGCCACGCACGATGTGAGTGGGATAGAACCTTCAATAACCACTCCGTGACGTCATCAATCGCGGACAAGTACGGATAACAAGACAGTATTGTAGGTTAATCTACGTCACTATGACGTCACCAACATGGCCGCCAATCCCACTGTCATCTTGCGCGGCTTATATGCGTAGTTCGTACCTTTAGTCGGTCTCACCCCTGTAGGAACGAATTCTGCGGCTAGAGGGTTGAGTGTGGATCTTGAAACTGCCTCCTCGAGCGAGAGGGAAGGTGTTCCGTTACTTGTGCTGGAAAGAGACAGAGTTGAGAGGTATTTATTTGATTTCATAAATCTATATATTTAATACGACAATTTGTCTGTCTGTCTGTCTGTCCGTACGTCGCGTTTTTTCAATTTACATACATTTGCATGAAATATTAAAATATTTTTTTTATCTTATATATATATTTTTTTTTGTTGGCTATACAAAGTTCGTCGGGATAACTAGTAGGTATATTTGAATTGTCCATATTTTATATAGTTCCAATAGAGCAGCTTTTTACTATATTCATACAACATACATAATTATAATTGACCGAGCTCAAGATCAGACAATTTTGCTTTCGTCTGTCTGTCTATCTGTCCGACTATTTTTGTGTGCTCCGGGCTAGCGGCCAAACATTTTATCACGAAATTTCCATCAATGTTCCCTGATTTACTTAATACATTTTTTTTCGATAGTTTTAAGTCTGTTCCAGGGCTAGCGGCCACATTTTTTATTCCCATATCCATTAAACTTGGTACACGCTTTCCTTGATTTAAAAAATTTCATCGTGAGCTTCTTTTAGGGGTGAGGTTCCTCGAGAACTTATAAAGGAGTGTGTGTATGTGTATGGTAAACTCACGTGGGATAATGATGATTGTGTCCGTTAGCCTGTGGCCTCTGCTGTCTCTCCCGTTGCTCATCTTCAAGCATCGCTTCAATACATTGCTCCATTAGTGCCTCCTCTTCTAACTGTTGCATTACCTGAAAGCAGAAATGTACAGTTTCATAAAGTCGCTCCCTTTGCCTACGTATGCTTGTATCTTTAAAAGTACGCAACAGATTTTCATGCGGTTTCCACCAATGGGTAGAGTGGTTCTCGATGAAGATCTTTGTGTACATAATTTGTCAAGCGGGATAGCACTAGTAAATTATTAAAATACAATTGAATGCCTGACATACAGGTTTATGTAATTTAATCAAACAAGAAATAAATTAATACCTAATATAAGACTTGTTACCTAATGTAAGACTTGTTAAAACCAGTGTTAAGGTTAGGGATGATATAATAGAATTGGTTGATGACACTGTCTTTCTGGGCATAATGTTAGACTCCAAATTGCAATGGCGGCCTCATATCGGGAAAATTTCGGCCAGGCTTAGTTCAGCAGCCTATGCTGTCAAAAAGATCCGACAACTTACAGACATTAAAACGGCGCGTCTTGTCTACTTCAGCTACTTCCACAGTATCATGACATATGGCATACTACTGTGGGGTAACGCTGCCGATATTGAATGCATCTTTGTGTTGCAGAAGAGGGCTGTCCGGACTATCTATGGAATGGGGTCTCGGGAGTCATTAAGAGATAAGTTTAAGCATATTAACATCCTTACAGTGTATTCACAGTATATTTATGAAATTTTATTGTATACCCACAAGAATAAAAGTAAATTTGTGAAAAATAGTGATAATCATAATCTAAACTTAAGAAATAAGGATAAACTGGCTGTTCCTAAATTTAGGCTTCATAAAGTTAGTAATTCTTTTGCGGGGAACTTTATTCGAATGTACAATACATTGCCAACCGAAATAGCAAAATTATCTGTCAATAAATTTAAAAAACTAATAAAAAGTAAATTGTGCCATAAAGTTTATTATAGTATTAATGATTTCTTAGATGACAAGGCTGCCTGGTTGTAACACGAATTGCTCCTAACTTTGTTTTAGATTTAAGACGAAATATTTTGAAAATAGCCGAAATGAGTTTCTTGAGGGCTCTTCTCAGTCTCGTTGCATTTTGGAACCCTCGGTAGAGTCACACCAACTTTTGACGAATCTAAATAATTTTCTTAAATCTTCAAAGATAATAAACGTTATTTTATTTTATTTTGTCTAAAACTATTTGATTGTGGTCTAAGAGCCATTGATGATAGACTTTTACCAATATGGTAACCAGATGGGATACACCTTTAATTAAATACCACTCATCAACAAAGATGCCTATCGGAGTGTCCCGTGGCATTTTGTACTATTAAGGTTTTTCATAGGCAAGCCTATACAATTGGATTTGTATAATATCAATTTGGATTGGTTAAAAATAGCCATGAACACTTTTTGATTGGCATAGCATGTTAGCTAAATTTGATCAGAAACGTATCCTATCCGGTTAACCAGATAGGTGAAGGACGTTCTTCTACGTTTCCTGTACTATAAGGCACCTATTGAAGATCAAATTATAGCACACGCATTCATGCCAATTTAATTAAATTACATGAACGTGTATGGCGAGCGTCAGGCATTCGGTTTTAGCGATTTAAATTGAAAAATTGGTTTTAGCTATTACATAAATGCAACCGTAAGATCCTGTTTTGGGTTACAACGTGTTGTAACTAGTAAGAACTCTTTGGAAGATTCAACTTCAAACAAAATCTCGAAACTAAACGTTCCCACGATATATTTTATTTTCTATGAACTATTACGAAATAATGATTGAAAAAAATAAATAAAAAATGATTGGTTCTATTTACACAGTCGATTGAAGGCACTTGGTGGAATATGCTACACATTATCATTCACCGAGCCTTCTCCCAACTCAGTTGGGGTCGGCTTTCCAATCTAACTGCGATTCGGCTGAACTTCGATATTTTCCGTGAAGCGACTGCCATCTGACTTTCACAACCCATGGGCGATATCGAAGTCCTGTAGTTAGACCGGTCGGTTTTTTGATTTAGGGCTCCAACTACCCCTAACGACTGCCATAGATGTTAGTATGACAACCGGGACCGACGGCTTAACGTGCTCTCCGATACTTTTCCACTGGTATAATTATATTTCTACTGACGGGCTTCACCTCACGGCATCATCAGAAATTTATACTATATAGTGTCAATAAATCACACAATAATATTCATAATTCACATAAAAATATCGTACTACATATTCATAAGGACATCAATACACTAGTCAGGTGAAACCGGTCAGTAGAAATAAATTTATAACAGTGGAAAAGTATATGTGTTTTTGTGCAAAATGATTGGTTCTATTGTCAATGTACACCTCTTATTGGCCAGCAACACATATCAGATCAAATCAAATCACCTTTTAGGCATTCATAAAATTTGTGACTTAAGTATAATAATATAAACTAGTTATCACGGCGAACTTTATATCGCATCAAATAAAAATAAAAAACTTCCCTAAACTTCTACGAATATTTTAATATTTCATGCAAATGTATGTAATATTAATTATAATTGAAAAACGCGACAGACGGACAGACAGACAAATTGTCGTATTAAATATATAGATAATTAGCAAAATAACAGGAGTAATCTCAATTTAATGATAAATGTCAATGTCAAATAATAATAGCAATGTCGCATTATAGCGTGAAATAAACAATAATAAAATATTGTTGGATATTCTCACACAACGTTATCTAGCCCAAACTGAGTTATAAGCTTGTGCTATGGGATATAGAGGACTGATAAACATACATATATATTTCTAAATACATACATAATATACATAGAAAACACCCTAACACCGAAACAAACCTTTGTGGATCACACAAATATTTGATTAGACCCGGGAATCGAACCCGAGACGGTAATATCAGCGTGTCATTTTCGACCGCTAGAATTGCTTCATGTTTTTCGGTACACTAGTTACAATGAATTGTGACTGAAAACGAGTTCTTACGGTAACATATTAGATAACTAACCTGTTTATCAAACTCTTCCTCATTTTCCATCCACATATAATCAGCGAAGTCATCGGGCACTGGTGCGGACACAGGCGGGTACGCGGCGGGAGGATAGTATGCGCCCGCCATAACGTAACCTACACAATATACATGTTGTTTAAGTAAACAAGCTAAAAATATGGCAAAAATTTGCCATATATTTTAGAGGTTTCGAAAGCTTTTTCATAAAACCAAAAAAATGTCACATGACATGAAGTTCAACATCATTTTAGAGGTCTTTGACCATGCTGAGTTGATTGCAGCTGGTCTTGAGTCTAACTATTACCGTTCTCGTTTTGACCTTGACCTTGAGATCAGAGGTCAAAGGTCAAGTTCATTTTGGGGGTCTTCCACTTTGCTAAGTCGATTGGCGTTTACACTGAGTCTCTTAGCTCTTACCGTTCTCGAGTTGAAAGTTGTTTACGGACGGACGGACGGACATTACTGTTGTATAATAGATTTTCGTTTCGAAAACTCTAAAATATATTTTTAACATTCTTCAAAAAAGGAGTCCGCGACGCCCAGGACTTAAATAGCAGCTGGCACGCAAGATTTTGTTGCCTTTCATCAACATTTCTTCACAAGGCAACGTGTTTCAATATTTTTTTTTCAAAATTACATTAGCTGCTACTTTTCAATAAATGCATTCGGCTATTTTGGACATAAACCATTATAAATGTGACCGGTGACGGCAATAGGCTTGCCCCCTATGTGATGCACCTCTGCCTACCCCTTCGGGGATATAGGCGTGATATGTGTTCAAAAATGGAGATTCGACTGAACAGAAGTAGCATTAGTTGCAGCTTGAGGTATACTCCACGATGAGGTCATGAGTAATTTATGTTTGGGGACTCCCAGTACCACTCATGTAATTCTCCGGAACATAAAAACATTATGCATTGTACAGTTGATGGGCTATCCACTCTGTTGGTCAATAAAAGATCACGCCTCTTTCCCAGTGGGGTAGGCAGAGACCACGAATTTCCACTTGCTACTATCCCGGCATACTTCTTTCGCTTCCTCAACTTTCATTAATGTATTACTCGCAGCTTATGGGTGCTTTTTACCTGGCCTTTATTGAGGACATCTGCGATTTGGTCGCTACAAGTCCGCCCAGGTAGAACCTTACTAGGTTGTCCATTCAGACTCGCTTCATATATCTGTTTTGTCAGTCTCCTATTATCCATCCTCTCTACATGACCGAACCATCTAAGCATCCCTCAATAAAATCAATAATTGAAAAACGCGTCGGACAGACAGACAAATTGTCGTATTAAATCGCATTTCCAGAGAAAGCTATTGCTTCCCATTTCAATTTGATCCCAGTTCAATTTGGTCCCATTTAAATTTGGTCCCATTTAAATATGGTCCCAATGCAATTTGGTCCCATTTAAATTTGGTCCCATTACAATTTGGTCCCATTTAAATTTGGTCCCATTTCAATTTGGTCCCATACGTACAATGGGTAATTTTAAGTCTGTTTTAATTTAACAATACGAAGCCGGAAAATTATAATATGATAGCAAATCTTGTGCTAGCGGTGTCTTGGTCAGTTGGTAGAATGTTCTTCCTTGAAAGTGGAATGGATCCGGCTGGACCGAGTACAGCCAAAGACAATCGTTCTTGAAATTCATATTGTAAAATGCTCGGACTGGAGAGATTCTATGAGTCCTGGTGGTTGGAATTTTGGCTTGCCCGACAACGGCGATAGGATTGGCTTGCCCGACAATGGCAATAGGATTGGCTTGCCCCCTATTATGTGGGACTAACAAAATTACTGGCAAAGTATTGGTGTGAAATGAAATGATTTATTTATTTGTACAAGTCACTAAATGGCTCTTACAAACGTCAGTAAGTAGTTAAAATAAAAAAATATCATTGCTTCTATATTTACATGTACTGCCAGATTCGCAAAGCAATAAGTAGAACCGAGAGAAAGAACCTGGCAATAAAAGATATATATAAGTCTGTAATGCACTTCAGCCTTCGGGGATATAAGCACGATCAATATGCCAGGAACTTTGGATGATTAGCCAAATCTATATCCGTTTCAAAGCAGATGCACCTCGTGGACTGACTTAGATCAGTGAGACGTTAAGGTACCTTAGCAACAGCCATTATACATTACCTGGCATATGACCACGCGGTAGATGTACTGGGTAGACTGGTGGTCTATGGATGCCCGCGTCACCGCTGCCAACGATACCACCGCCGACACCAGTGTCTATAATCACGCCGTTGGGCTACAACAACATTTATTAATTTATTTATCAAGCACACAGGTTACAAAGAACAATACCCTATAATTAAGGGTTGAGGGTTCCGTACGAGAACCCTATTACTGAGACTGCTGTCCGTCCGTCCGTCTATCTGCACCCTGTATGTCATGGACCGTGATAGTTAGAAACTTAAATCAAAAATACTATAGATATTGGATTCAGTACAAATACAACGCGGAATCTTGTCATTCGAATACTATATAGGTAATTATTACAAATACCATCTATAAAATAAACAAGATTGTACATTGAAGGTTGACATAGAAATAATTCTTAATTCAAACAAAAACATCAATGTACAGCGCCGTTGTCGCATCCCTCGAGAGTCAGCAAGCGGAATAGAAACTTAGTACGGCGCGCGGTTGAAGCGCCCAGGTGTGCAATGACCGAGGTGAAGTGGTGCCGTTTTTAAAGCACTTATAGGTAATCTAGGTATTTTTGATCTAAGGTTAGAAAGTTGAAAATTTCACAGGTGATGTATTTCTGTTGAGAAATACTAGAAAACTAAATAAAATCAATATTTAGGGGGCTCCCATACAACAAACGTAATTTGTTTTATATTTTTTTATGTTTGTAAACCTTAGATCAAAAATACCTAGATTACCTATAAGTGCTTTAAAAACGGCACCACTTCACCTCGGTCATTGCACACCTGCGCGGTTCAACCGCGCGCCGTACTAAGTTCCTATTCTGCTTGCTGACTCTCGAGGGATGCGACTACGGCGCTGTACATTGATGCTTTTGTTTGAATTACGAGGATGATAATTACCTATATAGTATTCGAGAGCCAAGATTCTGCGTTGTATTTGTACTGAATCCAATACCTATAGTATTTTTGATCGAAGTTGTTATTCTTTGGAGTTTTTTTTATGCTCCCATTCCGACAATTATTTGGTCACATTGCAGTATTGAAGTCAGTTTATGTGTAATTTTTTGACGTGTTTTATTATTTGGAGACTCACCTGCCACTGGCCATTTTCTTCATTGCCATAATAAGCTCCAACGTTGGCAGATGTCTCCGGAATTTTCATAATTGCAACACTAAATGAATATTTTTAATCTATCCACTTATAAACTAAAACGACAAAATAAAAATAAAGAAACAAAATTTTTCTCCTTAACGTTTTTAGGCTTAGAATACAGACTTTTTGAGCTTAGAGAAAAAAAAAATATTGTTTAGAATTTATGGTATTAAAAAATTTTAGGAGTAATTTTTGTTGTATAGTGTCACTGCATATGTTAACTGCTCAGATAGATGTGTGTATTTGCTGGCTATCTTCATTTCTAGGTTTACCGGCAGCTGGAAACAAAAAATACATTAAATCATATCAGCTTACAAAAAAACAAAAACAGAGCAGGCCCCATATTTAAATAGCTGTAAAGCTACATACACCCTACTAGTTAATTTATTACTAAGATTACTAAGACTCCGCTGTCTGTCGTCTGTCTCATCAACCGTAATGGTTAAGACACTTGAAATTTTCTGTTGTCGCTATAACAAATAATAAAAAACAAATATTTAATGGGACTCCCATACATTCATTCATACATAAATCGATAAGGGTACCCTTCTTGTGCGAGTCGAACTCCAACTTGAACGGTTTTTATTATTCCTGGAAGTGCCTACGACTATCCTTTTTGCAATTCATATTTTAAAATATTTAAGGAAAGCTATCCAACAAAAATTGCTTACAAAAAGATTTAAATTATTTATTTTAGTCATCGAGAGCTGTGTTCATGAGTTAGTTCTTACAATAAAAGACAAATATTTACTTCTAAAGGTTGATTCACCCATATCAGTGAAGCCTATGACACAGTTCTGTATCAGTGCAAAATATTCTTTCTCACTTTTTCTATGAATCACATGTCAGTATCAAATACGACTCAGTCATCACTAACACTGACATGTAAATAGAAAATTTATTAAATAATATTTTGCACTGATACTAAACTGTACGAGTCGGAACTGAGGATTTACTGATATGTGTGAATCAACCTTTATTCATGAGAAAATTTTCACACTAAGGGAATACCTATTAGTAATGTATTTATATAGGTAAGGACCAATTTATAGAATAACAATAGTTAAAATGTATATTTGCCCAAACTTGAGATTATAGCTATGTAATGTAAAATTATTGATCTTGGGTGCTGTAATTAAAGTTCAAATTATAGAGTACCTACTTAATCTACTTCTCAAATTTTACAATGTAAATAGCAAAAACTATAATCTAGGGCTGGATTTGAACCAGCAACTGTACCCTTTCCAGGAGGAATGTTCTTCCAATTGACCAAAACTCCACTGACCAAATAAACCATGAAACTTGAATTTACGTAGTATCATAATAATGAAGACATTAAATAACTAAACAATGGTAAGTAAAAAATTTTTTTAAGAAAAAACTTTTTAGCATTAATTAATAGCATTAATTTTTCGCAGAATCAAAAGGACAACAAAACGTCGACAATTGTTTCGCCTCTAAACGAGGCATTATCAAGACTGTCTCAGAGAGAACAGCTGTTCTCTCTGAGACAAGAAAATGACAAGAAAAAGACAAGAAAATTAATGCTATTAATTAATGCTAAAAAGTTTTTTCTTAAAAAAATTTTTTACTTACCATTGTTTTGTCATGGATTTTCGCCAAGTAACGCCTGTTTCTATCCAATATTAAATAACTAATTCAAAATGGTAAAATTCTCAATGGACTTTATAAAATTTGTTGAATATTAAAAAGGACTTTATCCAAAGACTATTTTATCAATAAAACCAAAGACACGTTGCTGGGCATCATGCAACTATGCTATTGCCATGTCAACAAATATTTTAGTTTTTTTTTTTATTATTTTCGTTTAATTTTGTCTATTTTAAATTACTTAATGAATAATGATGCAACAACAGAATGTATACAATAATGAATTAGGTTTCAAGGTTAAAACTATCTCACATGAGTAAAAGTGCATTCTAAAATGAGATAATTGCTTTACATTTTATAATATTATACTAATTAATTCAAAGCAATTCAATTTAAAAACAAATTTGCGTTTTTACAAACAGTTAATTTCCCAAAGAGGTTGAATTGGCTGAATGTGAATAAGCACACGTAAACAAAATGCAATTAAAAAGTTTACGGTTATTACGTCGTGAGCTCGTGTCTGTGTTTTATTTCTACAAGAAGTTACGGATTTGTAGCAGATCTAAGAGTGATAATATTATGAAATCGAACGTCAACATGGAAAGGTGTACCTATTTAAAATATTCAACTTTCTACTTTTAGAACGGAACTTTCCACGTACGCTTTACAACGCAATGTAACAATGTTGTTAATAAAAACTTTGTAATGCGTACAATACATAGATTACATAGTGCAACGACAGTTCGCCAAAAATAGCACAACCCAGAAACTAAAATAATTAATTGACCGACTTTACTATTATCCAATCTTATATCACGATCTCTTACAGAGACCTCGCATACAATTATGGCACCGTATCTAACGTCGACACTCAGTAAATGAAATTTATATTACAAATTATTGGAAGTATAATGCACGTGTCGTTTTAATCAGAGGCAATGCTACGTAATCTGGATCCAAGATACTCACTAATTTGGGGCACATAAAGTGCCTATAACATAGGATATTCGTATATTGTCCTCAAAATTGGATTTAAATAAAACAGATGCACAAATAACTATAAAATAAGCACTATAACCTCTAATATCACTTTTCCACACACAAGATCACCAGCCAGTATTCGTGGCGGAAATGGCGACCGCTCTGAAGTCTGAGTGAGCCAACGACGAGAGTCGAGAATGTTTGTCGTTTAGCGGCCAACTTCATTGTAAAATACTAACCGGCGTTTTGAAAAGCGATAAAATACATATTATATTGAATAAAGTAAGCATAAATAAAGATATTATTACCTTTCTACTAGACAATCATACTCTTGTAAATTTAACTAAGCCAAAAGAGTTGTCAAAATGACGAGTTCTTTGTTCAAATTTCTCTAATAGCTTTCAAACATGCTAATGTAATTTGTGCTAAGAGGTTTCAGTAATAGGTTTCAGTTCGATTTTTACTCTAGAGCCTATATTGTATTCCTGGTTTAATGAATAATATTTGGAAGAAGAAAAAATGTGGCAAATAACCATTAGGTACCTATACGCTGGCATAACTATTATAGGCACACGACATAACTATTTTATTGATGTGCCTCTGGGAAACATACAGCATTGTTAATGAAGAAGCAGGTGTATACTTATTAGTGGTGGTTAATATAGCATATAGCATCATAAAGCATCGTGCTATTTATATATAGCATTTAGCAAATGCTATTATGGTTTTCTAATATTGCTAAATGCTATCTGCGATATCGTATGATGGGCCGTCACAGGTGCCGCGCGACGCCAGCCAATCGCGTGCGAATTTCATATAGCATTGTTGTTGTATTTTAGCAAATTAGCATTTAGCATCTGGGAACGACGGGATCGCGCCACTCACTCCTGTCGTCGCATGCTCGCGATTGTTATCGGTCAAAAGGCGTTTTATTGTTTTACGCACCGCGTACGCTGAATTCTCGGACTCGGACGGCTCCCGTAATAAACAGTATTTTGATTTCTGTATACACGTTGATTTTATTCCCGTCAGCATTACGCAAGGGTTCGCTTTCGGAATAATTTTTGAACCAACTGGCAGCATTACTTTGAAAAACAAACACATCTTTTTTAGAAATCTAAAAAGGAATATTTAGTTTCTAGACAACAAATGAGAACCCGTTGTAGTGGACTCACTCTCTTAAATACTTAAGTTTTACAACGACAGTTACGGTACAGTTCGTTTTCATTCAACAATGCGCTGGCACAGAAGCAAGCGTACGCCGCCGCCGGCCCCCACCTCAGCGTACAGCGGGCTGCGGCTCGCCTGTCCAGTAGACCTCGTGACAGCGCCGGTGTCTGTTGCGTAATCGTGTGTGTCAGTGAGTAAAATGAGTCGTCAGTATGAATATTCGAACGTGGAGTATCTAGCAATGGTACAATTGTATGCCATTGCTAACCACAACCTACAAGAGGCTAGGCGATTGTACTCCCAGCCGGAGCACTTAAATGCGTTACGGCTACGAGGAGTCAGTGATCCTCAAGTGCCGACACGCGGGACCATCTTGGCTGCAACCCAGTGCTTACTCGACCACGGACAGTTCCGGACACCGTTACATGCACAAGCCCGAGGACGTTTGAATGATTATTCCCAAATGGAAGTCATCAAACCCGCGAAGAACTACGCAGTGCGATAGTGGACGCTTTTGATATTGTGAAATGTGATAGAGACACATCGAACAAGTTGAAAGACAATCAATTAACACGTGCACGTTTGTGTATCGAAAGGAATGGACTCCATATCGAGCAGTTACTTCGGTACAGAGAACTGTAAATTAGTGTAAATAAACTGTAAATAGGTATGTAAGTTTAATTTTATTTGTAAATAGCTCCAATTTTTTAAATACGCCTGAAATACCTCCTCGCAGTCAGTTGTAGTTCAGTGTATTTTTATTATTATTATTACATGGTTCAAAAGTCATTATGTCGCTATTGTTAATAATAAAGTAGGTATTACAGACGGTCCTAAGCCCGTGTACTTTACGAAGGAGAAATTGGAGTGTGTATTTTATGTTCAAGTAGGTATGTTTCGTAGTGATACCGGCCATATTGGCCGCGAGGGGTCATTGCTCCCTAACACATGATTTGCGCGGTACTTAGAAGCGCTCGAAGGATGGATGTGTGTGTGCGAGACGTGCAGCCTTGAGCCTGGCGTCCGCGTCAATTCTTCAATGAAATATCGTACTGCTACTAATGTTAAACTTGATCGAGTGAGAAGAATTACAGAAATGACTAACTTTTTTATTATTATCAATATAGTAATTTAGATGTTAAAAAAGGAATCCAAATATTATTCCGAGAGCGAACCCTTTCGACTGCTGACGATGATAAAATCAGCGTGTATACAAGCAATTAATTTTAAATACGCCTATAATTTTATTTACATACTATCATATTTTATTTTATATTAGTTATAAATGAATCAATTATAGACAGTCCTAAGCCTGAAAAGTATGAAGGAAAGTTCATTGTGCAAATGTGCACCATTGTATTAAATGTATAAACCAGATGTATAGCGAAGCGAGCGAAGCTCAATTTTAGGCGACTCATGTATTTCGTTTGTCTGGATACTCCTCCTAAACGCCTGAACCGATCTCCTTCAAACTTACCTACCACAGTGATAACGTGTGGCGTGAGAGTGGTTTAGAACAAAAAAAATTGAAAATCGGACATACCATCGAGGAATAATCACAGAAAAAATTATTTTCATACGTTTTGCAGTTAAAAAAAAGTTTGAACATAAAAAAATAAATCGTTGTCGTTCGAAAATTTAACACTTCGCTCAGTTTTTTGCAACAGCAGCATGCATTGCATACCTAGTTATGTACCTATATAGCATGCTATCAGTCCGAGTCCGAGTTGCGATTTGCGAATTAACACACCAGTCGCCGCGCTTGAATGAAATGCACACATCGTGTTGCCGTACGCAGCCTGCTAAAAATAGCATGCTAAAAATAGCACGAAAAATAACATGCTAAAAAAAAATAGCAAATAACATTTAGCAAGTTTTTGCTTTATAGCAACTTTGAACATCACTGATACTTATCTCTATGTGCGATCTTGCTACCGGAAGCGGAACTGCGTTTCCGTGACATTTGACAGATGTCATCACAGTTGCACCAGCAAGGTGGGGAGCGCCGCCATTTGAGTTTGTCATAGCGTTGTGTACTTTCAACGAGTGCGGTCGTAATCTTAAATTATTACGTCAATCCGTAAAAAATAATTAAAATTCGTTCACAAAGTGATAATATGATATGAAATCGCGTCAGTCAGTAAAACTTCAGTAAAACTCCTTTGTCTCCTTAATTATCCGGACGGACATTGCAAATGAGTTGATACAAAGGGCCGAATGTAAACACATACGAGTACATAGGTGTTAGGTGTATTTATTAAAGATCAAATTAAAAACGCAATTTCATACAAAAATATACACTTGCATAACCGCATTTGCATAAATGCACATCCTTCTTGTGAGGATTTTATATTGACGAAACGAAATTCTGCGCATTATTTTTGGTTAGCACCTTCTCGGGTAAAACAAAAATAGCGAATAAAAAAAACATACAGGACTCGCGCCTTTTAAATCATTTATTATAATATATAACAATATAATATAATATCTGTTATTTATTCATAGTTATATGTCATACAAAGATCGTTAGACATTGTTGACAGGCGCAGAAGGCAAACAAATTTATGATATTTGCAATCAACGGATCTCGACTAGGTACCCTCTAATATATATTAAAAAAAAATTACTTTAATGATGCAAACAAGACGTATCATGCAGAGATCCGCTTTCTTGTCGTCTCGGACAACAAAATACCTCTTTGATCTAGGGGTATTACACGTAGCCTCTGAGTAAATGCCCAGTTTCATTATCGAAGTGTTTCTTCGAAAGAAAAACTATGAAACAATGCGTTCAAGCCTCGAGTTGAACAAATTTATAAAGGAAAAACATTTTCGCCTGATATATCATGCGTCCATTCTAGATTTTCTCCATCAGGGAGACTGGATAATTAAAATAGATATCTTTCAAGCACACTTCTATTTGTCGGGTGCAAAAAAAAGACACTACCATTTCTTAAGGGTGATTTACGAAGACCAGGTAAAACCAGACATACCTTTTTCATCCGTAACATCATAACATGCTGGGTCGCGGAGACCCTGCGTGCAATGGGTGTCGGGTTCTAGTGTATCTAGACGACTCCCTACTGGTCAATGAAGACCAGTCCAAGTTATGCTTTCAGGTTGCGGAAGCCGTGAAGCACTTGGGAAAATGCATTTTGGCTTCTAATGGTCAATGAAGACCAATCCAAGTTATGCTTTCAGGCTGCGGAAGCCTTGAAGCACTTGGGAAAATGTATTTTGGCTTCTAATGGTCAACTGAGACCAAATCAAGTTATGCTTTCAGGCTGCGGAAGCCGAGTAGCACTTGGTAAATCTATGATGGTAAATTAATTACGAGAAGTCTTATTATATCGCCAACGCAAGATCTGGAGTGTGTAGAGAGTCGTTGGCAGACAAGAGTACAAGAAAAAAATGGCAGTACCACGAACAAGAAGAATACCCTGCCTGAACATTGCCTTAGACCGTTGCCCCAAGAAATTTCATCAGAATACTGCAAAGTATATTGGGCCAGTTAAACGTTGCGAACTTCCTGGTGGCGCGGTACAGACTTCACTGTTGAAGAAACTGTACCAAAATACGATATAGTGGCGCGAAGCTACGTGTCACATAGTGCTAATTTTAGAGAGCCTGCAACCATTTCCTGGCGACGTACGCTTCGGATACGGGGCTGAGGGTGCTCATTTGAAGGGCAAGTTAATGTCCAAGACCATTTGCGAACTACCAACGAAATGGGCACTGCAGCAAGTATGAGTTGCATTGGTAAATCGCAGCTATCGCGAGTGCATACACTTATCAGTACATCATGTTCCAGACTAATATAACAACAAAATAGCAGATAGGCTTACACGGAGGCAATCACCAACATTTGTGAGTTGCTGGCTTACTAGTGTGAATCTTCTACCTCGAGCGACTGCGGAAGTCTTTTGAAAGTGAACGAGGGAAATAACCAATAGTGTTAGTCGGTTGTTAGTGGTAACTTATACCTCAAGCGACTGCAGAAGTCTTTTGGAGGTGACCGAGATAAATAACCAATAGTGTATGTGAGGTTTGTTAGTGGCAACTTCTACCACAAGCGCCTGCAGAAGTCTTTTTGAGGAGGACGAGATTTACAACCAATAAAGTAAGTTGGTAATTATTAGCAACTTCTACCTCAAGCGACTGCAAAAAGTCTTTTGTAGGTAAGTTTCGAGGGCGGCTCCAGAAACCGTCTTAGTACGATCTGATCGACTACAGTCATCGAATTAGATTAACAGCATACACAAATGCTCTCAGCAGAAAATGGGTTTATAACATTCTAACATGGATGTTCCTCCACTAAACGAGGACCTAAGTCCTGGTAAATCTGAACAGTGCCTGGGGAACGTACCTAGTAGGAGTTACCTCGAGCTTTCTAGTTTCAGAACTTAAATCAATCTTAAAACAATCGAATAACCATTTAAAACTATTTACGGAAAACCCTAATAATTGTTGTGACATCATCCTCTCCTCCACAGGTAAAACATTAAACCTATAAGTTTTGAGGGGGGAGCATAAATAAGTCACTCCAAAGCAATACTTACTACTCGTAAATACCTGTCGAAGTGACTTACAACCTATTTACTCGATATCTTGTCGAACTCTCTGAAAAAACCCCAATTGCCCTAACCAGCGGAAATTGCAACAGATTTTATGTATCTATTTTTACAAAAAAAGTTAGGCTTTTTGTGGACCCCAAGAGCAAGAAACTTTTTCTAATTTCATAATAAAACATATTTAAGACCATAGGAGTAGCTAAACCGAAAGGTGTCAAACCATAATTTACATGGGATCCACAAATACTTTTAGATTGAATATCGATATAAGTAGTTTACGAAGATATCATAATCTTATCAACCGACTTCCAAAGGGGAGTAGGTTGTAGATTTGACTGTATGATTTTTTTTTATTGCTTTAAATATCTACAGCCTTTTTTTTCTATTACCCACAATTGTGGTCAATAAACTGATACCTGAAAATAGATAAATACTTCTAATAGATAAATGTGCATCTAGTTAAAATAGGAGAACGGCAGCAAAGGACTTAAGTAATCTATTTTACTATAAATATAAATATAAATCAGTCATATTATACATAATAAAACTTAAAATCAGTCATATTGTACATAATAAAACCTACTTCACGTACTATAAATGGAGATTAGGTACAAACTGTACTACATGATAACGTGATTTCCGTTTCTTCAGGTACTTACAACAGTGGCCTGTTTCCGATGGTCAGCTATCAATCCCTAGAGGAAACTAACATAAAAACCGAAAAGAAAATCGAAATTTATCTTTCAGTCCCCTTATGCCATCCTCACTTCTGTATGCATAACATAAAAAACCAATTTTAATAATTACCTATAGGCTGTTATAATTATAGATTAACTAATAAATGCGCACTCATTGTGTACCTATTCTTATTTTCATAGTCAAAATTTGAAGCCTAAAGCCTAAAGAATTATAACTAAAAACTTAATTATCTTTATCCTTAATCATCATAGCGTTGTGTCTTTTCCATATTTCTCACCAGCAGATAACAAACACGTCTTCATTAACAATGCTGTATGTTTTCCAGAGGCACATCAATATGACGGTTTTATACAAAAATAAAACCGATATTATGTGCCGAGAAGGAAAACATACAGCATTGCAGGAAGTTCTTCCTGGTTAAGACTATGACAAACTCAAATGGCGGCGCTCCCCACTTTGCTGGTGCAACTGTGATGACATCTGTCCAATGTCACGGAAACGCAGTTCCGCTTCCGGTAGCAAGATCGCACATAGAGATAAGTATACACCTGCTTCTTCATTAACAATGCTGTATGTTTTCCTTCTCGGCACATAATATCGGTTTTATTTTTATCCATTTTTCGTTATTAAATTTTTTAACTTATTTCTTATTTCGGAACGTATCTAATTTATTCACTCACACCACATACGTAGTATCTCTATTAGATCTGTGACTCACACTATCATAACTACGTTCCTTTATTTATAATAATATCCACCTCTCTCAAACTCGCCATTTAAGAGAATTGACGTTGGATGAGTATTTAGTTCAATTTTATATTTTTTTATTAATATATAGATAGATAGCAAATAGATATAATTATATCCTATTCCTGAGGTATAAAAGTATTATGCTAGTTAGATCAAAAATAAACTATATAAACATCCTACAGCTACACATTTTCACAAAATGGAACGTAGCCTGTAATGTCAAAAATTAAAATAACGGCATGCAAGAAAAGAGTCAAGTCAAGACTGGTACCTACTCTTGGCAGTAGTACCTTCGCTCTGTTTCTCTACGCAAAGGTCCATATCAATAATGAGAATGACAGTTGACAGACATGACAGCCTAGCCTAGCTAGTTCATTGTTCACTTCACAGGCAACAACAAAAAAATATTTCCTTCAATTTTCATCATACAAATTCTGTAAATTTACCAGAAAATTCTAATCAAAATGTCAGTGCCTGTTAAAGAACAGAATAGAAACTCGGATAGTGATAATCCTGTAAAAATATCAGTTCTACTTTGCCGTGGTTGTTTGAAAAATAGCGGTGAAATGAAGAATATATACGAGTGGGGTTTGGACGAGGATTTCTTTAAATATACAGATATTTCCGTAAGTATTGATGTTTATTTCATTAGAATAGTGATTATTGTCTCATAGCAAACCATCGGTGGTTCTTGACTCACACGTTACATGTTCCATGTTGTATTTAAAAACAGAAATAGGGAGACATACATACGAAAGTACAATAATATTTATTTAATTAACTGTAGACTTTTATTTCCCGTAGAAGAGGCCATTGGAAGGTATGCCAGAGCTTCTCTGCGAGGATTGTGAGGTCAGTCTTAATCATACCAAGAACTTCAAAGACAGGTGCCAGGAGACAGACAAAACATTGAGAAACCATTTAAATGTATGTATAACCAGCTAATCCTTATATATACATCACAGCTGTCTCCCTGAAAGGGTAGGCAGAGGTGCATCACACACCCACTCAGCCAATATTTTTTAGTCCCACATAATAGGGTGCAAGCCTATTCGTTTGTAAGCAAATGTATAAAAATATTTAATAAAATTCCTCAGGATTTGGTTCCTCAGGTTATGCCTCTTATAAGATTAAAATAGTAGTGAAAAAATGTTTGATGAAGAAAGGCTACTATAATGTAGACGAATACCTTAATGATAAAAATCTTCTGTCGTACAATACTATATAAACTGTAACACAATGTAACAAAACAATATTAAAAAAGAAAATGGATAATCTACCTGAGTTTCTTGCTGGTATCTTCTCAGGAGAACCAACTTACCGAACTAGCGAAAGAATAATTTTCAAATTGTTATTTATGTACTTAGGTAATTAAGTATTTTTATAATATTACTTGAGAAAATTTAAAAAATTTTAACATTCATATTATGTGCTCTTTATGTGCAAAAACTGAATAAACGAAATTGATTCTTTGATTGATAACCGTTACCAAAGCACTATACAATGTTCATAGCCAGTCTGTAATTCAAATCAAATTTTTAATAGTCAGGACAGTAGTTACATACCACGAAATAGGACTTCTATAAAATGGTAACCACTAGCTGATCGCCGCAGCTCCACCCTCGAGATTTAGTTTACTCGTTCCCGGTTCCCGTGGGAACACATTACCGGGATAAAAAGTAGCCTATGTTACTCAGGGTGAATGCAGCCAAATCAAAAAAGCCAGCAATCCAATGGTGAAAGAATTTTTGAAATCGGCACAGTAGTTTTTGAGTTTATTCATTACAAACATACAAATCTTTCCTCTTTATAATAGTAGTATAGATAAGTCCATTTAAACAATTGATTTTAGTTTTTAAGGGTTCTGTACCCAAAGCCTAAAATGGGAACCCTATTACTGAGACTTTGCTGTCTGTTCATCCGTCGGTCTTGGGCTGTATCTCATGAATATAGATATGATAGAGAGTTGAAATGTTCACAGATGAGGTATTTCTGTTACCGCTATAACAACAAATATAAAAAAACCCTTTGTTTTGGTACTGAACCCTTTGTTTGCCAGTCGGCCAGCAGGTTTTTAAGTTACACAAATATTTATAACAATATTATCTTTGTTCACAGACAAATTCAAGCAAAAGTATTAAACGTGCACAGGCACACATAACATCCGTAGTTCGGAATAATAAGTTAATGTATCTAATAACAGCACCAGAGCCCAACGATAAAATTACACTAAGATGTCCCCATAAGTTTTGTATTTCGGAATTTTATAAAAAACCACTCCTTATCGCCCATCTGAAAAAGTGTCACAATTTTAGTGAAGATTTGCAACTTGAACTCCGATATTACTGTACCGTAAAGGATTGTAATTACAGCCTTGATGTAGATCAGAAATTCTTTCTGGGACGTAAGTTTTTGAACCAGCATTATAGTAAAGTTCACAATGAAAAAATATATTCTTGTGATTCTTGTTTTATGAGATACTCGAAAATAACGGACTACCATCGACATTTAAAAACTTGTTATGTATCATACATTTGTTCTGTATGTCAAAAAAGTTACATATATAAGGAGTCTTATATGTCACATATGCTGCGAATACATCCAGATATGCATACTAAATATAAGGAAGAAAAGAAAGCTCAAAAAAGATTACCAGAAATAGTAGAAAAACTACCGAAGGATATCGACGCTGGCAAACCCAGAAAAATGAAAAAGAAAAATGTCGCCAATGAAACAATAACAACTGCAGTATTCAACTTAGAAGTTAATAATGATAATATTAAAAAAAATACACCATTACAAACAAATGTAGATGTTTTGGAGTCTGAGTTTATAATTCCACAGCAAGTAATAAAACATGAAACAGAAATATTAGAAGAAAAAACAATTCTCATAGAAGTTCCAGTACCGAGGTCAGAAACCCGATATCAAAGCGTGATAGTTCACCCCAAAAAGAAATCTGCAGCTCAAATGCCGGATATATCAAATGAAGAAGTATCCTTATCATCGTGGCCGAATAAGAATGATTATGAATTTCAAAATGAAATTTCAACTCAAACAACATTTGAAGATCTTTTATCAATTAAATCGCAAAACAGTGAGGATGAAATATACTTTCCTGAATCTGTTTCCGATATACAAACACAAACAACATTTGATTTTAATCACAGTAATAAAGAAACAAAGTCTTGTACATCGCAAACTCAATCCCCAGACCTTAGTATAAAGGAGACTCAGACATGTTTATGTCATAACGAGTCACCAAGACATAATTTTAAACTTTATGACAGTTTATCATCAAGCCCTGCGTCTTGTAATTTTATTTCTACTGAAACTCAAACTACAGATTTGAGAAACCTTATAAGGTCTGATGTTTTTCTTAGTTTTAGTTCTGCTGAGACACAGACTTGTTTTGAAGAATCCGATAGCAATATTTGACAATGGTTTGAAATGGGCAGCGATGACCATCCAACATTAGTCAGATATGGCTGAAAATTTAATAACATTTTAATGTTTTATTTTGAGCACTATGGTTTTTTTTTCTGTGTCAGGGTGTAATATATCTATCAATTATATGTATATACTATATGTGAATTCATTGAATGTCATTACAGCCCTCTAGCTGTGTCTAAACGTAATTGCAACACTACGCACAGACTTACATAGTGCTTAGTTCCTCTACTGCCGGTAGATGGCGCTGTATCGACGCCGTAAGTCGCGATATTGATACAGTACGATCGCAAGATTAGAGGTCTTGGACTAGTAGTGTCTTGGTCATTTGGTAGAACGTTCCCCCTGGAAAGGGAACGGTCTCTAGTAAGTCCAGCCAAAGCCTAATAGTTCTTGCGATTTATGTTCCACCACGGAACACATTACCCATGGAAACACATTACCAGGGTAAAGAGTAGCCTATAGCATTGACGGATAATGCAGCTACATATTAGTGAAAGAATTTTCAAAATTGGTTCAGTGGTTTCAGAGGTTATTTAATGCAAACTAAGAAATAATCATATCTTTCCTATAATATTATCAACAATATGTACTTATATGTTTAGAAATGTAATATAAGTATGTTTATAAGTTATCTCGATCTATATTAGCTTATGTGGTGGTGTCTGTTGCGTCCAGGGTGGTAATATCCTCCACATGCTGGTTCCAGCGGCACCTCCCAGCTAAGGCGAGGACGATTTCCGGAGGTGTGGGTGGGCCTGTACCCGGGCATAGGCCTAGAGGCTCCGGGTTAACCCCACACACCGGTGTCACCTTACTCCAAGGTGGTACTGATGGTTCCATAGGGAATTCCACCCCGTTATAAAAAAAAACAAAAAGATTGCGCTGTGTAAAAAAATATCCTAGGTATATATTTATTTTCAACTTTGTCTAAATAGAATATGGTTAATATTAATTACCACTTAAAAAGGACTCATCTTGAAGAAATATCCTAATATAATTTATTTCAGTAGATGTGCTGTTGTATACCCACTGTATATTTTGTATAAAATAAGGCCACCGAGATGAGAAAAACAAGTTAAAAATATGGCAAAAATTTGCCTTATATTTTAGAGATTTCGAAAGTTTTTTCATAAAATCTAAAAAATGTCACATGACATGAAGTTCAACATCATTTTAGAGGTCTTTGACCATGCTGAGTTGATTGCAGCTGGTCTTGAGTCTAACTATTACCGTTCTCGTTTTGACCTTGACCTTGAGATCAGAGGTCAAAGGTCAAGTTCATTTTAGAGGCCTTTGACCATGCTAAGTCGATTGGCGTTTACACGGAGTCTCTAGCTCTTACCGTTCTCGAGTTGAAGGTTGTTCACAGACGGACGGACGGACATTACTGTTGTATAAGAGATTTTCGTTTCGAAAACTCTAAAAACACTAATCAAAGCTTCCGGGGTTTAAAACCTTATATGTTTAATTCTAAGCGCTGTCGTCTGTATTAGACATGTATGATTCGTTGGAATAGTCCAAATCAGAAGTATTTATGACAGAACCATCTATTCTAAAATGTTGACAACTACGGTACTAAATGTTTTATCTGTACCATGAAACACGCAATGACAGCTCTCGTCGACCAACTTACGTCATTACTGAGTACGAGTGATAAGGACAGAGATAATAATTGCTTGCTATCGCAATTCAACTTAGTAACGGTGCTTTTGTTCACATTTTTAGGGTTCCGTAGTAATAAGGATATGTGTATTTACTATTACGACAATAAAATTATGAAAAATATTTTTTTTCTGGGGTACCTCCTCTGCAACTTGCAGGGTGATGACACAAACGTTTGTACCGAAGTCTGGATGTTTCCTATGTATAATATGTATGTATTTACAAAAAAAATGTATATAAGTATTTATATATATTTTTGGGTGCAAAGGGGCCCTTCTTACATCTATCGGGCCCCAGCGACCTCACCTGCTAGTGGCGCACCTGCTGATTAACGGACGAGGTTCGTATATTACGGTACCCATGTGGTGGCTTTGGCCCCTACGTGGATACCAGGTGGTACAACAGTGTTGGTCCGGGGGGGTACCACCGTGCAGCTGTGCTAAAGCCCCCCAAGTAACCCAGCCCAGGCTGGGTTGCGTTAGGGGTTCAGCAGCGGCACTGCCGGGCCCGGGGCGGTGTATGGTGCGGCAGGCAGGGGTCCAGTGGGGGCGAAGCGGAGTCTAGTGTGGGTGGTGTGGGTCGATTCGCCGGCCAGGGAGACCCTTAGCAACGGCGTTGCCGCGGCCGCCCGCAACATAGTCATGGGGCCCGCCTGGGACCAACCACCCCAGTAGGCTGCCCCACATGTTGCGCATAATCCTGTTGTGGGGTCGCCGCTCCGGGTGGTAACCGGTGTGGGGTAGCGGCGGCCTTGCATCAGGGGGGTTTGGGAGCCCTTCCGTCCGGCGGGTCGGCTCCGACCTAACCACACGGTTCTAGACGAAGCTAGCCTCTGCACTTTGTCACTTACTGCCGCACCAAATATCGCCCTGTCTTCACGCTTCCCCATATTTCACAATGACAGTGCAACAAGAGAATAGACGGTACACAGCGGCCCCTAGAAACCCCACAAAGTTGACTTCGTTTGAGGTGGAGTTCGCGAATATCCGCGGACTCCATGCAAACCTCGATACCGTCCACCATCACCTGGAGTCGGCACGGCCTTCTGTGATGTTCCTAACGGAGACACAGATACGCCGCCCTGACGACACGTCGTACCTCTGTTACCCGGGCTATATTATTGAGGAACAATTCCGCGATAAAGCCGGGGTGTGCGTGTTCGTTAGGGCGGATGTTTGCTGCCGCCGGTTGCGCTGTCTGGAGAACCCCTCCTACTCCGTCCTTTGGCTGCACGTGGATCATGGCTCCATGAGCCAGATCTACGTGTGCGTCTACCGCTCCCACACAGGGGACACTGGGACAACAAGGCTTTTCGAATACCTCAGCGAGATGGCTGACGATGCGCAGGTGCGGTTCCCGAACGCTGACCTGGTTTTCCTGGGGGACTTTAACGGTCATCACGTTGAGTGGCTGGGGTCCCTTAGGACCGATCATGCGGGATGAACCGCCCATGCATTCGCTCTCTCCCACGGGCTGACCCAGATGGTACGGGGGATCACCCGGATACCTGACAGGTCAGACCACACGCCCGCCTTGCTGGATCTACTGCTGACGAGTCGCCCAGCCGAGTACAGTGTGTCGGTACGCGCCCCACTGGGCACATCCGACCACTGTGTGGTGCACGCCAGCTTCCAAGTGCCACCGCCTGCTCGTGCTGAACAAATGACTCGACGACTATGGTACTACTCGTCGGCAGACTGGGACGGTCTCCGCGATTACTTTGCGTCCGTCCCGTGGAGCCAGCGCTGCTTTGTAGGGAAGGCGCCTTCGGATAGCGCTGCTGCCATTGCTGGCGAGATCAGTCTAGGGATAGAATATTATATCCCTTTCACTGATGTCGCCAGCATCCGTAAAGCTCGCCCCTGGTTCGGGCGTGAATGTGCCGAGGCTGTCCAGAAAAAACAGTCGGCATATCGCGCCTGGGTCAGGGCTCGGGCGGCACGTGACCCGAACGTGAACCGCCTCAAAGCAGCGTACAATCGGGCCACTAGGTTCAGCAAGAGGGCCTTCAAGAGAGCGGATGCCCAGCGCATCGCGCGGCTTGGTCAGGAGCTCACATCCCATCCCACGGGCAGCCGTGGATACTGGCAACTGGCCAAAGCCGTACAGTCAAATTTTTGTCAACCCTCGCTGCCACCACTGCGTTTTCCTGATGGATCACTGGCTCACAAAGCCCAAGAGAAGGCGGACATGCTCGCAGACCTCTTTGCGGCTAATTCCCGGGTCGATGACCGTGGCCTGCAGCCCCCCGCCATCGCCAACTGTGGCCACACTATGCCTGATATTGTTATCAGACAATGTGATGTACGGGCAGTGCTGCGGTCACTCGACACGCGGAAAGCCAGTGGCCCTGACGGCATTCCGGCGGTGGTGCTACGAAAATGTGCTGCTGAGTTGTCTCCAGTATTAACGCGTCTGTACCGCCTGTCATACTCTACAGGCCTCGTGCCGGAGGCCTGGAAGGAGGCGAACGTACAACCGATCCCCAAGAAAGGGGATCGATCCGATCCAGGCAACTATCGACCCATAGCTGTCACCTCAGTCATTTGCAAGGTGCTCGAGCTTCTTATTAATAAGCAGCTCATGCGATACCTGGAGGATCACTCGCTAATCAATGATCGGCAATATGGCTTCAGGCCAAAACGATCAACGGGTGACCTCCTGGCATTCGTCACGCATGTATGGGGTGAGGCTATGGAAAAGTTCGGCGAGTCCTTGGCTGTTAGCCTGGACATCGCCAAAGCTTTCGATAGGGTCTGGCATGCTTCGCTCCTTTCCAAGCTTCCGGCATATGGTCTACCTCCTCAACTGTGCAGCTGGATTGCCAGTTTTTTAAACGAGCGCCGAGTGCGGGTCCTCTGCGATGGCCAGGCTTCTCGCTTTTTGCAAGTGAATGCCGGGGTACCGCAGGGGTCCGTACTGTCACCAACTCTCTTTCTTCTGCATATCAATGAAATGCTTTCCCTCGGGAACATTCATTGCTATGCAGATGACAGTACATTGCACGGGAGTTACTCGGTTCGTCCGACGGCGGGGCGATCTGTGATAGAGGAGGAGAGACGACATCTCGTGGGTGATCTCGACCGAAACCTCGATAGTATCTCCCAATGGGGTGCCGAGAACTTGGTCGAGTTCAATGCCCACAAAACACAGGCGTGTGCATTTACAGCGAAAAAATCCCCTTTCCTTCCCCTACCCACTCTTCAGAATGCAATATTACCAATGAAGGACAATCTAGACATCCTTGGCATAGACGTTCGTCGAGAGCTCAATAACACAAAATACATTGAGAGATGTATTGGGCTAGCTTCGCGGAAACTAGGAATACTGAACAAGGTAAAGCGATTCTTTACACCGCACCAGAGGTGTCTGCTGTACAAAACGCAGATTAGACCCTGCGTTGAATACTGCTCTCACCTCTGGGACGGCTCCGCGAAGTATTTGCTGGACGCACTCGACGCTATGCAGCGACGCGCTGTTCGCATTATAGACTGTCCGGAGGTAACGGGAAGCCTTGAGCCGCTAGCCCAGCGCCGAACAATTGCTTCCTTGGCCGCGTTCTACCGTATTTACCACGGTGAGTGTTCTGAAGAGCTCTTCAACCTGATCCCACCCTCTCCCTTCCGATCCCGAACAACGCGTGCCGGGCAGAGATGTCACCCTCATACCGTGGAAACCGTCTTCGCGAGAACCGAGCGTTTTAAACGATCGTTTCTCTGCCGAACGATGGTGGCTTGGAACGCCCTGCCTGCGCACGTGTTTCCTCCAACATATAACCCTGGGCTCTTTAAGCGAAGCGTGAAGAGGCACATTACAGGGTCGTCAAGTTGAGGGCCACTCTCTATAGTATTCCTGTGTACTGTGAGAGTCGCCCTCAATTGCCAGACGTCGCCTCAGCTTACCATCAGGCGAGTGGCGTCAATTTGTCGACCTAAATATAAAACAATAAAAAAAAAAAAAAAAAATATCAGTTTATCTAGCACTCATATCACAAGCTCTGCTTAAAACTGCTACACAAAGTGCCGGCGGCAGTGCCGCCGTCGGGTTTATGCAATACAAGCCGCCGGCTTAGGCCGCGCATAGCCGCCAAGCATCATTCCGGTTGTGACAGTCATGTATGTATGAACTGACTCCGGTACCCCGCGAAAACCCGCCGGCACAGCCCGGCGGCCATGCCGGCGGCTTCTTTGTGCGGCAAGCCGGCGGCTTTGTAAGGCGGGTTACTGCGGCACTGTGTGTAGCAGCCTTTGGAGACTAGATGACGTTGTGTCAATTGTCCTAACATATTTATTTATTTATTTAAAGTGCATTTTTTGTTACAACGGAGCGTCCTCTAAAATCTAAACGGCTAGCTTGAAGAACTTTGAAGAAAAACTATAACGGACCAGATAACTTTTTTAATTGAGTTAGAGCCCATAATGGGTAACTAACTACGGAACCCTATATTATTCGTGGCCCTTTTTATCTCGTCTCGTTGGTCTGTCTTTAGAATAGTATCTATTAAGTAAATAACACTTAACAGGTAGTATAATAAGTACCGATTTAAGAACATTACAATATGTACTCAGTTTTACCTTTAATCATTACCTATACATAGATATATATGGCGAAACTGGTCAGGTTAAAATTGAACTAGTTATCCCAACGAACTTTGTATCGCCTCAAATATATATTAAAAAAAAAAAATATATTTCATGCAAATGTATGTATTATTAATAATAATTGAAAAACGCGACCGACGGACAAACAGACAGACAAATTGTCGTATTAAATATATAGATAAAACAGTGCAAGAGTATGTTTTATTCACTTAGAGTTTTCCAAATATTACACAATATAAATCACAAAAAGTGACCAAGAAGAGTCCGACTCACGCACGAAGGGTTCCGTACTTCTATATAAAATTTGAGGGGTCCTCCAAGGAGGTACTTTGGGGAAAAAGACAATATGTCTGTTGTATGTGAGCTCCTTTAAATATTTATTTTATTCTGATTTTTAATATTTGTTGTTATAGCGGCAACAGAAATACATCATCTGTGAAAATTTCAACTGTCTAACTATCACGGTTCATGAGATACAACGCAAGACAGACGGACAGCGAAGTCTCAGTAAGCTGTATCTCATGAACCGTGATAGTTAGAAAGTTGAAATTTTCACAGATGATGTATTTCTGTTGCCGCTATAACAACAAATACTAAAAAATAGAATATTATCAATATTTAATGGGGCTCCCATACAACAAACCTGATTTTTTTTGCCGTTTTGGTACAGAACCCTTTGTGCGACTCCGATTCGCACTTGCCCGGTTTTTATTATTTAGCTCTTGTATTTTATAGATACTTCAATAGATGTTACTGTCATAGTTACTTAGAAGACAGCTCTAACAGCTTGACCAATACAGGTTGGTGTGTAGCAAAAAAATGAACTAATTTGTATGTAGTTACTGTTCTGAGATTTTGTTTTTGATGTGTTTTAATTGTATCTTAGATCAAAAATACTTTATATATTTAATTCAGTACAAATGCAATGCGGAATCTTGGCACTCGAATACTATACATTACAAATACCATCTATAAAATAAACAAGATTGTACATTGATGGTTGACATAGAAATAATTCGTAATAACGAATACAGGCGCATCAATGTACAGCGCCGTTGTCGCATCCCTCGAGAGTCAGCAAGCGCAATAGGAACTTAGTACGGCGCGCGGTTGAAGCGCGCAGGTGTGCAATGTACAGTGCCGTTGTCGCATCCCTCGAGAGTCAGCAAGCGCAATAGGAACTTACTACGGCGCGCGGTTGAAGCGCGCAGGTGTGCAATGTACAGCGCCGTTGTCGCATCCCTCGAGAGTCAGCAAGCTCAACAGGAACTTAGTACGGCGCGCGGTTGAAGTGCGCAGGTGTGCAATGTACAGCGCCGTTGTCGCATCCCTCGAGAGTCAGCAAGCGCAATAGGAACTTAGTACGGTGCGCGGTTAAAGCGCGCAGGTGTGCAATGACCGAGGTGAAGTGAGGCCGTTTTTTAAGCACTGATCGGTAATCTAGGTATTTTTGATCTAAGGGTTCTATAATGTTTCACACACAATTCATTAGCAAATTACCATTTCACAAGCAACATTTGTCAATTTTTGTCAAAACGCAAACATGCATAATACGAGGGTGGATTGAAAAGCAATCGGCCTAACCAAGAAAATAAATCCATAATAAATGAAATATATTTTTATTTTTCAACGTAATTACCATCAAGTTCAATGCACTTTTGCCATCTTCCCTTCCAAGCATTTAGCCCGTTGACAAAAAATGATTCTTCCTTAGAATCAAAATATGCGTCTCCTGCTGCTTTGACGAGGTCGTCATTTGTCAAAAATCTTTGACCGCCCCCAAGTGCTTTTTTAGGTTAGGGAACAGAAAAAAGTCTGACGGTGCCAGATCAGGTGAATAAGGTGGATGCGGTAACAGTTCAAAGCCACAGTTGTGAATTTCTGCCATTGATTGGACAGACGTGTGAACACGAGCGTTATCTTGATGAAACAGGACTTTTCTTCTGATCATTCCTGGATGTTTTTCTTTTATTTCCTCTCGTAAACGACGTAGTAAGGCGCAGTAACAATCAGAGTTTATAGTCTGACCCCTTTCAAGATAATCAACCATAACCACACCCTTCGAGTCCCAGAATACTGAAGCCATCACCTTACTTGCCGACAAAATCGACTTAACCTTTTTGGGGGGGTGGTGAACCTGGTCTTTTCCACTGTTTTGATTGTTGTTTTGTTTCCGGTGTACAGTAATGAACCCATGTTTCGTCCATAGTAACAAAACGATTCAAAAAATCACATTCATCAGCTTCAAATAACTCCAAACAGTCGCGTGCAATAGTCAATCGCATCCTTTTTTGCTCAATTGAAAACAGTCGCGGAACCCACCTCGCAGACGCCTTGTGGAAACCCAACACGTTGACTATTATGTTTTGAGTACGTTCATAAGAGATGCCTATAATCTCAGCTATCTCTCTAATTTTCAAACTGCGGTCTCCCATAATTAAGTCGAGTATTTTTTTAACATTTTCGTCAGTAGTGGACGTCGAAGGCCTTCCAGAGCGGGGTTCGTCTTTCACACTCTCTCTACCACGCTTGAATTCTGCTATCCATTTTTTGACGGATGAATATGAAAGAGCGCAATCCCCTAATGTACTGACCATATCATCATGGATGGCTTTTGATGACAGCCCCTTCTTATGGAGGTACTTAATGACGGCACGCTGCTCGATTTGCTCCATTTGCGGAAATGGTGTCAGATTGCTTTGTTAATAAATTTATAAAATAAAAACTAATTATCGCACACGTTTCAAACTTCACACAATTAACAGGTCTGAACTGAACTAAATAATGTGGGTAGATTTGATTTTTAGAACTAAATAGATCAGTGTTAAGCCGACTACTTTTCAATCCACGCCCTCGTATGACAAGTAGCCATTTCAAGAATGCATCATAAATTAAATTTTATATGCCATACTATAAATTATCTTTAGAGTGCATCGGCTCACGACTCCGGGGTCTCGGGTTCGATTCCCGTTTCGAATCAAATATTTGTGTGATCCACAAATGTTTGTTTCGGAGTTTGGGTGTTTTCTATGTATATTATGTATGTATTTAGAAATATACTAGGTAAAGCTACGCTGCTGTAAACAGTGCGCGGCTTCGTATTGAGCGAAGCGTTTCTTTTTTTTTTTTTTTTATTTAAATTGAATATTTGAGCTTCGTCACGACCTTAATTGAAATCAGCTATTATATAATATACTAATAATGTTCGGATGTTCGCTGAGAAACGAACATCCGAACATTTTACATTTAACCTGCTCCATGGGAGCTCCGCTCGCCTTCGGCTCGCTTCGTTCAATAAGTATGTTTATCAGTTGTCTAGATCCCATAGCACAAGCTTATAGCTTAGTTTGGGCTATATGACGTGTGAAAATGTCCGAAAATATTTACTTATTTATTTATTTAAAAAATCAATATTTACATTATAGAAAAATTGGTCAATATATCTTTGTCGTTTAACGTAGATATTTGTTGTGTTAGGATAAAATTACTAATGTTCTTTTGCAAAATAACAATGAAAATATTACTTTATGAGATGTAAAGTTTGTGAAACAAAATAACTGTTGATCAACCAAAGGGGAACCGGAATGTAATGTGGTGCCCCCTTGTATTGTACTTATCTATTTATTTATTTATATACGCTTTATTGTACGCCAATACATGATTAATATATCTACATACACAGAGCTTACATATATGTGCAGTATAATGGGCCTTATTGTATAAAGCAATTTCTACCAGGCAACTTTTGGATGGATAGAATTTGAAGGACGAAAAGGTAGTAGTAGGCGTAGGTCAATAAACTTATAAATACATACACATATAGGAACATAATTACAAAAACACATACATATAATTATACACACATAAATATACATATATCATACATAAATACACATATAATACATACATACAAAAAAATACATACATATATAAAAGAGTAATGCAAGTAAATAATAATGTTGCAATTTATAAAAACTCCAACGCTAATAGTGTACTTGTAGTCACGGGCTGATCTCCGCAAGTTCACGCCAAGTGCGCGGGTTTTGCGTGTGGGTGGGACTCTCACTCGAGCCAACCGATCTCTTCCAAGAACGCCAGCAGGCCCACCTGTTATGCAGAGCTTAAGGGATTGATCCTGGACTCCCGAGATGCCTTGCCCTGTAGTTTCTGACTTCCTCGTAGCGCAGGATTAGATGGCTGACTGTCTCGTCCTCAGCCATGCAAGCCCTGCAACCGGGACTGTCTGTAACAATGATTGTGTGTAGGTGTTTGTTTAGGAGACAATACCCCTTAATGACACTCGTACTGAGCAAGCTGTAGTAGGCCTCGATGATTGATGATGATGGGCATGTTTGCATAATATTTTCAAGATATCAATGTATATTTATAACAATATGAATAGTAAATGATTGTCTGTACTTTTGTGTTTTCTTTATATTAGTCCATTGAAATGTTACATTTGGGTGTGCAAAAGTCAGAGGACGCTATTTTATTTTTTAGATATCAAGGGGACTCCCCCCTGTAAAGCTAAATCCAAGTTTGTGGGGTCCCAACCCTTATGGGTTTTCCGCCATCTATTCATCGCACAAAAAGTTTACGACAAAATTTTTGTCGCAAATAAATTTCTCTACAACTTTGTACTATTACTTTTTGTCGTAGAATTAAACATGAACAAAGTTATTAAGAATTAAGAAACAGATAAAAATTTGATAACGAATTCCCTTTAAAGGGTTCTAATTCTTTTTTCTGATCATTTTACAGTAAAATTCATTAAAGCATTTTGCTCGAGATATAGTCCCAATGGACTATATCTCGTAGAGAGTTCTTGTGCTAGTCAGTTGGCAAAACGTTCCTCCTGGAAAGCGAACACTCGCTGGTTCGAGTTCTGTTCTGCAAAGACATTTTGCGATTTATGTTGTAAAGTTATTTGTCTAGAGGGCCCTAGGTATCCGCGGTGCACTTCCCTGCTGGCAGAAAGGTGAGACCCTGTGTCCCCTCCATGCCTCGGAGAGCACGTTAAGCATTCGGTCCCGGCCTTTCTTTTATTTAAGATGCTAAGTTTATTAGAAACAAATAGTCATTGTCATGAAGTCTTTTGATCGGTGTCCTAAAATAACTTGTTTTGTTTTACAGCATTTGTTCGGTTCGATTCCCGGTTCACACAGTGTTTATTCAAAAATCTAAGAAAACAGTTATAATTGTTTTTAAAAGGCAGACTTATTACAAAATAATTTATCACTTACAGTACATACCCGATAAGAAGCACTTTAATTATTTAAAACTAAATTACTATGCATAGCATGTATTTATTTATAGGAGACTAATACTAAGAACTCACAAAGGCTATTGAAACTCATTAATTGGCCTTCGTTCAATTCTTTCTTATGACCTCTGTGCTGTTACCTACATCTATTTGACAATGATCAGTATAAGCTTCTTCTTTTTTAAAAACGTGGCTCCCGATGATTGCGCCAATGTCAAGGTAATGGTCGATTAGTTGATAGTCCTGCACAGAAGAATTAGTTATTCCTAACTAGCTCCAGGTGCAGGACAAGAAACGTTGTTCGGTATGTGAGTGTCTGGAACCCGATTTTTGCGGAGCGCCAGAGGTAACCTAAAAAGCCACCTGCCACGCGCTCAGCAAACATCGAACTCCCAGTAAGAACTACCCTCAAACAGTTTCGTTTTATTCTTAAGCTGACTAGAATCTCTATCGTGTCAAAAAGGCGATTGAGATGTATTTAATCATGTACCCACCGAAGTCTTACAAAACATTTATTTTATACCGCATTTTTTAAAATGTCAATATAACAATATTTTATACTTACCTCAAATAATGAAAACGGTATTTTAGAATCTCTTGGGTATGTACTAAAAACATATTGTCCTTTTAGGAATAAAATGTATGGTAAAGTAATGCCTGTTAGGTTGTTCTCTCTGAGACACCACCACTACCGAACCAGCGAAAGAATACTTTTCTAATGGTTATTTATGTACTTACTTAATTTAGTATTTGTAGAATAGTACTTCACAAAATTGTAAAATTTTGACATTCATATTATGTGCTCTTTATGTGCCTAAACTGAATAAATGAAATTGATTCTTGAACACTGTACAAAAAGTCACAGTGTTACTTAATTTTAAAATTACTAGTGCAACGTAGTCTTGACGAACGTTCGCACTCGACGGAAAATAAGACGCCAATGATTCTAAAAACTACCTGCCACGCTCCGCTGTGGTAGAGTGGGGGGCCTGGTGGGGTAGCCGGATGTGCAAGCGAGATACTTACACATATTTAGGGGGTATTAGGTGAGAAAGAGACAGAAGAAACCGGAAATACGACGAGCGCCATTCTCAATCAAGTAAGCTTTAAATAACGGTCAAGTGTTTAATAGACTATTAGTGCCCAGACATTTTTTTTGGAAATATTTCACCCTACAAGCAATGAAGTAATACGAGTAGACTTCATTTACGCTTACAATTTCGTTTATTAAAAAAAAAAATGAAATATATTAAATTTGCATTTAATCGACAGTTTTTGATATGTGACAAAATACCACAATTATTCCCAATCACATAACCGCCCACAATTAGAGATTTTAATATTTTTATCCAAAAACATGTGTGAACGACTGTACCTCATTTAACGTTAGTATGAAGAAGTTTACAATTAAATTTAATGGTTTTCTTGGTCAAAAGTCAAGCGAAAATTGGACTGATATTGGGCACTATTTCAAGCACATTTTTTAAGCCGTAAATTGTACCTATTGCTCGTTGGGTATTCGCGTAGTGAAGTGAGTATGCTGGGCGTAAAACCTACGCCCAGCATACTCACAGAACGAAGCCGGAGTTATTAGAGCACCGTTTTTTTCTTTTTGGGCACCATTTGGCATTATTTGGGCACAATTTTTTTAAGTATGAATTATGGTTGAAGCATACACAGATTCCACAAACGGAGGTGAGTATGCTGGGCGAAACGTTCGTCCAGCATACTCATCGAACTATGGCTGTAATTTCTTAAGTATAAGAGCACTATTTTTTTCCTTTGGGCACTAATTAGCACTATTTCAGAACAATTTGTTGGCATTCATGAAATATCAGGATTCCATGGGAGTATGATGGACGAAGGGACACCTTTCTACGTACGTAGTTGGAGCCTTGTTCTATACTTCCATATCGCCTATGGGTTATGGTGGTCCGATGGTGTAGTCGCTTCACGGAACATATCAAAGTTCGTACCTAATTTTTAGAGAGTAATGTTTAATTGTTATATGTTTTTTTGGGATTTTATGGCTTGGTTTCAAGATCTTTAAGCCAAACCCTTTTAATTGTAAACACCTACCGTGTTACAGGTAATTTTTAACAATGGCAATCATGTTCAAATACTACCAACATTCAAAAACAAATTCTCCATGACTCATCGTATCGATTAGTTTACCGCGCAGAATCCAAAACTTAACTACATTAGTCGCACTGATCGTAATAAGACGTGAAACGGGTTTAAGTCCAGAATTTTCATTTACGGAAGAGAAAAATACATAACTTGAGTGCCAAAACAATATTTTCGACTAATATTGGCAAATTCATTTATAAAAAAGATGTGGGTTGCAAAACCATAATATTTTTTTTTGGTGAAATTACGAGCACGAAAGAATTTATTTTTCCGTAAATTTTTGTATTTGGAAAGAGTAAAGAGTAAATTTGTTAAAACGGCGTCTTTAAAGTGTATATTTAATTCCAAACCAATGCATAAGACGGCACCTGCCGTTCATAATAGTTGTTATAAATTATTAGAGTGTACGGAATCGGAAGACCATTTTAATTGTTTATCTTTGCCACCTGATATTGAAAAATGTCACTGCCAAGAGAGTTCCACTTCAGTCAGGTGAGTTTAATTTATGGTAATAATTTTTTTTATGTTTATAATTAGGCGGGAGAATATTTTTTTTGATCTCAGACTAGAAAAGACGAAGCTGTGATTGACGTGACGATGACGACGCAATAGCAGGATATGTAGGTATGATAGGGTATGATCAGTAATTTTTAGATCCTGCTTAAGTAGATATAGGTACTAACCTACCTATGTAGGTACCTATAATATTATAAAAAGTGGAGGTTTCAAACTTAATCGAGTAAATTTTCAAAGAGATTGGTTAAAAATCATACAAATCCACTTCCTGGAAATATAATATTGTGATGTAATCAAATGGTCGGAGTTGCAAGCTTCGTTTCCCGTCTGTCTGTTCTGTCCCTATGTAAGTATGCTTAGATCTTAAAAACTACGCAACTGATTTTGATGCAGTTTTTTTGATAGAGTGGTTCTCGAGGAAGGTTTTAGTATTTAATTTGTCACGAGCGAAGCCGACGGCGTCCGCTCGTTTTTAATTAATTAATATTTTGCATAGATTAACGTGTTCAACGAAAGGCTGAATTTAAGAAAAAATAACCCTGCCAATTGCGAGACTGCTCGCGCGCAATGGATTCCGTACCAAAACGGCAAAAAAAAAATCACGTTTGTTGTATGAGAACCCCCTTAAATATTCTCTGTCATTCTCTCTCAATTATTCTCTATTAATTATTCATCTTTAAAAAAATTATCTTTCTAACTATCACGGTTCACGAGATACAGCCCAAGACAGAAAAACGGACGGACAGCGAAGTAAAAAAAATAACAGGTTTTTATGCATACCTAAAGCCACAGAAAAGTATTTTAGCCACAAAATAGTATTATAGCTGAAGTTGAGTCAAAAGCGTGGGATTTGTTGCTCAAAAGGTCACGAGTTGAACCTCCATTATTGCCTTTATATATATTTCTGAGAGACAAATCCGCCTCATACAGACACCGGGAAGTTTTTTAAATAGTGTTTTAAAACCATAGAGCATTATAAGTTATACTACCGGACCTCCGCGGCTTCACCCGCTTGACAAATTATATACACAAGCTTTCTTCGAGAACCATTGGTGAAAACCGCATCAAAATCTGTTGCGTAGTTACAAAGATAGGCATACTTGGGAACGGGAGCAACTTTGTTATATACTATGTTATGATACGGAACCTTCAACATCAGTAAAATCTAGTCAGGCCCGTCTTAGGATGGGTGACCATTTCTCTAGAAAATGAGACTCCTCCGTGCCTCGGAGAACACGTAAAATCGTTCGGTCCCGGTTGTCATACAAACATCTATGGCAGTCGTTTGGGGTAGTTGAAATCCTAAATCAAAAACCCTCGCGGTCTAATTACAGAACTTCGATATCGCCCATGAGTTGTGAAGGTCAGATGGCAGTCACTTCACGGAAAATATCAAAAGAAGTTCAGCTGAATCGTAGTAAAACTGGAAAGCCAACCCCAACTGAGTTGGGAAAAATCTCGGTGGATGGATGTGAGGACACCTTCATAGAAAATTTCTAATAAAAATTTATTTTACCTATAAAACACTGATACTGATCTGTGCCGGAGGCTTCGAGGAGATGGAAAACAGAGGACGGACATGATGAAACTAATAAAGATTAAAACATACTGGTGATACTGGTCCTTCACATACGACGTATGTCATGCGACGTGGGAGACAGCGACACACTGGCCCTACGTCTTACGACGTCTGACGTTTACGTTATCTACGCGCTATGACAGCGTCGTACGCGTGGGATAGCATGGGAACACGTGAATCTGGCGTGAGACAGCGTGGTGAGTGACCAGTGTGTTCGTTACCATACAAGTTGTATAGGCCAGATCCTGTTCAGATTCTGCCAGATTCTGTACGTCGCATGCGAATGAATGTGATGAGTTTGGTAGTCCTTACATCCGCTAGTCCTTGGAAAAAAATTAGGCTAAATAATGTCATGACGAGGTCAAAGTACTTAACTAAATTCATTATTTTTTCTTTGTAAAAATTTGCATTGTAATCGTTCGCTAACTGAATCATACCATAGACACTACTTAAACTGTTTTACTAGGGTTCCGTACCCAAAGATTAAAACGGGAACCCTATGACTAAGACTCTGCTGTCCGTCCGTCTGTCACCAGGCTGTATCTCACGAACCGTGATACATATTATTTAGAAATTTTCACAGATGATGTATTTCTTTTGCTATAACAACAAATGCTAAAAAAGAGGGGGGGCTTCCATACAACAAACGTATTTTATGACATTTTTATAGATAACTAGCGGATGCCAGCGGCTTCGCCCGCTTGACAAACTTTTTTATTTATGAACCGATTGAAAATCAAACCTTAAATGTTAAGTTGAATAAACCACAAAGCATTACTGAAAACCGCAAATTCAAATCAAAAATTCTAATCGGTTAAGCCGTTTCTGAGATTAGCGTGTTCAAACATTCAGACAAACAGACAAAAGTTCTAAAAACCATTGTTTTGGGTTTTATTGCGTTCATAAAGGCCCCCATACAACAGTTTCTCTATTATATCTTCTATTATTATTCTCTATTATACCATACAAATTCATCTTAAGATACGAAAATATGAAATATTATTTATTAATTTCGTCGTGTGTGATAGTCCATTGAATTGTAAGGCGAGCGATATTGTATCTTAAGATAAAATATTATAGTATCTTAGACGTGTGCAGCGCCCCTTAGTGAACTCCACTGCGGGTGACGTAACCTACGACAAACTTATTATTTGCGGTTGGTACAGTAATCGGGTCTAGGGATCGAACCGCAAAATTAAGTTTGCTTTTTATTGTATATACTTTTCCTAGATAAAAAGTAAGCCGGTAGGTGTCCAGGATATTAAAGATTAATTATACTACCAAGTTTCATCGTAATCGAACCGGTAGTTATTGCGTGATTCCTGAACAAACAGACAGACGAAATTTTTTTAATCACATTTTTGGGTTCGGTGTCGGTCTAGTAACACCCCCTGCCATTTATTTTTTATATATTTTCAATGTACAGAATTTTCACTTCTACAGATTTATTATAAGTATAGATATATATGGTACGGAACCCTTCGTGCGCGAGTCCAACTCGCACTTGGCGGGTATTTTATAATAAAATAATGGTACCTTGTATTGACTGTCACGACAAAGCAACTGTACAAAATCGATTGATTCAATTTGATTCCTATCTACGTCTATATAGCCAAAGTTCTGTGGGTATCGTATTAACTGTATTTTGATGCAAAGGGTAATAAATATCTAATATTGGTTTTGTAAGAAGAAAGAAAGAAAGAAGAAAAAAAGAAAAATGTGTTTATTCTTAAACAGACATGGCGATACCCAATACCCAAGTAAAATATTAGAAGTTAAGGACAGGAAAATCGTAGGTGTATGCTAGTACACGCCACATCTGCGTAGAAATTGGTCTCCTCTCAGCTTATGCTGACGTGGGCAGACCCACATTTGCCAGCGCTCGTTTTCAGAGGAGGCCAGTGACGTTGTAAGTATTTTTTGGTTCTTTCACACGTAACGTCTAACTGCCTCGGTGGAGCTGTGGTATGTTATTATCAATCATCATTCACCGAGCCTTTTGCCAACTCAGTTGAGGTCGGCTTACCAGTCTGACTGCGATTCGGCTGAACATCGATATTTTTCGTGAAGCGACTGCCATTCATGACAGACGGGCGATATCGAAGTTCCAAGTAACACGTAAGCAAGATAACAGTACACATTTAGAACATTTTACAGTTCAAAGATGAATATAGTTTGTATAAGAGCATTGGGAATAGCTAAATGCTGAATTAGATTGAGTTCGGACCCTTAAAATTCTTAATGCTTAATAAATTCTGTTTTTCTGTCCTTCCTTTCTTTAGGCTTAATAACCAATCACCGTAAGATTATTATACAGACGTTATTTAGCTTTACGCATTCCAGGTGGCTTAAAGCTGAAAAACAGCCCCGTCGGCAGCATTTATCTGAATAACCATAACCTGTATTGCTATTATTAAAGCAATACTAAGCTAGTAGCGTTTGAAACAGCTATTTTCTGAATAAAGTATCACTTTCTGAATAATTGTTTTTATTTTATCTTTAAACTGAATAAGATTCTATGTTTTACTAATTATTCAGCTGCTGAATAAACAGCTATTATTTATGCTTTTATTAAGCTTTTTTCTGTATAATAGAGAATTTGAAACTAACTTATTCAAATTGGAGACCACATTGGTATTGTTATAGCGCCCATAGCTTAATACCAGCTTAATGAAAATATTTTTGTACCTCGTATTTATTTTTCCGTTGTTTGTATTATGGATTGTTTGTTGCCGTGCGATAAAGTGGGTTCCGTACCCCAAAAAAATCAAATAGAATTGCGATTCACGCAAGAAGATCAGAGTGCAGCTGATGGCAGCTGTACAGATACCGAAGAAGAACAATGTACCGAACAATAGCTTCCTTGGCCGCATTCTACCGTATTTACCACGGCGAGTGTTCTGAAGAGCTCTTCAATCTGATCCCACCCTCTTCCTTCCGATCCCGAACGACTCGTGCCGGGCAGAGATGCCACCCCCACACAGTGGATAGCATGTTCGCGAGAACCGAACGTTTTAAACGTTCGTTTCTCTGCCGAACGATAGTGGCCTGGAACGCCCTGCCTGTGCACGTGTTTCCTCCCACATATAATCCTGGGTTCTTTAAGCGGAGCGTGAAGAGGCACATCAGTAGGTCGTCAAGTTGAGGGCCACTCTCAATAGTAATGTGTGCTGTGAGAGTGGCCCACAATCGCTAGACGTCGTCACGACTTACCACCAGGCGGGCGGCGTCAATTTGGCGAACCAAACATAAAAAAAAAAAAAAAAAAAAACATGAAAAATTTGATATTTCGAGAAAAAATTAGAAAATGGGCTGTCGAAAAAAAAATCACACAAGTAGCGCTAAAGGATTTAGCAGAAATATTAAATCAAAGATTCTCAGACATTTTACCTAATGATCCAAGGACAATTTTAAATACACCGAGAAAAGTCCATATAAAGTCTATTGAGCAAGGTGAATACTGGCACAATGGCGTTATAGAGCCACTTAAAAACATATTGAATAACACAAACGTTGTGCGTGAAAACATCACTCAATATAAACATGGATGGTCTTCCAATTTTCAATAGTTCCAAGAAAGAATTTTGGCCAATATTGTGCAACATAGATGAAATAAATGAACCACCATTCGTCATCGGTATATATTATAAAACATATACATTTCATTTCTGAAATGATTATTTTGTTAGCAGAAGGTATTACAGTACAAGAAAATAAAATTAGCGTTACGATAAGATGTTTTATTTGCGACTCTCCAGCTAGAGCGTATGTAAAATGTAAGTAAATTCTATATTTGAAATTTAAAATAGTATAAAATGCGAAAGTAAATACTCTATTTATAATGTCTGTTACATTTTCACCCCTAAACAGCTAAATTTAAAATAGTATAAAATGCGAAAGTAAATACTCTATTTATAATGTCTGTTACATTTTCACCCCTAAACAGCTAAACAGATTTTGATGATTTTAATATAGATGTTCTGCTGATTTGAGTCGGTGTCTGTTTTGTTCAGCATATTTGTTAATTCTTCTCCAGCCTCTTCATAGGTTTGAAAATTGTTTCGTTTTAAGGAATAACCAATCGAAAGCCAATCTGCGCGAGGTTGGACCTCGCTGTCTTTACTTAATAAATCCGCATTGTATCGTGGCCAACGCAGCTTTCCTTTATTCTCCCATTAGGAGGGTACCGTACATAATTCTGAGCGACCCTTACGACGTGTGGAAACGATTTTAAAGGACATTTTCCTGAAACGAAATGTAAATGATCGTTACGATGCAATGATACATATTTTAATGTAGGTGCAACATAATAAATAACGGAACACACCGACTGTAAAGTTTAGCTAAAAGGCTAAACTTTACAGTCGGTGTGTTCCGTTATTTATTATGTTATTTATATTGTTTACTGTTTGGTGACGACTCAGCGACTCACGATCACGACTCTCGTCGACTGATTTATAACTTATCCACTCACACGGCATACCGCCACGGCCGCGGCCGGTGGCGCAGCGGCGCCACAGCTCCCGTGCACCGCTCACCTTTTCGTACAATTTTTGCCGCTTGGCGGAGTGTCAACTGTCGAGTGACCGAAACTCGGCTCGTATACAAAAAGTTTCTATGAACTGATAGTAACTGAATCATGATGTTATAGGTATCAAATTGTTCGTAAATAATCACACTTTATGGTTAATTCAATACAAACTAGCAATTTAATAGATTTTATCCCATTTTAATAAATGTATGAATTTTTCAGACAGCATTTATACAAATTACCTACTATTGATTTCATCATCAAAACAAAGACCCTATAATTTTCAATGTAATCTACAAGAAATTCCACATTATAAAAGATTTTTATTCGTTCGATTAGAGAACCCTAAAAATCTGAGTAATGTAGAAATGTATAACTATATATAATTGTTATTCAGAAGTTAGTGCAATGAGACTACTCTTTTTCAAGTTATAGCTTAGTAAAAAGAAATGTGTGCACCTTTATTCAGCAATATAAATCAAAACATCGATCGCCATTAAAAACCTTTGTAATTTATACCTACAAGGAATTTCCGAGATCACCAAAATGCTGAATCTTACAACTGCTACATTTTCAACTCGATTCATGTTATTTTGTAGGATTAAAATTGCTATCATTAGCTATTTGGTCACAATTAAGTACTTTTGTCAGACCTAGTATGTATTTAAATACTATTTACTTTCAGTTATCTTGATTATTCACGCGGCGCGTAATCAGTAATGAAATAAAACACATACTATTCACGACAAAATTACTTGCGCACTAACAAATTGACTATAAGCAGACCTCAAACTACTTACAAAATAATATAATAAATTTACTTACCGATTTTATGCACTATGTCAAATCATAACACTTACATTTTGACATCGACATTTTAATATTTATTCGAATCAAATTCTTTAATTTAACAATTTGTATGAATATTGTTTGCATAAATGTGAACAATATTTTAATTGCTTACTGACTGCTGAATAGCATAACCAATTCGACTAAGCTGAATAACTCTGTTATAAGAGCTTAATAATAGCAATGTGACCTGTTATTCAAAAGTTATTAAGCTAATTGTACCGTTATTAAGCTCCTACTCAGATGTTGTTCAGATGTTGTTCAGCGTTAAGCATTCAAAATTGGGGCCCTTTTTGCTTGAATAACAGCTGAATAGACGGTTACTCAGACGTTATTCAGCTTAGTATTCAGCTTAATGCTCTTGACATTGCTCTTACTCGATCTTTATTCAGCACGTCTGTGTTACTTGGGTCTTTAGTTAGACCGCGAGGATTTTTGTTTTAGGGCTCCAACTACCCCTAACGACTGCCATAGATGTTTGTATGGCAACCGGGACCGAACGGCTTTACGTGCTCTCCGAGGCACGGAGGGGTCTCAGTGTCTTAAGAAATGGTCACCCATCCTAAGACCGGCCTGAGTCGATGTTGCTTAACCTTTGCAATGTCTCCAGTATTAACGCGTCTGTACCGCCTGTCATACTCTTCAGGGCTCGTGCCGGAGGTCTGGAAGGAGGCGAACGTACAACCGATCCCCAAGAAAGGGGATCGGCCCGATCCAGGCAACTATCGACCCATAGCTGTCACCTCAGTCATTTGCAAGGTGCTTGAGCTCCTTATAAATAAGCAGCTCATGCAATTCCTAGAGGATCACTCGCTAATCAATGATCGACAATACGGCTTCAGGCCAAAGCGATCAACGGGTGATCTTCTGGCATTCGTAACGCATGTCTGGGGTGGGGCTATGGAAAGGCACGGCGAGTCCTTGGCTATTAGCCTGGACATCGCCAAAGCCTTCGATAGGGTTTGGCATGCTTCGCTCCTTTCCAAGCTTCCGGCATATGGTCTACCTCCTCAACTGTGCAGCTGGATTGCCAGCTTTTTAAACGAGCGCCGAGTGCGGGTCCTCTGCGATGGCCAGGCTTCTCGCTTCTTGCAAGTGAATGCCGGGGTACCGCAGGGGTCCGTACTATCACCAACTCTCTTTCTTCTGCATATCAATGATATGCTATCCCTCGGGAACATTCATTGCTATGCAGATGACAGCACACTGCACGGGAGTTACTCGGTTCGTCCGACGGCGGGGCGATCTGAGATTGAGGAGGAGAGACGACGACTCGTGCCTGATCTCGACCGTAACCTCGACAGTATCTCTCAATGGGGTACCGAGAACCTGGTCGAGTTCAATGCCCGCAAAACACAGGCGTGTGCATTTACTGCGAAGAAATCCCCTTTCCTTCCCCTACCCTCTCTTCAGAATGCATTATTACCAATGAAGGACAACCTTGATATCCTTGGCATAGACGTTCGTCGAGAGCTCAATAATAAAAACTACATCGAAAGATGTATAGGGCTAGCTTCGCGGAAACTAGGAATACTGAATAAGGTAAAGAGATTCTTTACACCGGACCAGAGGTGTCTGCTGTACAAGACGCAGATTAGACCCTGCGTCGAGTACTGCTCTCACCTCTGGGACGGCTCCGCGAAGTATCTGCTGGACGCTCTCGACGCTATGCAGCGACGGGCTATCCGTATTATAGATTGTCCGGAGGTAACGGGAAGCCTTGGCCGCATTCTACCGTATTTACCACGGCGAGTGTTCTGAAGAGCTCTTCAATCTGATCCCACCCTCTTCCTTCTGATCCCGAACGACTCGTGGAAGAGATGCCACCCCCACACAGTGGATAGCATGTTCGCGAGAACCGAACGTTTTAAACGTTCGTTTCTCTGCCGAACGATAGTGGCCTGGAACGCCCTGCCTGTGCACGTGTTTCCTCCCGCATATAATCCTGGGTTCTTTAAGCGGAGCGTGAAGAGGCACATCAGTAGGTCGTCAAGTTGAGGGCCACTCTCAATAGTAATGTGTGCTGTGAGAGTGGCCCACAATCGCTAGACGTCGTCACGACTTACCACCAGGCGGGCGGCGTCAATTTGGCGAACCAAATATATATATAAAAAAAAAATGTGTTAACATTGTCGATTACCACTAGACCACGAGCCCCTCATGTATGATTATGTTATTATTATATTATTAGGAATCAAAAGCAGAATAAATTAAAGGAAAGGGTTATTCACAAGAAATAAGTCAGGATTTTATACAAAACTATCCATTACATTTATAAGCTTTAACAGTAACAATTACACAAATTTTATTTGCAATATCCGATACTAACGTGAACTACAAATAGTGACTCTAAATAGGGTCGGGTCACATGACCTTTATAATAACCGACAGCAATTACTTAAGACATGTTATCGCTACGAGAGTTGGAAAACGACTGTCCGTGTCCGATCTATTCTTGACGCTACGTACGTTTTTATAGGAACGGAGGGGGGATATGCCGTGTGCTAAACTACCCCCTAACAATATTATACATTAATGCACTAGCAGATCATTGATCTGATGCGTGCATATCTGCATACTGCACTAGTGTTTTATGGTATTATATTTTCAAGTGTTTATCAAGTCTGTTTTTGAAACTGTTCACTGTTTGTGCACTAATTACAGTCTCAGGTATACTGTTCCACATAGTCACTACGCGATTTGGCAAAAAGTGTCTTCTAGGGTTGCTAACAGAAGAAGACCTATCGAGCTTCAATAAGTGGACTCTCAAATGGGTATTTGAATTCAAGCTGTAGATGATCCCAACTTACTGCCGTCCCTAAGGTCCGGTTCCATTCTCGGGTCGAATAAAATATTTGTGTGAACCATAAAATCAAAATCAAAATCAAAATATCTTTATTCATGTAGGTCACAAAGTAACACTTATGAACGTCAAAAAAAGAAAATGCTTCTACATTTATATTTACCTAAAGAACCTGGCAAGAAAAACTCACGGCCACTCTTTTTATTCGCCAGTAAATACAATGATTCTGTAACAACAATAAAAAGAGGGCAAGGGCAGTACGTGACCATGTGTGGACCAAGTGAACTTAAAAATTATGGATCTCTGTTATTCACAAAAAAAGTCAAATACTAGTTAAAGGTGCCACATAATCTCTAAGTACCCATACCTAACAATATCATAATAATAATAATTTAACAATAATAAGTGAGTTTCAGCAATAAAACAACATTTCAAACAGAAGTAGTCCCTATGTAGCTTGAGTGATGAGCAAGCAACACATTGCCATTTCTCTGTATCGTTTAGATAATCCTTAATAGTATATGTATAATATGCCTTTTTAGAAGGTGTGTCTTAACAGCCACTTTGAATTTATTCAAAGGAAGGATCATAATGTTTAGAGGAATTTTGTTATAAAAACGTACACCAAATCCTGCAAAGGAGTCATGAACCTTCTGTAAACGATAATACGTCCCAACCAATTTATGCTTATTTCTAGTATTTATTGCATGTATGTCACTGTTTTCGCAAATCTGTGATGCGGCGATGCCTAGGGTTACACCCAGACCGGCCAGGAAGCAGGTGTACTGGTGGTCGCCGGAGATTGCAGAGCTGCGCGCAGCATGCATCTCCGCCCGCCGCCGGTACACCAGGTTTCGCCGGAGGCGTCGCCGCCCAGACGACGCGGCAGCCCGAGAGGCGGAGCTTTTTCAGGCATACAGGGAGGCTAAAGGTAATCTCCAGGAGACGATAAAGCGGGCCAAGACGGCGGCCCGCGAGGAGCTCCTGGAGACCCTGCAGCAGAACCCATGGGGGCGCCCGTACCTACAGGTCAGGGAGAAACTCCGACCTAGGGCGCCCCCACTGACCCAGAGTCTCCAGCCGCAGCAGCTGGAGCGGGTCATGGGCTCCCTGTTTCCGACGAGCGCGGAGGAGCACGTCCCTCCGCGCATGGCTCCGTCTCTGCCCGACGCGGATAGCACCAGCGAAGACGACGTACCCGAAGTCAGGGCGGGGGAGCTAGGTGCGGCAGTACTCCGGCTTAAACGCCGGAAAATCACTGCCCCCGGACCCGACGGCATTCCTGGCCGTGCATGGGTCCTGGCCCTCGAAGAACTCGGGCCTCGACTGATGGGGCTCTTTAGCGCATGCCTCGAAAGGGGCCAGTTTCCCAAGGTGTGGAGGACGGGGAAACTGGTCCTGATCCGTAAGGCGGGGCGGCCGGTGGACTCACCGTCCGGATACCGGCCGATCGTGTTGCTCGACGAGGTGTGTAAGCTCTTTGAGCGAATTATCGCGGAACGCCTCGTCGAGCATCTCACGAGTGTGGGGCCAGACCTGGCGGATAACCAGTTCGGTTTCCGTCGGGGACGCTCCACCGTGAGCGCGATCATGCGCGTGAAGAGCCTGACGGAGGAAGCAGTCTCGCAGGGCAAGGTGGTGGTGGCGGTGTCTCTTGACATCGCCAACGCGTTCAACACCTTGCCATGGAGCTGCGTTAGGGAGGCGCTCGTGTATCACGAAACGCCTCTCTACCTCCGTCGTATTGTCGGGGCCTATCTCTCGGAGAGGGCCATAGCTTTCCCCAGCTGGCTCGGGCCAGCTCGGCGAGATGTGTCGTGCGGTGTTCCGCAGGGGTCGGTCCTGGGGCCGCTTCTGTGGAACATCGGCTACGACTGGGTGCTGCGGGGTGCGTTGCCTAGGGGTGTCGGCGTAACGTGCTACGCCGACGATACCCTCGTCACGGCGCGGGGTGCAACGTACCAGGAGGCAGCACTCAAGGTCACGACGGGTGTTGCTCGAGTCGTGGGTCGGATACGGCAGCTGGGACTGGAGGTGGCCTTGCACAAGTCCGAGGTTCTGTGTTTTCACAGACCTCGGAACGGTCCACCAGAAGGTTCCAGCATAAATGTGGGAGGCGTTAGCATCGGCATCAAGCCCTCGATGAAGTACCTAGGGATCGTACTTGATAGCCGATGGAACTTCGGACCACATTTCCGAAGTTTGGTCCCCAAGGTGACGCAGGCATCGGTCGCGCTTTCGCGACTGATGCCCAACCTAAAGGGACCCAACGCCTCCTGCAGGAGACTGTACCTGGGGATCGTGCGGAGTATGGCCCTATACGGGGCTCCCGTATGGGCGGATAGGTTGGCGGTCAAGGGGAACGTGACTCTGTTAAACAGACCACTTAGAACCTTGGCCGTCAGAACCGTACGGGGGTACCGCACGATCTCCGGAGAGGCTGCATGTCTCCTAGCCGGGACCCCTCCATGGGACCTGGAAGCGAGAGCCCTTGCGTCATTGTTCCAATGGCGCAAGGAGGCGCTGGAGCGGGACCACAGGCCTGCGTCTCGAGAAATCGAGGACCAGCGGTCCCAACTCCGCCAGGATCTCATGGAGTCATGGAGGGTGCGACTTGAGCAACCCAAGGGGGGTGCCATCTTCATCGCGGCGGTGAGACCGATCATGGACGATTGGCTGCAGAGGCAGCATGGTGACCTCACGTACCGTGCGACGCAGATGGTTGCCGGGCATGGATGCTTCGGTAGCTATCTGTTTCGCATGCATCGTGAGGTCACACCCCGGTGTCAACACTGCGAGGTTTCCGACGACGACACAGCACTCCACACGTTGGTGGAGTGCTCAGCGTGGGCGAGTCAGCGCCGGGACCTCGTAGTGGGTCTGGGCGTGGATACCCTCTCGCTGGGGACCATGCTTCAAGCCATGGTATCCAGCGGGAGTAGGTGGAACGCGGCCGTGTCCTTCTGCGAGCAAGTCATGCTTGCGAAGGAGGCGGCCGGGAGGGAGAGGGAGCGTACCCTCCCCGCCGAGTTCCGTAGTCGGCGGCCAGGCCGCCCCAGACTACGCGACTACGCCCAAGACTATCGTCCTCCATGATCGGGGCCTGAGGACGGCGGGATCGCCACCCACCGTCCTTACAGAAGCAGGCTAGAAGGGTTGCGTGCTGCGGGGCCCTTGCCCCATAGCACGCAACCAGATTCACTCACTGACGCGGGATAAAACCCGACCCCAATGACGCGGGATTCTCGTCCCGACCAAACACCCGCAGAGACCACAGGGGTGGTCAAAGTCCGCCGGGCGCCACTGGACATACCCTCTGCTAGTAACCAGGGACGCCCGGCAACGGACGTTAGAGCGGCCGCGGCCTTGGGCCGCGGAATTAAAAAAAAAAAAAAAAAAATGTATGTCACTGTTTAACGAACATAATATTCGCATATATTGTATTGTATATAGATAGTGTTATGCAACTGTTAAATGCCTATTTCTTTAAATCTTTCTCTAAGAGAAACTTGTGCATTCAGTCATTCATTCCCTCGCCGCACCTTAACCTATTCCAATCGAGTAATTCTATTATTTATTGTATATATTTATATAATCATGTACCCATATTGTTATAATATTTTAATTGTTCCTTAATTGTATTAGTACCATTATTATTATTATTTGTTTCGGAGTTAAGGTGTTTTATTGAGCGAAGCTCAATCTTAGGCGACTCATGTATTTCGTTTGTCCGCATACTCCTCCTAAACGCCTGAACCGATCTCCTTTAAACTTACCACAGTGATAACGTGTGGTGTGAGGGTGGTCTAGAACAAAAAAAAATTATAATCGACATACCATCGAGGAATAATCACTAAAAAATCAAAATGAAAAATAAAAAATCGTCGTTGGAAAATTTTACACGTCGCTCAGTTTTTTGCAACAGTAGCATGTATTGCATACCTAGTTTGTATATGTATGTATTTAGAAATATTTAAGTATGTTTATCAGTCGTCTAAATCCCATAACACAAGCTTATAGCTTAGTTTAAGCAAGACGACGTTGTGTGAGAATGTCCAAAAATATTTATTTCAGCATTTTCAAGCTGAAATGCTGTTCAGTAGTTTGGAATGAGAAACAGACAGACACTGCAATGCAATCGAATCAATTTCGATCGTACGGTCTGACCATAATGGCCGCGTCCGTGACACATTGATTTTTTTCTATTCTGGGCACAGGGCGTCATGACATTCAGCCTAATGACTAAGTGATGAGTAATAAGTACTGGAAAGTAGGTAGGTACTTTCTGCTTTTACCCTTATTTATTTATTAATTTTATAGCCAGCCCGCAAAGCCCGCCCACATTGAATGTTTTTATGACGACTAGCGGAGAATCGCGTTAATTGAGCGGAGTTTACGAAGCTCTTTCTTAGACGACTCGTGTATTTCGTTCGTGATCGAACTCCTCCTAAAAACTGGACTGATCTTTTTGAAATTTGGCACGGTCATAGTGACCATCACCGTGAGTGCATATATCTGAATTCATAAAGATCGCTCCAGTCATTTAGGAGTTCGACCCGGATCGACAAACTCAGCTCAATTATTGCAACAGCAGAATGCATTACATACCTAGTTAAGTTTAAGGTTCCCAATTCCTGATGGATAATCTACCTGAATTTCTTGCTGGTATCTTCTCAGGAGAACCAACTTACCTAACCAGTGACATAAAATTGTAAAATTTTTACATTCATATGTGCCTAAAACTGAATAAACGAAATTGATTCTTTGATTCTTCTTCGACAAATTTCCCAATTCCCATCGTGTAAAGGGCGTTTTCACATTGCACGATAGCGACACACGATGGTGGTAAGTCGTGATGACGTCTAGCGATTGTGGGCCACTCTCACAGCACACAATACTGTACTTGCTTTTTTGTTATTTTGTTCTGATTTCGGTGAGTAACTCTATAGAGCTGTGAAATGATTTCCCTGTTTAACGTTGGTGGACTGTACTACCTACCTGTGGGCGTCCACGCTAGTCGAAAGTGATACGACAGTACGTCCAAATTTCTTTTCAAATAGAATCTATATTTTTTTAGTTCCGCGACCCAAGGCCGCGTCTTCTCTAACGTCCATTGCCGGGCGTCTCTGGTTAGAAGCAGAACGTATTTCCAGTGGCGTCCGGCGCACTTTGACCACCTGTGTGGTCTCTGCGGGGGTTTGGTCGGGATGAGAATCCCGCGTCGTTGGGGTAGGGTTTTATCCCGCGTCAGTGAGTGAATCTGATTGCGTGCTATGGGGCAAAGGCCCCGCAGCGAGCAACTTTGTATACTTCCAAACCGATGGATATCCGAAGTATATGATGACGATACGAAGTGCAGTAAGGAAATAGAAGCACTGTTTGAATTATTTGTCAGAGTCTCGACCATTTTGTCAGTTAGTCGATACCTTAATACGTAAAGAATGAATGATACGACGCGCTGTGCTTAAAATAGGAAAAATCAATATGTTACGGACAATGGACATTGACCAAATAGAATACCTAATGGTAATAACGACGCTGTAAGTCGCTGGTGTGGTCTACTATTTGTGTTGTCCACTAGTGTTTGTTTCGGAGTCTTTTCTATGTATATTATGTATGTATTTAGAAATATATAAGTATGTTTATCAGTTGTCTAGATCCATAAGCTTATAGCTTAGTTTCACAGAACATTAGAAGAGGTTACAAAGGAAATAGTTCCTGATTTGTACTACAACGCGTGACGCCGATTTTCCCTCACTCATAAACTCCACTATAAGCAAGAAATGTATAATTTTACATCTGCTTGTTGGTCGTCGTTTTTGTCTATAAACTACATAATACTATTGTAATAATTACAAAAATCATGGTATTTTAAGGTTTTTGTACTTACCGGTGAAAAGAAACATATGGTTGACATATAAGCGTTCACAATATGAGCGGCGCGCCTGCCTTGGCCTTAGGGCCCTTCTAACCTTCTCTTCTACTGTTCTGTGCTTAGTTTGGGTTAAATGACGTTGTTGACACAACGTCAAATGTCCAAAATGTCCAATGTCCAAAATTATTAAATTATTATTCTCTTTATTAAAACTTTACGCATATTTGTAACATTTTAAAATTAATTCATAAATATAGTTACCCACCGGCATTGAGTACAGGGACCAAGCTCCCGGCGGTTAGGGCTCCAGACAGGAACTTCCGCACAATACGGGCCGTATCCAACAGAATCGCCTTCTGTATCTGGCCCTTGATCCAGCTGCGTAACGCGAGCTTCTGTAGGCAGTGATCGAGGCTCTTCGCTATTAAGCCATGAGCAGATACGACTATCGGAACAATAATCATCGAATTCACATCCCACATGTCGACAATCTCGTCCTTTTTTCTGCTTTCACGAGATTCACGTCATGCGTAACAGTGATATCGACAACTATTGCAAGGCGTTTTAATCGATCTATTATCACTGTATCTGGTTTGTTGGCTATAATAGTCCTATCGTCCTATAGTGATAAAAGACCGAACCCAATACAATGTAGCATGACCATCTATATATAGAAATGGGGAATGTACCCCCTTAGCTCTCGAGAACTGCTTATGCTCCAATGATGGTTGACCCCTCTATGGATAGCCCTCGATCTGGAGGCAAGCCAAAAATTTTAAATTTTACATAGCCCTAAGGAGTCAAATGTTATAGGACAAAACCTTTGGCGTGGTGCGGCGCGAAGCACCGCGCAAGACACCGTACTAGTTTTCAAGAACTACCTCTAAAGTCATAGTTTAAGCAAACTCATTAAATCAAAATCAAAATATCTTTATTCTTGTAGGTCACAAAGTAACACTTATGAACGTCAAAAAAAGAAAATGCTTCTACATTTACATTTACCGCCAAATTCGCAAGGCAATAGGTATTTTTTTTTGCTTTATTGCTTTAAAATACAAAAATATATGGATTTGGTAAGGATTCATCTAAAAATTCAGTTTTTAAATATCGTTGTAACACGATACACTGGTACCGTTAGTTCGGTAGAACTGCGGTAGGTGGATCCAACGCTAACCTTAATAGCGCGATGTAGAAATTATGAATATGATATGAAGCAAAAATTCGATGTTGTCGGTAGTGGTCATCGTAGCCGTGTTAGGGAAAGGCCGTGGGTTTGAGTCCTGCCGATGACATCAGTTTTTGTGATCTATTTATAATTTCTTTTTCTTAATATTTTAAGAAAGCAAACTCTTTGCTTTAAAATACAAAATCACTAAAAACAGCTAAAAGTAGAATAAATCTGTGCTAATAATAATATAAATAATAATAAAGATATTTTGTGATAAAATTATAAAAAAATAATTTTATCACAAAATATCTTTCAGCTTTCAGGATATTTGTGTAAAATGGAATGCGAAAGGGAGCAATACGCTTTAAAACAACAACTGAAGTACATTCAACTTGCAAAATAAGCCAAATGGAAAATAACCTTTTACAGAATCAGATATACCTAAGCTTGTCTCGTTCCAACGTTAGCGCAGACTTTTGGCATTTGACCTCATTCGAAGTACATTGGCCTCTGGAAAATCGCCTTGTATAATATATGTCAGGATTCTACACATCGCCATCTATATTCACAAACTGTTTCTCAAACAAAACAGAGCTTATTGTTCAACTTACAGACTGGGGAGAATTTCTTTCGTCTGTACAAAGCTATCCTTATGCCAATTTTCATCAAAATCTGTCCAGTCGTTTGACCGTCAAGAGGTTTCAAACAAACAAATATACTAAACCTCTACACACTTTCGGATCTATAATATTAGTATAGGTTTATTTAGAAAAATACCCAAACTCCAAAACAAAGACCTAGATCGTACAATTATTTGACGCGAACAGTGTATCGAACCCGAAGGCATTATGTAACTAGTACCTTATACCAAAGGTACGCAATAAAATTAAATGTTACGTCATAAAAAGGCGGGCTTTGTCGGCCATTGATTTGTTTCAGGCACAGATATTTCAATACACTTTCATAATAATATGTACATAGGTACCTTTACCTAGAAGGCTGTGGTAATCGCGTAATTTAACACATTTCAAAGGTTAGGCAACATCTAGCCAAGCTGGTCTTAGGGTACGTGACCATTTCATGACATTTTGAGACCCCTCCGTTCCTCAAGGAGCACGTTGTCGCGTCATACGAACATCTATGGGTTATTTTATAACCTTTACTAGCTGTCCCGGCAAACGTTGTTTTGCCATGTTTATTTCTGGAAACATTTTTTTAGTTCAATAAAAATAACTAAGTATCGAAAGCGTTGTAGACAATGAAATCGCGATGGAAAAATAGGGGTTGATCGTAGAGGGTTGAAAATTCAGAGTTGTATGTATTTTCTAACGCTGTATCATAAAAAAATAAAAAAAATATCTAAAAAATAAGAAATGATAATTTAGGGATGAAAAATAGATGTTGTCCGATTCTCAGACCTACCCAATATGCACACAAAATTTCATGAGAATCGGTCAAGCCGTTTCGGAGGAGTTTAACTACAAACACCGCTACACGAGAATTTTATATATTAGATTAATAAATATTTTTGAGTTTGAGATATACTGGTCTAACTACAGACCATTGATTTCGCCTATGGGATGTGGAGGTTAGATGGCAGTCGCTTCACGGAAAATATCTTTTTTTTTTAAATTCCGCTGCCATGGCCGCTGCCGCTCTAACGTCTGTTGCCGGTCTCTGGTTCATACGCAGAAGGTATTTCCAGTGGCCAAAGCTGGGCATTAGCTCGTTAATACATTAATCGTTAATTAACGAAGTTAACACATCGAGTAACGGATTAACTTTTAAGTTAACTTAAAAATATGTTATCGGACTCGTTAACTTCCGTTACATTTCTCCAATTCCGTTAATCGTTAATCCAACTCCCGTGGTCGCGTTGTTTCTAGTCACACAGAGACCATACGTCGCAACATTCGCGTGTCCCGAAGACTACGTACTTGGAGTACAAACCGCCAAAGCCTAAAAACAATAAGTTCCACTAATTAGTGTTTCGTCCAAAAGGCAAATGCATCATCCAAATTAATGAAAAAACATTGTTTTTCAACATGCCTATTATACATACTCTGATAAGTATAATTATATACCCTATTACTAAGACTCCGCTGTCCGTCCGTCCGTCTGGCACCAGGACTGTATGTCATGAACCGTGATAACTAAAAAGTTAAAATTTGACAGATGATGTGAATGCGATGTGAATTGCGTGTCGGGCCACGCATGGAATAGGGCTCCGTAGTCACCCATAATAACCATAGCTCCTAGAGCGTTTTAATATAAAACTGACCTGTTAAGTTGAATATCTCGAAAACGGATACTTAAATTACCTGTAAGGGTGCTACAACAAAAAAACAAATTTTTAATAATTTTATTGTAGCACTTTGTCGGCGTAGTAAATACACAACCATTTTTTTAATTCTCGAGGCCGCGGCCGCTGCTACGTCCGTTGCCGAGCGCCTTTGGCTAACACGCAGGGAATTTCCAGTGGCGCCCAGTGAACTTTGGCCACCTGTGTGGCTTCTGCGCTGGGGTTTGGTCGGGTTTTATCCCGCGTCGGTGAGCCAAACTGGTTGCGTGCTGCGGGGCCTCGGCAATTCAGCACGCAAACCTTCTGTAAGGACAGCTAGTGGCTATCCCACCGTCCTCATGTCGCGATCATGGAGGGCGATGGCCTTGGTCGTAGATAAGTCTGCGGCACCCTCGCCTCACACTTCGGAACTCAGCGGGGAGGCTACTCTCCCTCACCCTCTCAGCCGCCACCTTCTCGAGCACGACTTGCTCTCAGAAGGACACTGCCGCGTTCCACTTACTCGCGCTGGAGGCCATGGCTTGAAGCATGGTTTCCAGCGACAGGTTATTGACGCCCAGACCCACTATGAGGACCCGACGCTGACCCGCCCACTCTGAGCACTCTACCAACGATGGATGCGAAACAAATACTTACCGAAGCGTCCATGCCCGTTAATAAATGTGCGTCACACGATACGTGAGGTCACCGTACTGCCTCTGCAGCCTCTCGTCGATGATCGGCGTCACGGCCGCAATGCCATAGCCATGCAAAGTTTCATGTTTACCGTTTGGGGGGAAAGCCGAGGACGGACGGACAGACAGATAGACGCACGGACATGACGAAACTGTAAGGGTTCCGGAATGGAGCTACTAAAACACAATGAAATCAATATTTCAGGGGACTCTCATATAATAAATGTGTTTTTTTGCCTATTTTTAGTACGGTTTTGTTGTTTCTAACTTGTTAACATCCAGAACCAACAGTAAGAAGATGCAATTGTTATTACGTGTTAACGGATTAAGATTAACGTTAACTTTAACGAAGAACGTTTAACGAAGTTAACTTTTTGAGTAACGGATTAGCGATTAACGAAGTTAACTATTTGATTTACGGTGCCCAGCTATGCCAGTGGCGCCCGGCGGTTTCCAGTGTCGCCCGGCGGGCGGAAAATATCTAAGTCAAACTGGAAAGCCGACCGAAGCTGAGTTGGGAAAAGGCTCAGTGAATGATGATTCTTATGCACAATTTTTGTTGCAGGAGCTGTCAAAGTTGGATACGCAAATCCTGGGCACATCAGCGCCACCTACCGCCAATGCGCTGTCGTGTTCTATCGATTTGCCAACTGACACGGTATCAGATGTGAGTCTTGTTTTTTATTATTTTTTAAACCTATGTTACAGATCCAAACACAGAGACGTTATACACCAACATTTCGGGACTCATTTGGTTGGTCCTACGCCTAATGCCGACCGCGATATATTTACCAGACGCTTATACGTTTGTTAGCAAGTTGACCCCTTACAATTGAAGATGGTTTTGGGGTCCAGAAATGTTGAGGTCTATACCACCTTATTTTTAAACTTCCGCCTTAACGTTTATTGCCGGACGTCCCAGGTATGCCTTAAGAAGGATAGCACCAGGACACCAGCAGACTTTGGCCACTTACTGAGGCGTATTTAAAGGTCGGGTATTATCCCGCATCTTTGAGGAGGTCGGTGAGTGAAATCGTATGATGGCAAAAGTCGACTTCAATCTACAATCAATGATAGCGCCATTTCACGTGGGAACTATGAAATTCTACCTACTCGTTCTGGGATATACTATCCCATATATATAATGAGAGGCTGGTCTGCTTTTATAAGGATGTCGTCCTGCACTTAATCTAAGAAGAATATACAACTTGATTGTTTTTCGTTGGTAGGTTGTCTTATCACCAGACAAGGCCGGATCCCTCATGTCCGTGCAGTCAGCACCTCCAGAGCCGAGGGAACGACCTGGAAGTTTACTGCTGGAGCTGCCACTAGCAACGGTTAGTACATAGTCGTCCGTAAAAAAATCGGCCGCACAAAGGGTTTCGTACCAAAAAGAAAAAAATCACGTTTGTTTTATGGAAGCCCCCTTAAATATTTATTAAATTTAGTTTTTTTTGTATTTGTTGTTATGAGGCAACAGAAATACATCATCTGTGAAAATTTTAACTTTCTAACTGTCACGGTTCATGAGATACAGCGCAAGACAGACCAACGAGACGGAGAAAAATCAGAACAAAATTAATTGCCGTTTTGGCATTGAACACTTTGTGCGCGGGTCGAGCGGTTTTTCTCTCAATGTTTCTCTCTCCAAAACCCCTACCTAATTTTTATTTTGTCTACAACAAAATTGAGTTAATCAGATCCATTTCTTTGGTATCCTGTTTCTTCAATCTCTCAACAACATAATTATCTGGACTTGATGCAACAGTATTATCTTCAATGGAAATGATCTTAATGATTAAGTTACTACAAGGACCCTAGACAGTGTCGAAATCCGTGTTATGGGTCCTTCCAGACATATTGATAGTGATTTAACAATAAAACGTCCTATTGACAGCAAGTGGGTGCGTATCTCTCAGCGATGTCCCCCACGGAACAAGAGGAGGACTCACTCCTGACTCTCTCGTCGGTCACAGCGCGCCCTCTACTGGCCGCGTCCAGGAAACTAAGGCCGCTGCCTGACTCCTCGGCCGAGTAAGTTTTTATCAGATCTCTTGCCAGATTCTTACTTACAGGCTTTACCTGTTGCTTTGTGAATCTGGCAGTGAAAGTACCTACCTGCCTAAGTGCCAGTTAATGACTTACATATGCTTACATAATATAAGCTTCCTTGTGACGTAAATGAATAAATATTTTGGTTCTTAAATTATTAATTTGGGTTCCTGATTTTGCAGTTTTTCAGAATGTTTAAGTAACACTAGCTAGGTAAGTTTAAGAATGGGTGACCATTTCTTAAGACACTGAGAACTCTTCGTGCCTCTGAGAGAACGTTAACCCATCGGTTTTTAAAAATCCGACTGGTCTGACTATTAACTTTCGATATCGCCAGCGGTTGAGAAGGTCAGATAGCAGTCGCTTCACGGCAAACATCGAAGTTTAGCCGCGAGGAGTTAGACTAGAAAACCGAACAACTACTGGTTTGGAAAAAGTCTTAGTGATAAGTAAAAATGCTCCAAACACAAAATGCGTTGACCAAACGCCAAGGAGCCAACCAAAAGAAATTAAAAAAAAACTAGTGCGGTCGGGGGATCCCCGTCAGGAACGAAGTTCTTTAAGCAACTGCAGGGGTTCCTTTTAAAAAAAGCGTACCCTATTTTGGCTTCTGCGGACCACCGGTTGGGAACCACTGATAAGCGTAACGTGACGATTTCTACTAAATCGCACTACCCGTAAGCCGCGTTAGAGAACTTCGTTCCAATAATTGTGTATTCGTTACTTAGCATTTTGTATTACGAACGTGGACAACGTTCCTTGATTTCAACCAGTTTTTCTTTATTTTCCAGGAGTCTAGCACCGCCAGACGGTGGTTACGGTTGGGTTGTAGTTTTCGGTGCTTTCATGGTACAGTTCTGGGTGGCTGGGCTATTCAAGTCTTATGGGGTCCTATACGTGGAGATTATGGAGACTTTTCCAGATTCCTCGGAGTCTGTGGCGTCTTGGATACCAGCGGCTTTGTCCACATTGTGCTTGGCTCTTGGTAAGTATATTATAGGACCTCAGCGGCTTCGCCCGCTTGACAAATTATATACTTAAATCTTCCTTGAGAACCACTCTATCTTTAATGTGTTAACTTTTCTCAAATAGCTGACCTTGAACCAGTGACTGTTCCCTATCCAGGAGGAACGTTCTATCAACTGACGAAGACACCACTAGTCCTATACATCGAAACTTGCGCTCAAATTATCGGTGTGCGATTTACGGTGTAGATACAGTGCCATCTACCATCAGTTTTGGAACTTACCGCTATGACATCAGAGACTGGTGTGAAATTAAGTCGTCTCATTTTAGAGTATTTTTTTGGTTCGAGTTTTTTTTTGCTTAGATGTTCGGACTGCAGAGATTTTATTTAGTTGTATGTAACAACTGTCCTAGGTGTTGGAAATATTGAAATTTTTGTAGTGCCTGCTAACGGCAATAGGCTTGCCCCTTATTACGTGGGACCAAAAAATTACTAGCAAAGAGTGCGTGTGTGTATGTGATATTGCATCTCTGGGAAAAAGGTGTTACGCCAACGCTAACCTTAATTGCACACACACACACACACACTCATATCACGCCTATATCCCAGAAGGGGTAGACATAGGTGCATTACACACCCACAATTTGCCAGTATTTTAGTCACACGTAATAGGGGGCCAGCATATTGCCGTCACCGGGCACACTAGAAAGTGGGTTATGTCCAAAACGGCCGAATGAATTTAATAAAAAGTAGCAGCTATATTGTAATATTGAAAAAAATATTGAAACCCTTTGCCTTGTGATGAAATGTTGATGAAAGGCAACAAAATCTTACGTGCCAGCCGCTGTGGCACAGACAATTAAAGTACTGGGAGTCTCGGTATGATGTCGGTATTGGTCATCGTAGCTCAGTGGTACGAGCATTCCTCTTGTTAGAGAAAGGCCAAGGGTTCGAGTCCTACCGATGACATTTAAGTACTCGTATTTATATCTTCCAGCGCCGCTATCATCAGCACTATGTGAGAAGTACTCGTGTCGACTGGTCGTGTTCATCGGAGGACTGTTCTGCGCTACAGGGCTAGCTATGTCATACTTCAGTACCGGACTGTTGCATCTACTACTCAGTTTTGGGATTATGACAGGTAAGCATTGCTGATCCCCGTGGCTCCACTCGTGTGAAATAAATTTTCAATAACTTAAAATACTAAGTATATACTTTAGGGCGGCAATTGAGAGAAAGTTAATGTTATTTGAGACTCCGACTAAAACTGACTAAACATGTAACGCGTCAAATCATAAAAAAATATTCTATGGTGCTTCAAAAAAATATGTTCGTAATAACATAAAAAGGCGGGAAGTACATATAGTATTTGCTTTCCTCGTATTCCAAATGAAAGAAGAGTGTTTAACTCGGGTGAAAACACCCATTTCTGACTCGAACTATTGGCGCTCTCACTACGTTCTAGCCAAAATATCTCGTCAGAAATGGGAGGCTTTCATCCCTTGATTAACAATCTACTATTATCGTTTTCGTTCTGTATTGTGTCGGAGGTACCAACCAAAAAAAAACTAAGCGCGCGAATTCTTTTTACCCTCAATATTTTTTTTCCTCTCAGGCAATGTATTTTGAATCCCTACTCCTAATCCTAATCCGCTACGCTCAGGATTCTACTTTAGAAACCCTCGCTTCGCTCTGAATTCAAAATAGCACTTTCGTCAACAATATATCAATTCTAACTTTTAAACTTTCGCGTTTCGTGTTAAAGTAAAATATATTAAACGCCAGTACCAGAAATTGTGAAATAAAACCAGCACGATCGTTTAAACGTAACTATGCTAATTTAATATAAAATATTACGCTATGGAGATACTTTTACTATAAATCAATAAGTTAACACAATAATTTAATACACGACTATGTTAATTTACACAATAACAACACAGTTTATCAACAGAAGAGATAAATAACACAATATCAAATATAATGGAATAAACTCACAGAGTGCACAAGATGCAGCAACCAGTCACCATAACTCCCGTAGGCAGAATAGAGGGCGAGCCTCCCCGTACCATCGGGTTTATTGGGCTCTAGCCCTGCCCTGTCCTGTGGGGAATAGTGTTGCCAACTGCGTAATGTTACCAGTACACTTACCTAATACTACATAATAATATAATTTTACTTCCATGTCATAAAATGGACAGATACGTTTGTACCGAAGTCTGGATGTTTCCTATGTATAATATGTATGTGTTATCTAGTACTCATATCACAAGCTCTGCTTAGTTTGAGACGAGATGGCGTTGTGTGAATTGTCCTAACATATTTATAATATCGTTTCGCTAACAATTATTTCTTAAAATTTTAGTACCTTTTATGAAATAGATAATTAAAATACGAGTATGTCCTACAAACAACTTCAACATTTCATATAAATTTAATTTTAATCTCTTGTCATAAAATCTGCTATTCTTTCTTTTAGGCATAGGTGGGGGTTTGTCGACAACACCGGGAATCGTAATTGTGTCTCAATACTTCGATAAACACAGGTTAGAATTTAACCTTACATCTTCTACTTGTAGAAATAGTTTCTCTGTCTGTAGATAACAAATTAACCAATGGAGGACGCTGACGTATTATAAAAAAATAGCAATAAAAAAACTTATTTCGAATACCGGAATGGGACCAAATTATTGTCAGAAGGGACCAAATTGAAATGAGACCAAATGGGAAGCAAAAACTTTCAATAAAAAAAAACATTCAAAACTGGTCCACACAGTCACAAGTTATGAGGTAACAACACACACACACACACAGATATCACGCCTTTATCCCCGAAGAGGTAGACAGAGGCGCATTATACATCCACATGCTTGAAATGGTAGGTACAAAATATTGGAAAATTAACAGTGTTATTAGGAATCAAAAGCAGAATAAATTAAATCAAAGGTTTATCTTATATAGAAATGGGGAGTGTAATTTTTGTCCCCCCTTAGCTCTAGAGAACTGCTTATGCTCTAATGATGGTTGACCCCTCTATGGATAGCCCTCGATCTGGAGGCAAGCCAAAAGTTAGCCCTAAGGGGTCAAAAGTTATAGGCCAAAACCTATAACGTGGTGCGGCGCGAAGCACAAGCCAGACACCGTACTAGTTCACAAGAAATAAGTAAGTCAGGATTTAATACAAAAATATCCACTGCATTTGTTAGCTTTAACAGTAACAATTACACAACTTGTATTTGCAATATCCGAACTACTCTAACTAGGGTCACATGACCTTTCTAACAACCGACAGCAATTACTTAAGACATGTTATCGCCTCGAGAGTTGGAAAACGACTGTCTGATCTATTCCTGACGCTACATTTTTATAGAAACTGAGGGGGGTATGCTGCGTGCGAAACTACCTCCTAACAGTATGTTAATAAATCGAATAGTTAGTTAAATAAAAATGTTAGTTTTTGACCGAGCGAGTGAAGCGTCTACATTTCGAGACTGGACAATTTTGCTTTCGTCTGTCTGTCTGTATATGTGTTCCGGGCTAGCAGCCATAGTTATTATCCGATCTTTACGAAACTTGGCACAAGTGTTCCTTGATTAAATACAGTTTTTAATCGTGAGTTTTTTGGAGTTTTTTGGATTGGGGGGAAAAAAGCTCAAATAATATTTTTCCGTTTTTCCGAGCCAGCGGCCTGATTTATTGCCCGATGTTCACGAAACTTGGCACAAGTATTCCTTTACTTGAAACAATTTTTGTCGAGTTTTTTTTCATTGGAGGGTGGGGTAATGATAATAAAAGAAAAAAAATATGTTCGCGAGGTCTACTGTTCGACCATATTTAATAAAAACGACATTGACAGTTTAAATGACTATTATATATTTATTGGTATCTCTTTTTAGAGCGTTGGCAAACGGGATATGTGTGAGCGGGACAGCAGCTGGCAGCTTTGTGTTTCCAATGTTGATAGAGAAATTAGTCGATATGTATGGACTCCACGGCACTGTATTACTTTTGGGTAAGTGTTCCAGGAGGAACGTTCCACCAACTGACCCAGACACCACTAGCACAAAATCTTTAATATTGCGATCATATTGTGTTAATATCGCCACTTAGAGCGTCGATACAGCGCCATCTATTAGCAGTTGAGGGAACTAACTTGTATGGTAGGCTGTGCGTAATGTTGCAATTACGTTTAGACACAGCTAGATGGTTCAGATGCCAATCAATGAGTATACTATTATTTTATAAACAATTAAGTTTGGTAACTTGCTCTTACAAAGGTATCAGTCGCTGGTTCGAGTCCAGCCCAAGACTATAGTTTGTGAAAATTATTTGAGAAAATATTAAACCACAAAATATGGCTTAAAAAAATCGGTTGTCTGTAAAGTCGGTTTACTGACGATAGTTGAACGTGACAACGTCATAACTGCCGAACGCGGAGGCCGATTGTCTCTTTGTCGTTCCGCGCTCTCGCTTGCACTTCAAGTCTTAAATGGAACGCCTCAGAGCGAGGTAACGCCTCATGACGTCATGTTTTTTCGGGCGTGCAGCCGGCTACATCGAATTATAAGACGTTGTCACGTCAATATGTATTCTTTAAATAGGGTTATATTATTATTTTTTCTAAGAAAATGAATATTTAGTTAGAAATTATAAATCACAAAAACTAAAATGTCATCGGCAAGACTCGAACTCGTCGACTCGGCCTTTCCCTAATAATTCTGGTAGATATCGCTGTGGCGACTCCTTAAGTCGCGATACTAACACAATATGATAGCAATATAGTCCGAGACGCCCAGGACTTTAATTGTTTGTACCACAGCGGCTGGCACGTAAGATTTTGTTGCCTTTCATCAACATGTCATCGCAAGGCAACTACTTTCTATTACTTTTTCAAAATAACAATATATCTGCTATTTTTTATTAAATTCATTCGGCTATTTTATACATAACCCATTATAAATGTGCCCGGTGACGGCAATAGGCTTGCCCCCTATTAAGTGGGACTAAAAATACTGGCAAATTGTGGATGTGTAATGCACATCTGCCTACCCCTTCGGGGATATAGGCGTGATATATGTGTGTGTGTGTGTATGATCGCAATATTAGAAACCTCACTTTAACTCATATGATCATCACCCAGGCGGCGGAATGCTCCACGTGTGTGTATCGGCGACCCTGTACCGCCCCGCGCCGGTCACCCCGTCCTCCCCACAGGAGAGAACCCCGGCTACCACCACCACTACGGAACATACCACGCTGTTACATGACATACAGGAAGGTATGTATATTGTATGAGCCGCGCAACATGACAATGAGATTGGCGGCCATGTTGGTGACGTCGTGCAATATCCGATACTGACGTTAACTACACCTAAACTAATCTAAATATGATCACATGACCTTTATAACAACCGACACCAATTACTTAAGACATGTTGTCACTACGAGTGTTGGAGAACGACTGCCCTATCTATTGTCGTCGCTCAGTTTATATAGGAACCGGAGGGGGGATGCCGCGTGCGAAACTACATCCTGACAACATAATATTCTTCACATGCTGCCTATAAATATATATGACATATGTGTAATCAATAATATTAGTACTATGTAAAAATTCCATATAGTCCGAGACGCCCAGGACTTTAATTGGCTGTGCCTTAGCGGCTTGCATGTAAGATTTTCTTGCCTTTCATCAACATTTCATCGCAAGGCAACGGATTTCAAATTAGTTTTTCAAAATTACAATATAGCTGCTACTTTTTATTAATTCGGCCATTTTGGACATAATCCATTATAAATGTGCCCGGTGAAGGCAATAGGCTTGCTCCCTATTACGTGGGACTAAAAATACTGACAAATTGTGGGTGTGTAATGCATCTCTGCTTACCCCTTCGGGGATATAGACGTGATATGTGTGTGTGTGTGTAAAAATTCTATATTTTCTTTTTGTTTTGATATCATTTGACTTTGCCATGTTTAGATCACGCCGCAATATTCTCAAAGAACGACTTCAAAGACAACCGTCTGCTGAACCTGTTCCACCCTGACACTGAACTGACTTTGAACCAGAAGAATATCCTGATGAATGAGGACTTGAAACGGAACAACCTCCTCAACGAAGTGTTACATCCTAGCTTGATTGAGGTAAGTTGAATAGTTTTATAAGCCGCGCAAGATGACAATGGCATTGGCGGCCATGTTGGTGACGTCATATTGACATATATTTACCTAAAATATAAGCCGCGCAAGATGACAATGGGATTGGCGGCCATGTTGGTGACGTCATAGTGACGTAAATTAACCTACAATATAAGCCGCGCAAGATGACAATGGCATTGGCGGCCATGTTGGTGACGTCATATTGACATAAATTTACCTAAAATATAAGCCGCGCAAGATGACAATGGGATTGGCGGCCATGTTGGTGACGTCATAGTGACGTAAATTAACCTACAATATAAGCCGCGAAAGATGACAATCGTATTGGCGGCCATGTTGGTGACGTCATATTGACATCAATTTACCTAAAATATAAGCCGCGCAAGATGACAATGGGATTGGCGGCCATGTTGGTGACGTCACAGTGACGTAAATTAACCTACAATATAAGCCGCGCAAGATGACAATGGCATTGGCGGCCATGTTGGTGACGTCATATTGACATAAATTTACCTAAAATATAAGCCGCGCAAGATGACAATGGCATTGGCGGCCATGTTGGTGACGTCATATTGACATAAATTTACCTAAAATATAAGCCGCGCAAGATGACAATGGGATTGGCGGCCATGTTGGTGACGTCATAGTGACGTAAATTAACCTACAATATAAGCCGCGAAAGATGACAATCGTATTGGCGGCCATGTTGGTGACGTCATATTGACATAAATTTACCTAAAATATAAGCCGCGCAAGATGACAATGGGATTGGCGGCCATGTTGGTTTTTTTTTTTTTTTATATTTGGTTCGCCAAATTGACGCCGCCCGCCTGGTGGTAAGTCGTGACGACGTCTAGCGATTGTGGGCCACTCTCACAGCACACATTACTATTGAGAATGGCCCTCAACTTGACGACCTACTGATGTGCCTCTTCACGCTCCGCTTAAAGAACCCAGGATTATATGTGGGAGGAAACACGTGCACAGGCAGGGCGTTCCAGGCCACTATCGTTCGGCAGAGAAACGAACGTTTAAAACGTTCGGTTCTCGCGAACATGCTATCCACTGTGTGGGGGTGGCATCTCTGCCCGGCACGAGTCGTTCGGGATCGGAAGGAAGAGGGTGGGATCAGATTGAAGAGCTCTTCAGAACACTCGCCGTGGTAAATACGGTAGAATGCGGCCAAGGAAGCTATTGTTCGGCGCTGAACTAGCGGCTCAAGGCTTCCCGTTACCTCCGGACAATCTATAATACGGATAGCCCGTCGCTGCATAGCGTCGAGAGCGTCCAGCAGATACTTCGCGGAGCCGTCCCAGAGGTGAGAGCAGTATTCGACGCAGGGTCTAATCTGCGTCTTGTACAGCAGACACCTCTGGTCCGGTGTAAAGAATCTCTTTACCTTATTCAGTATTCCTAGTTTCCGCGAAGCTAGCCCTATACATCTTTCGATGTAGTTTTTATTATTGAGCTCTCGACGAACGTCTATGCCAAGGATATCAAGGTTGTCCTTCATTGGTAATAATGCATTCTGAAGAGAGGGTAGGGGAAGGAAAGGGGATTTCTTCGCAGTAAATGCACACGCCTGTGTTTTGCGGGCATTGAACTCGACCAGGTTCTCGGTACCCCATTGAGAGATACTGTCGAGGTTACGGTCGAGATCAGCCACGAGTCGTCGTCTCTCCTCCTCAATCTCAGATCGCCCCGCCGTCGGACGAACCGAGTAACTCCCGTGCAGTGTGCTGTCATCTGCATAGCAATGAATGTTCCCGAGGGATAGCATATCATTGATATGCAGAAGAAAGAGAGTTGGTGATAGTACGGACCCCTGCGGTACCCCGGCATTCACTTGCAAGAAGCGAGAAGCCTGGCCATCGCAGAGGACCCGCACTCGGCGCTCGTTTAAAAAACTGGCAATCCAGCTGCACAGTTGAGGAGGTAGACCATATGCCGGAAGCTTGGAAAGGAGCGAAGCATGCCAGACCCTATCGAAGGCTTTGGCGATGTCCAGGCTAATAGCCAAGGACTCGCCGTGCCTTTCCATAGCCCCACCCCAGACATGCGTTACGAATGCCAGAAGATCACCCGTTGATCGCTTTGGCCTGAAGCCGTATTGTCGATCATTGATTAGCGAGTGATCCTCTAGGAATTGCATGAGCTGCTTATTTATAAGGAGCTCAAGCACCTTGCAAATGACTGAGGTGACAGCTATGGGTCGATAGTTGCCTGGATCGGACCGATCCCCTTTCTTGGGGATCGGTTGTACGTTAGCCTCCTTCCAGACCTCCGGCACGAGCCCTGAAGAGTATGACAGGCGGTACAGACGCGTTAATACTGGAGACAACTCAGCTGCACATTTTCGTAGCACCACCGCCGGAATGCCGTCAGGGCCACTGGCTTTCCGCGTGTCGAGTGACCGCAGTACTGCCCGTACATCACATTGCCTGATAACAATATCAGGCATTGTGTGGCCACAGTTGGCGATGGTGGGGGGCTGCAGGCCACGGTCGTCGACCCGGGAATTAGCCGCAAAGAGGTCTGCGAGCATATCCGCTTTCTCTTGGGCTTTGTGAGCCAGTGTTCCATCTGGGTAACGCAGTGGTGGCAGCGAGGGCTGACAAAAGTTAGATTGCACGGCTTTGGCCAGTTGCCAGAATCCACGGCTGCCCGTGGGATGGGAAGTGAGCTCCTGACCAAGCCGCGCGACGCGCTGGGCATCCGCTCTCTTAAAGGCCCTCTTACTCGACTTTGTGGCCAGGTTGTACGCTGCTTTGAGGTGGCCCACGTTTGGGTCGCGCACAGCACGGGCCCTGATCCAGGCGCGATATGCCGACTGTTTTTGTCGAACAGCTTTGGCACAATCTCGCCCGAACCAGGGACGGGCTCTGCGGATACTGGCGACATCAGTGAAAGGGATGTAATAATCCATCCCTAAACTGATCTCGCCAGTAATAGCAGAAGCACTATCCGAAGGAGCCTTTCCTACAAAGCAGCGCTGGCTCCAGGGGACGGACGCATAATAATCGCGTAGACCGTCCCAATCCGCTGACGAGTAGTGCCATAGTCGTCGTGACGTTTGTACAGGACGTGCAGGAGGTGACACCTTCATGCCAGCGTGAACAACACAGTGGTCGGAACTACCCAGTGGGGCTCCTACTGAAACACTGTACTGGGCTGGGCGACTCGTCAGCAGTAGATCCAGCAGAGCGGGCGCGTGATCTGACCTGTCTGGTATCCGGGTGATCCCGCATACCATCTGGGTCAGACCGTGGGAGAGAGCGAACGCATGGGCGGCTCTACCCGCATGATCAGTCTTGAGGGACCCCAGCCATTCAATGTGATGGCCATTGAAGTCCCCCAGAAATACTAGGTCAGCGTTCGGGAACCGCACCTGCGCTTCATCAGCCGTCTCGCTGAGGTACTGGAAGAGCTTTGTTGTCTCAGAATCCCCTGTGTGGGATCGGTAGACGCACACGTAGATCTGGCTCATAGAGCCATGGTCTACGTGCAGCCAAAGGACGGAATTGGAGGGGTTCTCTAGGCAGCGCAACCGGCGGCAGCAAACATCCGCCCTAACGAACACGCACACCCCGGCTTTGTCTCGAAATTGTTCCTCGATGACATAGCCGGGGTAACACAGGTAAGACGTGTCGTCAGGGCGGCGTATTTGTGTCTCCGTGAGGAACATCACAGTGGGCCGTGCCGTCTCAAGGTGGTGGTGGACGGTATCGAGGTTCGCATGGAGTCCACGGACGTTAGTGAACTCCACCTCGAAATGTGAAGTTGTGGGGTTTCCTAGGGCCGCTGTGTAACGTTTATTTCTTTTTTGTTGCACTGCCATTGTAGATTTTGAAGAAGAAGCGTGAAGACAGGGCGACATTTGGTGCAGCAGTAAGTGACAAAGCGCAGGGGCTAGCTTTGTCTAGAACCGTGTGGTTAGGTCGGAGCCGACTCGCCGGACGGAAGGGCTCCCAAACCCCCCTGATGAAAGGCCGCCGCTACCCCACACCGGTTACCACCCGGAGCGGCGATCCCACATCAGGATTATGCGCAACATGTGGGGCAGCCTCCTGGGGTGGTTGGCCCCAGGCGGGCCCCATGACTGTGTTGCGGGCGGCCGCGGCAACGCCGTTGCTAAGGGTCTCCCTGGCCGGCGAATCGACCCACACCACCCACACTAGACTCCGTTTCGCCCCCACTGGTCCCATGCCTGCTGCACCATACATCGCCCCGGGCCCGGCGGTGCAGCTGCTGAACCCCTAACGCAACCCAGCCTGGGCTGGGTTACTTGGGGGGCTTTAGCACAGCTGCACGGTGGTACCCCCCCGGACCAACACTGTTGTACCACCTGGTACCCACGTAGGGGCCGAAGCCACTCCATAGGTACCGTAAATTAACGAGCCTCGTCCGTTTATCAGCAGGCCACTAGCAGGTGAGGTCGCTGGGGCCCTATAGATGTTGGTAGAGCCCCTTTGCACCCATATACGTCATATTGACATCAATTTACCTAAAATATAAGCCGCGCAAGATGACAATGGGATTGGCGGCCATGTTGGTGACGTCATAGTGACGTAAATTAACCTACAATATAAGCCGCGCAAGATGACAATGGCATTGGCGGCCATGTTGGTGACGTCATATTGACATAAATTTACCTAAAATATAAGCCGCGCAAGATGACAATGGCATTGGCGGCCATGTTGGTGACGTCATATTGACATAAATTTACCTAAAATATAAGCCGCGCAAGATGACAATGGGATTGGCGGCCATGTTGGTGACGTCATAGTGACGTAAATTAACCTACAATATAAGCCGCGAAAGATGACAATCGTATTGGCGGCCATGTTGGTGACGTCATATTGACATAAATTTACCTAAAATATAAGCCGCGCAAGATGACAATGGGATTGGCGGCCATGTTGGTGACGTCATAGTGACGTAAATTAACCTACAATATAAGCCGCGCAAGATGACAATGGGATTGGCGGCCATGTTGGTGACGTCATAGTGACGTAAATTAACCTACAATATAAGCCGCGCAAGATGACAATGGGATAGGCGGCCATGTTGGTGACGTCATAGTGACGTAGATTAACCTACAATACTGTTTTGTTATCTGTACTTGTCGGTGATTGATGACGTCACGGAGCGGTTATTGTGACAAGGTTCTATCCCACTCACATCGTGTGCTGCTTATAGATCGGTTTGTGTTGGACATGCCAATACTATGAAGAGTGGTCTTCATATTTCTTGCAAAGATCTGTTTAATTTTGGGGGTTCCGTACCCAAAGGGTAAAACGGAACCCTATTACTAAGGCTCCACTGTCCGTCCGTCTGTCTTGAGCTGTATCTGCGTGATAGTTAGAAAGTTGACATTTTCACAGATGATGTATTTCTGTTGCCTCTATAACAACAAATACTAAAAAACAGAATATTATAAATAGTTAAGGGGCTCCCATACAACAGTCGAGACTTTTTTGCCGTTTATGTACGGAACCCTTTGTACGCGAGTCCGATTAGAACTTAGCCGGTTTTTGTTTATAATCTGACCCTATTGCAGGTAACACGACCTCCAATGCCATTACAACACTCAGACTCTGAAGATTCTGAAGGATTAGATGTTTTGGGCGTTGTCGGTGAGTATATCATTTTGATTTATTACTAAGCAACTTTAAAAAAAAAAATTATAGATAGACCAGCTGTCCCAACGAACTTCGCACCGCCGCAAATCAACCTTTTAAACCTTCTCTGAGTTTGTCCCATAGCACAAGCTTATAGCTTAGTTTGGGCTAGGTGACGTTGTGTCCGCCGGGCGCCACTGGAAATACGTTCTGTTTGTAACCAGAGACGCCCGGCAACGGACGTTAGAGCGGCCGCGGCCTTAGGCCGTTGAATTAAAAAAAAGATAAAAAAGTGACGTTGTGTGAGAATATCCCCAAATTAATTATTAATTTATTTATCAATGTCTAAAATTTTAAAAAATAAAATCTAATTTTTAAGTTTAAAATTTTGAACATATTGGTGTTTTATGCGATCAATTTTGATCCCTAAATTTTTCTGTAGGTAATTCTATTTTTAGAAATTGATCAAAATCCAAAGTTTTTGACGAAAAACCCGATTTTACCATAAACCTACGACATTTAGGATTCTCTTATTACCAGGTCTTCCAAAAGAAGTGGTCCGTCTTCGTTTGCGTCCAACGAGGTCTTCTTCAATCCTTCACTCGGTAGAAGACCTGTCTACTGACAGCACTTGTGTCTACAAGGCGAGTAGACGGAAAATTAGCAGGTAAGATTGAACATCTGATGGGAAGGGGTTAAAAAATGTAATCAAAATTTGGGGGGTACTTCAATCCTTTTTATTAGGGTTGACGAAGTCTGCTGCCCAGTATTATAAAGAGTAAAGTCTGAGACGTCACTTCCATCCATTACATTGGTGGTTTTCCATGATAGGATTGATTTAAACGATGATTCTTTATATTTATGATTTACTAGTGGTCGCCCGCGACTTCGTCCGCGTGGTAATTTCGATTTTACCCGTTCTCATCGCGCCGCGTCATATTTTGAACAATTCACACAATATCTTTATAAATTGTAGCCTATGTATTATTCTGATGTATAAGCTATATTATTGTAAAGTTTCATTAAAATCCATTCAGTAGTTTTTACGTGAAAGAGTAACAAACATCCATCCATCCATACATACTTACATACTCACAAACTTTCGCGTTTATAATATTAGTAGGATTAATTAATAATACAACGTAACTCTTATAAATAAATCACTATAAATCTCTATTACACTTAAAAAAACACTACTACCCTCATAGAGGTGTTAACACTACGAGCGCTGACGAGCGAATGGCGCACGACTGCAGCGCGCGGCCTTTTAAATTGGTAAAGCGGCGCCGGTGGTGGGGAGACCGGAGTGGGAGTTGTTTACGTCGAACGCGCCGCGCGGAACGTTACTTGTTTTGTTTAGGGTGAAATGTTATTTTGCGCCTATAGGGTCTTATACCAAATAGATAGGGTATTATATCAGTAATAGGGTAAATTGGAACCCTATTACTGATACTTCGCTGTCCGTTCGTCCGTCGTAGTTATAATTTTCACAGATGATGTATTTCTGTTGCCACAAATACTAAAAAACAGAATATAATAAATATTTAAGAACAAACTTGCTTTTTTGTTGTTTTGCTACGGAACCCGTCGTGCGCAAGTCTGACTCGCACTTGGCCGGTTTTTTAATAAATTTAAGTTCCCTAATTTATTTGCTGTAGTCTGTATTCGACTCGGACGATTCGTTAAAAGAGTTCGAATCAAATGTATTTAAGACAAAATTTATTCAATCAAAATGTTGACAACTACGGTTATAACTGTTGACCTGTGCCACGAAACACGCAACAAACGAAATCTTATATATTATATCTTTATTTATTTAACTGCTTCGGTGGCGTGATCGGTAGTGCATCGGCTTTCGACTCGGGTTCGATTCCCGGGTCAAAATAATATTTTTGTGATCCACAAATGTTTGTTTCGGAGTTAGGGTGTTTTCTATGTATATTATGTATGTATTTAGAAATATATAAGTATGTTTATCAGTTGTCTAGATCTCATAGCACAAGCTTATAGCTTAGTTTGGACTAGATGACGTTGTGTGAGAATGTTCAAATACATTTATTTATTTATGTACCACGAAACACGCAACAAACGAATGCTTATACACACACACACATATCACGCCTATATCCCGAAGGTGTAGGCAGAGGTGCATTACACATCCACAATTTGCCAGTATTTTTAGTCCCACGTAATAGGAGGCAAGTCTATTGCCGTCACCGGACACACATATAATGGGTTATGTCCAAAATGGCCGAATGAATTTAATAAAAAAATAGCAGAAAAATTGTGATTTTTGAAAAAAAAAATTAATTATTTGTTAATGTTTATTTATTTTTCCCAGATCTCTATACATCCGCCCCCCACTTCCCACTCGGCTGATCCCGAAGTTGACAGAACCGATGACAGTCAAACAAGAGGAGATACAGAAAGAGGAAGTCACAGTCAAGAAACAAACGGGATGTATTGAGAAGATATCTCGGTAAGACATTCCTGCACTCATACCTCTTACAGTAACCGGTGATAAATATTGCACATCGACCTTTAGAAAGAGACAATCAGCTAATTTCGGCTTCGTAGAGCGTTATCTCTGTCGCACACTACCTATGTGACGTTTCGTCAGTCATAATGTGAACATGTTTTTTTTATTTTACCCGAACCTAAAGCCAACACTTATAGAAAAATTGGTGTATTTTATATGTTACGGCTAATACCCGAAGTGCGGCTGCATTTAGTTTTAGCCGGTTAGAACTAGGTGTAGCCACTTACTCTTGGTTAAACCTAGTACGAGCCGATTGTTTTCGGGTAAAACTAGGTCTAGCCTTCATCATGCCGGCTACAACTAGGTCCAGTTGTCACTTTCACCTGGGAGAAATCTCTTTTTTTTATTAGTGCAAGTTTCTGGCACTCGCCGGCCGCTGCCGCGGCACCGCTCGCTTCGCTCGCTCGGCTCGTGCGTAGGTAGTCACAGTTTTAACCTAACCTAACCTACCTATGGGTTTAACTAGGTTTAACCAAGAGTAAGTGGCTCAAACTAGGTGCAGCCGCACTTCGGGTATTAGCCGTAACATATACAAAGAATAAAAATGAATGGAATGATGGGGAGCTTTTAAATTTTATTTATAACAAGCTGTCCCGGCCAGAGACTTGGGATGGCGCTCGCTTTGCTCCCGGCGAACTTCGTAACGCATTCATTTTTCTAATGTTCCGCATAACTTTTTTTTCTTCCATAAGATCCTTCTCCTGATAATTACGAACACAACAAAAAAAGAATAATCGAAATCTGTCCAGCCGTTCACGCGTGATGGCGTGACCAAGGGAAATAGGGATTCATTTTTATATATAGAGATTATGTTCTGAACAATTTTACTGATTTTCAGCTTGTTGGGACTTTATGCACCTTCGAATGTCTAAATTGATCGGATTATATTGTAAATAAATGTTTTTTATTTATTGAGCGGAGCTCAATCTTAGGCGACAAGTGTAAATCGTTCGTGCGTCTACTCCTCCGAAACGGCTCGACCGATTTTGACCAAATTTGGCATGCTGGTTGACATCATGAAAATAGAGCTGACCACGAAGGGATAATCACCGAAAATGTCCTGGACATCGACGAAAAAGTTGCATTTGCTCGGCTCAACATTTGCAATTAGCAACATGCATTGCATACCGAGTTTATCTGTATCTGTCCCCAGCTACCTAGTTTATCTGTATCTGTCCCCAGCTACCTAGTATATCTGTATCTGTCCCCAGCTACCTAGTATATCTGTATCTGTCCCCAGCTACCTAGTATATCTGTATCTGTCCCCAGCTACCTAGTTTATCTGTATCTGTCCCCAGCTACCTAGTATATCTGTATCTGTCCCCAGCTACCTAGTATATCTGTATCTGTCCCCAGCTACCTAGTATATCTGTATCTGTCCCCAGCTACCTAGTATATCTGTATCTGTCCCCAGCTACCTAGTATATCTGTATCTGTCCCCAGCTACCTAGTATATCTGTATCTGTCCCCAGCTACCTAGTATATCTGTATCTGTCCCCAGCTACCTAGTATATCTGTATCTGTCCCCAGCTACCTAGTATATCTGTATCTGTCCCCAGCTACCTAGTATATCTGTATCTGTCCCCAGCTACCTAGTATATCTGTATCTGTCCCCAGCTACCTAGTATATCTGTATCTGTCCCCAGCTACCTAGTATATCTGTATCTGTCCCCAGCTACCTAGTATATCTGTATCTGTCCCCAGCTACCTAGTATATCTGTATCTGTCCCCAGCTACCTAGTATATCTGTATCTGTCCCCAGCTACCTAGTATATCTGTATCTGTCCCCAGCTACCTAGTATATCTGTATCTGTCCCCAGCTACCTAGTATATCTGTATCTGTCCCCAGCTACCTAGTATATCTGTATCTGTCCCCAGCTACCTAGTATATCTGTATCTGTCCCCAGCTACCTAGACGTGTCGCTGCTGCGCTCGTGGCGCTTCGGCCTGCTGTGCACGTCCGTGGCGCTCATGTCGTGCGGCTCGCCCTACGCGCTCTACTACCTCCCCGCCTACACCGTGGCCAAGGGACACAGCAAGTCTGCCGCCGGTAAGTGGGTGTATCTTATTTGAATATTCCCAGTTTAACCGCGTAGCTGACGTAAGAAAGGGACATTTTGAGAAAGGCACATTTCGAGAAATTTCTATTTGAAACCTAGGGACATTTTGGGAAAGGGACATTCTGAGTCTGAGCCAACTAGACGTGTCAAGGGATACAGACTATAAATAAAAATTAAAAACAATAAAATAAACTAGTTATCCAGACGAACTTTGTATCGCTTCAAATAAAAAAAAAAAAAAAAAAATTCATGCAAATGTACGTAAGTTGAAAAACGCGACGGACGGACAGACAGACAAATTGTCGTATTAAATATATAGATTGTAATTGGCTATGCCACAGCGGCTGGCACGTTTTTGTTGCCTTTCATCAACATTTCATCACAAGACAATAGGTTGTTGAATTCAATTTAATATGATAATAATAATTGGAATATTACAATTGTATTGATAACTGTAAAAATTCATTACAATTAGATTATGTATTTTTTATCTGATTTGTATTTGTTAATATCGTATTATTGCAAACTGTAAAGCGATATTGTAAAAGTGATGATAAATAAAAGGGGTAGGCAGAGGTGCATTACACACCCACAATTTGCCAGTATTTTAGTCACACGTAATAGGGGGCAAGCCTATTGCCGTCACCGGGCACATTTATAACGGGTTATGTCCAAATAGCCAAATGAATTTAATAAAAAGTAGCAGCTGTATTGTAATTTTGAAAAAAATATTGAAACCCTTTGCCTTGTGATGAAATGTTGATGAAAGGCAACAAAATCTTACGTGCCAGCCGCTGTGGCACAGACAATTAAAGTACTGGGAGTCTCGGTATGATGTCGGTATTGGTCATCGTAGCTCAGTGGTACGAGCATTCCTCTTGTTAGAGAAAGGCCAAGGGTTCGAGTCCTACCGATGACATTTAAGTACTCGTATTTATATCTTCCAGCGCCGCTATCATCAGCACTATGTGAGAAGTGTGAGAACAAACAAACTTCTCGGATTTAGATATACTATAGTTATCCCAATGAACTTAAGAATATTTTAATATTTCATGCGGACGGACAGACAGACAAATTGTCGTATTAAATATATAGATGTATAAATTTTTTTTTTTTTTTAATTGCGATATACATGATGCCCTTTTATATCGTAGGTCACCTGGTGGCGATCAGTGCGATCCTAGACCTATGTGGACGACTAGGTCTAGGCTATCTGTGTGACCTACATCTGTTTTGCAGAAGAAAAGCTTACATATTGAGGTAAGGAGTCGTTTAAATATTAAAAACTAGTGATCTCGGCGAAATTCGTAGCGCCTACTAAAAAGAAACTTCCCTGAACTTCTACGAAGGATCAAAATAAGGGCACGTTTATATGACACGGAATGTAATAGCGTGGAACTGTTGTATGTAACGGCTTTATGAACGCAATAAAACCCAAAACAATGGTTTTTAGAATTTTTGTCTGTTTGTCTGAATGTTTGAACACGCTAATCTCAAAAACGGCTTAACCGATTTGAATGCGGTTTTTAGTAGTGCGTTGTGGTTTATTCAACTTAATATTTAAGGTTTGTCTTATTTCAATTGGTTCATAAATAAAAAGTTATGTCAATCTAAAGTAATACGCAGGCGGAGCTGCGGGCAACAGCTAGTAAAACATAAATTAGTTATGACTGAACAGTTAGTACGCGGCCGCAAGAAATTATTCGCGTCGTCTAACTGAAGCCGTAGCCAAATTGGTCCTTTGTCACTAAACTCCTCCTAAACGATTGGACCGATTTCAATGAAATTTATAGCATGAGTTTAGCTAGGTTTGCGAAGAATTTTCAATTATTTTTTCTAATGTCCCGCACAACTTTTCTTTTTCTTCCAAAAGATCCTTCTTCTGATAATGACAAACACAACAAAAAAAGGATTCAAAATTTATTGGATTGAAAAAGGACAGCAAAAAAAATTCCCTGCAAATAAACCAATTGTTTAACAATACTATTAGGTACTATAAATAATACAAAAATATACATCAAAAGTGTATGTATTTGTATTTAAAGTTTTTATTTACAATAAGAATTACAATATACATAATTATACACTAAAAACATTTACACTACAAAACATCGTTTAAAAAATCCTCCTCGTCATTGCCGACTGGGAAGGTTCCCAGAATGCTGGCTGTGTTGCCACGTTGGATGGCGATACTTATTCTTTGGGCCAGAAAATAGCCAGCCTTCTGGTATTGTATTTTAATTTTCAAATACGTCCAAAAAATATATTTAACATACAAAAAATATGATTTGCATATCAAAATATACTGATTGCACAGTAAAACTTACAAGTCAATCCGACTTGGATAGATTAGGTTAGACTGTCTGAAGGCGCCTTTTGTTTTCGTTGTTATTTTTTTAATATCTAGAAATGGTCTTATTTCAATCAGACTTGGATAGGTTAGGTTTGTGCGAAAGCGAAAGCGGTTGTGATCGAGCCATCTATTTGGTAGCAGAGCCATCTAATGGATTGTACTAAACATATTTGTGGTTAGTTTCTCAACTACCGGTAGATGGCGCTGCATCGACGCTCTAAGTCGCGATATTAACACAATATCATCACAATATTAGATGTCTTCTGCTAGTGGTATTGGTCAGTTGGTAGAACGTTCCTCCCAAGACTATTCATATCGAAAGATCATCTAGATGCTTTAACAGTTTTCGAAACGAAATTCTCTTATACAACAGTAATGTCCGTCCGTCCGTAAACAACTTTCAACTCGAGAACGGTAAGAGCTAGAGGCTCAGTGTAAACGCCAATCGACTCAGCATGGTCAAATACCTCTAAAATGAATTTGACTTTTGACCTATAAACTCAAGGTCAAGGTCAAATCGAGAACGGTAATAGTTAGAGACTCAATACCAGCTGCAATCAACTCAGCATGGTCAAAGACCTCTAAAATGAACTTGACCTTTGACCTCTAGTCTCAAGGTCAAGGTCAAATCGAGAACGGTAGTAGAGACTCAAGACCAGCTGCAATCAACTCGGCCAACTTTCGAAAACTCTAAAATATATGGCAAGTTCTTGCCATATATTTTAACTTGTTTATAAATAATTTTGTGTATATTGTTACAGCATTTTAGTAGCTGGCATTGCAGTACTGTCGTTACCGAACTTATCATCATGGTGGGCTCTGGCCATCGCTTCAGGTAAATTAATAATACATAATTCTTATCAATAAAAACACTTTATTCCAAATAATTGTCGGAATGGAATCAAATTGAAATGGGACCATTAGGGATCACCCAGTGGAATGATAACCTTTTAACCGACTTCTAAAAAAACCGGCCAAGTACGTGTCGTGCCACGTATAATATAGGGTTCCGTAGTTACCCATTATAGACTCTATAACTAATAAACTAACAAAATTATCTGGTCCGTTATAGTTTTCCTTCAAAGTTCATTATTTGAACTTATATACATTTAAAATTATGAAAAAAATTTTTTTCTGGTTCCCCTACAAGTAAAGTGGGGATGTTTTTTTTACCAAAAAAACACTGTTTTAACAAAAAAAATCAATTTAAAGTTTATTATCTCGTAAAAAGACACCTAAATCAAAAAAATGTCTTAGCAACCTCCCAATGCCTCGCCGGGCGCCACTGGAAATACGTTCTGCTTGTAACTAGAGACGCCCGGCAACGGACGTTAGAGCGGCCGCGGCCTTGGGCAGCGGAATAAAAAAAAACAAAACATCCCAATGTATTAAAAATACTTAAACTTGCTGCGAGAAAAAAAATAACCCCTACTTTACTTATAGGGGAGTTACTTAAGAAAAATATATTTTTCATAATTTTATTGTAGCATTTTGTCGAAATAGTAAATACACAAATATTCGTGCAAAATTTCATCTTTTTAGCTCTAACGGTTTGGTTATGAACAAAACTATTGGGTTCCGAGACTTTTACTACGAAACCCTAAAAATCAACAAACATTAAAAAAAACTACCTTTTTTTGGGTTAAAAAAAACTTAATAATCATGGATTTTTTTCCATGAAGTTTAAGTATTATTATTTATTTAATATTTATTTTTTTACAATAAAAATTAACAATATACGAGTACATATATACCAAAAATATTTACAAAATATATTTTTTTTCAATAAATGAACATTTATTTACAATAAAAATTACAATATACATAATTATATAATAAAAATATTTACATTACAAAATATCGTTTAAAAAATCCTCCTCGTTATTACCGACTGGGAAGGTTCCCAGAATGCTGGCTGTGTTGCCACGTTGGATGGCGATACTTATTCTTTGGGCCAGAAAATAGTGAAGCACACACAGACACACATATCACGCCTATATCCCCGAAGGGGTAGGCAGAGGTGCATTACACACCCACAATTTGCCAGTATTTTAAGTCGGGCACATTTATCACGGGTTATGTCCAAATACCCAAATGAATTTAATAAAAAGTAGCAGCTGTATTGTAATTTTGGAAAAAATATTAAACCCGTTGTCTTGCAATGAAATGTTGAGGAAAGGCAACAAAATCTTACGTGCCAGCCGCTGTGGTACAGACAATTAAAGTCCTGGGCGTGAGGACTATATATATATATATATATATATATATACATATATATATATATATATATATATATAAATAGTGAAGCTGTTTTAAAAAAAACTTGAAATATATTTTTTGTTATTCCAGGTGCTTACGGCTTATGTCTTGGGTGTTGGTTTCTCCTCGTACCAGTGCTACTAGCTGACGCCTTCGGGACCGCTCGCATCGCATCTTCCTACGGGCTCGTTAGAATGTTCCAGAGTTTAGCCGCTGTCTCTGTACCGCCTACAGCTGGTAAGTCTACATTCACTGAGCCTTTTCCCAACTCAGTTTGGGTCGGCTTTCCAGTCTAACTGCGATTCTGAACTTCGATATTTCCCGTGAAGCGACTGCCATCTGACCTTCACAACCCATGGGAGATATCGAAGTTCTGTAGTTAGACCGCGAAGATTTTTGATTTAGGGTTCCCAACTACCCCTAACGACAGCCATAGATGTTCGTATGACAACCGGGACCGACGCGACAACGTGCTCTCCGAGACACGGAGGGGTCTCAGTGTCTTAAGAAATGGTCACCCATCCGCCTGTCTTGATTTTGCTTAACCTTTGCAATGTGTTAACATTGTCGGTTACCACTAGACTACAAGCCCCTACAGCTGGTAAGTATTTGACGAAATCTCAATATGGATAAGCTGGATTCTCTTTGAAATTGTGGAAAGTATAATGTGGATACGCTGGATTTTCTTAATTTACGAAAGTATAGTATGGATACGCTCTTAATGTAGATTCTGGCGCCATCTAGCGAAAACTTACTGAATTATCTGGAGTTAGTTTGTGAGATAAAATATAGAGTAAAAGACATACCATTCCATACAAAGAAATGGGGTCCTTTAGAAAAAAAAACTACATGAATTCAATTTCACCCTGTATATGGAGTAATTAAGCTCCGATTATTTATGGCAAAGTTACCATTGCCTCAATTTATAGTATTACCAGGTATATATACTAGTTTTTATAACAACATTATTCAACAATATGGCTCCACTTATTGCTTCATGCTAATCCATTCGAGTTGCCGACCAATATTGCATTAAAAATTGCCCGTGTTAAGGTGCTCTTACACGTGCAATAAAAATTGCTCAATTATGATCAACATGATCGATTGTGACGTCAAGCAATTTACTGCAACTCAAGGCAACAAGAGCAAAATGGTTTTTTTATCTTTCGTATAATGAATTGTCCGATAAAATTGCTCCACTAATTGACTGCTTCGGAGTTTCGGGTTCGATCTCTGGGTCGAATCAAATATTTTGTCTGATGCACAAAATAGTTTTTCGGAGAGGTATTTTCTATTTATAATATTTATGTGAGTACTTATGTACTCGTATTTAGAAATATACAACGTGTTTCATATTAGTGTGGTCATATTTGACCCTCGTTACACATGCGCGTTGAGTTAACTATACGCATGGACAAAATTGCAAATACAAGTTTAGTTAAAACTTTTAAGGTGTCATGTAAATTTAATTGATTTGTTGATTTAATCGATATTTTATAAACCCAACACTACCTAGGGTCAAATTTAGTCGTAAGGTTCAGTCCTCTTCGATGAATCGTAAACAACTCTTATTTCATATGCTCCTGGTACAGAATACTATTTTGTAGTAATGATAGGTTGTGGACTTTAAACAACAAAAACTTACCGATTTCATTGTGCATGTCATCCTGGTAGATAGGTAGGTACTGTGTTCCACAATAAACATAACTAACTCACTAATATCACGATACTTAGATAAACATTATTGAATTTAATAAAAAATACACTTCCTACCTAAGATACTAATAAACACCAAACTAAAAAGTAGGTACTAAAGTAAGGGCTCGAAATGTTCGCCGCCTTGATCAATGCACAGTTGGGTCCGTCGCATCATGCTGGCAGTTACATTACACAGCATGTCTGGAGTTACACTGCTAAATGCATCAAATATTTTAGACTCCATATCTTCATGCGTGAGACATACCGCACTGCACACTTTGTTTCTGACATAGCCCCACAAAAAAAAGTCAAGTGGTGTGAGATCCGGTGACCTCGGAGGCCAAGGTATGGGACCACCACGTCCGATCCACTGGTTAAACCGCTCATCTAAATACGCCCGTACATCTCTCGCATAATGTGCTGGCGCCCCGTCTTGCTGGTACATCATATTTGTGTACAATGTTACAGGCAAGTTTTCAAGTTCGGTTTCACCGTTTAGCGAACTCGGTAGCACGAAAGGACCAATTAAAATATCTCCGATTATTCCCGCCCAAATGTTAACACGCCACTGATGCTGAAAGTTGTTTTCTGCAGATGCGTGTGGGTTCTGATGAGTCCATACATGTTCATTATGCTGGTTACTGATACCAGCACGAGTAAAAGAGGCTTCATCGGTCCATAAAATACGGTTCGCGAAACTAGGGGATCGTTGTGCTTCCTCTCGGTACCACTGGCAAAAGTTGAGACGTGGTACGAAATCAGCCGGTGTCAGTTCTTGGGTGTGCCTGAAGTGGTACGGATGTTGACCATCTGCTTTTAGCACGCGCCATACTCTCAAATGATTCATTCCCAGAACAATTCCAGCGCGGCGAGTACTTGTTCTGGGATTGGATTGAAAATGCTCGAGAATACTTTCTTCTTGCACTGGTGGTGATCTGAGCGGGAACCACGGAAAGAACCAGTGTCATGTAAACGGTTCACCATTTTTCGGAAGCACTCCACAGATGGTAACCGCCGCCGTTCACCTTCGAGTCTATTGTCCACAAATCTTTCTCGATAAAGGCGACGAGCTTCACGCAGACTGCCATCGGCTGCCCCGACGCAGAGTATCATTTCATAATATTCACTATTACTTAAATACGCCATGATCGATTAACACAGATTACTACGTACGCCTAATATCAAAGTTTACTTGCAACTGAAAAGAAATTAGATAATTGTAAGTGTTGTCCAAGTCCAATGTCTTATTTCCTTGAATTACGTCGTAATTTTGGTAAAAATCTAATAAAAGTACCAAGTAGGTACTTAGTTTTATTTATGAAAAAAAGCTAGTAGGTACCTAGTATAAAATAATTTAAGAGATAAATAATAACATAATTATTATTTACCATAAACACAGGATATTTCCCTAAGACCTATGAAATAAAATAAAATTGTTGAATGCCAGCGGCGTCGCTCGCATGATAGTATGCATGTAAATACATTTCGAAACCTACTTAAACCCATTTAAAAAAAACCGCTTCAAGATCCGTTGCGTAGTTTTGAAGAACTAAACATACATTAGGACAGACAGACGGAAAAAGCGACTTTCTTTATCCATGTAGTCTAAGATTAGTAATTTATTACCAATTGCTAAAATGAACAAATATCCAGCATAAAAAAAGCTAACAAAGTCCCCGTTTATGAAGAACATTGCGTTAACTTGCAACACCGGAATAATATGGTTTTGTGGTAAAATTTACGTGTTGTGACGTGTACGTCTTTGATATATGCCGACATCGCTACTGATACCTAGTTTCTTCAAAGCGGTTCCAATCAAAAAAGTGGGCGGTCCTCTTTGTAATTTTTAGGGGTCCTTAAGATACATATTAGTGAAACTGACACCAACACCTCCTACTTTTTCTGATATCCTCGTTCAACCATACAAGTTGCCACTTTTAGCGATAATGTTTTATGAACTTTTATGCATCACATTATCATGACGAATCGAGAACCTAAGTACCTACTCTTTTTTAAAGTCGGTCAAAAATAACCAAACACCTTGCAGATGATTTACTTCATGGTAAATGAGTCGAAAGAGAGTTCACGATATGGTAGTGCAGTGACTGGCATCCACGATCTCTCTATCCCGAAACTGAATACCTACATACTACTATACCCACCAGCGTTCTCAACAGCTACAACATAAACTTCTACACAAACAGCAGTTGTATTTTAAATATCTGTGCGGAACCAATTTATAAAAAGTGTAAATTTAAGGAAGACAAGAACATAAATGTTTCTTCTCTTTTCTTCGACAGCAAATGCGTTGCTCCTGGTATTTGAGTAGGTTGACAACAAATTACGTGTGAGTGACATTCACGACAATCACGTGATACATAAATTCATAGAAAAACTTCAAAAATAACTTTGAGTAGGCACTCTTTATTTTGACCCCAAGTTGTGATTCGGAAACTATTTTGTATGATAACTATTGATAAAGTAACTTTATCTGTTGGTTAAAATTTTGAGTAACAACGAGACTGTCCGAATCTATTTCACTGTTTGGCAAACCTACTTGAGGTCAAATCTAGAGTTCATTCTAATCATATGTTTATTTTGTAGTGCAGTCTTAGAGCTTCATTTCAATGAGCTATCGATAAAAAGAAAAATTTATCGACTACGTCATTATACGTCAATATTTTATTAAATTAATTAAAGACCCCGCGCAATATATTATTTAGGCCCTACCCAACGCAACCTTGAGATATGACCACACTAATATGAAACACGTTGTATAAGTATGTTTCTCAGTCGTCTAGGTCTCATAGCACAAGCTTGTAGCTCAGTTTGGGATAGATGACCTTGATGGACATTGTGTGAGAATTAGAAATTATTGCTCCAAAAATTGGTCCGTGTAAACGCACCTTAAGACCATCTTGTACATAATTAATACTATAATTTATTACAGGACTACTGAGAGATGTCACAGGTGGTTATTCATGGTGTTTCTACGGCATGGGTTCATGCATGGTGCTGGGTACAATCCCTGTCGTAGCGTTCCATATCAGCATGAAAAACGAAGATTCCGAGTCCTCTGTGGATTGAAAGTTGCCATAGACAACATACATGTTCTATTAAAAAAAATCGGGTCATAAGAATTTTATATCTTAATATATGTACCCTGCCACGTGTCACTGTGGTATATCCATACTAATATTGTAAAGCTAAAGTTTAACGCGTTTCTCAAGAAGTACTGGTTCGAATTGAAAAATATTTTTGTGTTGAATAGTCATTTACTGAAGAAGGCTTTCACCTATATAACATCACGCTACGACCAATAGAATTGGAGTCGCAATGAAAAATGTTGTGAAAATTGGTAGTTGAACAAAATTTTTAACAAGTTAGCGAATGGCGTAGAGGGACTAATAAAATTGGGTCTTATTGGATAATTGAATATCCAAATATTTAAAAAAAAAAGTGTTACTGCCACATATCCACACATTGCTATCGACACTAAAGGGACCCACACACGAACAGTCCGTCTGCAGTCTAATATCGTTCAGACGGTCAATAAGTTTGTAGTAGATAAGGTTGAAAATACAACAAAATTGCTGCAATTCGCAAATTATTCAGGTTAAATATTCAGTTTTATTTTTCCTTTTTTTTAATAACAATATTTATTTACAATATACATAATATTACTAAAATATTTACATTACAAAATATCGTTTAAAACATCCTCCGCCTCATTGCCGACTGGGAAGGTTCCCAGAATGCTGGCTAAATTATATATAAAACAATGGTAAGTAAAATGTTTTAAGAAAAAACTTTTTAAAATTATATAATAGCATTAATTTTTCGCAGAATCAAAAAGACAACAAAACGTCGACAATTGTTTCGCCTCTAAACGAGGCATTATCAAGACTGTCTCAAAGAGAACAGCAAAATTCGTGGTTGGAACGTGTTTGCTTATAAGTAAACGTGTGCAAATTTCATTATCGCGATGTAGGATTCTTTACAATAACTAATGTGGGTAGAGACCTCAGATCATGCTAACTAAGTTCCAAAAATAGGTATTCACCAATACTTGACCTTATCTGTTTGATTTAATTACTGTCTCTTGATAAGTTGCGTAGAAAACCCAAATGACACACACAAACCAACAACAATTAATGTGTCTGTCTGTTCGCAAACAGATTAAGTAAGGGAGATGTGTGAAAATCTATTTGTTCGTTGAGTAAGGTGTCCGCATCTCTTCTAACTATTTCTAGCCTTTCCCAAACACTTAACTTGAACCCTTTCTCCCTTCAATGGTTGTCCTGAGAAGTCCCTCTTCGCGAAGCATCTTCTTGACACTGGTCATTCCTTGAACAATAGTAACACTTTTAAAGTTTTACGTTTATGTGAGAAAGGGTTCAAGTTAAGTGTTTGGGAAAGGCTAGAAATAGTTAGAAGAGATGCAGACACCTTACTCAACGAACAAATAGATTTTCACACATCTCCCTTACTTAATCTGTTTATGAACAGACAGACACATTAATTGTTGTTGGTTTGTGTGTGTCATTTGGGTTTTCTACGCAACTTATCAAGAGACAGTAATTAAATCAAACAGATAAGGTCAAGTATTGGTGAATACCTATTTTTGGAACTTAGTTAGCATGATCTGAGGTTTCTACCCACATTAGTTATTGTAAAGAATCCTACATCGCGATAATGAAATTTGCACACGTTTACTTATAAGCAAACACGTTCCAACCACGAATTTTGCTGTTCTCTCTGAGACAGTCTTGATAATGCCTCGTTTAGAGGCGAAACAATTGTCGACGTTTTGTTGTCTTTTTAATTCTGCGAAAAATTAATGCTATTATATAATTTTAAAAAGTTTTTTCTTAAAACATTTTACTTACCATTGTTTTGTCATGGATTTTCGCCAAGTAACGCCTGTTTCTATCCAATATTTTAAATTATATATGTTAAATTGGGTTCTGTCAAACTTACCAAATTAAATTCAAAACCTTGAAAAAAGTTCCAAACTTATGATAAGTATAAAACATTTGAGTGTTACTAATATTACTGTAGCCTTCTTTATTACTAGCACGGTGTCTGGCTTGTGCTTCTCGCCGCACCACGCCATAGGTTTTAGCCTATAACTTTTGACCCCTTAGGGCTAGGTCAAATTTTCGATTTTTTAGCTTGCCTCCAGATCGAGGGCTATCCACAGAGGGGTCAACCATCATTGCAGCATAAACAGTTCTCGAGAGATAAGGGGGGACAATAATTACATTCACCATTTATATATATAGATTCTATACACATTAAAATCTACACTATATACAGGCGTCAAAGAACTCCTCCGCCTCGTCGCTGACTGGCAATATTCCCAGAAGGCTGGCAACATTGCCACGTTGTATGGCAATGTTTATTATTTGAGCTAAAAAGTAAATAGCCTACTGGTCTTGTTAAGTCTTTATTATATGTATTTTATATTTAAGCCTTATTTATTTCCTTGATTAGACTTAAAACTAGTTATAACACTATTCAACTTTACTAAATTATTTATACACTTAATCATACATTTATACAAACAACCTTAACAAAAATACAACTAACCTAATTATAATTATTTGTGTGATCCACAAATATTTATTTATATCTATGACTATACTTTATATATTCTCGATCCTGAGCTATTTGGATCCAGTATGACCCAAATAACTCAGAATAGTGTATTTGTTATTAATATAATAATATTATATAATACATCAATAAATACCTAGTCGTATAATATAAGAAATTTATTTTTTGCATGATTTGGAACTTAATTATTGTGAACAGCTGTTGAGTTCAACATTGTCTGCATCAATCAGTTGGGTTGAAGGTATATTTAAATGGGTGTTTTCACATTGCACGATATCGTGGCCGTATCGTGACTGGAGCGGCCGTAACGATTACTCCATGAAATAAAAGAATTTGTGGACTATATTAATTGGTTATACCTTAAAGTTAGTGCTGCTACTCACTATATCGTCACGATATCGTGTGTCATTATCGTGCAAAGTGAAAACGCCTAATGACTGATCGGTATTAAAAGTTCAGCAGGGCGAGCATGGCCTTAGGAAGTTAGTCGACAACCAGTGATGTCGCAGAAAATTTGGATGGAGTACGTTCCTAAAGCTGGGCACTGACGATGAAACCATTTGGTTTTCTCAACCATCATATAATTTTGTCATAAATGATGGGTGCACCACAGATGCATCCAAACATACAATTGGCGGTGCTACCGTTTAGAGCACATGACCATAGATAATACACATTGTGCATAGCTTCACCATAGAGTAAAAAGGATAGTTCCCCGAAAATTCTACCCTAATTCGTACTACTTCCATGGCGTAGTGCATGGTTTTCACATTAACCGTCGATGAATAGACGCATGGATCTCAACTCAAAGTTATCTATGGATCTCAACATATATATGATGAACTGCTTGACTTTTTTGACTGCTTCGGTGGCTTGGTCGGTAGTGCATCGGTACGATTCCCGGGTCGAATCCGATATTTGTGTGATCCACAAATGTTTGTTTCAGATCGTTTGGGTTTGGGTTTGTATTTAGAAATATGGGAGATTGGTCCGTCAATTTTAACAAATGATGGTTGCGTAACCCATATGGTCTCATCGTGAATGTGGACCTTTATGAACACATGTTTTGAAATTGTCATGCCATCAGTTGTTGACAAACTCTTCCTACCGCCATGCCCGGCGTCTTCTGGAAAAAAGTGAATGATCTCGAGGTCGCCAAAGTGAGAAGCCTTAGTAAGTAGTACCACAGATAATATAATACATACACAATTATAATAAATTAAAAGTTAAATATACTACCATTAATTATTTCGTTTATTCAAACTCTTAACATATTTATTACATTTTTAAATAGATTAATAAAAAAGTAAACACATTTAAAAATATAAAAAACAGTGACCTACCAGTAGCGGAGTAGGACCCAAACTACCGGGCGGTGGAGGCTACAGACTGAGAAACCTCCTAACAAAACGGCACGTGTCGAGGAAAACAGCCTTCTGAATCTGACTCTTGATCCAACAATCTAACGAGAGTCTCTTGAGATGTTGATCGAGACTCTTCGCTATTAATCCGTTTGCCGAAACGAACATCGGGACAATGATCGTCGAGTCTACGTCCCCATTAGTTACATTATTATGGTTTATATTCTGAAATCATTTAGGTACTGGACTTAAAATAGCGAAATAAGCATTTTAAATTATTCATTTCTGAATGTGCGTCTACTGGGTTTTTGAGGTTTACTAAAGATATTTTGTTCTTATTACCCGTGGTAGTACTTACTGATTTGCTTTGATTATAATAATCATGATTAATTTGATCAAACCGTTAGAACAAGCCGTTTGATCAAGTTACTTGAACGTCTACAGGCACTGCAACGACACCGCTCCAAATCCTGTAAACACATTCGAGCCTGCATACCAAAAGGCGCTAATTGCCAGCCATATTGAAATAATGACGTTATACTGTATGATTCAAGTTTTAAGGATTGAATTTGAATACAGGGTTGGTGCGGAGACGTTGCCGTACTGTACAGGTTGTCAAGTATAAATGGGGGAGCCACATTACATTGAAAAACGTCAAAACAAGATTTTTGACGTTTATATAAATATTTGTGGTAAGTGTGTATACTTCATTTGCTTAGAAAAATATATTAAAAATGTAATCTTCGCTAATTGATGTGTTCAAATATATAAAATATCTACAGGAATATCTTATAAAATGCTCTTTAAAAAGAAAGTACACGTTGAGTTTATTATATATGAGTTTATTTTATAGCCTTTAAAATCTAGTAATTATAATATGAAGCAAAGAATGGGCGTTTTCACATTGCACGATATCGTTATCGTGCAATGTGAAAACGTCCATTGTATGATGTTGGTATTGGTCATCGAAGCTCAGTGGTCAGAGCATTCGTCTTGTTAGGGAAAGGCCAAGAGTTCGAGTCCTGCCGACGACATTTCAGTATTTGTTATTTATTTATAATTTCTTTCTCAATATTTATAAACGTTTTTTTATTTTGCCGTTTTAGCTCGAAATATAAAAAAAAGTTATAATTTAGTGTCTAGTATTGAATAGATAATGGTACGGAACCCTTTGTACGCTATAATTTAGTTTTTTGGGCGTTTTCACATTGCACGACAATGACACACGATATCGTGACGATACCTTAAAGTTAATGCTGCTACTTACGTTATCGTCGCGATATCGTCACGATATCGTGCAATGTGAAAACGCCCTTTCTTGTAGGTAACTATGCTTTTTGTATAAATTCAATACCTTAAAAGCTTGTAATTCTTTTCTTTAGTTTAATCACGACCAAACATGTTTAGATAGGCATGGAAGAATTTAGTAGAAAATAACCCTAATTACATCCATGCCGTAATGTTATTAGCGAATTGAGTGTAGTGTAACCAATTCAATGTGAAAAATATGACTATGGTAGTTTATTAGAAAAAGAAAAAAAACATAAACATAAATTAATAATTTTTCAAATCACAACAGACATAGGTTTTCTTATCTGTTTAAACTTCTCCATGTTTCATCGGATGATTCACGGCATACAAATTTTTAATTTTAAACACCTGTTCACCAATTAATTTTATATAATGTCTTCTTAAAACTAAATCAATATAAAAATGTCAAATAATACCTATTTTTGTTACTATTATCTTAAATTTAATTTAGTACCATACCAATATCCTCACTATAAACTATATGCGTGTCACTAATGTTTCTTTAATTTATATATTCCCAAAATTATTTCATTGAATAAAAGCATTTTTCTATAAGCCACTCATTAGTGAGTCTTCAGAACAAATTCCCTTTTTTAATAGATACCTATGTCTACACAACTGACACTTTGAAGCCTGACAGGGTACTTGGTCCCATCCTGTAGAGGCACTAAAAACAATACAGACTAAGTTAGAAGCTTAATTTGATACTAGACGGACGTTTTCACATTGCACGATATCGTGACGGTATCGTCTACAATATCGTGTCGTTAACGTGCAATGTGAAAACGTCCATCTACTATCAAACTAAGCTTCTAACTTAAGCGTCTGTATTGTTTTTAGTGCGCCTATAGGGTGCGACCAAGTACCCTGTCAGGCTTCAATGAGTCAGGTTTAAAATTAAATATAATGAAAAATCTCCGATTCCATCAGTTAAAAGACTTTTATTAATGAACAGTCGCGAAAACAACAGACAATTATTTTATATAAATACTTACATAAATACCTATTATAGAACAAAGTCACCCGTTACCGTATGTATGCTTAGATCTTTAAAACTACGCAACGGATTTTGATGCGGTATTCACCAATAGATAGTGGTTCTCGAGTAAGGTTTTTGTGTACCTATATAATTTGTAAAGCGGACGAAGCCGCAATCGTCCGATAGTATAATATAAAGATAACAGCCAAACTCTGAAGGCGTACTTACCTTCCTAATTTTAGCCCTGCGTTATTTGATACAATTTAAGCTTTATAATAAAAAATAGAAGACTGTACCGTTTCCCTTGGGAACACATTACCGGGATTAAAAGTAGCCTGGGCGTTTTCACATTGCACGATATCGTAAGTAGCAGCAGTAACTTTAAGGCAAGATTGTAAAATATCGTGACGATGTCGTCACGATATCGTGTCGTTATCGTGCTGTGAAAACGCCTCAAGTTATGTGTGTGTGCAGGCCTTGATACCAATACCTACATATAACAAGTTTTGTTCTTACTCAAAAATCTACCACGCGACCTCAACAACCGTAGTCTCATTACGTCTATGCATATTTTGTTTATGGCAATAACTTTCCGTGTTGCCAATAAAAAAACGCACTGATTTTTTATCAAAAAAAAAATAAAAAAAATATTCCTAGCTCACGACTGCCATAGTCATTTAGATGTGTTTATTGGAACTAAAGGGCCCCATACACCATCAGTCCGTTTGCAGTCTTAGATCGGTATGTCGGTCGATAATGTCGGACAAAAATTCTGTTTGAACGATCTGAGCCTGCTATCGATCTGTCCATGTGTGGGTTGCTTAAATCTATCTTGTGCTGCATCGTGTGTATTTTAAAATAAATAAATGTATTTTTCACTTTGAATCATATTTAATATGCGCAATACATACTTAAATATAAAAAATCATAAACTTAGCTTAAGATAGACCATCAGTTTCCCAGTAATAGGAATTTTCTTCCCACGAATGGGAAATTTTGTAAAATACATTTATGCGTATTCAGTATGTTTCAAAGTGATATCATTATCAAACAATGAAAAAAAAACATAAAATAAACTCGTATTATTGTATAAAACAGTTGTTTTAATTCAATATTGTTAGTATATTTTTAAGACAAGCTTATCTACAAATGGTACAGATACTGAACAAAGGACGAGGATTATTTCTATTAGATTCTATTTAGTGGTGTGTAACTTCTGATTGGTTTTGAATATTTTATAGTGCCTAGTAACGGCAATAGGCTTGCCCCCTATTACGTGGGACCGATAAACGCACTGGCAACGTTTGGGTATATAATGCTCCTTTGACTACCCCACTTCTGAGATATAGGCGTGATCTAAGTCTATGTCTGACTGTACAGTCAGACATAGACTAGAATAGAGTGTTATAGGAGTACTCCTATAACACTCCTTTTACCAATTGGGTTGACTTTCAAGTCTTACGACTGAACTTTAATATTTTCCCTGAAGCGACTGCCATCTGAACCCAATGGTTGTAGAAGTTAGATGGCAGTCGCTTCGACCAATCAGGTTTTTTGGGCTCCAACAACCCGTGACAGACGCTCGGATACCACGTAGGCATGAGCCCCATGTACTTGCTACCTATAGTATTCTTAATTAAGCATCAAGAGTATTTCCAAGAATAGAACTTTTAAGTACGCTGAAAGGTTTAATAGGTAGCATAAGAAATTACGAGTGAAATACTTTATTTTAAACAGCAGTAAACTAAACAAACCATAATTTATTTTCCGTATAAAATTACTATTCTAAAATATTCCGATCACTTATAGTTGTAGTAGTATTTCCATTACTGGGAAAAGCAAAAAATAATAGCTCGGGTAAATTATTTCGAGCAACGTTTTTAAAACGTTTTGGCATATACACGCTGATTTTATCACCGTCAGCAGTAAGCAAGGGTTCGCTTTCGGAATAATTTTTGAACCAACTGGCAGCATTACTTTGAAAAACAAACGCATTTATAGAAATCTAAAAAAATATTTAGTTTCTAGACATCAAATGAGAACCCGTTGTAGGGGATTCACTCTCTTAAATACTTAAGTTTTACACCGATAGTTACGGTACAGTTCGTTTTCATTCAACAATCTACGCCAGTCGCCAACCTCACTCCGCGCCTCGCGCTGGCACAGAGCAAGCGTATGGAGTATGTGCTTTATGTTCAAGTAGGTATGTTTCGTAGTGATACTGGTCATATTGACTGCGCGGGGTCATTGCTCCCTAACACATGATTTGCGCGGTACTTAGAAGCGCTCGAAGGATGGATGTGTGTGTGCGACACGTGCAGCCTTGAGCCTGGCGAGAGAGCCGCGCCCGTCCGCGTCAATTCATCAATGAAATATCGTACTGCTACTAATGTTAAACTTGATCGAGTGAGAAGAATTACAGAAATTACTATTTTTTTTATTATTATCAGTACAGTAATTTAGATGTTAAAAAAGGAATCTAAATATTATTCTGAGAGCGAACCCTTTCGACTGCTGACGGTGATAAAATCAGTATAATAAATTTTCGATTTTGAACCAAAAATTAAATAAAAAACTTTTAAGGACAGAAAATATACAAGATTACATTAGATATAGCAAATCATCTTAAAAAAATTACATTCTAAACATTTCCTATTAATGGGAAATTTTGTATTTAAAAATACATTTCCACAAATTTTTAGAAAAACCAATTTCACCATAACCGGGAAATGAAATAAAACAAACCTGTTACATTCCCATAATTAGGAAAATTTACCATAATTAGGAAAATTTCCCATAATTAGGAAAGTTTCCCATAATTAGGTAATTTTCCCATAAATAGGAAAATTTCCCATAAACAGGAAAAAATCCATAAACAAGAAAATTTCCCACAAACAGGTAAATTTCCCAGTAATGGGAAGTTTAACATTTTTTAGGTGATTTATGCCCTCGACGTTGGATACATAGAGACCATAGTAGGCGAGGCCCAATACACTGACGGGTATAATATATACATTATAATATAATATTTATAATATTATTATATTAACTATTATAATATTATATAATATCCTACTAATATTATAAACGCGAAAGTTTGTGAGTATGTAAGTATGTATGTATGTATGTATGGATGGATGGATGGATGTTTGTTACTCTTTCACGTAAAAACTACTGAATGGATTTTAATGAAACTTTACAATAATATAGCTTATACACCAGAATAACACATAGGCTACAATTTATAAAGATATTGTGTGAATTGTTCAAAATATGACGCGGCGCGACGGGAACGGGAAAAAATCCAAATTACCACGTGGACGAAGTCGCGGGCGACCACTAGTATATTATATAATACGAGACGGGTCCCTGTGTCTCTGCGGGAGCCTTATATCGATATGCATAGTTTCCGACTGTGAGAGATGATAGTCGTTTTTATTTTTGGATAGTTTGGATCTAGCTGATAGTACTCGTATTTGATCCCTTTGGATATCTGTAATACAATAATAGGTTCATTTTATTATAACTAGTGCTTCTTTAAAGGGGAATGACCATTTTCCATACATTGCTGTTATATATTTTTTTTCTTTTCGCCAAAGATGAAACAAAGTTATGTTAGAGGACTGTAAGAGATATCAATTGTCAAAAGAAACAAGTCTACCAACCGTAACCGAACCAAGTTAAAGCGTGTTTAATAAATTGCTATTGTTGTTTAATCAGGCGTTGTTTTTGTTTAAAGAGGACCAAACTCGGAGGACCCAATTTCACAGTGTGACTCTTTGTACCAACTAGGGCGGTTCGCTGGAACGCGGGCGGTTACATCGAAACAATAAAGACGGCGCTGGCGGAATCTTAACCTAACCCTACCTAATAATAATAATAAAATAATTACTAAAAAATTTTTTTTACACATTTTACACTTTACAACAATGGCACGAGCCAACAATTAACTTTCAAATGCTGCATTTAAAAATTTAAATTTCGCGCGCGAGGCAACAATCAAATTTTTTAGCACTGTCAATGGCATGTTTCTTCAATGCTAACTCAAAAACTATAAGAGCCACATACACCAAAATCTATACAGCAAACCACAGGCTTACGTTATATCTTTATGCCAAATTTCAAGTTGATAGGTTAAGAGACGCGCCCGCTATCGTGTCGCATACATTCTTGATTGAGCCCATCGTTGTGAAGAAGAAGGAAGCTCCATCTTAATTAGTACATTGGCAACATGCAGCTGTGTTGACCAGCCACGAGCCGGCTCAAGCAAAATCACATTTTTAACTAGTTTTTGTGATAAAAATTTGCAGTCTTTTAAATAAATATGACATTAACAACCAATTTAATATATTGGATCAGTATAAACCTCAAAATGTCAATGTCAATTGAATTTCCGTTTCATTAAATATACTTACAAAATAGGTAACGCCTCACGAAAATATACTTTTTTTTTTAATTCCGCGTCCCAAGGCTGCGGCTGGTCTAACGTCCGTTGCCGGGCGTCTCTGGTTACAAGCAGAACGTATTTCCAGTGGCGCCCGGCGGACTTTGACCACCTCTGTGGTCTCTGCGGGGGTTAGGTCGGGATGAGAATCCCGCGTCGTTGGGGTAGGGTTCTATCCCACGTCAGTGAGTGAACAAGGACGGCGGGTGGCGATCCCGCCGTCCTCAGGCCCCGATCATGGAGGTCGATGGTCTTGGGCGTAGATGAGTCTGCGGCGCCCTCGCCGCTGACTACGGAACTCGGCGGGGAGACAAAAATATACTAGCATAACTATTACTAGCTTTCCGCGTGTAACTTCGTTCGGTTACGGTTAATATACCTGATTCTTTTTGCTATTGATGTCTCATATTGTCCTCTAACATATCACACCGGTTTCATTTCTGGCGAAAGGAAAAACTTAAAAATAAATATTAAAAAAACATATTGTTGGACATTCTCACACAACGTCATCTAGCTCAAACTAAGCTATAAGCTTGTGCTATGGGATCTAGACAACTGATAAACATACTTATATATTTCTAAATACATACATAGAAAACAACCAAACTCCGAAACAAACATTTGTGGATCACACAAATATTTGATTCGACCCAGGAATCGAACCCGAGACTCCGGTGTCGAAAGCCGATGCACTACCGACAACGCCACCGAAGCAGTAACATACAGACATACATACATAATATAACGCCCGTCTCCCAGTGTGATAGGTAGAGACCACGGATTTCCACCTGCTATGATCCTGGCATACTTCTTTCGCTTCCTCAACTTTCATTAAATCCAATCATCCAAAAAATAAATGTTAGGGGTGGGACTACCCTTATCACTTAGGGGTATGAAAAATAGATAGTAGTCTATTCTCAGACCTACTGAATATGCATAAACATTTCATAAGAATCGGTCGAGACGTTTCGGAGAAGTATGGTAACTAACACTGTGATATGAAAATTTTATATACTAGCTGACCCGGCAAACGTTGTTTTGCCATTTAATCGTATATTATTTGCGATGAAAAAAAAGGGGTTGATCGTAGAGGGTTGAAAATTCAGGGTTGTATGTATTTTCTAATGCTGTATCATAAAAATATAAAAATGTATCTAAAAATAAAAAATAAAAATTTAGGGGTGGACTACCCTTAACATTTAGGGGGATGAAAAATAGATGTTGTCCGATTCTCAGACCTACCCAATATGCACACCAAATTTCATGAGAGTCGGTCAAGCCGTTTCGGAGGAGTTTAACTACAAACACCACGACACTAGAATTTTATATATTAGACTTCTCATCTTGCGCGGCTTATAAACCAACCTGCGTCAAGTACTTTAAGCGAGTTCATGGCAAAGGCCTCAGTCTTCCGTGTAGCAGAGGACGGGGCTGAAGAGCTGATGGCCTTGTGAGACTGTATTTGTCGTCACATGGCCACGCGGCCATGTGACGACATGGCTTCCTGTGATACCAGTGTCATGTCTAGAGTTTATTAGTTTATTTATATTGGCTGTTTCGGTGACGTGGTCAGTAGTGCATCGGCTTTCGACTGCGGTGTCTCGGGTTCGATTCCCGGGTCGAATCAAATATTTGTGTGATCCAAAAATGTTTGTTGCGAAGTTAGGGTGTTTTCTTTGTATATTATGTATGTATTTAGAAATATATAAGTATGTATCAGTTGTCTAGATCCCAAAGCACAAGCTTATAGCTTAGTTTGGTGTGCTTCAAGCTGTAATCCTCATATTTGAAATCTCAATGAAAACGAATTTTGACAACGCTAAAAATAGTCATGAAATAGTCATAAATAGTTGTACCTGTAAAAGAATAGTCGTATTATAGTTTCGGCGTTATAGCTATAAGTTAATGAGGATTCTGGCTTGACCGTCAAGCTGTAAACCTCAATCTCTGGTGCAAGCAAACGGTAAAGCCTATCGAATTTGTTTAGGTTCCAAAAAATAGTCATGAAATAGTCGTAATGACATGCCAAATCTCAGAAATAGTCCTTGAAGGGTTCCAGAGATATAAAGGTAACCTGATGAGGATTATGGTTTGAACATTTGAAAACTTCAACTTTCTCCGGAACGCCTGCGATTTTCGTTGCAGAGATTAGCGGAAACAAACAGACAGACAAAAATTTTAAAAATTGCTTTACCTACAGGCACTTCATTTTTATTTATCTATGTATATATAAATAAATTAACGCATAACGCGTGGTGTGTTAGTTGCAGCATCTTGCTGGATACGTTGTGTGTGTTATAGGTACTATGAGTGTAGTTACCGATGATTGAAAAAGAGTGGCCTGGAGTTTGTATTGCCAGGTTCTTTTCTCTTTGGCTCCCGTTGTAAATTCTTATATGCTGACGTTAATAAGTGACGTTAATAACCTATATCAATAGGTACATATAATAAATTTGTAAGTGGTCGATGTCTGTACATCGAAGATGTAATAGAGAAACTGTTGTAGGGGGCTTTATGAACGCAATAGAACCCAAAACCATGGTTTTTAGAATTTCTGTTTGTCTGAATGTTTGAACACGCTAATCTCAGAAACGGCTTAACCGATTTGAATGCGGTTTTCAGTAATGCGTTGTGGTTTATTCAACTCAACATTTAAGGTATGTTTTATTTCAATCGGTTCATAAATAAAAAAGTTATGTCGGTCTAAAGTAACACGCAGGCGAAGCTGCAGGCAACAGATAATTAATAAATATTATTGAGTTTGAGTTAGAATTACAATACTCACAACGTTGGACTCTGTAGTCCATAATTAGGAGTCAGTACAGTTTGATTGAAGCTCTTTGAAAGTTTTGCATCTCCCGCCTGACGAGGGCTGAATAATAAAAAAAAACACCAAAAATATTGACACAAACACCGAGTTCAAATTACCGAAATGGGACCAAATAATTGTCGAAATGGGACTAAAGATTGGTTCACCTAGTCGAAAGATATGAGGTAACAACTTAGATCAAACATACTATAGATATTGGATTCAGTACAAATACAACGCGGAATCTTGGCACTCGAATACTATATAGGTAATTATTACAAATAAAACCATCTACAAAATAAACAAGATTGTACATTGATGGTTGACATAGAAATAATTCGTAATAATGAATACAGACGCATCAATGTACAGCGCTGTTATCGCATCCCTCGAGAGTCAGCAAGCGGAATAGGTACTTAGTACGGCGCGCGGTTAAAGCGCGCAGGTGTGCAATGACCGAGGTGAAGTGGTGCCGTTTTAAAAGCAATGATCGGTGATCTAGGTATTTTTGATCAAAGTTTTTAGAAACGAAATTCTCTTACGCGGCTTACGGGTAGTGCCATTAGTAGAAATCGTCACGTTACGCTTATCAGTGGTTCCCAACCGGTGGTCCACAGAAGCCAAAATATGGTTATTAAAACAACGAGTAATGGTGAGCTGTGGCGACGTCTGGCGATTGTGGGCGACTCTCATAGTACACAGGAATACTATAGAGAGTGGTCACCTCCTCAACTTGACGACCCAGTAATGTGCCTCTTCACGCTTCGCTTAAAGAGCCCAGGGTTATATGTTGGAGGAAACACGTGCGCGGGCAGGGCGTTCCAAGCCACTATCGTTCGGTTCTCGCGAAGACGGTTTCCACGGTATGAGAGTGACATGTCTACCCGGCACGCGTTGTTCGGGAACTTGGTTATAAAAGTAGCCATTGAGTCGTAATCTTATGTATCTACTTACTTAATTTACGAGCTACTCCGGCGAATTTCGTACCGAGTCAAACTTTAAAAAAAATCTTCTTTTTTTAAAAATGTGGCTTCATCGATGATGATTTCGCCAATGTCAAGGTATTGCTTGTTATTTCCCACTCAGAAGAACTAATTACTCAACTAGTTCACAGTGCGGGACAAAGAAACGTTGTTCGGTATTGCAATTGAGTGTCTAAGAACCCGATTTTTGCGGAGCGCCAGAGATAAACTAAAAAGCCGCCACACACAAAATCGAACTCAAAAAAAAAAAAACTTCGTGTTTTTTTTTTCCGATGATTCCCGCCGTCCTCAGGCCCCAATCATAGAGGTCAATGGTCCTGGGCGTAGATGAGTCTGCGGCACCCTGGCCGCTGACTGCGAAACCCAGCGGGAAGGGTACGCTCCCTCTCCCTCTCGGCCGCCTCCTTCGCGAGCATGCCTTGGTCGCAGAAGGACACGGCTGCGTTCCACCTACTCGCACTGGAGACCATGGCTTGGAGCATGGTTTCCAGCGAAAGGATATCAACGCCCAGACCCACTACGAGGTCCCGGCGCTGATTCGCCCACGCTGAGCACTCCACCAACGTGTGGAGTGCGGTATCGTCGTCGGAAACCTCGCAGTGTTGACACGGGGGTGTGACCTCACGATGGATGCGAAACAGATAGCTACCGAAACATCCATGCCCGGTAACGATCTGCATCGCACGATACGTGAGGTCACCATGCCGCCTCTGCAGCCACTCGTCCATGATCAATCTCAATACTCAATACTCAATACATTTATTGCTTCCATAATGTGGTACAGATCTTAAAATAGTTATATTACAATTATGGACCCTGTCGGGCACAGCACAATGTTGGTCTGGCTGGAGAAAGGAGAAAGTTTATTTGCTAGCTGCATTTTTTTATTTATTTAGGTTTATGTTAAGATCTATCAATTACACAACTTTATTAAATTTTACGGTTTTGTTGGATATTATTAGTTATATTACGTTTCTTTTTTATTATTATTAAGTATATGAATAGCAATTTTGGTACATTTATTAAAAACGTCAATATTATTTTTGGATGTCACAATTATCAAAAGACAAACATACCTAAAGTTGGTCTCACCGCCCGCGCCGCGCCGCGATGACGGTAGTTCCCCACTTTGGTTGCTCAAGTCGCACCCTCCAAGTCTCCATGAGATCCTGGCGGAGTTGGGACCGCTGGTCCTCGATTTCTCGAGACGCAGGCCTGTGGTCCTTCTCCAGCGCCTCTTTGTGTCATTTAAACAATGACGCAAGGGCTCTCGCTTCCAGGTCCCATGGAGGGGTCCCGGCTAAGAGACATGCAGCCACTCCGGAGATCGTGCGGTACCCCCGTATTGTTTTGACGGCCAAGGTTCGCAGTGGTCTGTTCAACAGAGTCGCGTCCACCCTGATCGTCAATCTATCCGCCCATACGGGAGCCCCGTATAAGACCATACTCCGCACGATCCCCAGGTACAGTCTCCTGCAGGAAGCGTTGGGTTCCTTTAGGTTGGGCATGAGTCGCGAAAGCGCGACTGATGCCCCTGTCACTTTGGGGACCAAACTTCGGAAATGTGGTCCGAAGTTCCATCGGCTATTAAGTACGATCCCTAGGTACTTCATCGAGGGCTTGATGCTGATGCTAACGCCTCCTACAGTCATGCTGGAACCTTCAGGTGGACCGTTCCGAGGTCCGTAAAAAACAGAGAACCTCGGACTTGTGCAGGACCACCTCCAGTCCCAGCCGCCGTATCCGACCCACGACTTGAGCAATACCCGTCGTGACCTTGAGTGCGTTGCACCCCGTGCCGTCACGAGGGTATCGTCGGCATAGCACGTCACGCCGACGCCCTCAGGCAACGCACCCCGCAGCACCCAGTCGTAGCCGATGTTCCACAGAAGCGGTCCCACTACCGACCCCTGCGGAACGCCGCACGACACATCTCGCCGAGCTGGCCCGAGCCAGCTAGGGTAAGCTATGGCCCTCTCCGAAAAGTAGGCCCCGACAATACGACGGAGGTAGAAAGGCGTTTCGTGATACACGAGCGCCTCCCTAACGCAGCTCCATGGCAAGGTGTTGAAAGCGTTGGCGATGTCAAGAGACATCGCCTCCACCACCTTGCCCTGCGAAACTGCTTCCTCCGTCAGGCTCTTCACGCGCACGATCGCGTTCACCGTGAAGCGTCCCCGACGGAAACCGAACTGGTTATCCGCCAGGTCTGGCCCCACGGTCGTGAGATGCTCGACGAGGCGTTCCGCGATAATTCACTCAAAGAGCTTACACACCTCTTCGAGCAACACGATCGGCCGGTATCCGGAAGGTGAGTCCACCGGCCGCCCCGCTTTCCGGATAAGAACCAGTTTCCCCGTCTTCCACAATTAGGGAAACTGGCCCCTCTCGAGGCATGCGCTAAAGAGCCCCCTCAGTCGAGGCCCTAGTTCATTGAAGGCCAGGACCCATGCACGGCCAGGATTGCCGTCGGGTCCGGGGGCAGTGTTTTTCCGGCGTTTGAGCCGGAGTACTGCGGCACATAGCTCATCCTCCCTAACTTCGGGTACGTCGTCTTCGCTGGTGCTATCCGCGTTGGGCGTCTGAGACGGAGCCATTCGTGGAGGGACGTGCTCCTCCACACTCGACGAAAACAGAGAGGCCAAGACAACCTCGGAAAGCACGTTGTCGCGCCGGTCCCGGTTGTCATACGAACATCTATGGCAGTCGTTAGGGGTAGTTCGGCCCTTAATCAAAAATCCGACCGGTCTAACTACAGAACTTTGATATCGCCCATGGGTTGTGGAGGTCAGAATAGATGGCAGTCGCTTCACGGAAAATATTGAAGTTCAGCCACATCGCAGTTAGACTGGAAAGCCGACCCCAACTGGGTTGGGAAAAGGCTCGGTGAATGATGACCTTAGTGCTTAGGTACTATCGCCTACTACGCCACTTAAAAAATATACGTAGGTCACACTATAAGTTTTGCATAATTTAAAAAAACAACATGTTAAAACCAAAATATTATGTTTATTGCTTTTCAAAATACTCTCCTTTACATTTTAAACATTATTTCATGCGATCGAACCATTTTTAAAACAGGAGGACCACAGATCTGAAGGCGTATTTTCTACGTGCTGATTGAACGCCATCACTGCCTCTTCGGAGTTGGTAAAAGTGAAACCTCTCATCAAATCTTTGATTTTGGGGAAAATACAGAAATCACAGGGTGCTAGGTCGGGGATATGCGCAGGATGGGTGACGAGTTGTACTTTTTCGGAAGCTAAAAATGACTTTGTTTTGTTGGCCGTGTGTGAAGAAGCGTTGTCATGATGTAGGAGAACGCGGCTTTTGGGTCGTCTTTCGCGAACTTTTTCTAACACCCTGGGTAAACAAATGGTAGAATACCACTCGGCATTAACACTCTTTTGATCTTCAAGTGGAATTGTACAGATGGGACCCGTAGCTGAGAAAAAAAACGCGATCATTTTTTTACCAACGTTTCTCGCCTGCCTCACTTTTGTTGGCTTGTTCTCATTTTCAAACACCCATTCACAAGATTGCTGTTTTTTTTTCGGGTACGTAACCTTAGGCGGATTTAAAAAAAAAAAAAAGCTTATACTCGTAATATGATCTCAAATGTAATAATTATGGGCGGGTAATAAATAGATACTAAAAGGTAGACAGACTAGGCTCTATAAAAACCTCTAATTCACTTATATCGATACATATCGCTGTGGTCATCCGCAATTTGCTCCATGAGACTATTGGTTCAAGGCCTTAGGTGATGGTCAGTCTCATGCGCTTAATATGACCACTTTTCAGTGAATAATTATTTTATTCTAAACTAAACTTACTTTCCTCTGTTGGTTCTTGGTTTTTCCATGTTACAAGCCACTTGTTTTTAAATTTAATTTAATTTATTATCTTCTTCTTCTCTTTTTTATGGCCTCTGCTTGTAGCAATTTACCAATGTCCAGTCTTCGTAAATCAAGTATATAAATCAACAAATAAAAACGTAAAAAAATGAAAAATGTGAATGTGATGTGAAAATGGCGGATGATCAAAAAAACCAAAAAAAAAAGTAATTTATTATCAGCAACTATGAAAAATTTTTGACGATTGACGATGTCTGACTTGGTCTGACTGACTAGTGAGAGACTGACCAATTCAAAACATTCAAACTTGGCGCGTTACGTTTCATTCTGTTTATTTCACAATAACATTACAATAATAACATTGGTAAGTTATTTTATTTTTCCCAATAGAGATCAATAATTACTAACCAACTACCGACTTAACAGTATCGTCATCCACCGAGCCTTTTCCTAACTTAAAAGTATTATACTCAAAAAATAATATCATTAACCTTTTATTCCATCATTCATCCTTAGTTAAACTGTTGGGGGGCTCGTGGTCTAGTGGTAACCGACAATGTTAACACATTGCAAAGGTTAAGCAACATCGAGTCAGGCCGGTCTTAGGATGGGTGACCATTTCTTAAGACATTGAGACCCCTCCGTGCCTCGGAGAGCACGCTAAGCCGTCGGTCCCGGTTGTCATACTAACATCTATGGCAGTCGTTAGGGGTGGTTGGAGCCCTAAATCAAAAATCCCACCGGTGTAACTACAGAAATTCGATATCGCCCATGGGTTGTGGAGGTCAGATGGCAGTCGCTTCACGGAAAATATCGAAGTTCAGCCAAATCGCAGTTAGACTGGAAAGCCGACCCCAACTGAGTTGGGAAAAGGCTCGGTGAATGATGATGATCCTTAGTTAAACTACCATGGTCTAACCTTAACTTTTATTATTACGTATAACGAAACGTTACAAAGTACAGACAGCTCCACACAATAGGAGTTTTCTCGGAATTGAAACTTAATGTTACCAGCATTTGTCATTTTCCACTATTACTTGGTAATTATTTTGTACATCCAAAGTTAATAAGGTTTATTTTTAGTTATTTAAGATGTTACGGTTGTTACAGATTGTTACAGTTACGAAGTCAAGATTCTAAATCACACTATTACTTTATCTTTAGACAAATTAAATAACGTATCAATGTAGTAATCGTGCTTATCAATGCACATCTGTAAGATTTATTTAGAAAACACAGTAAAGGTACATGAGAAAAGAAACAATAATATTAAACATAAAAAAGAAACTAAAAATCCTATCTAAAACTAAAACCTGAACCAAAACAATAAAAAAAAAATTTAAACGATATTTTGTAATGTAAATATTTTTAGTCTATATGATTATAGACTCTCTATTCTTATTGTAAATAAATATAACAATTTCATGATTGAAATTGTTACATTTATTTACAATAAGAATTACAATATACAACATAAACATAATTATAGACTAAAAATATTTACATTACAAAATATCGTTTAAAAAATCCTCCGCGTCATTGCCGACTGGGAAGGTTCCCAAAATGCTGGCTATGTTGCCACTTTGGATGGCGATACTTATTCTTTGGGCCAGAAAATAGCCAGCCTTCTGGTCCTGAGAAGCATCGATTAGGCGTTTAGCAATGTCTCTATAAAGGCGGCGAGCACTCGGACCCCATGACCCCAGTGTCTCAACCCCGAACGGCTCAAATATGTAATCACCTGCTAGGTTAGCATATTTACGCCGTTTAAAGCCTTCAGCCGATGCAGCAGCAGCGCCGGCACATCCGGATGTGCTTGGAAGGTGTGAAGGTGCTAAGGTGTCAACGCATGTAGCGACCCACACCAAAGGCCTTCCACGGTAGCAACGACATACCGTCCGGTCTCTTTCCATCGCTTCGTGCTAAACCATTTGGTTCACGTACGGCCGGAAGACCTGCGGTGGAAAGAGCCCTACGAATTATGTCGTTTAGAATAGCGTGCCGAGGTATACGACCTGCGCTTCTGCTACAAGAAAGGCCATGGTGTCCCAGATTATCGACGGCGCAATGATGCGGGGATACACAAGGTGTACCCAGCCGAAGGCAAGTGGCAATGCGGAAGGTTGTGTCGTCCAACATTGTACTGATGTTGGGCGATGGGAGCGCCTGGATCCATAACCCTGACTCCCATTCTCCAACAGCTAGTAGGCGTGCACGCTCTGAAATATTGACAGAAGTGTCAATTAGTGTATTAATTCTCAATTTACAGAGCGGTGAATCCCACAGTCGCTGTGAGCCTAGGCGTGAGGGCAGGTAAGTGTCGGGGCAAGACATCCTCCAAGCATTTATGGCATCGGTCTTGCATCGCACCTCGGAATCAATCAGTGTATTTGACAAAATTTTTCTAACTAATTCTTCGGTGCTATGGACCGACGACAGAAATGCTGGCAGACTGACATCTGTGACTCTACGAATACCTAGCCCGGCCCAAGCGAACTGGAAGAGACGCTTGGACCCAGGCCCGGTCATTAATATTTACATTTAAAATTTTACACAAAGAATTTTGTATTAAGTTGTCTAGTCTGCCCAAAATTTCTACATTTTGCCAAAATTGTCCTGAACGGAGGACATATGTAAATTTGGGTACGAAAAGACAAAAACGAAGAATAGTGAAAGCTGAATGAATACTGATATTACATAGACTATCAATAACCTGACCAAAATTTTGAATTTTTTCCTCGATAAAAGTGGAAAAGCCATCTTCTAAAATCGGGGACCCTAGGAGGCGTAAAGAAGTTTTGTCCAAAACTTTTATGTTGGGGGCCAGACAGTTGAATTTGGAGATTGTTGTTAATTTATCTGTGTTTTCAGATATAAAAATCTCACATTTATTCGGGTTCAGTTCTAAGCCAATTGACTGAAACTCGTTCTTTATTAGAGCTAAATCTTGTAAAACTGTCTCTAACTTTTCCCCCTAAAGTCCCGTCGTCTAGATCCCAAATGTTAAATTTGGATTTTATTTTTTTGGATTATTGGGTTAATGGCCAAACTGAAGATGACTGGTCCCAACGGATCACCTTGCTGACATCCAACGGCTGAATTCAAAAGGTGGTCTTTATAAATTAATTTTGTTGGCTGACTATAGCATTGCCAAAGAAAATTAAATATTTTGGGGGTTTCTAATTTGGCCTGTGTCAGCAAGGTGTCCCTGTTTACAGAGTTGAAGGCGTTTTTCAGGTCAACTTTCAAGATGACCTCTCCATCTTCGCTACTGTCAAGGTATGTTGCAAGCGCATGGATTGCGGCCTCACAACCTCCTTTTGAACCAAAACCTAATTGAAAGGGCTGAAATTTGGTAGTAAGCTCCGTACTATAAAAACGACAACAAATTTTGGCTGCCAAACGCCGCAAAGTGCTACTTACGGCAATGGGACGAATGCCACCATCCTTCTTGTTAAGGGTACATAAATTGGCCCCATACAAAATATCTGTGATGCCACTGTCCACATTGCCTGAGAGCATGAGGTTGACTAGAGCTGTTAGCTCCCTCAGAAGTGCATCACCAGCTTACCCAGCGCTCGGACACAACAGATCCTTAAGGTGCTGTGGTGTCAGACCGTCAAGTCCACCAGCTGATCCAAAACGAAAGGAGTCAACAGCTGTGCGCACATCCTTGGCAGTAGTCTCAAGATTTTCTGTATCGTTGTTCGGAGGATCAGGGAAAGAGAGGTCAGCTGCGGATGGTGGGTGCTTACTCTGCAAGCCCGTCAAAGTTTCTACAGAATAAGGAGCCAGCACGTCGCTACTAAAAAGTAGCCTTGCCGCCCCACTGATGTCGCCATCCCTTACTTTATTCTCTACAAGTTTTAATTTCTTGGCCTGAGAATAATCAGGGGCCGAAATGTGGATTGAATTTGAATTTAAAATGTTAAAATTGCTTGTACAATTTTCTTTGATTTGGACCGTCAAAGATGTCAACGGCCTTTTCTTTACGTGTAGGATTCTATAAGGGAAGGTTAACATTTGTTCCCAAGGGCTAAAGGTATTTTCCCGGACTACTTGACCAATGCAGGAGGCTAAACATTGAGCAAAATCAAAATCAAAATCAAAATATCTTTATTCATGTAGGTCACAAAGTAACACTTATGAACGTCAAAAAAAAAAAAAATGTTTCTACATTTACATTTACCGCCAGATTCGCAAGACAATAGGTAGAGCCTGTGAGGAAAGAACCTGGCAAGAAAAACTCACGGCCACTCTTTTTATTCGTCAGTAAATACAATGATTCTGTTACAACAATAAAAAGAGGGCAAGGGCAGTACGTGACCATGTGTGGACCAAGTGAACTAAAAATTAAGAATCTCTGTTATTCACAAAAAAAAGTTTAATACTAGTTAAAGGTGCCACATAATCTCAAAGTACCCATACCTTACAATATCATAATAATAATAATTTAACAATAATAAGTGAGTTTCAGCAACAAAACAACATTTCAAACAGAAGTAGCCCCTATGTAGCTCGAGTGATGAGCAAGCAACTCATTGCCATTTCTCTGTATCGTTTAGATAATCTTTAATAGTATAATATGCCTTTTTTAGGAGGTGTGTCTTAACAGCCACTTTGAATTTATTCAAAGGAAGGTTCATAATGTTTAGAGGAATTTTGTTATAAAAACGCACACCAAATCCTGCAAAGGAGTCATGAACCTTCTGTAAACGATAATACGTCCCAACCAATTTATGCTTATTTCTAGTATTTATTGCATGTATGTCACTGTTCACACTGTATAAATGTATATTCTGTTTAACGAACATAATATTCGCATATATATATTGTGATGCAACTGTTAAAATGCCTATAGCCACAGAGGGTCTCGCACCTCGGGGATTCTTTTTAAAACTGGAATAGAATTTTTCATGGTCTATAATTATGTTTATTTTGTATGTTGTAAATGTCATGCATATATAAATATTTGAAAATTAAAAAACCAATATAAATAACCAAAACTGGGTCCCTGGGCAGAGTTCCCCCATAACAAAGGCAGCATTCCCGCGCTGGATTGCTAAGGAAAGTCTCTGCGCGAGAAAGCTGCCTGCGCGTGAATCACTAGTTTCCTCCCTCATATCAATGCACTGTTTCTTGCCCTTTTTTTAGATGTGTGGATATCGAATGGGCGTGGATTATGAATAAAAATATTTCGAATTTAAAATTTACGTTCATCATTAAAATCAAATAAATCTGGCTAGAAAATAGGAGATTTACGAAAAAACATTATGAATATGCATTAAATTATCGCAATCATACAAGCAATATAAAATCCGAATATGGTAACCCTTTAAATGTCAATGGCTTCAATCTAACCTCGCGTGCGAGGAGGCGACTTGAGGGGAGGCGTGTAAACGGCAGAGGCAAGAGGGGGTCGGGGTGTGTTTTTGCATGTATTTCCTTGAATCACGTTTTTTATCGCGACTTTTTGTCTGGTTTTTCTCAACTTGCGTGCATTTTAAAACAAACATGATAATCGATTGACATTTAAAGTTTATCTAACACAAAAGAGACAGTCAAAATATTGTTTATCTTTAAATAATTCATTATTTACGTAAGTACGTGTTTCTAAATATAAATTTTGTTTGTGCTTGTGTGCGTTGAATTGTTTGATTGTATGTGTATGTACGTCAAAATTCTTGGAAATTGCCCGAGACCGCTCAATACAGGTAATTCTTTGGTATTGGTTGGACTAACAAGCCTCCAGCAAAACTGTTTCTAATTTATTTATCACTGAAAGTGTTAAAAAAACAATAGACTAAGTTTTCTTGTCTATTTAAAGTTTCTTTTAACGCAAGTTTTAAGTTCGCGGTAGTGTTTGTATAATTAAAATGTGCTTTTAAAAGGTAATTATTCTTGATACTAATAGCGGAAATATCTATATGGTTAAGTTATCTACTATTTTACATCTACCGTTTTATAAATCTAAAGATTTATCTCATTAAAATAACTTGTTGGACTCATATTTATTCAAATTTTATTCAAGTTTGTTTAACTATGAATATGGTACTGTAATTTTGCATACATTGACAACCTTTATGGTCTAGTGGTTAGTGCAGACTCGACTTAGAGGTTGTGGGTTCGAATCCCTGAACTAAACTTTGGGCAGTGACCACAATAGTTTGTATAGAACAAAACAGTCAGGGTGTAATTTATCTAAGTTGTAATATTTTAAATGCTAACTTTTTGTCACATAATCAATCAATCATCAATGAATATCAATACATAAATAATAAAATTGTAAGTGGTAGATGTCTGTACATTGAAGATTATGAATGCGATAGAACCCAAAACAATGGTTTTAAGAATTTTTGTCTGTTTGCTTATCTGTTTGTCTGAATGTTTGAACACGCTAATATCAGAAACCGCTTAACTGATTTGAATGCGGTTTTCAGTAAAGCGTAGTGGTTTATACAACTTAACATTTAAGGTTTGTTTTATTTCAATCGGTTCATAAAAAAAAAGTTATGTCGATCTAAAGTAACATGCAGGCGGAGCTGCAGGCAACAGCGACTTACGGATTAGTGGTGTCTCGGTCAGTTGGTAGAACGCTCCTCCTGGAAAGTGAACAGCTTTTGTGATTTATATTGACTGCCTCAGTGGTGCAGTGGTATGAGTATGTGACTGCCGCCCCCAAGGTCCCAGATTCGATTCCGGGTCGAATCAAATTATTTGTGTGATCCACAAATATTTGTTTCAGAGTTTGGGTGTCTTCTATATATAATAAGTATGTATTTCGAAATATGTAAGTATGTTTATCAGTTGTCTAGATCCCATAGCACAAGCTTATATTAGCTTAATTTGGGCTAGATGACGTTGTGTGAGAACGTCCAAAATATAAAAAAAAAATATTGGAAAATTATTTGATTGTTTGTTTGCATTGAATATGCTCTTTTACTGATATGTAGCTACATTATCGCTGAGTAACTAGGATACTTTTTATCCCGGTAATGTGATCCCACGGTAATTGGGAATGAGAAAACTATATCACACGGAAGGAGCCGTGGACATCATCCATAATATTATGTTTGTATTGGGACGGACTACAGAGATTCTATATACTGGTTTTTTTTTAAGTCCGGGCAAGCGCAACAGCTCTTACATCCATTGTCGTCCAGACTGTTGGAAACTTGGTTATGGATTTCCTAAAGTGCCTGGTAACGGCTATAGGCTTACCACCTATTACATTATCAACACATTACTGGCAAAGTGTGGGTGTCACTAATCAAAATGTAGCCGACTATGTAACTATACTACCGTCCCCTCTGTCTGACCGTGCAAGAACAATGTACAGTATATTCAGAAATATCTTAAAAATCGGCAGATATTTGAGATTTTAAACTGTAATTTATTGAGTCCAAGACGCCCAGGACTTTAATTGTCCATGCCACAGTGGCTGGCACGTAAGATTTTGTTGCCTTTCATTAACATTTCATCACAAGGCAACGGGTTTCAAATTTACTTTGCAAAATTATAATATAGTTGCTTATTTTATTAAATGAATTTGCCCATTTTGGACATAACCAACTTTCTAGAGTGAGCCCCTATTATGTCGGACCACCCATTCTAAAGATATGAAGTACTAGGAATCGCCTCCATTTTTGGTATTGAATAAAAAAAAAATTTTTTTTTAATATCAGCTAATGTACAGCTTGCCAAGTATATGATCACGCGTGGCAAAAAAACTAATTTAATTGTATGGATATAATGATCTGAAATCTTTTTTTGACGTTTTTCAATGGTATGTGGTGCCCCCTTTAGAATGCCAACTCATACTTTGCAAACTGTAGGCACTTTTGCACCCCCCCTGGTGACACTGACAGACAGCAGTGACACTTGACAGTTTGACAACGCAGTCGTCATATTACTTTTTAATGCCAGTCGTCCTTGAACACTGAAAGTGCGTACTACGCGTAGATAGAGTGATTCTGTTTTGTTTGTGACTTTATCGATTGTATTATTTTATTACCGGCAACGATGTAAGTTATATATCATAAATATCTAACTCAGTGTTATGTAAAGAAGATTCGGATCTTCTGTTTTTTTTTCTGAAAGGATACTAGCGCAGGTTCAAAATTAAATACAGCCTATACTTTATTCGGCGGTGTATTTTGAAAAAGAAATAACTACACTTTTTTACTGTCAAAAAAATAATGTGGGTAGTTTTAGCTGTTGTAACCTTCATACTACAATACAATGATACAGTGGAAATGGTGTCTCTGAACATGTAATAGATCTAGCTGATCGCCGCAACTCCGCCCGCGTGATTTAGTTTACTCGTTCCCGGTCCGTGGGAAGACATTATCGGGATAAAAAGTAGCCTATGTTACTCAGGGTGAATGAAGATTTTCAATGGTGAAAGAATTTTTGAAATCGGCACAGTAGTTTTTAAGTTTATTCATTACAAACATACAAATCTTTCCTCTTTATAATGGTAGTATGGGCCACTCCTAAGCCGCCTCTTAATTATTTTACATAGTTACTTATTCTGCGTAAGAGGATTATGACTATATTCATTATAGTTTGATACATTTATGCCTTTATAAAGCTATGCTTATAAATTTTATGCTTAAATATGATTATGCTAATTTTATTTATGATTGAGACAAATATGCTAAATTTGTTATGGATAAATAAAAATTATGCATAAATATCATTAGTCTAAATTACCATATGCCAAAATATTTTATGGTTATTTTTTTTATGCAAATGGATAGTGAACCCAGTGACAGATGGAGAGACAGCGGAGTTAATAATAATAGGGTTCCCCTTTTACCCTTTGGGTACTACCATAAAAATAATTAGATAATTTATGAATGAAACAAACATTTGTGGATCGCACATATAATTAGATTCGACCCGGAATCGAACCTGGGACCTCAGGGACGGCAGTCACATACTCATACCACTGCGCCAGCGAGTCAATCGTATATAGAATATCTGCATTCAGAGTATAACTAATATTTTACTGATTTCTAGTAATTATATGTCTTTTCCAGGCAACAAGTTAAGATATCTCCGCCCGGAACACCAGAATTTAACGAGTAAGTGTATTTAATATTACTAGTCATCGGATTATAATAATATAGTCTGTATTACTGAGTTACACACACACACATCACGCCTATACACATACGCCCAGAAGGGGTAGGCAGAGGTGCATTATACACCCACAATTTGCCAGTACTTTTAGTCCCACGTAATATGGGGCAAGCCTATTGCCGTCACCGGGCACAAATATAATGGGTTATGTCCAAAATGACCGAATGAATTTAATAAAAAGTAGCACCTACATTGTAATTTTGAAAACTAAATTTGAAACCCGTTGGCTTGCAATGAAATGTTGATTAAAGGCAACAAAATCTTACGTGCCAGCTGCTATGGCATAGCCAATTAAAGTCCTGGGCCTCTCGGACTAACTGAGTTACAATATTTAACAAAATTAAATAAATGTTTGTAAATGAAATCTCGGAGCTCAATGTGCCTGTTGGCAAAGGCCTCCTCTAGCTGGTGCCAATGACACCGGTCCATAGCAAGCCAGAAAGGACCGACTGCAAGTTTTAAGTTCATCTTCCCATAATTTCCTTTATCTGCCAAGTTTTTAGAAACCCTGAACAATGGTTTCCCCACATAATATTAATACATAAAAAAGGCGACTAAGACATCGGATTATATGCACTATCAAACTCCCAAAATATGCATGCGAGTATGCACGAAAAAAGCGCGAAATTTGCACAAAATGTGCACGTGCACAAATGTGTGAAAACAATTTTATTATTTTTTAATTTCTTCAGTAAAATATATTCATTTAGATTATATCCTGTATATAATCTAAATATATTTAATATAAATATATCTAAAGTAATATTTAGTTTAAATATATCTGTTGGAGAATGGGAGTCAGGGTTATGAATCCAGGCGCTCCCATCGCCCAACATCGGTACAATGTTCGACGACACAACCTTCCGCATTGCCACTTGCCTTCGGCTGGGTACACCTTGTGTATCCCCGCATCATTGCACCTGTGGAGTAGCCGTCGATAATCTGGGACACCATGGCCTTTCTTGTAGCAGAAGCGCAGGTCGTATACCTCGGCACGCTATTCTAAACGACATAATTCGTAGGGCTCTTTCCACCGCAGGTCTTCCGGCCGTACGTGAACCAAATGGTTTAGCACGAAGCGATGGAAAGAGACCGGACGGTATGTCGTTGCTACCGTGGAAGATGGGAAGGCCTTTGGTGTGGGACGCTACATGCGTTGACACCTTAGCACCTTCACACCTTCCAAGCACATCCGGATGTGCCGGCGCTGCTGCTGCATCGGCTGAAGGCCTTAAACGGCGTAAATATGCTAACCTAGCAGGTGATTACATATTTGAGCCGTTTGGGGTTGAGACACTGGGGTCATGGGGTCCGAGTGCTCGCCGCCTTTATAGAGACATTGCTAAACGCCTACTCGATGCTTCTCAGGACCAGAAGGCTGGCTATTTTCTGGCCCAATGAATAAGTATCGCCATCCAACGTGGCAACACAGCCAGCATTCTGGAAACCTTCCCAGTCGGCAATGACGCGGAGGATTTTTTAAACGATATTTTGTAATGTAAATATTTTTAGTCTATAATTATGTTTATTTTGTAATTCTATTTGTAAAAAAAAAAAAATAACCCTTACGTAACAACCTGTATAAGAAAAATACAATTGAAACTAAATAAATATGTACATTACCTATTATAATTATACCTTCTAATTACATCTGAATTCTAAAAAAAATAAAAATATTGAATTTAACTTTATTTTGAACTGGCCTCCAAAAAAAAAAGTTACCTATATATCTTTGGATTGGGTGAATCGATTTTTGTTTTTTTTTTCCTATTGAAAGCTACCATTTAATGAAGGTTTGGAGTCGATCTGATGAGGGAGCCGAAAGCCAGTCGAAAGAGCTCATCAACGATGCAGCAGTTACGTTGTGTTTGGGTTTGATTAATTTGTATTGAAGAGAACTTTACATATCCCAAATTGTCTTTTAGTTAACCGGTAAGTTAGTTACGGTAGAAGTCGGTGTTTTTATGTTCAATTAAAATAATTAATTATTTTTTTAAAACAGAGCGTGTGTGTCCCCCTCTAAAATCTAAACGACTGATCATTCATGATGGTAGTAGGAAAACTCCAATAACTTTGTTACTTCAAGAGTTATAGAGGTTATTATACATGACTACGGAACCCTATCCTATGCGTGGCTCGACACATACTTGGCCGGTTTTGTAACTCATATCATTAAGTTTTTAATTTATTTTTCTTCTATTTGCAGATTAAAGATGTCTCTCTGGGCTAGAGCACAGCAATTGCCGCCAGAAAGTTTACAAAAGGTTAGTTCATTCTTTAATCACTAGAGACCTCGCCACAATAACTTGGACCTTTTCCCATATACACACACATATCACGCCTATATCCCCGAAGGGGTAGGCAGAGGTCCATTACACACCCATTATATGCCTGTATTTTTGTCCGACGTAATAGAGGGCAAGCCTATTGCCGTCACCGGGCACACATACAATGGGTTATGTCCAAAATGGCCGAATGAATTTAATAAAAAGTAGAAGCTATATTGTAGATTTGAAAAAATAAAAATTTAAACTCGTTGCTTTCCGATGAAATGCTGCACAGACAATTAAACCAGGACTTTAATTGTCTGTGCCACAGCGGCTGTCACGTAAGATTTTGTTGCCTTTCATCAGCATTTCATCGGAAAGCAACGAGTTTAAATTTTTATTTTACGCGTTACGGACTAGTAATTTTTATATAAGTATGTTTATAATCTAATATATATATTTCAAATCACCGGTTTGCTACTTATATTGTACTACTACGCGTGATTTAGTTTACTCGTTCCCGGTTCCCGTGGGAACCGGGAACGAGAACACATTACCGGGATAAAAAGTAGCCTATTACTCAGGGTGAATGTAGCTTTCCAATGGAGAAAGAATTTTTGAAATCGGCACAGTAGTTTTTGAGTTTATTCATTACAAACATACAAATCTTTCCTCTTTATAATAGTATTGAACATTTTCACTATACAGGATGGAATTTTTTAATGACACCTGGAGGGAAAGTACTCTACATACTGAAGATAGACAATTTTACTCAAAGAAAACATTCCTTTATATTTAAAAAGAAACAGAACTGCATTCACAGATTTTCGAAATTCGATTGCCACACCCGGGAATCGAACCGGATAAAATCCGAAAAAATAACAGCCTGTACTTTTATGGCATCGATCAACAGGGTCAATAATAAGGATCAAATCTCTCTAACAAACGTGGTAAATTAAATGAAAGGAAAAACTTGAAATCTAAACTTGTAAATTCAATGGGATAAGATAAAGCACTTTTACTCAATGGTCCATCAGATTACTTATGTTAGTAATTATTAATTATCGTTGACGTCATTTATTCATTAAAATGACTAAGAATTCCACCCTGTTTTCAATTCGACTGTTTTTTTTTTATGATTGTTACCTTTGGACTGGGTTATTATTTTTTTTTTTAATTAAAGCTACAACTTTCCACGTGGTCCCATCCCTACAACTATTTGGTCCCATTTCGGTAGTCTAAAGTCGGTTGCTGTGTCAATTTTTGACATGTATTTTTCATAATTTTATTTTAAATATATTTATTTTTGATATCACAGGTGCGAACTATCTACGGTGACCATTTTCCTATAGAAGTGCGCCATTGTTTGGCGCCGTGGCTTGAAAGCAGAATATGGTAAGTGGTAGCCGTCTCTGTCGCACGCACGTGTCGATGTGTTGTTGTCTCTTTCACACTTTAGGATGTCATATATATATATTACTGCTAATAGTGTTAACCAGGATTCATTCCGTGGTTGGGGACATAATTGTAAATGAATTTTCTAAATTAACGTACGACGCGTGGTTATTAGTTAGTGGCCTGGAGTTTTTATTGCCAGGTTGTTTTTTCTTTGGCTCCACCCGTTGCTTTGCGAATCTGGCTTTAAATGTCAATTCTTATGTGCTGACGTTAATAAGTGTTATTTTATAACTTACTAGTACGGTGTCTTGCTTGTGCTTCGCGCCGCACCACGCCATAGGTTTTGGCCTATAACTTTTGACCCCTTAGGGCTAGGTCAAATTTTCGATTTTTTGGCTTGCCTCCAGATTGAGGGCTACCCATAGAGCGGTCAACCATCATTGGAGCATAAGCAGTTCTCGAGAGCTAAGGGGGGGACAAAAATTACATTCTCCATTTCTATATATAGATATACAGGATGGAATTTTTTAATGACACCTGGAGGGAAGTACTCTACATACTGAAGATGGACAATTTTACTCAAAGAAAACATTCCTTTATTTTTAAAAAGAAACAGAACTGCATTCACAGATTTTCAAAATTCGATTGCCACACCCGGGAATCGAACCGGATAAAATCCGAAAAAATAACAGCCTGTACTTTTATGCCATCGATCGACACGGTCAATAATAAGGATCAAATCTCTCTAACAAACGTGGTAAATTAAATGAAAGGAAAAACTTGAAATCTAAACTTTTAAATTCAATGGGATAAGATAAAGCACTTTTACTCAATGGTCCATCAGATTACTTATGTTAGTAATTATTAATTATCGTTGACGTCATTTATTCATTAAAATGACTAAGAACTATTTAGATAAACTATTTTGCACGTCTTTATAATGCTGTCTGGACACAACTGCGTGAGGCATTTATACTACTCGAATAGTGAAATAGATCGCCCTGCAATAGTCGTTTGTTATTCACATTTGATTGTTTATACAAATTATTTCATATTTGTCAGCTCACCGTAATAATGGCTTATCAAGAACAATTGGATTTAATGGAAGCTTATTTTTTAAATCACAAAGATGTGAATTTAGTTCTGCGGTGGTATGGAGAGAGATATCGGGACCGACAAATACCAACTCGATTTGTTTTGAAGAGAATGGTTGATAATTTAAGAAATACTGGTAGTTACAAAAGGCAACGTCCTCAGCAGGACTGTTCCGATTTTGATGTAAGTGTTTTAACATACTTCGAAGCATATCCAAAGGCTTCAAGCAGAGAAGCTGCTGAATGGAACCACCCACACTCGCGTACTTAAAGTCCTGAAAAAGTATAAGTATACATATTATCGTGAGGGTCGGTTGGTTCAAAAATTGCATCCTGGGGATCGTGAGGGACGACTACAATTTTGTCAAAACATTCTGACTGAAGTTGCCCGTAACCCCACTTTTTTGAGTAACATTGTATGGTCTGACGAAACCAACTTTAGTAATAACGGCATGTACAACTGCCGCAATAACCATTATTGGTCTCAAGTGAATCCTCTTCGTGTTCATGAAACTAACAGTCAAGTAAGATTCTATTTTAACGTCTGGTGCGGAATTATGAGAAATACAGTTGTGTTAGTCCACGTGTACGAAAGTCATCTAAACACTGTCAAGTATCTTGAAATACTGGACCTCTTAAGAAATGAGTTAAATGTTTTACCCGAGGAAGAGCGAAACCAAGAAATTCTACAGCAACATGGTGCTCCGGCCCATAACAGCAGAATCACCACTGCCTATGTTAATAACCATTTCAATACCTGGATTGGTACAAACGGCACAATCAGATGGCCTGCGAGATCACCAGATCTCACCCCTTTAGATTTTTTTTTATGGGGATATGTAAAAAATCTAATTTACCAAAATTCCTATGCAACTGTAAACGAGTTAAGAACTGAGGTACACAATACGATTTTGAATATTCATCACAACTCGCTATTAAAAGTTACTGAAAATTAATTCCTTACATAAAAGAATAAATATCTGTATCCAACAAAATGGAGCTCGTTTCGAGCAACTAATTAGTTAGTATTCCCTTTTTTTTTCGTTCAATTAAAAAGTTGGTAGGTACTTGAATGAATCAGAGGGTGCAGAGTGCTTTGCTGCGTATTTCAAATCGGTATATAAGTCCGAGCGGCCGGTGCTGGACCCCGCGGCGGCGGAGCGGGCCGCGGGCGCGCGGGCTGGAGCGTACCGTGTGCATGTTGGCGAGCTCAGCGCGCGCGACCTTAACACGGCGCTCGCTCGGTTGAAGCCTAAGCAGTCGGTATTGCTGGATGGGATACCGCCCTTCATCATCAAAGATTGTCGGGCAGTGTTCTGTAGGCCGTTAAGGCACATATTTAATTTGTGTTTGGAGGAGGGGTGGTACCCAGATCGGTGGAAGATCACCCGGGTAATACCGGTTCCAAAGGGGAGGTCCAGTGAGGACGTAAGTGCCGGTGGCGGTATTGTCGGCGTTTGTTAAGGTATTTGAATCTGCGTTACACGCTTCTATTTATTTACAGGTTCGCTCACAACTTGATGACGCACAGCATGGTTTCCGCCCAGGTCGAAGTACGGGTAGTAACCTGCTATCTTTTATGACATACCTTGCTCCCGTCATTGATGCTGGAGGGCAGGTAGACTGCGCGTACTTCGACTTCCGGAAGGATTTTGACCTGGTTGATAACGACGTCCTATTATCCAAGATGGCGGAGTTGGGGTTCACACCACACTTGCTCCGCTTCTTCGCGAGTTACCTTAGCGAGCGCCGGCAGTATGTGGAGTATGCGGGGTACGAATCTGGCCCGTATTTAACCTTGTCAGGCATTAGTCAGGGCTCGAATTTAGGACCGCTGGAATTTCTCCTCATGATCAATGATCTGCCGAGGGTGTTACTGCATGCCAAGTGTCTACTCTTTGCCGATGATCTCAAAGTGTATTTTACCATAGTGGATGCTTCCGACGCTTGGCGAATGCAAGCAGACATTGACCGTGTAGTTCAGTGGAGCACTACCAACAACCTGTGCTTTAACACCGCTAAATGTGGAGTTATAAGTTACGGTCGAAGTAGGGCACCACTGAGTTACGCCTACGAGATGGATGGGGTTGTTATTCCACGTTTTAATTATACCCGGGATTTTGGAATTGAAATGGTAGCTGAGTTGACGTTTCGTAAACACATCGTTGACATATGTAGCAGGTCTTTTAGAAACCTAGGATTTGTATTAAGAAATTGCAAGGATTTTAATAACACTAATGTATTAAAAATATTATACAATTCACTCGTTCGCAGTCACCTTGAATCTACAGCTATAAATTGGAATCCTCATGAGGCTAAATATAGCCACATGGTGGAAAAAATTCAAAACAAATTTACTCGATTTCTTTATTACAAAGAATATGGGGTATACCCCAAGTACCCACGGATGTACCCCAGCTTGTTCGTTCTGGGTATGGTCGGGTACGAGCAGCTGAGTGTGCGGCGTGACGTGGCACTGGTGGTGCACGTGTGGCGCGTGCTGACGGGCCGAGTGCAGCACCCTGAGGTGCTGGCGCAGCTCCAGCTGTGGGCCCCGGATGGGTATGTGGGAGCTCCAGCAGTGGCGCGGACAAACTTGCTCACATTTGCCCCCGTGTCGCGCGCTATACGGCTCATTAACATTATAGCGGAACATGTTGACTTATTTAGTTGCACCCTGCCGAATCTACAAGAGGTCACAAAGCGGAGCATTATTCCTAACCTAAAGTAAAAACCCTAGTTAAATGTATTATAATCACAATGACAGATATAAACATTGTTGTTGTTGGACATTGGTTGTATTTCATTATATTAAATATTATTTGATTTTATTACATAGAATTTTATTTGATTTTATTAGATTATATTTTATTTTATTTGACTTTGCTTAATTTAGTTTAATTTGGATTTTATTCGATTTTTATTTGATTGTATTGGATTTTATTAGACATGACATTTATTTGACATGCTTAATTTAATTTTCGATTTTTTAGTTTTTTTGTGTGATTATATTTATTTGATTTAATAGGATTTATTAATTGTATTTGTTTAATTGGTAGGTTTTTAAATTGTAATTGTTCTGTGTCGTAATTTTATAACTTGCAATATCGCATTGGCTAGCTGTAAAGATATTGTAAAAGTGGTGTTAAATAAATAAATAAATAAAAAGTTTAGATTTCATGGTTTTCCTTTCATTTAATCTACCACGTTTGTGAGAGATATTTGATACTTATGATTGACCCTATCGATCGATGCCATAAAAGTACAGTATGTTTTTTTTTCGGATTTTACCCGGTTCGATTCTCGGGTGTGGAAATCGAATTCCTCCTGTCGTTAAAAAATTCCACCCTGTATATAAATTATAAATATATATTTTTTACAAAGTAATGGTAAGTAAGATGTTCAAACTTTTCAAAATAATTGCATCATTCTCGCGCTGTCTCAGAGAGAACAGCCTGTTCAGCCTGAACAGGCTGTTCTCTCTGAGACAGCGCGAGAATGCCTCGATTAGAGGTAAAACATTTGTCGACGTTTTAATGTCGTATATTTTTTGCGAGAATGATGCAATTATTTTGAAATGTTTGAACATCTTACTTACCATTACTTTGTCATGGATTTTCGCCAGGTAACGCCTGATTCTATCCAATATATAGTTTTGAGTTTGAGTTTGATATATATGGCTCCCAGAGACGTACAATTTTATTGTCAAGTCTCACGTCAATCTTATTTCATGCTATGGATATTTTTTTGATAAAAATATGGAGTTCGGATTTGATTTGTGTATATTATTAGATAGGTGTTATCTAGTTACGATGACAACTCACTTTATCCTATTTAAAACGGGACTCTATTACTGAGACTTCGATGTTCATCTGTCTTGAGCTGTATCTCATGAACCGTGATAGTTAGAAAGTTGACATTTTCACAGATGGTGTATTTCTGTTGCCTCTATGACAACAAATATTAAAAAACAGGATATAATAAATACTAGTTAACCCGACGAACTTTGTATCGCCTCAAATAAAAAAAAAAGAATATTTTAATATTTCATGCAAATGTATGTAAATTGAAAAACGCGACGGACGGACAGACAGACAGACAAATTGACGTATTAAATATATATTTAAGGGGACTCCTATACAACAAACGTGATTTTTTTTTTAAGATACTTCCCCCGACCGAACATTTTTTTTTTGTTTGAACGACTACCCAACTATCCAACTTCACCAGGGCTGGTGAACCCGAGGAACAGCAAAGATTCTTCGTAGATGAGCTCGTCCAGGAGATACAGGCTCACGCCGATCTGATGCTGTCCCCTGACTTGTTCGTCACTAAGATGAAACTGCTGGATGCGGCGAAGAACTTTCATATGACTTATAGGTAAGAAATTACACACACACACATCACGCCTTATATTCGCGAAGAGGTAGGCAGTTACACATCCACAATTTGCCAGTATTTTTAGTGCTACGTAATAGGGGGTAAGAAATTACTCATATTATATAGGACTAGTAGTCGCCCACGGTTTCGTCCGCGTGATAATTTGGATTTTGGTCCGTTCCCGTCGCTTGTAATTATTGTTCCTCTCGCGTCTCCCGTAATAACATCTAGCTTCGCGAATAATTATTGTAGGACGAATTTAATTTCCATAAAATATGTTATAGTGAGTTAACCTTAAAAGATAGATATATGCTACCGCAGACCTTTTTTTAGAACTTTTAAAGAGCTTTTAGAACTTTTTCTACATCATTTTAACATAACATTAACCGTTTGACCAGCGCACGCAACGGAAGTTCTTAAAAGAAATATTTTTTCCCCGTTTTTGAAACATATCACACTGCTGCTCCGCTCCTATTGATCGTAGCGTGATGTTATATAACCTATAGCCTTCCTCGATAAATGCACTTCTCAACAAAAAAAGAATATTTCAAATCGAATCAGTACTTCCTGAGATTAACGCGTTCAAACAAACAAACTCTTCTACTTTATAATATTACACCTGCGGCTTCGCCCGCTTGGCAAATTATATGTATTAACTAAAAAACTTTCTCGAGAACCATAAGCTAAAAATAAAATATTTTTCAACAATGGCGCGAGCCAACAATTCACTTTCAAATGCTGCATTTAAAAATTTAAATTTCGCGCGCGAGGCAACAGTCGAATATTTTAAGCACTGTCAATGGCATGTTTCTTTAATGCTTAATAACTCAAAAACTATAAGAGCCACATACACAAAAACTATACAGCAAACCACAGGCTTACGTTATATCTTTATGCCAAATGTCAAGTTGATAGGTTAAGAGATGCGCCCGCTATCGTGTCGCATACATTCTTGATTGAGCCCATCGTTGTAAAGAAGAAGCAAGCTCCGTCTTAATTATTATAATTTCTCTCCAGCCATTCACCCCATGAGTTGTTCCAATACATGCGACGATCTCTCGCCATGGAAATGGATGTCATACAAAATGCTATGGGGCCACAATACCTTGCCCAACCACAGACGGAGAGAAAATATAGTGAGGTTAGTGCCAGTACATATAAGCCGCGCATGATGACAATGGGATTGGCGGCCATGTTGGTGACGTCATAGTGACGCAGGTTGACCGTACTTGTCAGCGATTGATGACGTCACGGAGCAGTTATTGTGATAAGGTTCTATCCCACTCACATCGTGCGAGACTTATACATACATACATACATATACAGGGTGTAACATTCAAATGGGTCACTGTGTTAAAGTCTAAAACTATAAGAGACACGAAAATCGGTGACAGGTCTCCTAAAAACAGATCTGTTTTTAGGAGACCTGTCACCGATTTTAGTAAAAATAAAAACTGCGTATATCGTAGAAGGGATAAGCAGAGGTGTCATCTCATTTTTAACTGACTTAAAAAAAGGAAGAGGTTCTCAATTCGGCGGTATTTTTTTTAGTGTTCCGTACCCAAAGGATATAACGGGAACCCTTTTACTAAGACTCCGCTGTCTGTCCATCTGTCACCAGGCTATATCTCATGAACCGTGATAGTTAGATAGTTGAAATTTCCACAGATGATGTATTTCTGTTGCCGCTATAACAACAAATACTAAAAACCGGCCAAGTGCGTGTCGAACCACGCATAAGATAGGGTTCCGTAGTTACCCTAAAAAGCCTCTATAACTCCTGAACTTACACCATTCGTTCTAGTTTGCCTTCAAAGTTTATTTTTTTTAAAGGTCTTTTAAATTAATTGAGAGCTTTCTAAAGTAATTTTTTGATTAAAGTATCCATTTGGGAGATATTTAGCTTTGAAGAGCATATTTATGCGAAAACAGGGTGTATCCATCCCTCTAAAATCTAAACGGCTAGCGTGAAAAGCCTGAAATAAATCATGTCCATGTAATGAACTTTAAAGCCCTAAACTAACGGATAGTCTGACTCTGTTAGTTCAGGAGTTATAGAGGCTTTTATGGGTAAATACGGAACCCTATTTTGTGCGTGGCCCGACACGCACTTGACTGGTGTTTTACGTAGGAAATTTGAACCAATTGTGGATACTGGTCCTTTAAAAGTACTGCTCAGCGGCACTCGATTGTGACTGTTATTTCACTTAGTTGGGTTCCCAGACAACATACTTTCTCCTTCGATTCCAGCTAATCACCGGTCTACAAACAGTCAGACAGAAAGTGAATGTGGTCGGTGAAGAAATAAGAGGACTTCAAGCCAATATAGAGAGTTTCTCACTCGAGTACCATGAGTGTTTGAAACATAAAGGTATGTGTCTACTCTTGTGTTGCATGTAGTATAAATTTGTCTGTAATATACATTTGACTGTACTCCAAGCCAATATTTAGAGTTTCTCTGTCGAGTATCATCAATGTTTAATTAAAGCATAACAGTAGGTGCCTACACCCTGTATTCTTAATGTTGCCTGTAATATACATTTGTCTGTAGGATAACTTTGCCTGTAAAATAGTAATGACAATCACTGACTTTAACATTAAACACTAATTTTGTTTTTATTGATTTAATGTACCTTTTAAGCATAATTAAAAAAAAAATTGCTCCATATACCCTTCATATATATTAACTACTAGCGGCCGCGGCTTTGCCCGCTTGACAAATTATATAGGTACACAAAACCTTCCTCGAGAACCACTCTTAGTTTTAAAGATCTATGCATACATACGGACGGACAGACTTTGTTTTATACTATGTTATGTATGATATTTAAATATTTAAGAATAGTCAAAGCAAATTCTTTGCTTTGAAATACAAAAATATATTAATATAAAATGATATTGATGTATTTGTACAGGTCATATGAACTATCTCCAACAGTCAATGACGAATGAACGTAGGGACCTTGCCGCTTGTCTTCGAGTTCAGATTGAAGAGACAGAAAGGAAATTAAACGCTAAGGTAAGTAGCGTGGCGTGTAGGCAAGCAACGAAGCACCACCTCTGACGTCATATATACGAGACGTCGATATCATACGAGAAGGCGGTTCTAGTCACTTCTACAAGCTTCTACTAGTTTACGCCATAAACCACACCTCCCTATAATTGAACTAGCCAATTAGGTATAAGCGATAAATTATAAGTGCCTACTACAAATGGATAGAAATAGACTCGTCCTTTGTTTAGATTGAAACCTGTTTGTGTCAAGCCGTGGATATACTTGTATGATATAAATACGAATACATTTCGATAATTAAGACGGAGCTTGCTTCTTCAGAACGATGGGCTCAATCAAGAATGTATGCGACACGATAGTGTGTTACGTCCTAGCCCGGCCACGGCGGCAAAAAAGGCCGTGGCAATGTCAGTAAGCAGTACGGATGCGTACTTTTCTGTACTGAAAAAGAAAAAACATGTACCGCTTTATTTCACCAGATATGGAACATTTTTTGTGGCCGGGCTATAAAGCATGCGTCCCAGCCCGGACACGATTCTATCTAAATGAAATGGGACCTTTATGATATTATTTACGTATGGGGCACTCGTACACATCGTGTACCATCGAATCGAAGTAGATTTTCTTTGAAATCGGTAGTTAATACAATTTACTAACGAATCAAACTTTATTATATGAAATGCCTTATAAAAATATTAGAGCAAAAACGTAATTAAGGGCCCAGACCGCGCACGGATAAAGTCGATTTTGAGCGACAGCAGCGCTATTGTTGCCCGAATCATCCGACGGGCGGGTGAATGACCCAGAGAGCGCGATTTTGAAAATGTTTTGCGACAAACGTTCCACGTTGAGTTATTGTTATTGAAGTTGAATATTTACAGCATAACAAAAATGTTGAATTATTGGAAATAAACGACTGCCTATTTGTAAAATATTCCAAGAGTAGTTTTCGTTATAAAATGATCCTAATTACTAGATAAATAAATAAGAGTAGTTTGAGACACAATTTTTATGATTTTCTATTTATAATATCAAGAGCAGGTCCGGACTGACCTTTTTGTATTCTACTTACCTAAAATTCCAACTACGAGTACCTATGTATTTATTTGTAATTTTACTACCAAAGTTTATTCTTATTTCGTAAAATTTTCATTCAATAAAATAATTGCAAATTCAGTAGGAAGTACGGTCGAAATAACATCACGCCTTTCCTCGCTAGTGTTTATATCTACGCAAGGAAATGTGCCTATTGCGTAAACTCAAATACTTTTTGCTTACGATCACCTCGCAATCTAAAAAATCTTCTAGGGTTGTACAAAAAATTGTCAATAAATGAAACACAAGTATAAAAATGGTTCATATAATTAAAAGTAAGTAAACAATAACAAAATATGAGTCGCCACCTAAAAAGCGTGCTAGGGTTGTACAAAAATTAGTTATAAACAAACATGAAATTTATAAATTATTCATATACTTAATTAAACGAAAGTAAACAATAACAAAATATGAGTTTAAGAGTTTCTAATGTTTTTTTCATTTTAATGATTACTGATCAAATTCTGATTTCTACTAATTTGATGATAAAATCAATTGCTATTGCAAAACCTATCAGAATGAAAATGTTACCAGCTGCCCGATTCACGTAATAAAAACCGTAGCGTAGTGACTTAAAAATATCACTTCGCACACTTTTTAACCGACTTAAAAAAAGAAGAAGATTCTCAATTCGGTGTATTTTTTGAACCGATTTTGATGATTTTTTTTTTTATTTGAAAGCTGGTGATCCCGTGTGGTCACATTTTAATTTCATTAGGATCGGACCTTGGGTTTACACCAGGTAACTCTTCAAAATCGTATAGGAATTGTATAGAAATTGAGCTATTGGAAGATTTATGACAATCCAAGACTAGATAAGTAAGTGCGTTAAAAACAGAAAACCAAAAGGCGATTTCTAAGTTTCTAAGTTAAAACGACTTTTGAACTGGCGTGTTTACGTGAATCGACCGGCTGGGTAGTTAAGTTACCTCAGTCTTTTTCAAAATCATTAGACGTTCTTCTCTTTCAAAACACGTAAAGCTCTTTCTTTCCTCTCTTTCATAGCCTCTATGACATTGGGCGGGTCACGAATAGGCATGCTTCGTGACTGCCGAGGATCAACTAATTGTGGAAGGAGGCAATCGTAATAAAATCTAACTAATTTCATCTCCATTTTCTCCTTCCAAAATTTGTCGTCCTTTTCTATAATATAAACTTTCATAGGTACAGTAGCACCAAACCAGATGCCAAGCATGCAAACGTTTCTTTTAGTTATATGTAACTGTCCCTGAATTTGGAAATACCAGTAATGATTTTTATTTATGACATAACCCTTGGAAGCCTTGTCCTTAACCCAAAAGGTATGTTTGGCCATTGCTTCATCAAGAGTCATGCCAGCTAAAGAATGTGGGCACTTAATTTCAATTAAACCGTTTGCATAAATGCCATCTGGTGTAGTACCAAGAAATTCATATTGATCGTCGACGAACAAACCGCAACCTTGTATACTAATATTCTCTTGAATTTCTAACTGTCTAATTGCAGTTTCTTCGTTTTCGATACCGTACCGTACAGCAGGCAAACTGGAGATATTACTACCATAAACGATTTTACAAACAAGAGCAGCACAACTTGTGCTCTCTCGTTTTTTACAAACTTCCCCGAACGATGATGAGGTTAGTAATTTTCTCCTTGTACTCATCCACTCAGCACTACTTCTTTGCAAATGGGTCGACCTTTCAAGCTCCTCTCTTTCAGCACAAGACAACTTTAAATCAACTAAAAAAGATGACTTGGCTTTCTCATATAATTCTGGACTCAGATCAGGTTTTTCGCAGTTTGGTCCATAGTGAGCGTCTTTCGATACAGCGCTGTGGCTTTTTTTCAATCTTAATTTAGGTTTAGCAATTAAACGGTTTCTACGATTACTATTTTCCACTTTCGCGATCAAAGGATTAGGACTAGATTTAAATATGACTTCATGAGTTTTACTATGAATCGATCCCGTATTAAAAGACACAACAGCAGCTGCGCATCGGCCCGCATAAGAACCACGGGAAGAATAATTTACACGCTTACCCCCAACTAATTTGGCAATTACTCCGTTAAAACTTTCAACTATATTACTTGTGCAATTATGAATTAAACTTCTAGAATGATATGACAGTCTTTTACTTAAAATTTCTACCGCGTCCATTAATCCGCATCCAACAATTGCTGGAAGTAACCCAACAGGTTCTATTCGACGAGTGTCAGGTCTACAAAAATACTCCTTGCAATGTTGGTGATTACCAAATACGTGTTGTGGACCATTTAGAATATCTTCACTAAGATTTTTTATTTTTTCTTCGAGTGACTGATTTTGATCCCCCCAATATTTAATCGCGCATTTTACACCCGTTCTTAAACGCAAATACCTTTCTTTTAGGAATTTCCGCAACTCGCAAGGATACTTAGTGTCTTTCGACAATTTCTCCAAGCTATTGCAGTAGTTTCGTAAAAGATGATTTTTGCATTCAATTTTCTCTACTATTAAATTATCGTACGGACGCGAATCTAATATTTTTTTATAAGTACTGGAATCGCCGTCTGCTACAAATTTATTATAAATTACACCGTGATCAACAAAGGAACGTTTAAACCCCTCAACTATTATGGTCGATTCCATCCCGGTAGATGATCCTGAATAATTCTTGAAACAATGGTGTTCCGGGGGCTGACTGTTGTTCTTTGCGGCTCGTGCACAGACTACGCAGTATTTATTTTTAACTCCAAAAAACAATACTTTATTAGTTTTAATGCCAATTATCGCAGCTGCGCCGGATAAGGCGGAAAAATTCTTACCATAAGATCTCTTGCTCCAACAACCGTCAACAGCAACAGATATTATTGGTGTACCATTTTTATCAACACTACCTATAGACACTGCGTACTCCGCTTCTTCCTTGACAGCTTCTGCCATGGAATGTGCTGCTGTCTTTTCCCACCAATCGCAAACCGTATTATTAATTTCATTGTACAATGAAGGTGACATGATTGGTAGGGCTACTGCGGCACTTAATGTTTTTAACTGAGAGTAGCTCCCACCAGATGATATGATACCAGACACAATTTGATGATTCACTTCCATGCTATCTTCTTTCTTTTCAACCAAACACACAGTAAATTTCATATTACACATACTACATTTTATGATGAGTTTTGAGTCCAGACCAACTTTTACTTCACCTATTATACTGAGGTAACTTAACTTACAATCCATTGGACCGTGGTCCCCTATGGCCTGAAGAGCTTTAAAAAAAAAAGAAATATCCACTAAACAATGGTAAGTAAAAATTTTTTTAAGAAAAAACTTTTTAGCATTAATTAATAGCATTAATTTTTCGCAGAATCAAAAGGACAACAAAACGTCGACAATTGTTTCGCCTCTAAACGAGGCATTATCAAGACTGTCTCAGAGAGAACAGCAAAATTCGTGGTTGGAACGTGTTTGCTTATAAGTAAACGCGTGCAAATTTCATTATCGCGATGTAGGATTCTTTACAATAACCAATGTGGGTAGAAACCTCAGATCATGCTAACTAAGTTCCAAAAATAGGTATTCACCAATACTTGACCTTATCTGTTTGATTTAATTACTGTCTCTTGATAAGTTGCATAGAAAACCCAAACAACACATACAAACCAACAACCGTTACCGTCGTTCTATGCAACTTATCAAGAGACAGTAATTAAATCAAACAGATAAGGTCAAGTATTGGTGAATACCTATTTTTGGAACTTAGTTAGCATGATCTGAGGTTTCTACCCACATTGGTTATTGTAAAGAATCCTACATCGCGATAATGAAATTTGCACGCGTTTACTTATAAGCAAACACGTTCCAACCACGAATTTTGCTGTTCTCTCTGAGACAGTCTTGATAATGCCTCGTTTAGAGGCGAAACAATTGTCGACGTTTTGTTGTCCTTTTGATTCTGCGAAAAATTAATGCTATTAATTAATGCTAAAAAGTTTTTTCTTAAAAAAATTTTTACTTACCATTGTTTTGTCATGGATTTTCGCCAAGTAACGCCTGTTTCTATCCAATATTTAAATATCCACTACTCTACGCCCAACTTCCACTTCATCCACCTTTCCCTCTTGACGGTTGTCAATAACTAGTTCCTGTAAAGAAAGATAATGGCTTGATTTTTATTATAAAAAATAATTCAAAAGGTATGGGCCAAATTTCTTCAAACATAGCTAAGAACTCCCTTAGAATACATCTTTGAAACACAGAACACTAGATCAAAATCTTAAACGTTTTTATCAGTCTTCGTCAATTATGAAAGTGAATAAATAAACATAATAAAAAACTGGTTGCTTGTAAAGTCGGTTTAGGACGATAATTTTATCGGATAACGTCATAATATTATTCTCCATCGCTTGTACTGCGCTCTCGCTTGACCCTAGCGTGACATAATGTGACACTTTTTTGTGCGTGTTGCCGGTGTTCATCGATTTATAAGACGTTATCACGTCATAAATTTAATAAATCCGACTATATGCATAAAAACTCAAAAGGTAAAAAGAAAACAAGTCTACGGTCTTGAATTATGTTACATAAAAATAAATAAGAACACTATTGTAATAAATCGAATTCAACAGTTGAGACCCATTGAAATCCTCACAGGCTCGAAGATATTCCTGACTAGCTAAATATTTCTTTAGAAATAGGCCCCGACTGCTAAATACGCTATATTACAATGGTGTTGTTATTTATTTTTATTACACATTTTCATTTTTTAATCTGTCGGGTTTTAACATTTTTATTGTTTATTTATTTATATTCATAACTGACGAAGACAAATATAAAAGTGCAAAAGAATTCATACAATATTATGTTCGTGATGAACAGAAATTATAAATTTCCTTTACGCTATACGTATTGGTTTTTTATGGCGTCACTTATTCTATGTCACTCGGGCTTAGAAGACAATTCTAATGATACTAAAAACATTAAAATCGGTTCAATAATTTTGAACTTATCATGCCACAAAGATATATTACTTAGTATACATACATACATACGTACACCAGTCGCGTAAAAGATAATATTTTACAAAAAAAATCTTGATTTTGGTAAAATACGAGATTTGAACGTGAATTTTCTTTTGAGAAAGTAATTGAGAAGTATGTGTTTGTCTCACAATGAAAATAACAAATATTGCAAAAAAAAACTGTAGGTACTGAGATTTTGTCTTCGCCCATCACTAGCTAGTTTGTTTATTTATGTAACAAGTCTACAAGAATTACGTATAACAACTTACCTCTATACAGCGCGTAGCAGTGTTGCTCGGAGTCTCGGCCTGAAGGTTTTCTTCATTTTCAGTACTGGAAATATTATTCATCAATATCCACTTTTTATTTATTTTGTAATTTTTGTACAACCCTACGCCAGGCACGGCGCGCGCGCGCCCGTGCAATTTCTGATAGGAAACATACCTACTTCCACTTCCACATATTTAGACATGATGAACATGAAAACTAATAATACTGTAACTAATAATAGTGTAAGCAAACTCATTGCTTTGAAATACATAAATATATGAAAACTAATACTATATTATGTAATAAAATTTATTATTATGAAAATTGTTCCTATAGAAATTGACTTTATTACTTATATAGATATTGAAATTACGTAATTATTACCTACTGGACATTGTAATTTTTCTTCTTAGACTGACATACCTAATTGTGTACCTATCTAATTACATGTCAAATCAATATTTACATGCTGTTGTAGGTATATGTCTGAATCAGGCGATCTAAATCATTGTACCTATTTGCTTTGTAATGTACCTACCCTGTTCAAAATGCAAATAGATTATATTATTATTACTACTAAGACATGATAAGCATACACACAAATAAAAGTAATAAAACTAGGATTTTTACTTGACACTAACACAAATCTAGTAAATTTTTTCTAGGTATTTAGGACAAGACGTAGTCAAGTAGGCAGGTAAATAAATAAGTAGGGAGGAACTTACATTTTATTCCGAGATCTTTTGGCTTTCACGTTTTTATAATGCGTACTAAATTTTCTTTTCGCTGGCATGGCACTCAGCAAATTATCCTGCGAAAAGAGACCCTCGATTACCAATTACGTTTATGATACCTATTGCCTTTATCATGTTGAAAAATCTATGTATGTCGTGCAGAGAACTATATACCCCGCCAGTTCATATCTCGAGAAAATAAGGCGGGCAGGGCTTTGATTGTTTCAAGCCTGAATTGATACCTACTTTACAAGGTTCATAAAATGACCTACGCAACAAAGTAAATAATTTTGTATTTCTTACGATTTATATCTAGTTCCATCATGGTTTTCTTTCAGACTTTCATTATATCGGTACTTTCTATTTACTGAAAGTAAATTAGTTATAAAAATATTGTACTTACAGTTTTTCACAAAAAACACAAATTCACAACACGTAATTTTGCTGTAGCATCTGACACGCGTGGAGTCACTTTGAAATTCTATGGCGCACTGGCGATTAGTTGCGACGATCGTTCTATCGGGACGCGTTTGAATTTGCATACATTTTTCTATGGAGAATTTACGTAAAACATATCTAGCTTTTAGGGCTTTAAAAGGGGAAGTCTTTGTTTGTAAAGGTACAAAAAAAAGTACATGGTTATATTTATTGGCTTTTTCAGTGTTCAAAAAGTGTTTCTTTTTATCAATTTGTGTTGATTTATTGGGTTAAATCTGAAAAATACGAAGGCAGGTTTTCGAATTTTTTCTCAATTTTGTGCGTTTGTTGACGTTTATTATATAACAACTACAGGGTTTTAAGAGTTAAAATTAGCACTAACATCATTTTTGGTCTTTCATTTTAATATATACAAATTATCGTTGTTATTAATCATATGTAAATAGGTTAAATATGAAAAATCGTAACACTCTTTTCGGTGATTTTCACGATCTGGGCCCTTAAGTAAGTAAATTATAAACGCGAAAGTTTGTGAGTATGTATGAATGTTGTTACTCTTTAACGTAAAAACTACTGAATGGATTTTAATGAAACTTAACAATAATATAGCTTATACATCAAATCAGAATAACACCTAGGCTATATTATATTCCCATATTTCCACGGGAACGGTAACTGCGCGAGTGAAACCGCGGGCGGAAGCTAGTGTAGTTATAAATGAAATAAAAAAACAAACTTAGTAAATCAAAATATTTATTTTCCTAGTATATGTTACATCATAATTAACATTCTTATACATAAGTAAAATATATACAATCCAATATTATCTAAGTAATTTGTTTCACAACGAAGACGACCATGAAGGTCAGAGATAAACTGCATTATTTTTTATAAAAACCAATATTGAACTTCTATTAAATACTACTTTAAGAAAAAAACATCATTACAGGGCAGTGTAAAATATACTATCATAATATATACAATGAAATGCCCTTTTCAGCAAGAATAACTATGTTCAAGGGCATATGTGAAACATAGCGCTCGACTATGAATTGATTTTGTATACAGTTCTCATTTGAGCATTTCTTACAAGATGTTACACTAGGAATATAAAAATATGTTCATACATAGTATATTTTACACTGCCCTGTAATGATGTTTTTTTCTTAAAGTAGTATTTAATAGAAGTTCAATATTGGTTTTTATAAAAAATAATGCAGTTTATCTCTGACCTTCATGGTCGTCTTCGTTGTGAAACAAATTACTTAGATAATATTGGATTGTATATATTTTACTTATGTATAAGAATGTTAATTATGATGTAACATATACTAGGAAAATAAATATTTTGATTTACTAAGTTTGTTTTTTTATTTCATTTATAACTACACTAGCTTCCGCCCGCGGTTTCACTCGCGCAGTTACCGTTCCCGTGGAAATATGGGAATATAATATAGCCTAGGTGTTATTCTGATTTGATGTATAAGCTATATTATTGTTAAGTTTCATTAAAATCCATTCAGTAGTTTTTACGTTAAAGAGTAACAAACATTCGTCCATACTCACAAACTTTCGCGTTTATAATTTACTTACTTAATTACGTTTTTGCTCTAATATTTTTATAAGGCATTTCATATAATAAAGTTTGATTCGTTAGTAAATTGTATTAACTACCGATTTCAAAGAAAATCTACTTCGATTCGATGGTACACGATGTGTACGAGTGCCACATACGTAAATAATATCATAAAGGTCCCATTTCATTTAGATAGAATCGTGTCCTGGCTGGGACGCATGCTTTATAGCCCGGCCACAAAAAATGTTCCATATCTGGTGAAATAAAGCGGTACTTGTTTTTTCTTTTTGAGTACAGAAAAGTACGCATCCGTACTGCTTACTGACATTGCCACGGCCTTTTTTGCCGCCGTGGCCGGGCTAGGACGTAACACACGACACGATAGCGGGCGCATCTCTTAACCTATTAACTTGAAATTAGCATAAAGATATAACGTAAGCCTGTGGTTTGCTGTATAACTGTATAGATTTTGGTGTATGTGGCTCTTATAGTTTTTGAGTTATTAAGCATTAAAAAAACGTATTTGACAGTGCTAAAAAAATTTGATTGTTGCCTCGCGCGCGAAATTAAAATTTTACAGTTTTCGAAACGAAAATCTCTTATACAACAGTAATGTCCGTCCGTCCGTCAACAACTTTTAACTCGAGAACAGTAAGAGCTAGAGACTCAGTGTAAACGCCAATCGACTTAACATAGACGAAAACCCCCCAAAATGAACTTGACCTTTGACTTCTGATCTCAAGGTTAAGGTCAAATCGAGAACGGTAATAGTTAGAGACTCAAGACCAGCTGCAATCAACTCAGCATGGTCAAAGACCTCTAAAATGAACTTGATCTTTGACCTCTGATCTCAAGATCAAGGTCAAAACTAGGTTAAATCGAGAACGGTAATAGTTAGAGACTTAAGACCAGCTGCAATCAACTCAGCATGGTCAAAGACCTCTAAAATGAACTTGATCTTTGACCTCTGATCTCAAGGTCATGGTCAAAACGAGGTCAAATCGAGATCGGTAATAGAGACTCAAGACCAGCTGCAATCAACTCAGCATGATCAAAGACCTATAAAATGAACTTGATCTTTGACCTCTGATCTCAAGATCAAGGTCAAAACTAGGTTAAATCGAGAACGGTAATAGTTAGAGACTTAAGACCAGCTGCAATCAACTCAGCATGGTCGACCCAATTCGACAATTTAAAGTCAGTTGTTGACGTGTTTTTGATTCCCAGGTGGCGCAAATATCCCAGTCCCAATTGGAACTAGTGGATCATATGAAGGAAAATATAGCCAATTTGAGACAATTACAAAGTCAAATCTTGGATGAGGAGCTTATCAAGTAAGTAAATTGTTACCGCACTGGTAACACATTGCCGGGATAAAATTGACTATAAGCCGCGCATGATGACAATAGGATTGACGGCCATGTTGGTGACGTCATCCGTCCTTGTCAGCGAGTGATGACGTCACGGACCGGTTATTGTGACAAGGTTCTATCCCACTCACATCGTGCGCGACTCATACATACATACAGGTTTTAACATTCAAATGGATCAGTGTTAAAGTCTAAAACTATAAGAGACACGAAGATCTGTTTCAGGAAACTTGTCACCGATTTTAGTAAAAAAAAAAAATGCGTATATATCGTAGAAGGGATAAGCAGAGGTGTCATCTCATTTTTAACTGACTTAAAAAAAGGAGGGTTCCGTACCTAAAGGATATAATACTGTTGTGTTATCCGTACTGTTCAGCGATTGATGACATCACGGACTAATTATTGAGATAAGGTTCTATCCCACTCACATTGTGCTCGGCTTTTACTTCGATCAGTGATTCTGCTTTCGACGCCGGAACTTCGACTTTGATTCCCGGGTCGAAATATTTGTGTGATCCACAAAAGTGTTGGTTTTTCTACCTCTGCCTACCCCTTCGGGGATGTAGACGTGATGATAAATATATATATATATATGTGTATGTTATTGTTTTGTAAAGTAAATTTTCTTTACGCTTGGGGAGTTAACTGATCGGAGTAAAGTGTGATCAGGCGAGCCGAACGGAAGTTGAGAGGGAGATATAAGTTAGTGAAAATAGAAAGAGAAAGAGTTATGTTTCGTAGATTACTGTAGGGGCAAGAGAGAGAGGAGCACACTCGTATTTAACTGACTTCAAAAAAGAAGGTTCTCAATTCGACTGTTACTGACTGACTGATTACCTCGGTGGCACAATGGTACTATGTACGGACTGCCACACTCGAGGTATCGGGTTCGATTCCCGGGTCTGGTGGATAATGTATAATTCTCTTTAGAATTTTACCCAGATAATTATCCCAGAGTCTGGAACTTGTGTTAAATGACAATAGGCTCGCCTCCTATTACATGGGACCTAACATAGCTGGCGAGATGTGGGTGTGTTTCCACACCTCTGCCTACCCCTTCGGGGAAAAAGGCGTGATGCTATGTTATGATGTTATGTCAATTTGACTGTTTTTTGTTACCTAATAATTTCGACTGAGTAAACCGATTTTTAATTGAAAGCTAATACTTCGCGTCTCGTCCCATTTCAATTTGTTCCCATTCCGGTAGCTCAATGTCGGTTTTTGTCAATGGTTGAAGTTATTTTAGGGTTCCGTACCCAAAGGGTAAAACGGGAACCCTATTACTAAGACTCCGCTGTCCGTCTGTCACCAAGCTGTATCTCATGATTGGCCGGTTTAATTTTAATTTGGTCCCATTCCGACAATTCGACGTCAGTCTTCGCATCAATGTTTGATGTTTTTTTTTAATAATATTTTAGATGGAAACGCGAACAGCAACTATCAGGCAATGGTGTACCAATGCAATCGAATCTAAACACCATACAAGAATGGTGCGAGTTGCTGGCAGATCTAATATGGACGACAAGACAACAAGTCAATAATGTTGCCAGGATAAACACTAAGACGGTCGTTGAACTGAGGCAACCCCATCTCTCTGAGATGTTGGATGAGATGAGTAAGACTGTAAGTATTGTATATCACATCATTATTTTATACTAGTGGTCGCCCGCGACTTCGTCCGCGTGGTAATCTGGATTTTTTCCCGTTCCCGTCGCGCCGCGTCGCTTAATTATCGTCATATTTTGAACAATTCACACAATATCTTTATAAATTGTAGCCTATGTGTTATTCTGGTGTATAAGCTATATTATTGTAAAGTTTCATTAAAATCCATTCAGTAGTTTTTACGTGAAAAAGTAACAAACATCCATCCATCCATACATACTTACATACTCACAAACTTTCGCGTTTATAATATTAGTAGGATAGCACGGTGTCTGGCTTGTGCTTCGCGCTGCACCACGCCATAGGTTTTAGCCTATAACTTTTGACCCCTTAGGGCTAGGTCAAATTTTCGATTTTTTGGCTTGCCTCCAGATCGAGGGCTATCCATAGAGGGGTCAACCATCATTGGAGCATAAGCAGTTCTCGAGAGCTAAGGGGGACATTCCCTATTTCTATATATAGATATTTTACCAATTCTACACTATACAGATTCTACATTCTTTTTTATTCTTTATTAGACTGATTGTAAATTAGACCGATTCTACATTTGACAGACTACGCTTTACGGATTCTACAATTCACGGATTGTTTATTTCACAGATTTCTACACTAGACGGATTCGTTAATAGACCGATTCTACATTTGACCAATTCTACATTTGACAGACGCTACGCTTGACGGATTCTATAATTCACGGATTCTTTATATGACCGATTTGTACACTAGACGGATTGTTTATGAGACCGATTCTACATTTGACAGACTCTACGCTTGACGGATTCTACAAGTCACGAATTTTTTATTTGACAGATTTCTATACTAGACGGATACGTTATTAGACCGATTCTACATTTGACCGATACTACACTTGGCTGAATCTACACTTTACGAGTTCTTTATTAGACTGATTCTACATTTTACCGATTCTACATTTGACCAATTCTACACTTAACGGATTCTACACTTGACTGATTCTACATTTGATAAAAACTATTTTTTTTACCTTCATGTCTTAATTATATTTTGTCGTTGTTAATATTAAGGTGACTGGACTTCTCTCTACGCTGGTGACTTCAACATTCGTTATAGAGAAACAACCTCCACAAGTTATGAAGACTAACACACGGTGAGTTTACCGTTCCCATTTCCCACATCCCCTATAAAAAGTAGCCTAAGTTATTCCTTATAACAACAGCTATCTGCAAGTGAAACTCCCGTTAAAATCTGTGCTTCTGTTTCAGAGATTAGCTGAAATAAACAGACAGATAGAATTGTTTTATAAAAGTACTTTCATATATATTTAGTGACAAGCTGTTAGTTTGAAAGAACAAACACAGACATTAATGTATGTTTCTATTTGTCACCTAACACCTTTAAGCTTGAAACACACTGCTCCTTCACATACGACGTATGCCACGCGACGTGGGAGAAAATGACACACTGGTCCTACGTCTGACGTTTACGTTATTTACGCGCTATGACACTAAACGTGTGTGACAGCGTCGTACGCGTGGGATAGCATGGGAACACGTGAATCTGGCGTGAGACAGCGTGGTGAGTGACCAGTGTGTTCGTTACCATACAAGTTGTATAGGCCAGATCCTGTTCAGATGTCATAATGCGTGGTGTACGTCGCATGTGAAGGATGAGTTTGCCCGTCCCTTAATCCTTGCCGATACCTACAATGGCGGCTAAGTGTGTTCTTTTAATTTCAGTTTCACGGCCACTGTACGTTTATTGGTTGGTGGTCAACTCAATGTATACATGACACCGCCTAGAGTTAGCGTGAGTATAGCTTTTGTTAAACGACTTCAAAAAGTTGAATATATGGCAAAAATTTGCCATATATTTTAGAGGTTTTGAAAGTTTTTTCATAAAATCTAAAAAATGTCACATGACATGAAGTTCAACATCATTTTAGAGGTCTTTGACCATGCTGAGTTGATCGCAGCTGGTCTTGAGTCTCTAACTATTACCGTTCTCGATTTGACCTCGTTTTGACCTTGACCTTGAGATTAGAGGTCAAAGGTCAAGTTCATTTTGGGGGGTTTTCGACTATGCTATGTCGATTGGCATTTACACTGAGTCTCTAGCTCTTACCGTTCTCGAGTTGAAAGTTGTTTACGGACGGACATTACTGTTGTATAAGAGATTTTCGTTCGATTCGACTGTGTTTTTTTTTAATGTTGCGACAACGTGAACCTATATTGTATTTTATTTATTTATTTGAATGCTGGCGCTTTCCATGTGGTGCTATTTCAATTTGGTCCCATTCCGACAATTATTTGATGCCATTCCGAAAATTTGAAGACCGGTTTCTTTTTGCTAAATTTATTTCAGACAGACACATATGTACAATTTATTTATTATTAAAGGAAACAATACAAGCTTACAGTGGCTACCAAATCGCCTGCATGTTATACTAATTTTAACAATGATCTTACTAACTAGACAAAATTACAATGTCAATTTCATTCGATTCCATACAATTCCATACCATTTACCAATACATTTAGATAATCCAAAACTATTTAGTTACACAATGTCCGAAGATGTAATGTGCAATGTAGAAAGATATCACGCCTATATCCCCGAAGGGGTAGGCAGAAGTGCATTACACATCCACAATTTGCCAGTATTTTAGTCCCACGTAATAGGCGGTAAGCCTGTTGCCGTCGCCGGGCACATTTATGGCCGAATTAATTTATTAAAAAGTAGCAGATATTGTAATTTTGAAAAAAAATTAAACCCGATGCCTTGCGATGTAATGTTGATTAAAGGCAACAAAATCTTACGTGCCAGCCGCTATGGCACAGCCAATTAAAGTCCTGAGCGTCTCGGACTATCAAGTCAGATACTACGTGTTATTTCAATTTGGTCATATTCTGACAATTATGTTGTATTGAATGGAATCAGTCGTTACCTGGCGAAAGTCCATGATAAAACAATGGGGTAAGATGTTTAATTTTTTATATAATTGCACTAATTTCGCTAAATAGAAGACACTATAAACGTCGACATATGTTTCACCTACTCACGAGGCATTCTCAAGACTGTCTCAAAGAGAACAGAACCAAATTATTTTGTGCCATTCCGAAAATTTGAAGACTTTTTTGCTAAAATTATTTCAAATCAAGTCAAACACTACGTACTTAATAATTAAACTATAGCCTTGGGTTAGAGTCGAACCGGCGCTGTTCCCTTCTTTCCAGGAAGGACATCCTACCAACTGACCCCCTACTAACTCAAGATGGAAACTTGCGATCATATCAATGTGTGACTTACAACATCAATTCAGAGCCATCTACCCATAGTTGTGGAACTAATAACTATTTTTTTTTCCCGCATAGGTGGTAATAATATCCGAGCAACAAGCCCAGCTGCTTCTGAAGAGTGAGACTCAAGCCGGGAAGGGCAAGCAGCCCGTGGAGTGTGGAGATATCCTCAACAATACTGGCACTATGGAGTACCAGCCTACTAGCAGGCAGCTTAGTGTTAGCTTCAGGTATGGAACTAACATCTCATCCCCCCCCTCCGCCCCTTACACATGTATACAGTTAAACTTCAAAAGTCTACACGGCGGATTCTACATTTGACCAATTCTAAATTTGATGAATTCTACATTAATTTGATGGATTCTACACTTGACGGATTCTGTATTTGATGGTTTCTACACTTGGCTGATTTTATTGTTATTATTGACTGTATATGGGAAAAAATAATGGATATGGAGTTTTGAACCTTGACTGGTGACGTATTATATTTGATTGATTATACATTTGACAAATTCTACACTTGGCTGATCTTATTAATATGTATATGTGAAAAACAAATATTTTTTTTATGTTCTACTGTTCCACTAGTAATAATAATAATTGTATGTTTATTTGTCTAACAGAAACATGCAACTACGTAAAATTAAGCGAGCAGAGAAGAAAGGCACAGAGAGTGTTATGGATGAGAAGCTGACTCTACTGTTCCAGTCGCAGTTCAATGTTGGCGGCGGGGAACTTGTGTTTCAGGTATTTCTAATAATCACTAGACATCGAATTATATACACTATTAAAATTCAAGTTAACTTTATTATCTCTTCACAATATATAGCAACATATAGCCACAGCGGCTGACACGTAAGGTTTTGTTGCCTTTCATCAACATTTCATCGCAAGGCAGCGGGTTTCAATTTTTTTACTGAAATTCTTTCGGCCATTTTGGACATAACCCATTATAAATGTGCCTGGTGACGGCAATAGGCTTGCCTCCTATTACGTGAGGTTAAAAATACTGGCAAATTGTGGGTGTATGCACCTCTGCCTACCCAGGCAGAGGTGCATTGCATTAATAAAATAACAGCTATATTGTAATTTTGAAAACTAAATTTAAAAAGGCAATAAAAATTTACGTGCCTGCCGCTATGGCACGGCCAATTAAAGTCCTGGGCGTCTCGGACTCAAATTTGACATAAAAAATTGCCAAATGCCAAAAACAAAAAGCGCGAAATATGCACTTGATTCGCGCTTTTTGAACCGACTTCCAACAAAGGAGGTTCTCAATTCGAACTGTATATTTTTTATGTATTTTACGTCATATCTTTAGACTGGGTGAACCAATTATGATTTTTTTTAAGTTGTAATTTTCCCGAGTAGTCCGTAGTAGTAATTTGAAGTCTGTTTTTCTATCAATGTTTGTGTGTCCCAAGCTATACTTGGGACACACAAAAATTGATCCCTATCCCTCCCCGTGGTGGTCATAGTCCACGAGAAATGTCGATGAAAGGCAACAAAATCTTACGTGCCAGCCCCTATGGCACAGCCAAATAAAGTCCTGGGCGTGAGAACTAAACTTTTACATAAAGCAATTCCAAATGCCAAAAACATGTACGAAAAAGCGCGAAATATGCACTTGATTCGCGCTTTTTGAACCGACTTTTCTATCAATGTTTGTGTTTTCCCAGGTATGGACCCTATCCCTCCCCGTGGTGGTCATAGTCCACGGGAACCAGGAGCCGCACGGCTGGGCCACGGTCACGTGGGACAACGCCTTCAGTCCGCCCGGACGGGTGCCCTTCGCTGTGCCTGACAAGGTGAGTCTACCCGGGAGTCGAACCGCACAGACAGACATACATCACGTCTATCTATATATAGAAATGGTGAATGTAATTTTTGTCCCCCCTTAGCTCTCGAGAACTGCTTATGCTCCAATGATGGTTGACCCCTCTATGGATAGCCCTCGATCTGGAGGCAAGCCAAAAAATCTAAAATTTGACCTAGCCCTAAGGGGTCAAAAGTAATAGGCTAAAACATATGGCGTGGTGCGGCGCGAAGCACCGCGCAAGACACCGTACTAGTATTCCCGTAAGGGTAGGCAGAGGCACATTAGACACCCACTCTCGGCCTGTAGTTTTGTTGGTCCATATAAAGACTTTAGCAGACACTATAGACAATCCATAACCACTCTGTAATTCAAACGAAAGTTCCAACAGACAGCAGAATCAGACAACAGGATCTCAACAGAATGACAACAGACAACTGAATCTTTAAATATTCATATTTGCGTATCCATGCAGATAAATAAAATGGAAGTGTCTGCGTCTAATTTAAAATTACCAGCTTTTTACTCAAACCATATGATAGGATACAGGATACTGATATAAAAAATGCAATTTTTATAACTTTTGTCTGTGTGTTCGTCTGTCTGTCTGTTCACGCTAATCTCTGGAACGGCTGGACCGATTTTAACGGGGCTATCATGGCAGATAGCTGATGTAATAAGGTGTAATAGTGGCTACTTTTTATCCCGGGAATGTGTTCCCGCAGGAATTGGGAACCATAAAACTATTTCACGTGGGCGTCCGCTAGTGTGGATATAAAAAAAAATACTTAGTGTCTATTTGTAATTCCAAAAAATATATAATTAAATTTTTTTTCTCTGTCTGGTATGTCTCTAATATAAGTCTCTATGTATGTGTCATAGCGATTTCTGTCAAAATCATTCCAAACGACACAGATTCTACTTAGTGTTGTGTAACATCTGTCCTGTTTCTTGGAATTGTGGTTTGAATACAGAGTGGTTATGAATTGTCTGACCAGACACTATAGACTAGTTATGCAATGCATGCTGCAGTAGCAAAAAACTGAGCGAAGTGTTTGAATTTCGATAATTCTATTCTGCACGTGAAAACGTGGAAAATTTTACATTGTTTTCAATGGGACCACTGTTTTTTTTCTGTGATTATTCCTCGATGGTATGTCCGATTTTAATTTTTTTTTGTTCTAAACCACCCTCACGCCACACGTTATCACTGTGGTAAGTTTGAAGGAGATCGGTTCAGTCGTTTAGGAGGAGTATGCGTACGAAATACATGAGTCGACTAAGATTGAGCTTCGCTCACTTCGCTCAACTATAGCGTCTGGTAACGGCAACAAACAGTCTTACCCTATACGTGGGACCAACAGCATTACTGGCGAAGTGTGGGTGTGTCTAACGTCTACTTCTGCGGGATATAGGCGTGATGTATGTCTGTGTTTGTGTGCTACCTACGAATGCAGCTTGCAGTTATGAGTTACAGTCTAGATGACCAGACATGTTGAAATTTTTTTGAGCTGAGTTTACGAAGCTCCTTCTTAGGCACCTCGTGTATTTCGTTCGTGATCGAACTCCTCCTAAACGACTGGACCGATCTTTTTGAAATTTGGCACGGTCATAGTGACCATCACCGTGAGTGCATATATTTGAATTCATAAAGATCGGTCCAGTCGTTTAGGAGTTCGACCCGGATCGACAAACTCAGCTCAATTATTGCAACAGCAGAATGTATTGCATACCTAGTTTATATTAAGATAGAAATTATCCGCCGGGCGCCACTGGACATACCCTCTAGTAACCAGAGACGCCCGGCAACGGACATTAGAGCGGACGCGGCCTTGGGCCGAGGAATATAAAAAAAAAAAAAAAAAAAAGAGAAATTATAAATTACGAAAACTGAAATTTCATCGTTAGCACTCGAACCCACGGCCTTTCCCTAACAAGACGAATGCTCTGACCACTGAGCTACGATGACCAATACCGACATCATACAATATTTGCTTCATATTATATTTATAGATATCTATTGAGGTATTATTTTCAAACTTACAATATACTTTTTATTAAATTCATTCGGCCATTTTGGACATAACCCATTATATGTGTGTCCGGTGACGGCAATAGGCTTGCTATTATGTGGGACTAAAAATACTAGCAAATTGTGGGTGTGTAATGCACCTCTTGCTTCCCCTTCGGGGATATAGGCGTGATATATGTATGTGTGTGTGTGTGTATAGAGGTTAGCGTTGACATTACAGTTTTTGTAATTTTTATTATTTCTTATTTTAAGAAAAGTTTAACCGAAACTCATTGCTTTTAAATAAAGAAATATTTTTAATGTGTTATTCCCAGGTGACCTGGGGACAACTAGCGGAGACATTACGCATCAAATTCGGTTCAGCCACTGGCGGTGATCTGTCCGAAGACAATCTTAGATTCTTAGCTGAAAAGATATTTAGGTATTTATCTAAACTAGTATATTATAATAGTTTTAGGAGACTTCAAACTACCGCAATGGGACTAAATATTTGTTGGAATGGGACCAAATAATTGTTGGAATGGGACTAAATAATTGTTGGAATGGGACCAAATAATTGTTGGAATGGGACCAAGTAATTGTCGGAATGGGACCAATTTGAGAAATGACCACTTGGGAAGCAGTAGCTTTCATATTTCTTCTGCGTGAAGAAGTGAACCAACTTCAAATTGTCAGAACGGGACCAAATTGAAATTGGACCACACAGCTTTCAAACAAAAAACTGGATCATCAATATCGGAACATCCCCCTTAGCTCTCGAGAACTGCTTATGCTCCAATGATGGTTGACCCCTCTATGGATAGCCCTCGATCTGGAGGCAAGCCAAAAAAATCGAAAATTGGACCTAGCCCTAAGGGGTCTAAAGTTATAGGCTAAAACCTATGGCGTGGTGCGGCGCGAAGCACAAGCCAGACACCGTACTATTTGAAACGTCAACCATTGACACCAAAACCGACTTGAAATTACTGAAACAGAACTAAATAATTTCCCAAATGGGACCACATGGAAACTACACACACGCACACACACACATCACGCCTATATCCCCGAAGGTGTAGGCAGAGGTGTATTACACACCCACAATTTGTCAGTATTTTTAGTCCCACGTAACAGGGGGCAAGCCTATTGCCGTCACCGGGCACATTTATAATGGGTTATGTCCAAAATGACCTAATGAATTTATTTAAAAGTAGCAACTATGTTGTAATTTTGAAAAAAAATTGAAACCTGTTGTCTTGCGATGAAATGTTGATGAAAGGCAACAAAATCTTAAGTGCCAGCCGCTGTGGTACAGCCAATTAAAGTCCTGGGCGTCTCGGACTATTGAATACATGAAAAGTAGTAGCATTGAATTAAGAGTCTCCTCCTTTTATGAAGTCGGTTCCGACAATTTGAAGTCGGATTTTTTTCTGCAATTTTTTTTTATGTAGTAACTAATCGAAAGTAGCCATACAATTATTCTTAGTACGAGTATAATATCCACCAGAACTTATTTGCGTTAGACCACGCTGAAATGTGTGAACCACATGTGAAGCAGTAGCTTTCAATTAAGAATCTCCTCTTTTTTAAGTCGGTTCCGACAATTTGAAGTCAGATTTTTTTCTGCAATTTTTTTTTATGTAGTAACTAATCGAAAGTAGCCATACAATTATTCTTAGTACGAGTATAATATCCACCAGAACTTATTTGCGTTAGACCACGCTGAAATGTGTGAACCACATGTGAAGCAGTAGCTTTCAATTAAGAATCTCCTCTTTTTTAAGTCGGTTCCGACAATTTGAAGTCAGATTTTTTTCTGCATTTTTTTTTTATGTAGTAACTAATCGAAAGTAGCCATACAATTATTCTTAGTACGAGTATAACATCCACCAGAACTTATTTGCGTTAGACCACGCTGAAATGTGTGAACCACATGTGAAGCAGTAGCTTTCAATTAAGAATCTCCTCTTTTGTAAGTCGGTTCCGACAATTTGAAGTCGGATTTTTTTCTGCAATTTTTTTTTATGTAGTAACTAATCGAAAGTAGCCATACAATTATTCTTAGTACGAGTATAACATCCACCAGAACTTATTTGCGTTAGACCACGCTGAAATGTGTGAACCACATGTGAAGCAGTAGCTTTCAATTAAGAATCTCCTCTTTTTTAAGTCGGTTCCGACAATTTGAAGTCGGATTTTTTTCTGCAATTTTTTTTTATGTAGTAACTAATCGAAAGTAGCCATACAATTATTCTTAGTACGAGTATAACATCCACCAGAACTTATTTGCGTTAGACCACGCTGAAATGTGTGAACCACATGTGAAGCAGTAGCTTTCAATTAAGAATCTCCTCTTTTTTAAGTCGGTTCCGACAATTTGAAGTCGGATTTTTTTCTGCAATTTTTTTTTATGTAGTAGCTAATCGAAAGTAGCCATACAATTATTCTTAGTACGAGTATAACATCCACCAGAACTTATTTGCGTTAGACCACGCTGAAATGTGTGAACCACATGTAAAGCAGTAGCTTTCAATTAAGAATCTCCTCTTTTTTAAGTCGGTTCCGACAATTTGAAGTCGGATTTTTTTCTGCAATTTTTTTTTATGTAGTAGCTAATCGAAAGTAGCCATACAATTATTCTTAGTACGAGTATAACATCCACCAGAACTTATTTGCGTTAGACCACGCTGAAATGTGTGAACCACATGTGAAGCAGTAGCTTTCAATTAAGAATCTCCTCTTTTTTAAGTCGGTTCCGACAATTTGAAGTCAGTTTTTTTTCTGCAATTTTTTTTTATGTAGTAACTAATCGAAAGTAGCCATACAATTATTCTTAGTACGAGTATAACATCCACCAGAACTTATTTGCGTTAGACCACGCTGAAATGTGTGAACCACATGTGAAGCAGTAGCTTTCAATTAAGAATCTCCTCTTTTTTAAGTCGGTTCCGACAATTTGAAGTCAGTTTTTTTTCTGCAATTTTTTTTTATGTAGTAACTAATCGAAAGTAGCCATACAATTATTCTTAGTACGAGTATAACATCCACCAGAACTTATTTGCGTTAGACCACGCTGAAATGTGTGAACCACATGTGAAGCAGTAGCTTTCAATTAAGAATCTCCTCTTTTTTAAGTCGGTTCCGACAATTTGAAGTCGGATTTTATTCTGCAATTTTTTTTTATGTAGTAACTAATCGAAAGTAGCCATACAATTATTCTTAGTACGAGTATAACATCCACCAGAACTTATTTGCGTTAGACCACGCTGAAATGTGTGAACCACATGTGAAGCAGTAGCTTTCAATTAAGAATCTCCTCTTTTTTAAGTCGGTTCCGACAATTTGAAGTCGGATTTTTTTCTGCAATTTTTTTTTATGTAGTAGCTAATCGAAAGTAGCCATACAATTATTCTTAGTACGAGTATAACATCCACCAGAACTTATTTGCGTTAGACCACGCTGAAATGTGTGAACCACATGTGAAGCAGTAGCTTTCAATTAAGAATCTCCTCTTTTTTAAGTCGGTTCCGACAATTTGAAGTCGGATTTTTTTCTGCAATTTTTTTGATTGACACAACCAACTTCAAATTATCAGAATGGTACCAAATAATTTTCGAAATGGGACCAAGCAGTAGCTTTAGTCGGTTCCGACAGTTTGAAGTCGAATTTTTTTCTTCAATTTTTTTTTTAATTGTAGTAATCCCATACTAATTATTCTTAGTATAACATCTTCTAGGACCAATCTGCCAATGACGACTCTGGATTTGAACGCGATGGCTGTCTCTTGGACCCAGTTCTGTAAGGACGCGTTGCCAGAACGGAACTTCACATTCTGGGAATGGTTTTACATGGTCGTCAAGGTCACCAGGGATTATTTGAGGACTTTATGGTGTGATCAGTGAGTATATCCTACTAATATTAAAAAACGCGAAAGTTTGTGAGTACGTAAGTATGGATGGATGGATGTTTGTTACTCTTTCACGTAAAAACTACTGAATGGATTTTAATGAAACTTTACAATAATATAGCTTATACATTAGAATAACACATAGGCTACAATTTATAAAGATATTGTGTGAATTGATCAAAATATGACGCGGCGCGACGGGAACGGGAAAGCATCCAAATTACCACGCGGACGAAGTCGCGGGCGACCACTAGTCTATGTTATACAGGGTGTCCCTAGACCATGCCACATTGAGGGAAAGTCACTTTCACATCTTATTTGTGTGATCCACAAATGTTTGTTTCGGAGTTTGGGTGTTTTCTATGTATATTATGTATGTATTTAGAAATATATAAGTATATTTATCAGTCGTCTAGATCCCATAGCACAAGCTTATAGCTTAGTTTGGGCTAGGTGACGTTGTGTGAGAACGTCCAAAATATTTATTTATTATTATTTATTTATTTCTTAACATTTATGTCCATCCAAAGATTGCCTGTAAGAGATCGCTTTTAGTGATAAGACCGCCATTTGTACATTTTCTTACGATGGTTCTCATATAAATTTTTATTAGTGTACAATAAAATTTACGGATTGATTTATGAACCGGGAATCGAACCGACCAAATGGTAAAAAAAACACCGATTAAAAATCTTAATATTGAAGGTTCCTTAAATGTGACATGGTCTTGGGACACACTGTATATATAAAGAGGAAACATTTGATAGAATTGTCTCCGTAACTATTGAACCGATTTTGAAAATTGTTTCACTGATATGTAGCTGCATTATCCTTGAGTAACATTACGCTACTTTTATCCCGGTAACGTGGTTCCATGGGTATCGAGAACGAGACAACTCAATGACGCGGGCGGATCTATATATAGAAATGGGGAATGTAATTTTTGTCCCCCCTTAGCTCTCGAGAACTGCTTATGCTCCAATGATGGTTGTCCCCTCTATGGATAGCTCTCGATCTGGAGGCAACTCAAAAGATCGAAAATTTGACCTAGCCCTAAGGGGTCAAAAGTTATAGGCCAAAATCTATGGCGTGGTGCGACGCTAAGCACAAGCCAGACTGCGTAATGTATATACCGTCTGTTAGTCTGTCCTGCTCGGACTGCAGAAATTTCAATTAGTGATGGCTCGACTTATTTTGGCAACAAAGAGCATATCATTTTTATTTATATAGATTTACTATACTTTCTTCTATACTAATATTGTAAAGAGGAAAGATTTGTTTGTTTGTTTGAAGTAAATAGCCTCTGTAACTACTGATCCTATTTTGAAATTTCTTTCACTGCTATGTAGCTACATTATCTCTTATTAACATAGGCTACTGTTTATCCCGGTAGTGTGTTCCCACGGGAACCGGGAACGAGTAAACTAAATCATGCGGGGGGAGCTGCGGCGATCAGCTAGTATTAAATAAAGATAATATATATTTTGTTGCAGTCTCATAATGGGCTTTATACAGAAGAAGCAAGCCGAGGATATGCTATCAAAATGTCCTCCAGGCACGTTCTTACTGAGGTTCTCCGACTCGGAGCTTGGAGGGATCACCATCGCATGGGTTGGTGGTAAGTTACCGACTTACAATAATACATTATTAGAGTCGGTTACAGTTAGAACCGAAAAAGGATCACTATATCGATTCTTTACCTCAATTTACCGACTTTCAAAAATACATTATTAGAGTCGGTTATAGTAACAACCGAAAAAGGATCACTATATCGAATATTTACCTCAATTTACCGACTTTCAAAAATACATTATTAGAGTCGGTTACAGTTAGAACCGAAAAAGGATCACTATATCGATTCTTTACCTCAATTTACCGACTTTCAAAAATACATTATTAGAGTCGGTTACAGTTAGAACCGAAAAAGGATCACTATATCGAATCTTTACCTCAATTTACCGACTTTCAAAAATACATTATTAGAGTCGGTTACAGTTAGAACCGAAAAAGGATCACTATATCGATTCTTTACCTCAATTTACCGACTTTCAAAAATACATTATTAGAGTCGGTTATAGTTAGAACCGAAAAAGGATCACTATATCGAATATTTACCTCAATTTACCGACTTTCAAAAATACATTATTAGAGTCGGTTACAGTTAGAACCGAAAAAGGATCACTATATCGATTCTTTACCTCAATTTACCGACTTTCAAAAATACATTATTAGAGTCGGTTATAGTAAGAACCGAAAATGGATCACTATATCGAATATTTACCTCAATTTACCGACTTTCAAAAATACATTATTAGAGTCGGTTACAGTTAGAACCGAAAAAGGATCACTATATCGATTCTTTACCTCAATTTACCGACTTACAAAAATACATTATTAGAGTCGGTTACAGTTAGAACCGAAAAAGGATCAGTATATCGATTCTTTACCTCAATTTACCGACTTACAAAAATACATTATTAGAGTCGGTTATAGTTAGAACCGAAAAAGGGTCACTATATCGAATCTTTACCTCAATTTACCGACTTTCAAAAATATATTATTAGAGTCGGTTACAGTTAGAACCGAAAAAGGATCACTATATCGATTCTTTACCTCAATTTACCGACTTACAAAAATACATTATTAAAGTCGGTTATAGTTAGAACCGAAAAAGGATCACTATATCGAATCTTTACCTCAATTTACCGACTTTCAAAAATACATTATTAGAGTCGGTTACAGTTAGAACCGACACGTAATTGGGAGCAAGCCTATTGCCGTCACCGGGCACATTTATAATGAGTTATGTCCAAAATGCTCAAGTTAATTTAATAAAATAAACAGCTGTAATGTAATTTAGAAAAACTAATTTGAATCCCGTTGCCTTGTGATAAAAGGCAACAAAATCTCACGTGCCAGCCGCTGGTCGAAGAGACAATTAAAGTCCTGGGCGTCTCGGACTATAGTGTGTATTTATGTAGTTATAGTTTATGTAAGTTTATTAACCTAAGTTTATTAACGTTTATTCCACACTAGTGTATTTATATGTATTTATTTATGGTTCATAATGTTTTTGTATTATTTATTTTTTAGTTTTTGTATTTTTTGTAACCTGTGTGGAATAATAAATCTTTCTTTCTTTCTTTCTTTCTAACCTGCACACACATCGGTACCTGTTTGCATCATGAGCTCCTCTCTTAGGCCCGTTGGAAGAGATCTCTTTAGAGATAAGTGGCATACATTTTTTTTTTATATTGTGTTCGCCAAATTGTCGCCGCCCGCCTGGTGGTAAGTCGTGACGACGTCTAGCGATTGTGGGCCACTCTCACAGCACACAATACTATAGAGAGTGGCCCTCAACTTGACGACCTACTGATGTGCCTCTTCACGCTCCGCTTAAAGAACCCAGGATTATATGTGGGAGGAAACACGTGCACAGGCAGGGCGTTCCAGGCAACTATCGTTCGGCAGAGATACGAACGTTTAAAACGTTCGGTTCGGAACATGTTTAGTATGTATAAATTTACTGTGTGTACAAGAATAAATAAATAAAATAAAGGATTTCTTTTTCAGCCCAAACATAGCTAAATTGTAGCGAACCAGATACTGATCCCTTTCTACCCTTCTGACTCGACATCACAAGTCGCTTAAAAACAAGTTAAAAATATGGCAAAAATTCAAAAGTTCAATATAATTTTAGAAGTCTATGACCATGCTGAGTTGATTGCAGCTGGTCTTGAGTCTCTAACTATTACCGTTCACGATTTGACCTAGATATGACCTTGACCTTGAGATCAGAGGTCAAAGGTCAAGTTCATTTTAGGGGGTTTTCGACTATGCTAAGTTGATTGGCGTTTACACTGAGTCTCTAGCTCTTACCGTTCTCGAGTTGAGTAATAAAATGTCTTGTGTAGTTGAATGTTACTTAGTCCCCTAATTTGTTGTTGTTACCCGACAGATGGAAACGAGGTATTCAGCCTCCAGCCGTTCACCTCCCGGGACCTGATGCTTCGCTCCCTCGCAGATAGGGTGCTGGATCTGACCCAGCTACAGTTCCTGTACCCTAATATCGCTAAAGATGATGTCTTCTCCAAGTATTATACCAAACCAGGTAAGTGACAATGACAACCTCAGGGCAACTATCTCTATACTACGTATATATAGAGAGCTAATAACCGGTCTGAACCACTGACAACCACTCTGCACGTCAGAACAGTCAAACAGTTGAGAATGAGGTGGACTTATTTTGCACGAACATTAATCAGCTTAAGGTTAGATTGAGCATGGCGTTTTTTTAAGGCATGTAGGGTACCTAGTTTCAGGGATTCTTGAGATAAATATTGATCTGCCTATTGTTATTGCATTATTATTATTTATTACTTACTTTATTTTGATTTACTATCGTTTTAATAAACACGTATGACAAATGATCATTTTAAAAACAACGTTAGAAAAACTAATCATTTGACAAACTTTCATTTCGCAAACATACCACTTTAAAAAACAATCATTCGACAAAATTGATGTTTCGCAAATGCTTTGTCCAGTAAATATTTCAACTGTTAAAATATTTTTTTTTAAATTTTCATATGACTAAATAATTCGTTTGCCAAATTATTGTTTTTACAAAATGTCAAATGAAAATAATATTGATGTGAAACCAAAAGTGTGCATATTAGACTTCGTTTCAGGCATTCGTTCTGACGTTTTGTTATCATGTTCTAACCTAAACTAGCCATTTCGTTTCACCTAACCTATTGACCTACATATTTTATATGATTTCGTGCTTAAATTTATTTTTGTATTAAAGTAAATGTTGGTAAATAAAATATTTACCAAGTAAAGCACTTTGTCAAATGATTTACGTTATTTTGCCAACTAACATGTTTACAAAATAATCCATTTGTGAAATGGTTTTTTTGGCATAATGGAATTTTGTCTGATAAATAATTTGTCAAATGAGTAGTTTATTAACTTATAGTTTGTAAAATGATATATTTATCAAGTATAAATTTGTCAAAGGTTGTTTTTCAAATAAAAATTTGTCATTTGATTTTTGTCAAATGACTGGATACCCATGGAATTACTATATTTACTTAAGTTCTACATGTGGAAACGTTTAATTGGCCTTTTTGTGTTATCTTTATCTTGTTTTGTATTTAAGCTGTAAGTTTTCCTAAAATAATAAAATAAAATAAATAAAAAATTACGTAACGTCATTATAACCTTCCCAGTTTAAGATGTATTGTTTTGAGATCTTGTTTTAGACGTGTATTTATTTATTATTATCGGCGCCCCCTTGTGGAACGCAAACATATATTGGGCAACCTGTATCAGAGCCTATATAAAGCCGCCTAGTATTCGCCACGAAGAAAGCGGGTGACATCTTGCCCTCTATCTATCTATACTTCTAAATATATGTTTTTTTTTTTAATCTTTCGCGTTCTGAATTCATTATACAAAATTAACGATTTCGGGACTTAACGCGTAATTTACCTTAGGCCTGACGTTTCGACCGAGTTACATCGGGCCGTGGTCACAGGCTAACTGGAGCTGTCGGCGTCGCGCGCGTCGATAGCGTCAGCGATAGCGATAGCGATAGAGTCAGGCCAAACAAGGTAAATTACGCGTTTAAGTCCCGAAATCGTTAATTTAGTATAATTCTATACTACTATTATAAAGAGGAAAGATTTTTATGTTTGTAATGAATAAACTCAAAAACTACCGATTGCCGATTTCAAAAATTCTTTCACCATTGGAAAGCTACATTCACCCTGAGTAACATGGCTACTTTTTATCCCGGTAATGTGTTCCCACGGGACCGGGAACGAGTAAACTAAATCACGCGGGCGGAGCTGCGGCGATCAGCTAGTATATTATATAGAAACTCAATGGTGACAACTGATTAATATAAGTACTTTTATCTACTTTTGAGATAGGAGCCAAATTATTATTACCAACTTAGAATTGATGATCAACGTATTTATTATTATTCCATTTATTCAAATTATATTCTTAACATACATTTTTTTACAATATTTATATAAAAAGTTACATATAATATTATAAAAAATCCATGTCAGACCACCACCAGTAGCGGAGCAGGGCCCAAACTACCAGCGGTAGAGGTCACAGACTGAGAAACCTCCTAACGATGCGTGCCGTGTCGAGGACGACAGCCTTCTGTATCTGACCCTTGATCCAACAGTCTAGCGAGAGTCTCTTGAGATGTTGATCGAGACTTCGCTATTAGTCCATTTGCCGAAACGATTATCGGGACAATACTCGTCGAGTCTACGTCCCACATGGCGGTTATCTCGAAGGTCAGATCGAGGTACTTAGAAAGTTTGTCCTTCTCTGCCTTAACGAGATTCTCGTCATGCGGGACGGCGACATCGACGAGCACCGCCCGGCGCTGGGCCCGATCAACCAACACGATATCAGGCCTATTGGCAACAATAGTCCTGTTCGTGATGATTATTATTATTTTTTCAAAAAACTCAAACAAAAGTGCTATTTTTTAATTTTATTATTTAAATCCGTCATAAAAAAACATGTAAGAACGAAAATACTACTAATCAGTAAAGTACAAAAAAAATGCAATGTAAACACCACACGTCGCGCGGTATCCAGTAAATAAGATTTTTAAGGACACTTTAAACTCGTTTTTTTTTAAGTGAAACTTCTTTAGGCGCACCGCACATAGATTTTTCGTGGGTAGTAAGTTAGGCTGATCCGTCATGCTCTGAGGTGAAACGCTCGATCGGGTGAACTCGGGACCGCCGAGTGTACCCGAGCGAGAAACACCGCACACAGATTTTTCGTGGGTAGTAAGTTAGGCTGAAAATTTCATGAAATAAGGATGATGTCCTTAATGAAATTGTCCGTATGTTTGTCAGAGAACGAGATGGTGAAGAACGGGTATGTGAAGCCAGTCCTGGTGACCACACTGCCCCCCTACATGTCCGCCTCCTCGCCGCAATACGCGCACTCGCCCGACTCGCACCGCAACACGCCCAGTGTGCAGAGCAGGTATGTCATCTCAACATTATTAATAATTACCTGTCATTATTAACTATTACTTGCGGTAAATTTGGTATACTATTACGGTAAATGTGAAAACAATTGACAGTTACCGTTTATTATTAATAATTATTTGTGGTAAATCTGGTTAAACGTGACAAATTAGTAATAATTGAATAGAAGAAAACACATTTTGAATAAACCAAACTGAGCGAGGTAAGAGTTGTTGAGTGAGTGCTCTTTTGTAGTTCTGTACTCCTAGTACTTTTGTTGTTTGTGTATCTTATAATAGAGAGTTAGGGACCCAAGCGGCTCTGGTAAGATATATCCATAGTGCCCTACTATGCGCATGATAAATTTTTTTGTCCCGATGAAAAATAAAGAAATGTGTCAAAGGTGCACCGAGTACAGATGAAAATGATCCATTATAAAAGACACAAACCTCAAATGGTACCAGGAATACATTAAACAACATAATGGCTGGTTTACATTGGTCAAGCTTATAGTACAGTAGCCAAGGACAGTAGCGAGTCAACTTGGCTTGCAAGTGAATCCGAATAGAATGGCTTTCAACCCCCCCCAAACCACCACCACCCCCCCCCCCCCCCCCCCCCCACCCCCAGCAGGTCCGCTGGTGTCCTCCACAAGCAGCGGATTAGATACCGGCTCGGCACCGCTTGCCGTAGGCCCCACACGCAAATCGCCGTACAGGTTCCCTAGTTGTCGGACGCGCTGCACAATTATTTACGTGAGGGTACACGGCAAGGTTACACATAACACAGGATAACACAAAAATGGGAACAAGGAAAACACAGACAGGTGGTTGGCCCCTTCCTATATATCGGTCTCCGACCGGCGGCAGAAAATCTCAATGCAATATTTAACTAATAATAAAATTTAGCTATAAGCCCAACACAAATGTGGGTACATTTCAAAAGACTACTTTTATACCTATTACGCGTCGGAGACGACGTTCCTACAGAGTCTGCGTTATGCGTAATTCCCATCTAACAATTGAAACTTTACTATGGTTCACTAGATTAGGGAACCCTAAAATGACGGTCCCTAAATGGCAGTCTAGATAATAAAAATGTTACTGCATAGTATCTCCTAATATAGTTCACCATTTTAGGGAACCCCAACATGACGGTCCCACTATGGCCGTCTCGACAATACAATATTAAATAATAGGGAATATTCCAGATAGGTGGAATATGATCCCGGTATTTAACTTTACGTTATCCAATAATAAAAGGTTACAAAATTAACGGTTTCCCGCTTAAGGCCGCGCCCCAAGTGGTACGGTTTCACAATAAATTATGTCGGGTAGAAGTATTTTCTCAACCCGGATTCTCCTTCGTGATATTCACAAATTATAATTATAATAATGTAAATTACTGCTTAAGGCCGTAGGTGAATAGCCCTTAAGAGAATTTTATGCATAAATGTTTCTAACAATTTATCATTACATTAGACAGGGCAATGTTATTATATTCTAGCATCCCCTATCGGTTTATAACATAAGTATTTACGTATACAACACATATACAATACATAATATAATTAACGCATTTAAGCGTGGAGTAATTTTAACTTCCCCGTCCTAAATGTTTTCTCGTATATCTTGTGGTAAGAAATTCAGCATCGTCTGATTTGGACATTTACTTCGACAAAATTTATAAAATAATAATCTAAACAATTATAGGTGGCTTGGGTTACTAATAATCTATGAAGTTAGTCTATGAAATAGTTATTGGGTAATATTTTAATTATAGATCGCGCGGGGGACGTTACACGTAAGCTAATCTGTTCACAGCACTTACCCCGTATCCGGGAGTCACAATTACTTCACACACGTCCTGCCTTTATTTAATAGTACTAACTGAATTACTTTGTTGATTTATTAATAATTAAATTGTACTAAATTGTAAAAGTTAGCGGCGGTTACGACAGTGGTGTGTAGACTTGGTTATTATTATCTGACTTTTTGTCCTACGAACGCTGCGCGACGGCTTTTATCAACTCGGTTCGGCAATTAACCATGATGGCCCGCCTCCCGGCGTCTAGTGACGTGACCGCTACTCATCGAGGCGTCTTCCCATTGGTCGGCCGGTCGAACGTTATTGGTGCGATCTCAGCCGGCACACAAAACAATGGACTAAGGAATTTCTCGTTTAGAAAACCGGTCTACTCACCTTCTAGACGATTCGAATGTAGTGATGTGACCAAACGCAAAATGTGCCTTGTCGATGTATGCACATCGTAACAATACCCGACGAACTGGGAGAAGGATTTTAACTGGGGAAACTAGTAAAATCCGCCTATAAACTGCGAAACTTCCTGAAACAACGGACACAAGTCCCCATTCATACAACCTTCTATACTCCATGCACGCAAACTTACATACTACCTAACACTCAACGTCTTCCTACCGCGGAGGCAGGAAGACGAATCTTACATACCCTGTCCGGCCCTATCTATCACGATGGGACGTACAACCTGCGCGTTGAGATGTTAAATTAGGCCCCAGCCTACTTCGACGGCACGTCCTGTCCAACTGAAATTAAACGACTGGGCAACAGAGTCACTAACCGCTCTGACGTGCTACGGGACCCAGGGAGCACATGAGGCTCCTCTAGATAAAGGAGAAACTTCTCATAAAGAAGCTTCCCAAAACACACTGAAGGCTTGTTTTTACCCCCGGCCGTTAATACAGCGCAGACTAGACGTTCTTCCTGTTACCTGCGGTGCCCCTGGAGTGTTGTATTCAAAATGATCAGACTGAATTTCTTAACCACAATAAACCTAAATATATATTTCTAATACTTAAACTACATAAATACGATATAGGCACAAGGTGGTCCGTGCCTCAGGGTGGAACCCTGTGTGCGTGTTGGTCTGGTTCATCAACCCTAACGACCGCATAACGGCGATAGATGAAGATGGTGGTCTACAACCCAGCTCGAGTTCTGCACAGAAACTCTTCCACATGTGAATAATAAATGATGAACTCTAAATGCATCCAAATATATGAAGTGTGCCTCAATCCACCCATTTGTGGGTACACAGGAAAACCTAACCAAACGTAGCTCCTAGCAAAAACATAAGGCATCCGATTAAAACTACGGGGGCCCTGGCCACAATAAATGGGATGAAGCTAAAAAAACACTAAACATATGGAACAACGAATCCCTCTGGACGCTGCTCCTCCAATAGGCTAAGAGTTGTCAATAATATATAAAAGAAATGTCAATAATAAGTCACTAAGTCCAAATTAAATTACTTAGTCAAAAAAATTAAGCTAATTCCAAAACAAAGTCATCTCGCAGTCCTACACGTGCTTAATTCCCACCATGTCCGCTAAAGTAAAACTAATCTTATAGTACCTACTAATATAATATTACTACGAAACGCTTCCGTCTCCTATTATAACACCCGTTCGAGGGCTACCCGTTCCGTAACCTACAGTTTCCGTTCCGGCCTGATATGGAGCGACTCACGAGTCTTGTGAGTCTGCTAACTCCATATAGGAATAACATACCACTTGACCCGTGGCCGCTCGCATCTGTGTGCACCCCGAACGGCTGATTAAGATTAGGGCACTCCAAGACTGGTGCCTTCATTAGACCTAGTTATTTGGGTTTTCGCGCCGCGCGGCCTAAACCGAGAGATTTTAACTACATATGTATATATTTATCAGACTTACGTTCTACAAGATTAATAATAATAATGCGAATGCTGAAGATCCCCACCACAAGATACAATTACAATTGTCTAATTATTTAAATACCAACCGTTTCGGTATGCTAATATTAGGTCAAAACAATTTTTAAATTTAAAATTATAACAATTGTGGAAAAATTAAATTTTACAATTTGTAATACCCATGTGGGTAGCTAAAATTTAAAAAAATATACAGCGACCGTTGAGTCTGCTGGAGTTTACATACAAAAATCAACATGAAAAATAAAATTGAGAACAAAATGGAGGACACACACAAAATTGTGCGTCTACCCTTGTGCCTTATAAAAATTTTGAAAAAAAATTTATAGATATAAAGAAAAGAAAAGAAAAAAGAAAAGAATGTGGGTCCTTAAATAAGGCCCAAGGTTTTTGGTGGGCTCTTACCACCTGCCTAACCTTAAAGAATTGAGAGGCAACTGGATGGCTTCGATGTTTTTCTTTTGCTCCCGACCCAGTTCAGGAGGAAGGCACAAAAGTAGACACACTTACACACATACAATAGCGCATCCGCTCACAGATATATTTTTGTGATCCTACCTACGACACACTTTATTTTTAGTTCGGGCGCCAGTGATACGGCCCCTGCTAGGAAGTACAAATAAAACGACTTAAAACAATTAACGTTACTTTAATAGCAGGGAACCTAGGGTTTATATAATAATAGTAGCTAATAGTGTGTCGGTCGAATAGGATCACATATACTGTTTACGGAAGTGCCCGGTGCACTTAACTTTGGGTCTACTGGCGACGGCGGTCGGCCGGCAGGGTCCGCTGGTGTCCTCCAATTAATTTCGATCTTAACAGGCCGAGATGCTCCGGATGGTAGGCCACGGAGCGACGGCGCAGCTTCAGGCTGCTCAGCAACAAAAATCTGTAGTTCTGGAATAGACACAAGCAGCGGATTAGATTCCGGCTCGGCACCGCTTGCCGTAGGCCCCACACGCAAATCGCCGTACAGGTTCCCTAGTTGTCGGACGCGCTGCACAATTATTTACGTGAGGGTACACGGCAAGGTTACACATAACACAGGATAACACAAACATGGGAACAAGGAAAACACACAGGTGGTTGGCCCCTTCCTATATATCGGTCTCCGACCGGCGGCAGAAAGTCTCAATGCAATATTTAACTAATAATAAAATAATAAAATTTAGCTATAAGCCCAACACAAATGTGGGTACATTTCAAAAGACTACTTTTATACCTATTACGCGTCGGAGACGATGTTCCTACAGAGTCTGCGTTATGCGTAATTCCCATCTAACAATTGAAACTTTACTAAGGTTTACTAGATTAGGGAACCCCCCTAAAATGACGGTCCCTAAATGGCAGTCTAGATAATAAAAATGTTACTGCATAGTATCTCCTAATGGTTCACCAATTTAGGGAACCCCAACATGACGGTCCCACTATGGCCGTCTCGACAATACAATATTAAATAATAGGGAATATTCCAGATAGGTGGAATATGATCCCGGTATTTAACTTTACGTTATCCAATAATAAAAGGTTACAAAATTAACGGTTTCCCGCTTAAGGCCGCGCCCCAAGTGGTACGGTTTCACAATAAATTATGTCGGGTAGAAGTATTTGTAGGTGAATAGCCCTTAAGAGAATTTTATGCATAAATGTTTCTAACAATTTATCATTACATTAGACAGGGCAATGTTATTATATTCTAGCATCCCCTATCGGTTTATAAAATAAGTATTTACGTATACAACACATACACATATACAATACATAATATAGTTAACGCATTTAAGCGTGGAGTAATTTTAACTTCCTCGTCCTAAATGTTTTCTCGTATATCTTATATATTGTATATCTGTTCACAGCACTTACCCCGTATCCGGGAGTCACAATTACTTCACACACGTCCTGCCTTTATTTAATAGTACTAACTGAATTACTTTGTTGATTTATTAATAATGAAATTGTATTAAATTGTAAAAGTTAGCGGCGGTTACGACAGTGGTGTGTAGACTTGGTTATTATTATCTGACTTTTTGTCCTACGAACGCTGCGCGACGACTTTTATCAACTCGGTTCGGCAATTAACCATGATGGCCCGCCTCCCGGCGTCTAGTGACGTGATTGCTACTCATCGAGGCGTCTTCCCATTGGTCGGCCGGTCGAACGTTATCGGTGCGATCTCAGCCGGCACACAAAACAATGGACTAAGGAATTTCTCGTTTAGAAAACCGGTCTACTCACCTTCTAGACGATCCGAATGTAGTGATGTGACCAAACGCAAAATGTGCCTTGTCGGTGTATGCACATCGTAACAAGTATGTAATTTAAATAAATATTTTGGGAGATATTACAGATTTAAAATGCAGGGACATAGATATTGCGGCGATCATTCGTATTTCATCAGACGTATTTTTTGACGAGACTCATCCATTTTCCTAATGGAAAGACACTTGACTGGCCGTAGTGTAAAGTCACTGTCCAAATTTGAAATACTCGCCACTGTACTAAAAGCTTGACCAATGTAAACCAGCCATAAGAGCCTTCAAGATTAGAGAGACTGACCATGAATGGTAACACGGTACTTTACCACCTGTGGTAATACTGGGTGTACCACGGTTTCGAAACGATTAAATAATGACGTAATTGTTCATTCATATTTTCACATTAATCACATTTACCGTAATATATTGATTACCATTACCGGTATGTCCAGAACTCACCATTACACTAAGGGTCATTTCATACTAGCGCATACTTCGAAGGGTTTCTATAGCTTAATTTTTTTTTGTTTGTTTGTATACGGGTCATTTTGGGTCACTAAAGTATTACTTTAGCGACCCAACAAATTCAACTTCAAGTTGCCAATGCAAATTAAAGAACAGCCTCTTTATTTCCCACGAGCGCCCTTAAACTGACGCATACGGCTCGCAGCAGTCTTCTAAAACCTCCTCTGTCTCGTAGCAAATTCGATGGCCGGAGAGGTCATTCCCCCTCCGAGAATCTTAACACCGGCTGCTATATTTACCGGTAGAGCCATCTAGTTACGCCGTCGGTATTAGCGCAGTAGTACGAACTAGGACGACGAGTGACGCAATACATTCTTCGGTGATCTTGATTCTAGATCTTCGGTGGTAGTCGCGTTACAATAATAAATTCTATTTATTAATAAAATTAATATCTCCAAAGATTCAAATATGGTATTCAATTAAAATATTTCTTTATATTCACTCATCAATTTAATCACTTATAGTTACTGATTTAATGGTACACAGTGACGTCGTACACGGTAACTGACAATGTTGACACAATGCAAAGATTAAGCAACATCAAGTCAGGCCGGTCTTAGGATGGGTGAACGTTTCTTAAGACACTGAGACCCGTCCGTGCCTCGGAGAGCACGTTAAGCCGTCGGTCCCGGTTGTCATACAAACATCTATGGCAGTCGTTAGGGGTAGTTCGAGCACTAAATCAAAAATCCTCGCGGTCTAACTACAGAACTTCGATATCTCCCATGGGTTGTGAAGGTCAGATGGCAGTCGCTTCACGGGAAATATCGAAGTTTAGAATCGCAGTTAGACTGGAAAGCCGACCCCAACTGAGTTGGGAAAAGGCTCGGTGAATTATGAGTGACTTCATAGTTAGATATTTGATCCAATTTTCAAGTCAACTTTTTCTGTCAAATGCGCGTCAATTCGTAATGCATATTTGTTTTTATAGTATTATATACTGAAACCTTCGTCGAGAACCACTCTATCCAATAGTGAAAACCGCATCAAAATCCGTTGCGTAGTTTTAAAGATCTAAGCATACATAGGGAACGAAGGCGACATTGTTTTATACTGTGTTATGATAAACAACGGTAGTTTGACGCTTGTATTCCCCCCGACTGTATGCTAGTATGAATTAACCCTTACTTTCACCCTTTTACCCGTAATGCTATAAAAACATCTATTTATTATTACAACACTTATATTATATAATAACATATGAAAATTTGAGTGTGTGTTTTAGTAATTTTTTGATATGGTAAAATTATAACAAAAATGTTTTTTTTGGCTTTATAAATTAATTAAATCTAACTACTTTGCAATATTCCACCACATGCAAATTACCCAACTCTCTATTTATTCACGCACAAGACCGCCCTCCAAACTTACTTAAAAATAGGTCGAAAGAATAGAGAAATAAAAAATAAAAATAAAAACGCACAACACTACTCTTTTTGCACGATAACACAACTCTCATATTTATTCTATTTTCAAAATTATTTCTCTATTCTTTCGACCTATTTTTAAGTGGGTTTGGAGGGCGGTCCTGTGCATGAATAAATACGAGAGTTGGGTAATTTGCATGTGGCGGAATATTGCAAAGTAGTTAGATTTATTTAATTTTACTATGGACTTTCGAAAAGTAACGCCTGATAATATTATTTAACTTTTCGCTTTATATTTTGTTTTATTATTTTTTTTTGTTTCTTTTTGTCCTAGGTACATGATTGACTTTTGAAAAAAAAAATATTTGAAAGTCCGCACTGAACTTTTTAGTTTTAATTTTAGTTGTATTTTTTTTTATATAAATAAATTAAAATTAACCCAAATACCGCTTTGAAGGACTAAAAAATTTTTTTATTGGCTGTAATATAAATTTAAGGTGATTTTTTTAAAGTTCGGTCGGTCGTTCATTTACATACAGGGTGTTGAAAATTTATTCAAAAAAAATAAAAGATAATGTTATTAAGTGCAAAATAAAATCAAGAGAAACATGTTTTGTCTGTCATCTCCTGACGTCATGTACAGGTTGCTCATAATTATGTACAACTAAAAACCTACTGCTTAAATATTGGTTATATTTAGCTGATTTTTTGTGTACAAACTTGTAATTATATACTTTATGTGGTTTTATATATTGTAATGAAATGAAAATTCGTTCCAATATCTTGATTCGTGAAGGTCACAAAGTTACACTTATAAACGTCAAGACAAGATCATTGCTTCTAAATTGACATTAACTGCCAGATTAGCAAGGTAATAGGTATAACCTTTAAGAAAGAACCTGGCAATAAAACTCACTGCCACACTTTTTAGTAGTGAGACATTACAATAGGTAACGAGCTACAGTAGTGTAATAAAGTAATATGTATTTTCGAATAATTTTACAATGTGAATCACACAAACTTGGGCTGGACTCGAACCAGGGACTGTCATAGTCAGTTGGTAGAACATTCCTGGAAAGGGAACAGTCGCGTTTCGAGTCCAGCCCAAAACTATAGTTTTTGTGATTCGTATTGTAAAATTATTTGAGAATAAAATATATTACATGTGTATTTTGGTAACATCCTGTATACATATAAATATGACTGTCATGACATCTTGCTTCAATGACGCAGTATTTTGGGTTAAATTAATAGTCACATCCTTATTTAATTTTTTTTCCGTAGATTTAAGATGACTCTGCAATTTTAGTTTTATATATTTTTTTTTAGTTTAGTTAATTAATTAATAAGTTTTACAATTGTATTTTTCACGGTTATTTTGAATATACAAATTTATTGTTGGCGGTAAAGAGCGAGCGAGACAGAATGATGTTATATAGAAGAGTGAGCGAGATAGTTATGTTTTACGGCGTTCCACTAACAAATTTATTTCTTTCTTTTAGCTGCGGTACTACGATATTGCAGTTGTAAACCTAAATAATAATAATAACAACGTATTAAAATAGACAATGTTCGAAAAATCAATTTGGAAATACTAGTTTTTAAGTGTTTTTGGATCTCTGTTATTCAATTTAGTTTTTTTTGTCGGCACTTGGTGGAACTTATAAAAATACATTTTGAATATACTCACTTGTACATTCCACAATTTTCTTTATTATTTAATATACTAAATGAGAACGTACTAAAAGACAGAAATGGGTAGATAAAATAATAAAAAAGGCAGGTGTAAATTGGACCAGATTAGCAAATGACAGACAAACGTGGAGAGAAATGGAGGAGGCCTTTACCCGTTGTGGCGTCCAGATTGAGTGATAGCAGCCAATTATAAGAGTTAATGAAATTTAAAAAAAAAATCATATTATATTAATTTGAAACAAACTAATTATTAAAAAATACTATCTAACAATGAATTAATTTGAATTTATATAGCATGAATATATTAATTATTATTGTGTAATCTTAAATTGACAAATGTAATGCATGTAATGGTATGTTATTTTGTACTATTCATTCACTATGGAATTAAAGAGGCTATATTATTATTATTATTATTTATTTAAAATACTGACCGGTTTCGCCCAATATATGGCACCGTCAAAGGTATTCAGTTTCACATACACACTACAAATCACTTTGCAGTCCAATGTCAGCTACGGGTATATATACAGCCACTTTGCAGTCCAATGTCAGCTATATGTAGCTGCAAGATGAAATTGAATTGAATATTAATTAGAAAGTGATATTATGTAGTGTGTAGTGTGAAAGTGAAACCGGTCAGGATTTTAAATAATAAAGAAAATTGTGGAATGTACGAGTTTATTCAAAATGTATCAATTTAGCTATTTTTTAAATCCCTCTCGTTGTTGTGGTAATGTTAAACTGGTTTTTATTTTCCAGTTTTTCAATTTAAAAAAAAACAAAAAATCCAGAATTGATAAAATAAGTGAAAGTTTCTAAAAAATTTAACATTTCGGTCACGTGATCAAAAATATTGGTTGTACCTACCCAAATTTTCTTCGATATCATTTGTCAACGCGGCTCGGCCAGGAGTTCATTGAAACCAACAGAATTTGTTTTTTGTGTATGTAGGTACCTGTTCATATCTATTCCCGTAGAATATTATAATAAAAAATAAAAGTGCCAAATTGCCTACTGTTATTAACCTGGTACAGTTGGCTCTAGGACCCTACAATCTTGTTGGGAAATCCTGTATTTTTTTGGCATATTCTAAAATTATGGATTGGAATTGAAAAATAGAGATTCAATTTAAATTAATAGGTACGAGCACAAAAAACAGTATTAACTGTAAAAATTGGCATTTATACTTTAAACGATACTTTAATGTACGCGTGTATTGTAGGTTAATTAAAAAATATTTTTTTTTATGTATGATCCTTCGAAATGTGTAATTGAGTAATCAATATAATAAAATGTGTATATTTCACTTAGATTTTCCTGTCAAGCGTTTTTTCACCAGTGTGTGGATCTCGCCCGCAATGCGTGTCGATGTCAAAATCAAATTTAATTCAATAATGAAATACCTACGCTTCATGTCGCGCGGTAACGGTTAACGGCATGGTAACGGGGCTGGTCGCGATTTGACGTTGACATCAACACTCATTGCGGGAGAGAAGTCCTTTGGTAAGTACATATCTTTTTATCAAAATAGAGTAATGGCGTCCTTTAATTTTGTTCGTCCTCCATTTTCTCCGACTTCAAAAAACGGAGCATGTTTTCAGTCATTTATGTTATTCTGTTTAAAATCATTATTTAATGTCAAAAACCCATTAATAATATGAACAAGATTACAGTAATGTATACGAAACGTTCAGGGTTAAGACGAATTTAAATTTAAAAAAATTCACTCTAAGCAGAACGCACCAGCATATTATTAATTATAAGCCCACTTTTGGCCAAAAACTTAATTGACCTCACGTAAGCTGGAAGCGAATCTAAAATTTATCTATTTATTGGAAAATTATACTAAAATCCTTAAATTTAAACTTCCGCGATTCATAATCTACATTTTACTTTGCATCGATACTTTAAACCGGCCGTGGTTGAAACGTCAGGCAATAAATGGTATGTACTCAAGGTACGGGCAAACTCGTCCTTCACATGCGACGTACACCACGCATTATGACATCTGAACAGGATCTGGCCTATACAAGTTGTATGGTAACGAATACACTGGTCACTCCCCACGCTGTCTCACGCGTCACCGCGCCAGACTCGCGTGTTCCCATGCTATCCCACGCATACGACGCTGTCACAAGTGTAGTGTCATAGCGCCTAGATAACGTCAACGTCAGACGTCGTAAGACGTAGGACCAGTGTGTCGCTGTCTCCCACCTCGCGTGGCATACGTCGTATGTGAAGGACCAGTGTGTTACAAGCTTTTTTGAAATTCCCGTTTAAAAGTAAAATATATATATTATATTCCGTTTCGCATTTGATCTAAACAAACCGAATTTCATTTAGACTGTGTGAAGATTATTTTATAAAATATATTTTTTAATAAATAATATCTAAATTGTTAGTTCTCTATCATACATCGGGATAAGCATTTTATTGAAAATAATATAAAAATATTTTCCCCTGTTATATTTTATTACTGTTTATAAAACAATATTTTGTATATATTTATAACACTATTTTTGAAATTGGCAATTCTACTTACAAATTTTTTAAATATACATATCATACATATCTTAGTAAATATTATATTTAAAATTTTAATATTACATATTATAAATAACGAGCAATTTACTATTTCATTTTATGTTTATTTAAAATCTAATATGATTGACAATGTAATCAAATTTATTAAAAAAAATAACTTTATTATTGTAATACCGTCCTCATAATCAATATCTATTATCAAAAAAAATGTCGTTGCGATATTTGAAACGTGATATTCAATTTTTTTTGACAAAATATATAAATTACAACTTCAATATTATTAAGATTTAATCGTATTATTACAGATTCGCCATCGTTTCGATTTTATATGTTAATAACTTAGATCAAAAATACCTAGATTACCGATCAGTGCTTTAAAAACGGCACCACTTCACCTCGGTCATTGCACACCTGCGCGCTTCAACTCTCGAGGGATGCGACAACGGCGCTGTACATTGATGCGCCTGTATTCATTATTACGAATTATTTCTATGTCAACCATCAATGTACAATCTTGTAGATGTTATTTGTGAATAGATGGTAAATTTGTAATAATTACCTATATAGTATTCGAGAGCCAAGATTCCGCGTTGTATTTGTACTGAATCCAATATCTATAGTATTTTTGATCTAAGGTCAATATACATAATAATGAATATATACTTTTGATTCTTTTTCTCATAAATCTGTTGGTGATATTCGTACAAAAACGTTGAGCAGATTTTGAGTTTAGAATAATATGAGATATATCAGGTGGTAGATTTATTGCATCTTATTTTATAGTGTTGCAATTTAAAAAGGACTCAAAACCTCCGAGAGGCAATATCTTAACTCTTCAATTCATCTTACTTTTATGGCACGTAATAAGTTCTCCCTTAGAGGTTTTATTTATTTACTGAGACATTAAACAGTTACACATTAAGTATTACTAGTAGAAATATAATTAATTATAAGATTGTTTATTATAATTTATAAGTAACAATCTTTGGGTGAACGTGTAACTCACACCAATGTCCGTAAAATAATTATATTGCTTTTGTGTATAATATTAATCGTGCATAAAACAGAAATGTGTTACAGATCCCGGCGATAAATATTACACATCGATCTTTGGAAAGAGACAATCGGCTAATTTCGGCTTCGTAGAGCGTTCTTTGTATCGTCACATAGCACTACCTATGTGACGATACAAAGAATAAAAGGAAATATTAAAAGAAGCAAATCATAATTGTTTTAACAGCTCCTAATAGATACCGGTCTGTTTGTATTTCGTGCGACAGAGATAACGCTCTACGAAGCCGAAATTAGCCGATTGTCTCTGTCCAAAGGTCGATGTGTAATATTTATCGCCGGGTACTGTATATGAGTGACAGAAATAAGGCCTAATGAGATTGTTTTAGAATTTCAGTTGCTAAACTTTTAATTTGATTGTAAAAATGTGCGAAAATGTCAACGTTGGCAAGGTGTGTGTTGTACGTATCCACAATACGGCGCAGAGGAGCCCGTACATTGGTTCTGCAATTATTAATTTATTTATTATTAATAGTAATGTTTGGATCACCCTGTATATTTGCGTTAATAGTTTTCCATCGGAATAAATGAATATGTATTTTATACATAATAGTTTTAATTTATTATTAACTTTGATCGATCAAAAAAGAAATGTGCTAACTAAATTTGTGGTTATTTTGAGTATAAATTCGGTGCTAATGTTTTGATTTTTATAAATAAATACATATTTACTTATGAATAATTAAAATTATAATAAGTTAATTCAGTTTCAAAAAGCTCTTGTTCGATTTTTAAATAATTTTACAGGAATAATTGGCAAATATACTAAATATTTGCCATATACGAATATAATATGTATGGAACTGAATACATGACAGACGCAGTATATTATAAGCCCACATATGACGAGTACTTTCTTTTGGTTCCTCGTAATCGGGAGCGAGCTATTACCGTTAAGAGGTAACTTTTTTTGTCTTTGGCTCGTCTGTTGATCGACAGCACCACTTGTAAAGTAAGGACAGCGAAACCAAGTAAAAACAACGTTTCGGGACTTTAATTATCTATTCCACTCGCTGTCGTTTGTTCTGTATTAGACAAAAAAGATAAATTGTAAGAGGATGTATAAAATGTTGACAACTACGTTACTAAATGTTTGACCTGTACCATGAAACACGCAACGACAGCTCTCGTCGACCAACTGACGTCATTACTGGGTACGAGTGATAAGGACAGAGATAAGAATCGCTCAGTAACTCAGTTATAGACTTATAGTCTCGATGGCTTTACTTTAGATGAGGTTAGATGGGTCCTCTAAGACCTTGGTAGGACCCGCCCTTTACCTAATTTCGTACTTTATTGTATACTATTTAAGTTACTTGTTAGTAGCTAAAATAAGCGCCGTAATATTTTTGCCCAAACGGATGTTTTTAAGCTAGTATTATTAATATTCAATGTTATTAAATAAGTATTACTATCGTATCGGTCTATTATGGAAAAATTTTAAATGGACACGACAAAAATTTTTTACGAAAAATTTTTCGGAAAAATTTCAATTCTTTTTTTGCAGACAAATTTTTCATTCGTATGTCAATCCTCTGGTTGGATAGTTGCATATTTTATAAAATTAACGAATTTATGTCAATAGTAAATAATAAATGTTTAAATGGATGTGACTATCACCTTTTTAGATGTAATTATAATTACTGATGTAGTAAAAAATAACATATATTTGCCTCCCACATCCATCTTTATATACGGATTCTTTTGAGGATCGTTTACGTGAATCGCATATTATACAGACAGACAATTTTTATGAAGTTTGGATGTTTTCTATGTAGCTATTAACAAAAAAAAGTATGTAAGTATTTTTAGTTTGACAATCTAGTGTTTTGTGTCTCTCTATCAAATGTGTTAGCTTTGTGAAGAAATGACATATTACATTTATTAAATGCTCGGGCTTTGTTAACCCGACCAAACCCCCGAAGAGGCCACACAAGTGGCCAAAGTCCCCTGGGCGCCACTGGAAATTCCCTGTGTGCTCACCAGTGGCGCTCGGAAATGGACATATTATACATTTAAAAAAAATGGGCTTTGTTAAAAAAATTAACCTTTACGAACACCAACCTTAGCCCAAAAACTATTCCATGCCTATGATCTCAAAGAATTGAGAAGACAATCAATAACCCTGCATTTATCACAATTGACGTAATGTAACTACATTTTCTTTTTCGGATATGTTTTCTCCGCTGGACTTATGTGTGGGGCGAATTAACTTGAGAAAAACTTCATAATTAAAAAAAATGTAAAATAGGTATTTAGAATATTTTTGGTTTAATTTTAATTAGTTTCGGTTAGACAAAATCACGATTCGGAACTAATTTTTTTGTAATTCTTTAAGTATTATTGTTTAAGCATTTTTTTCATGATTTTTAGAATAATAAGATATTTTATTGTTAAACAAACAGACCAAAAAGCCATTGGAGGACCACAAAACGTTTTTCGGTAGAAAATTTGAAGTTTTCATTGAATAAATTTGAAATTGTACACTAAATGTTTATATATTAATGTTGAACGTTGTGTGTATGTTTTGATGTATTGTACTATTATTATATGTGACAAAAAAGTATATATTTTTTTAATTTTATTATGAAAAAAAAAATGTCTTTATTTTTTTAATTTTCCATATTTTTCCACATTTTTTACAATTTATTAAGTGACAAAGACATTTTTCTTTTTACCCTATCTACCATGAGCGAAAATGCAACACAGACGGTCGTGTTATTTATTTAAATTTGTTTTTAAATGTTATATAAATTTTACCGTAACATAGACTACAACTGCGTTTTTATTGTCTGTGCTGCCTTTTTGGCGACGGTTGTAGGGTTGTTCTTTTTTACTGTAATATTTTGACGACCGTCTCTTTGTTTTAATAACGTGTTGCATTTTCTCTCTCTTTTCCCGATCCTCTGGATGGCCTTCGACTGCGACGACACACATACACAAACACACGCATATACATAATTATTTCAAAAATATTAAATGGGTTCATTAAAAAAAAAAAAAATCCGTACTATTATTAAAAATATTTTTTTTATCTAACAAATAAATTATACTCGACTGCGACACATGCACATAATTGTCACACAAATAATGATTTCAATAATATTAAAAATCATCAAAATTTTTTCAAAAAACAATCTTTTTCTACACAAAACACATTGATTCTTCGATGGATGGGGGGCTAACAGCTACTTCAGTGCATCGACACCTGCACAAAACGACAGTAGTTTCATGGACAGCGAATTATTTGAGCAGATAAGAGCGTTTGAGCCGGAAGGGCTCGACGACTTTGATATGTACAATAACTTGAGCATGAAGTAAGGTAAGAATTTACAACCTTTTCTTTCAATCTATATATAGAAATGGGGAACGTAATTTTTGTCCCCCCCCCCCCCCTTAGCTCTCGAGAACTGCTTATGCTCCAATGATTGTTGACCCCTCTATGGATAGCCCTCGATCTGGAGGCAAGCCAAAAAAGCGAAAATTTGACCTAGCCCTAAGGGGTCAAAAGTTATAGGCCAAAACCTATGGCGTGGTGCGGCGCGAAGCACCGCGCAAGACACCGTACTAGTTAAATATAAATGTTTTGCTGTTCGTTTGACTGGATAATTTCGAGAACCGCTGGACCGATTTGGTTAAGTTTGCTCTTGAAATAATTGTAAAAATTCAGGATACGTGTAGAATTTCTAGGTTTTTTTTACACTTGTACGAAGTTTACTGGGATGAACCGCCGAAAACGGCTGGACCTATTTGGCTTATTATCGTCCTTAAATATTAGTAGTTCAGGAAAGGTTCGAAAGGTTTACCGGGACAGCTAGGTACATTCCAGGCACTTGAGGTGTTTCAGCAGATGCATTTGTCAAGTTTCTGTATATTTTAGGGTACTTTTTTCAGCTTTTGCTGATAGTACCCTTAGGGTACTATCAGCAAAAGCTGAAAAAAGTACCCTTATACGCCCGTCGTTCTCCGTCTGTCCGTCCGTACGTGTCACTTTTCAATCAGACACTGACATGCTGATAGTACCCTTGGAGCATTTCGCGATTGCGCGCTTAGCGTAACCGCACTCCAGCCTTGTTTAGACTATTTACACAGTCGATTGACGGCACTTGGTGGAATCTGCTACACATATTGCACAAAAACACATTAGTCCATTGAAATGTTACATTTGGGTGTGCAAAAGTCAGAAGACGCTATTTTATTTTTTAGATATCAAGGGGGGAGTAGTGTAAAGCTAAATCCAAGTATGTGAGGTCCCAACCCTTATGGGTTTTCCGCCATCTTGAAAAAGGGTTGCAAATAGTTATCGCGCTCTATCGGGCAAACTATTCATCGCACAAAAAAATTGTGACCACATTTTTGTCGCAAGTTAAATTCTCTACAGCTTTGTCCTACAACTTTTTGTCGTAGAATTAAACATTACAAAGTTATTAACAAAAACAGATGAAAATTTGAGAACGAATTTCCTTTAAGGGGTTATATTTTTTTCCTGATCAGTAAATTTCATCAAAACATGTTTGTAGATGAGTATTCGAGGAATAATTTGCAATATTAACATTTCAATATTTATTTATTTATAAGGGTTTTACAGCGCTCCGAAATTAACGATAACGCTGCCTAACGACAACCTTGAAAATGGGTTGCAAATGGTTATCGCGCTCTATCGGGCAAACTATTCATCGCACAAAAAATTTACGACAACATTTTTGTTGCAAATTATATTCTCTACAACTTTGTACTATAACTTTTTGTCGTATTAAACATAACAAAGTTATTAACAAAAGTAGATGAAAATTTTCTTTAAGGGGTCATAAATTTTTTTCTGATCATTTCACAGTAAAATTCATCGGGGCATTTTTGTAGAGGAGTTTTCGAGGAATAATTTCCAATATTAACATTTCAATATTTATTTATTTATAAGGGTTTTACAGCGCTCCAAAATTAACAGTATTCTCCAATACTCGTAAGTATTTACATAAAAATGAATGATCACACAGTTTTCTCTCATTTTTTCATTATTGAAATAAAAATACATTGTAATTATTGATGTTGCACTGTAACAACAACACTGTAATAACTATTCATGGACTCTTTCCACCACGACGAAACTTTTGGATGTGTTTTTGTGCAATAAGTTTCAGTATGTTTAAATTTTTATTGATGTACAAAAATATCCACAATAGGAGGTTTTCAATTAGACTGTTTTTTTTTTTATTATTTGTTACCTCATATCTTCAGACTGAGTGAACCGATTAGATTATTTATTTAAATTTGCTCCCATTCCGACAAAAAAAATTCCCATTTTTACTAACTCATTCTACAGACGTGAAAGATTTTTTATATTTTTTTCTTTACTTTTTCTACAGGCGATGGACCGAAGAGAATTTTAACATTATATTTTTAAGATAAAGTCAATTTAAAAAATTATGAAATTTGTATTTTTTTTTGTTAACTTTTAATTGTGCCATAGTGACGTTTAAATGTATAGATACGATTTATATAACTCGGAATATTATGATTTATTGGGTGTATATTGTTACACTAGCCAAATACCGTGGCTTTGTCCGTGTGAAATGTATCGAGAACACATTACCGGGAATAGTAGAGTAAGAGTAGATTCTGCGAGAAAGGGTAACAAAAAATTTTTTTAGAAAACATCTAAAAACAGAAAATTTTCAGAAAAAATCCAAAAAATTTTTCTTTTTAGATTGGGAATATCAAATTACACTCGTTTTGATGTTTTTGGTACTTTGTGTTATAATTTATACCCAATTAAATGATAAATAAATGTACCTACAATTTTTATTTTATTTTTATACAGATTAAATATATTATACCTACCAATAGTATGTACGTTTAGTTTTAAGTTATTTTTCTAAAAGTGTCGATAAAATTGCATTTTTTTATATAATATCCTTGTGACTATGTTGAGTGAAAGTCAAAAAATAAAAATATATTGAAAAAAAAAATTAAAAAACTCTCTTGATAAAATATAAGTTCTTTCGCCTTTCTAGTTCATGCACATAGATTCATGATCAATTTGATTGACAGAGTTATAAACTGAAATAGTATGATAAAAAAATCGAAAAAGTGTGAGTCTGTTTCGCTTACGAAGGGTTCCGTATTTTATATATAAAAAGGGCAAAAAAAATCACGTTTGCTGTATGGGAGCCCTCATAAATATTATTATATATTCTGGTTTTTAGTATTTGTTGTTATAGAGGCAACATAAATACATCATCTGTGAAAAGTTCAACTTTCTAACTATCACGGTTCACGAGATACAGCCTAAGACAGACGGACGAACAGTGAAGTCTCAGTAATAGGGTTCCCGTTTTACCCTTTGGGTACGGAACCCTAAAAACTCAAATCCGAATTCGATTCTGAAATAAATATAAATGTAATTTTATTGTTAAAAAAATATAATATATGTAATGTTCGCTTGTGCCTTAATTATAAAGTTTTGTGTAATTTAATGGTTTAATATAAGGACACACACACACACACACATACATATATCACGCCTATATCCCGAAGGGGTAGGCAGAGTTGCATTACACACCCACAATTTGCCCACGTAACGGGCCAAGCCTATTACCGTCACTAGGCACATTCATAATGGGCTATGTCCAAAATGGCCGAATGAATTTATTTAAAAATAGCAGCTTTATAGCAATTTAGAAAAAAAAATTAAACCCGTTGCCTTGCGATGATATTGGATTCAGTACAAATACAACGCGGAATCTTGGCACTCGAATACTATATAGGTAATTATTGCAAATACCATCAATAAAATAAACAAGATTGTACATTGATGGTTGACATAGAAATAATTCGTAACAAATAATACAAAAGCGTCAATGTACAACGCCGTTGTCGCATCCCTCGAGAGTCAGCAAGCGGAATAGGAACTTAGTACGGCGCGCGGTTGAAGCGCGCAGGTGTGCAATGTACAGCGCCGTTGTCGCATCCCTCGAGAGTCAGCAAGCGCAATAGGAACTTAGTACGGCGCGCGGTTGAAGCGCGCAGGTGTGCAATGTACAGCGCCGTTGTCGCATCCCTCGAGAGTCAGCGAGCGCAATAGGAACTTAGTACGGCGCGCGGTTGAAGCGCGCAGGTGTGCAATGTACAGCGCCGTTGTCGCATCCCTCGAGAGTCAGCAAGCGCAATAGGAACTTAGTACGGCGCGCGGTTGAAGCGCGCAGGTGTGCAATGTACAGCGCCGTTGTCGCATCCCTCGAGAGTCAGCGAGCGCAATAGGAACTTAGTACGGCGCGCGGTTGAAGCGCGCAGGTGTGCAATGTACAGCGCCGTTGTCGCATCCCTCGAGAGTCAGCAAGCGCAATAGGAACTTAGTACGGCGCGCGGTTGAAGCGCGCAGGTGTGCAATGTACAGCGCCGTTGTCGCATCCCTCGAGAGTCAGCAAGCGCAATAGGAACTTAGTACGGCGCGCGGTTGAAGCGCGCAGGTGTGCAATGTACAGCGCCGTTGTCGCATCCCTCGAGAGTCAGCAAGCGCAATAGGAACTTAGTACGGCGCGCGGTTGAAGCGCGCAGGTGTGCAATGTACAGCGCCGTTGTCGCATCCCTCGAGAGTCAGCAAGCGCAATAGGAACTTAGTACGGCGCGCGGTTGAAGCGCGCAGGTGTGCAATGTACAGCGCCGTTGTCGCATCCCTCGAGAGTCAGCAAGCGCAATAGGAACTTAGTACGGCGCGCGGTTGAAGCGCGCAGGTGTGCAATGTACAGCGCCGTTGTCGCATCCCTCGAGAGTCAGCAAGCGCAATAGGAACTTAGTACGGCGCGCGGTTGAAGCGCGCAGGTGTGCAATGTACAGCGCCGTTGTCGCATCCCTCGAGAGTCAGCAAGCGGAATAGGAACTTAGTACGGCGCGCGGTTGAAGCGCGCAGGTGTGCAATGTACAGCGCCGTTGTCGCATCCCTCGAGAGTCAGCAAGCGCAATAGGAACTTAGTACGGCGCGCGGTTGAAGCGCGCAGGTGTGCAATGTACAGCGCCGTTGTCGCATCCCTCGAGAGTCAGCGAGCGCAATAGGAACTTAGTACGGCGCGCGGTTGAAGCGCGCAGGTGTGCAATGTACAGCGCCGTTGTCGCATCCCTCGAGAGTCAGCAAGCGCAATAGGAACTTAGTACGGCGCGCGGTTGAAGCGCGCAGGTGTGCAATGTACAGCGCCGTTGTCGCATCCCTCGAGAGTCAGCAAGCGCAATAGGAACTTAGTACGGCGCGCGGTTGAAGCGCGCAGGTGTGCAATGTACAGCGCCGTTGTCGCATCCCTCGAGAGTCAGCAAGCGCAATAGGAACTTAGTACGGCGCGCGGTTGAAGCGCGCAGGTGTGCAATGTACAGCGCCGTTGTCGCATCCCTCGAGAGTCAGCAAGCGCAATAGGAACTTAGTACGGCGCGCGGTTGAAGCGCGCAGGTGTGCAATGTACAGCGCCGTTGTCGCATCCCTCGAGAGTCAGCAAGCGCAATAGGAACTTAGTACGGCGCGCGGTTGAAGCGCGCAGGTGTGCAATGTACAGCGCCGTTGTCGCATCCCTCGAGAGTCAGCAAGCGCAATAGGAACTTAGTACGGCGCGCGGTTGAAGCGCGCAGGTGTGCAATGTACAGCGCCGTTGTCGCATCCCTCGAGAGTCAGCAAGCGCAATAGGAACTTAGTACGGCGCGCGGTTGAAGCGCGCAGGTGTGCAATGTACAGCGCCGTTGTCGCATCCCTCGAGAGTCAGCAATCGCAATAGGAACTTAGTACGGCGCGCGGTTGAAGCGCGCAGGTGTGCAATGTACAGCGCCGTTCTCGCATCCCTCGAGAGTCAGCAAGCGCAATAGGAACTTAGTACGGCGCGCGGTTGAAGCGCGCAGGTGTGCAATGTACAACGCCGTTGTCGCATCCCTCGAGAGTCAGCAAGCGCAATAGGAACTTAGTACGGCGCGCGGTTGAAGCGCGCAGGTGTGCAATGAACAACGCCGTTGTCGCATCCCTCGAGAGACAGCAAGCGCAATAGGAACTTAGTACGGCGTGCGATTGAAGCGCGCAGGTGTGCAATGTACAACGCCGTTGTCGCATCCCTCGAGAGTCAGCAAGCGCAATAGGAACTTAGTACGGCGCGCGGTTGAAGCGCGCAGGTGTGCAATGTACAGCACCGTTGTCGCATCCCTCGAGAGTCAGCAAGCGCAATAGGAACTTAGTACGGCGCGCGGTTGAAGCGTGCAGGTGTGCAATGTACAACGCCGTTGTCGCATCCCTCGAGAGTCAGCAAGCGCAATAGGAACTTAGTACGGCGCGCGGTTGAAGCGCGCAGGTGTGCAATGTACAACGCCGTTGTCGCATCCCTCGAGAGTCAGCAAGCGCAATAGGAACTTAGTACGGCGCGCGGTTGAAGCGCGCAGGTGTGCAATGTACAGCGCCTTTGTCGCATCCCTCGAGAGTCAGCAAACGCAATAGGAACTTAGTACGGCGCGCGGTTGAAGCGCGCAGGTGTGCAATGTACAACGCCGTTGTCGCATCCCTCGAGAGTCAGCAAGCGCAATAGGAACTTAGTACGGCGCGCGGTTGAAGCGCGCAGGTGTGCAATGTACAACGCCGTTGTCGCATCCCTCGAGAGTCAGCAAGCGCAATAGGAATTTAGTACGGCGCGCGGTTGAAGCGCGCAGGTGTGCAATGTACAGCGCCGTTGTCGCATCCCTCGAGAGTCAGCAAGCGCAATAGGAACTTAGTACGGCGCGCGGTTGAATCGCGCAGGTGTGCAATGTACAACGCCGTTGTCGCATCCCTCGAGAGTCAGCAAGCGCAATAGGAACTTAGTACGGCGCGCGAGTTGAAGCGCGCAGGTGTGCAATGACAGAGGTAAAGTGGTGCCGGTTTTAAAGCACTGATCGGATGTTTGTTACCTCTCATATCCTAAGGTGAAACGGTTTCGATTTTTTTTTTTAATTAAAAGCTTTTTCCCTAGCTGTCCCATTTTAATTTGATCCCATTCCGACAATTATTTTGTCCCATTTTGGTAGTTTGAAGTCGGTTGTTGTGTCAATTTTTGACGTGTATTTTTATTTGAGGCTGCACTGCACAGTGACCTTTGCTTATACACGAAGAAAAAAATGTTAGAGAAAAAGGCGCGTAATCCACTTGTCAAATGAAATGCTATAATAGGTATTTATTTTTCTTTTCACATTGTTTTATTTACAATATAGTTCATTATTCATTATACACTTCAAAAACAAATACTGAAGTAAATAAATAAATATGTTAGGACAACTCGCACAACGCCATCTACTCTCAAACTAAGCAGAGCTTGTGATATGAGTAGGTACTAGATAAACTGATATAAATACTTATAAAATTTAAAATAACGCTTGTGTCGTTACGCGACTTTAATGAATAACAAATTTTGAAATTTGAGATTTAAAAAAAAATAAAAGAATTGATTATATCATCGATTCTAAGTTGGTTATAAAAATTTGGCTTAACTTGTTTTTTTAATAAATATTTTTTTTGGGTATTCTCACACAACGTCATCTAGCCCAAACTAAGCTATAAGCTTGTGCTATGGGATCTAGACGACTGATAAACATACTTACTAAATAAATACATACATAATATACATAGAAGACACCCAAACTCCGACACAAACATTTGTGGATCGCACAAATTATTTGATTCTACCCGGAATCGAACCTGGGATCTCAGGGACGGCAGTCGCATACTCATAATTCAATGCCTTGTATATTAAACCATTAAATTAGTGTTATAATGTAGCTTAAGTCATTATTGTTATAGTCAAGACAAATATTATGATGTGCTATATTATAGATAATTAATTATGGATGTTTAATTTTAATTTTCGTTTAATGTCGTGGAATTTTAATAAACATTGTTGCTATTATTGTGTGCTGTTTTATTTATCACTAGCTGATTGCCGCGGCTCTTTTCTTGTTACCGGTTCCCGTGGGATATATCCGGGATAAAATGTAACCTATGTCATTCAGGGATAATGTAGCTACATATCAGTGAAAGAATTTTCAATATCGGATCAGTAGTTAGTAAGCCTATTCGCTTTAAACAAACAAACAATACAATACAAATATTCTTTATTGTACAACAATTAGTAAATATCACACATAAAAAAAAGAAAATTGTAAAATATGTATGTACAAATGACGGCATTATCGCGTAGAGCAATTTCTTTCAGGCAACTTTAGGATGGATAGAACAAGATGAAATATTAAAGGGGCAATGTACAAAAAAGAAAATCTGGTCACTTATAAGTAGGTAGATATACAATTGCCAAGCCACTCACCAGACCATGGGAGATTCCCCATGGGTTGATACACCAGTGATTCCATATACATGAATGTAATGTTCTAGCAATGTGATCAATTTGCCTAAAATTTGAAGCAATGTGCTTTTAAAAATCCAGAGTTATGTCAGAAAGTTAGTGAGCCGCCAGCCTTTTATGAGAATGACGGGTGAATTTTTAATACGAGCAAATTGCTTACTACCTAAAGATGAAAACATTACCGTAGCAATGTTCTATTGAGATTATGTATTTAATGTTTTATTAATGCATAAAACCTTATGAACTCATAATATTAGTATGATATACTGGCACCAGCTATTTGAATGCTATTCTAATTTATATTGTCATTAAGAAAATTTGCATGCTATATCAGTTGCTCAAAAGAACTCACTTTAGACAGTACGATTGTAAACAAATATTATTAACAATAAAGTTCCTTAAAAGTGTCTCATTGTATTTCTACACGCGGAACCCTGCTAGGATCCTCCCCCACATGTTCCGGCAATGTGCTCTCGAACAAACCAAAAGCAGAATCAGATGCGGTGAAAGTTTTAAAAGTACCTAATTTTGAAAATAAAATTTTAAATTTTAACGCCTGCTGATTTCATATAGGCAATCCAAGGAATAGTGTAAAGAAACATTTCTACAAGGGTTTCATGTCATCATCCATTTATATGCAATCATACACATATAACCTATAAATATGAAATCACAGTTCACATTAGTCATTATACATTAAATAAGGTGAATTTAATATTCCCACCACAATCACCACACGAGAAATGCGTGAATTCGTCAGTCTGGAATTGAAGCCCTAATACCCAATCAGTCCACTTCAAAAGAGTTGTCAAATTATTCTTTATCTAATAATAAATTAAGCTTATTAACAACTATCGCCAAAAATTAGGATTAACTGTAACTAACAATAAATTTAATGTAAGGTAATGCTGTGATTAGTAAAAAAATATCCTTAATCATGATACTGAAATTTGAATAAAAAAATATTTTTGTCCATACACAAGGTAATGCGGTATCATATTTTTTTGACTTCTCCTTGTTTTATTGCTTAAGGCCCGTCGCTGCATTAAGCAGATGCCCGTCGCGGGTGCCCGACGCGGATGTCCGCGCCGTGCGCCCGCCTGCCCGGCGCGGGTCCACGCGACGGGCTCCCGTCTATCGCAGCGACGCTAGTATAATTTTGATCGCGCGGGTTACAGTCGAAATGGATTATTTATTGATATATTACTTAACCAAAAGACGTCGTGAACAAAGGCGTCAGCCAATCAGCCCATATGTCACGTCTAGACTGTTGTGTGGAGAATTTGTAACCAACTTATTTCAAAGACTGTACCAGCACGGCGCGTGCGACACGGATAACGGAGCGGCGCTCCACGGCGCTCAATGATTTTGTAGAAACAGACCCGCTGGCGTGCTCCGTCGCGCGTACACACGACGCGAATCCCGTCGCACGCGCCGCGGGGCCCGCTGCCCGCGTCGCATGCGACGGCTATCCGCCTCACGCAGCGCTGCTCTTGAAATTACATGAATCAAGCACGCGGAGCGGACACCCGCGACGGGAACCCGCTTAACGCAGCGAAGGGTCTAAGTCATCAAAACATATCCATTTGTTTTGCCTATAACAGTGGGGTTTACTACTGGTGACCGAAATTCATTTGATCATTTGACGTGTGACCGATAAAACATTAAGCTATTCTACTACTGATCAAATGAACAACTGACTAAAAAGTTTTTATCGAACAAACATTTGGTATTTTTACTACTGATTTCATTGATGAATTTTACTTTTAACTATTTATTAAAAAATAATTTTAAGGAACGAATTTTAATTTAATGAAAGAAATTATATCTATAGAATCTATCGCATTTAGGTACACAACTAGACTAATGAATGTTCCATTAAAAAAATTAAGTATTCTATCCGTTGTCATACCTATAGTACAAGTTTAACTTGTTTTGGGACCTGTTGGTGCAGTGTAAATTTCTTGCAATTATTATGAATGAAATAAAATTATTATGAATTATTAGTTGTGAAAATGCGATAGATTCTATAGATATAATTTATTTCATTCAATTATTATTCGTTCCTTAAAATAAATTTTTAATAAATAGTTAAAAGTAAAATTCATCAATGAAATCAGTAGTAAAAATACCAAAGGTTTGTTCGTTACAATATTCTATAGTCAACTGTTTTTCGGCCAAACGTTGATTCGATCAGTAGTAAAAATACCAAGTGTTTGTTCGATAAAAACTCTTTTAGTTATATTCTAAGATCCCACTGCAGAATATTGCGCTCATCGAGTATTTGCTAAAAACTAAATTTTTACTCATATTTATGATTAGGAAAACATATACCTACCAGGTTGCCTATAAAAATGTGGTCGCTAGTAGGTTTTTAGAAACATACTATGTCGATGAAGAATGAATTATGTCGTATAACATAGTAAATCTGTACCTTACCTGGTCTCATCTTATGTTACCTGTCACCTTCATCCAATTTTCGCGAGCTGTGATTGGCTGAATCTCTCACTGTCAATGTCATATCTTTCGAACGTTTTTCTTTAAAACCACGTCAAAAATTTCCTAGTGAATTTAATTTAATTTTGTAGATATTGATTTCAACTAATCTAAACAGTTACAAAGTGTTTAAACAAATTAAAAGATTTTAAGAGAGATTTATCAAAGTTCAAACAAGTTAAAAAATTGATAGTACTTACAACAGCGCAAATGAAATGAAATAAAATTATTTATTTATTTGTAAAGGTCACTAAATGGCTCTTACAAACGACAGTAAGTACTTAAAACAAAAAAAAAATGTCATTGCTTCTATATTTACATGTACTGCCAGATTCGCAAAGCAATAAGTAGAACCGAAAGAAAGAACCTGGCAATAAAACTCTCGGTCACTCTTTTTCAATAATTGACTCATTTACACATTTTCTTAAGACTAAATGTGGACAAATGTACATTGGTCTCGTGTCAAAATCAAAAAGCGTGTATAAAGTAAAAAAAAAATTTATAGTCACCTAAGTACAAAATATGCTACAATTACGGCATTTTAGGAGGTGCCTACACCTTGCTCAAGCCAGACACTTTTATCATTAAGGTAATCAACTGTCTTTTTTGACATAAAGTGGTCTTTATAAAGGTTTTAAATTTATTATCGGGCATACAAAGGATCGATTCAGGCAATTTATTATAAAAGCGTATACCTTCCCCCTTGAAAGAATGACTAACCTTGCTAAGCCATAAAACGGAGGGAGTAGTTTATTTTTATTACGTAGATTTCGGTCTGTAACGTCACTTACTTTAGTATAGCTACATATATTTTTCCTGACATACAGTATGTTATCAAATATATATTAGGAAGCTACAGTTAAAAATTGTTTCTATATCTGCTGCATTTCCCCAAAGTAGTATTCCATAGGACATTAAGCTATGGAAGTAACCAAAGTAAACTAGCCTAGCAGTAGCTACATCTGTGAACTGCCTAATCCGTCTCACAGCATATGCAGCAGAGCTAAGCTTATTAGCTAAAATGGTGATATGGTCACCCCATTGTAATTTAGAATCTATTGTTATTCCTAAAAAGGTAGTGTTATTTACAAATTCTAACCTTTGGCTACCCAGCACGATAATCACAACAGCTGTAGCACACTAGATGTACTATTAATCATGTAAGCATCCATAGCCTAATATCTAAAACCTAATGAGTTAGTCTAACGTCCCGACAAGACATTCTTCTTATTATTGAGTCCACTCTTAACACCAGTACAAGTACCAGCGCTTTTGGCTTTGCTGGAGTGGTTGACGGGGAGGCTAATAGATTGTATTGCAGAGTTTTAAAGTAAGGAGAACAAATAATACGATTAAGACCCTTGGAATTCAAATTGGTAGCTGTGTGTAAGCAAATCTTCTGGTAGGTATATCAGAAGAGAAGTGGCTATGAAGAGTCAGAATGACAATCTTTATCTAAATTATTCCAGAATTATTTATAGATCAGTTTTCTTTAATTTTCACATAGCATTCAGAATGGGTACACTTAACAGGCTCTTTCACCAGCAGATAACAAACAGGTCTTCATCGACGTAGTATGTTTCGGAGCACAAATAATAAGACTGTTTTGCATTAGAACAAAACAATTATTATACCTATGTGTGAAGAAGCATACTATCTGAGCAAGCAGCTTGCTGTTACATTGAAGACTATGACATTGACAGTCACAGATTCCAGCCACTCCCAGCTCGCGAAAGTTACCATTCCGCCGAAAATCTTCAATGCTAAACCGATATCCCTTACTTCTTGCGTCAAAAACTTAGGTTTGTATATTGGAACCACGCTCAACTGGCAAGCTCAGGTTGCCGGAGTGTGTCAGAGGGTAACGGGCAGCTTACGGGCGCTTTATCGCTTGAAGAACTTCCTTCCAGCCACAACAAAGGCTGCGCTTATGCGTTCGTTGATCTTTCCTGTCATAGACTATGGTGATGTGTGCTATTTCGACCTGAATGCAGATCTACTCAATAAACTTGACCGTCTTCTCAATAATTGCATTCGATTCGTCTACAATCTTCGTAAATATGATCATGTTTCGGAATTCCGCTCTGAGTTGGGGTGACTATCCATACGCAAGCGTCGTAGCTTGCGTGCTGTGACTATGCTTTACTCCTTCCTAAATTCTCCCAATGTCCCATCATATCTTACTCAATACTTTGAATTTCTTGGCTCCAATCATAACAAAAACTTGCGCTCTTCAAACAATCTTCTTTTACATTGTCCTTCTCACACTTCTAGCCTTGTTCACTCTTCATTCTACGTACAGTCTATTCTTCTCTGGAATGTGCTTCCGTTGGAAATTAGGATGTCAACCAGCCGCTTCGTTTTCAGGAAGAAGGTATATATCGTGACTCATAAACAGAGTCAGTTCTGATCATGTCTTTCCTATCCTATACTTAATGCAGTCATAGCTCATAGTTGTGTTTTATTAGTTTATGTATAGTATATAGACATAATGTACGGATATTCCTTAGACACTTAATATATTAATAATACGTAGTATATATTATGTAAGTTTATGGGCGTAATATATGTATATATGTTTGTGTATGTATGTGTGTTTGTTAGTATTAGCTATGTATGTAGTTATTAGTATTTAAGTTTATTGATTATTATTATAAATTATTACCCCAGTCTGACCTGTTTCTCTAATGTCATTATAACTATCATAACCTCTAAGCAAGTTCAAGTCTACAAGTTCTCTCTGCATCACCCTAAGGTTGACTGTTAGACAATGCCTATGGCATTAAATCCGCCTATGTACTGTTATTGTGCATGAAGTGTAAATAAATAAATAAATAAAGTTGGATGAAAGTGACAGGTAAGATAAGATGAGACCAGGTAAGGTATGTCAGGATCGTAGCAGGTGGAAGAACGTGGTCTTACCCCACTGGGAGAGAGGCGTGATGTTAAAAATAAAACAAACAACATTAAATTAAAAAATATTTTATATATTACACTTCATTTTATTTGATAAATACATAAGTAAAAGTAAATATTAACAGGAACATTTCATACTATCTTCAATTTTGTCATTTTCCACTTTTTTCCCACAACATGTCTTCTGTACCCTCCTCCCCTTGCCGGCGAGAGGTCTGTCCCTCTCGTCCCACACAACGACACCATCACAAGCGCAAATACGTTTAGGATTTTGAAAAATACCCGCCGACCTAGCTATTATACCACAAGCCACTCTGAAATGGAATTAAATTTCATTAATTTGCAAAAAAAAAAATCCAGCCAAGTGCGAGTCGGACTCGCGCATAAAGGGTTCCGTACCAAAATGGTGAAAATATCACATTTGTTTGTATTACAAGGGCCTCCCCTTTAAGTCATGTTGGTTAAGATATTAATGGCTCGGGAACGGCTGGACCGATTTCGCAGGACGTAGAATTAGGGAGAGGTCCGGTGACACTCGCTCTGGGTCTTTCCTGTTGCAAAGATTGCCCATTGCCATTCAGCGGGGCAATGCTGCCAGCATCATGGCCACCTTTGCACCAGGAACGATGCAGGACGTATATTTGTGACATTTTTTTTTTATTTCTGACTAATTAATTGCTTATTTTTGTATATATTAATAATTATGTAAGCTTGACATGTACCTTGACATTTAATTTGTTATATTTAAATAAATTTTTAACGAGTTAATTGAGCTGAAAAAATGAAATATTTCGCGAATTCTTTCTTTGTTGTTCTTTATTCTTAAGGAATTAGAAGGATCTTTTGGAAGAAATAAAAGTTGTGCTGAACACTAGAAGTTCGCCAAGTCAGCTAGTGTTGATGATTAACAGTTGTTTAGTATTTGTTGTTATAGAGTACCGTTTCCCAAAGTGGGCTATAACGCCCCCTTGTGGGCGGTGCAGGCCTAAAGGGGGGCGGTAAGAGACCCAGAAAAAATGGGGGCGTTGTGTCTACACAGACGCCTCCTAGCTAAATTAAATAATTTATTTTAATTAAATTAATGACCGTCTGATATTAATTTCATTTGAGAGGCCTCTTAGACACCGAATTTGACAGTGGCCACTTTAGGCAATAATCCTAAGTTTAGTTACTTCTTCGGTAATAAAATATGAATAAAATACACAACATACATATAAAAAAATTACAAATTCCTGTCTCTTGTATTCTTAAAGAGATTTTTTTTCAAAAATGTCTTATTTTCACCAAGATTATTAAAAATCATCGGTGTCGCTAGTGGACGCCAGGGCTTACCAGGGCGCACTCTTAATATGAAGTTAATGTGAATAATTCTTAATATGAATAATTTATTCTCACAGTGGGAGTAGACAAAATAAGTTTGGGAACCCCTTTTTTTTTTTTTTTTTTTTTTTTTAATTCCGCGTCCCAAGGCCGCGGCCGCTCTAACGTCCGTTGCCGGGCGTCCCTGGTTACTAGCAGAGGGTATGTCCAGTGGCGCCCGGCGGACTTTGACCACCCCTGTGGTCTCTGCGGGTGTTTGGTCGGGACGAGAATTCCGCGTCATTGGGGTCGGGTTTTATCCCGCGTCAGTGAGTGAATCTGGTTGCGTGCTATGGGGCAAAGGCCCCGCAGCACGCAACCCTTCTAGCCTGCTTTTTGGGAACCCCTGTATAGAGGCAATATAAATACATCATCTGTGAACATTTACACCCCAAGACGGACGGACGGACAGCGAAGTCTCAGTAATAGGGTTCCCGTTTCTACCTTTTGGGTACGGAACCCTGAAAATTATAGACAGATCTTCCGTGTCATCCAATAGAATCCAAATGGTAGATATACCTACAGTGGGTGCCTTTATATCCATGCTTAGTCATAAATTGAACCGATTTTGAAAAAAACAAGTTGACGAGCTAGTGAGGTCTCTTCACACGTGTGTATGTCACTCCTCCTTAACGGCTGGAGCGATTTACACACACACATATCACGCCTATATCCCCGAAGGGGTAGGCAGAGGCGCATTACACACCCAAAATTTGCCAGTATTTTTAGTCCCACGTAATAGGGAGCAAGCCTATTGCCATCAACGAGCACATTTATAATGGGTTATGTCCAAAATAGCCAAATTAATTTAGTAAAAAGTAGCAGCTATATTGTAATTTTGAAAAAAAATGGAAGTCTTGCGATGAAATGTTGATGAAAGGCAACTACATATTACGTGTCAGCCGCTGTGGCATAGACAATTATAGTCCTGGGCGTCTCAGACTTAAGTCTGGAGCGATTTTAATGAAATTTACAGTGAATTTGGGGATGGTTTTACATTTCCAATTGGGCCCGGTGAGTGGGGGGGGGACAACGATCGGTGTGTACTCACGACTTCCCACTGTCGCCATCTATGAGTGATTTAGACGAAGCTCCTCGACCAAGGTCATCTTTTTGTTCTGTTACTGACACTGATCTACCAACTATGTCCCAAACCTGAAAAAAACCGACTTAAAATTATCGGAGTGGGACCAAATAATTGTTGGGACTAAATTAATATGGGACTACCGTAAACAGAAGCTTGCAATTAAATTTTTTTATTTTCAAACAGTCGAATTGAGAATCTTATCTTTTTTTTTTAATCGGTTAATAAATCTAATATATATACTATTTGTATTACAGAAAATATTTGAACTATTGTATGTTTGAAATAAAATAAAAAAAAAAAAACACCAAAAAGTTTCAAATATTGGATAGAATCAGGCGTTACCTGGAGATAATCCATGACAAAGTAATGGTAAGTAAGATGTTCAAACATTTCAAAATAATTGCATCATTCTCGCAACGTCGACAAATGTTTCACCTCTAAACGAGGCATTCTCAAGGCTGTCTCAGAGAGGCTGTTCTCTCTTTTTTTGTGCTATTATTATGTAATTATTTTAAAAAGTTTGAACTTCTTACTTACCATTACCAAAAAGTTTGGTAAAAAAAATTTTGAAAACCAAAAATTTTATCTAATAACTTTAACTATATTTTTGGACATTCTCACACAACGTCATCTAGCCCAAACTAAGCTATAAGCTTGTGCTATGGGATCTAGACAACTGATAAACATACTTATATATTTCTAAATACATACATAATATGGGAACACCCAAATACTCCGAAAGACTTTATTCCGAATTTCGATATTCCGATTTTCAAAAGTCAGAATTTCATAATACCTAAGAATTGTAATGTCTATTATTAAAAATCACGAAACTTATTTTACCGAAAGTCATTAATGCGATTTGTTAGTTTTCCGATTTTCATACGTTCGAAGAGTCAAATGCTCGAAGGGTTCTCGGTCCGAAACACGACATTCCGATATTCAATACTTCTAAACTAAAAGTCAACATGTTTGTTCTACAGAATTTAGTGACAGAAAGAAATCGCTGCAGAACCAACTTCACGCAGTCTGGTCTGGGTATCTGGAATGGGTAGAAGTGGTTTTTTTTTTTTTTTTATGCGTGGTCGGGGATGCGTTTACGCACTTTACCGTCACGCTCCGGGGGGGGAGCGAGACGGCTTCGTGTGGGACTCCCGGCCCTAGGATGGAAAACGGGCCGGACTACGCCCGTACTTCGCCTTAGCCGGGCCGCCGGATAGGCAGGAACTGTTAAGCAACAGCGGCCCGGCAAGGGGCCGTTCGCATGAGCTGTGGGCCCCCCGACCCACCGCCCACGGCCCTATCAGTCGGGGGCTTGGGCGTAGGCAATGTGCCGTCGCCCCCTGATTGGTGCCCACCGGGGCGGGAGCGTACGGCCTGCACGCTCCCGCTCACGCAGGGCCTCTCTCTTCGCCGCCATCACCTCCCGAGCGAAGGAAGCGACGGCGGCCCAACATTCTTCGCTGCCGGCCATGGATTGAATAACGACCGGCAGCGAACCTACAGTGCTGATAACGCCCGTGAGGGCCAACCTCGGCGAGTCCCAGGCGGCGCACACGAAGAGCGTATGCTCCGCCGTATCTACGCGCCGCCTGCGCAGTGATGACAATCGGGCTCCGACAGGATCGCCACCACTTCCCACAGGAATTTGCCGTGCCCGCAGTGGCGAGCACGGCAGCGTCTCTAAAGGTGGGTCCTCGCGCGGTGACAAGGGTATCGTCGGCGTAACAAAGTACACCGTCGCACTGAAGAGTGGCACCGCGCAGGACCCAGTCATAACCTACGTTCCACAGGAGCGGACCCAACACCGACCCCTGTGGAAGGGTAGAAGTGGGTTAGGTGAGGTTAGAACTGTGACCACAACTGAGCGCGAGCGAAGCGAGCGTGCCACGGCAGCGGCCAGCGAAGCGCCGAAATTGATCTGTATTATATAAAAAATTTGGGATATATACTTTGGCATGTGACTACTCCTACTTCTCTCTGATGAGCAATTATGTGTTTATGTGTCTTGCTATTTAGGTATTTTAATAATCAGAATTCGTATTGTTGATGTTTCGAAATATCAATAAGTCGGACTTTTTGTTATTCGATCTATTGAAGCTCGGTATTATGAGAGTAGTAATTATAAACGTTCGGAATATTGAAATTTAGGAATTATAAAAATAGGAATAATGATCAATCGGAGTTGTTATATTCGGAATTTTAAACCAGTCGGAATTATGAAAATCGGTATTTTGAAATTCGTATTTGTGACTGGCGGAATAAAGTTATTGGTATTTATGTAGTGTGCCCACATAATATACATAGAAAAAACCTAACACACAAAAACCGACTTCAAATTACCGAAATGGGACCAAATAATTGTCAGAAGGGACCATATTTTAGACATAAAAAAAACAGTCGAAGTTTAGAACCTCCTCCTTAGGTTAAAAAGAACTTAAAAAAAAAACACTAACCTTCAATAGATCATCAACAATTCTAAAAGTGGCCCGTCCGGTCTCATCTGCCACTACGTTGCCCAGGTCTCCGAGATGTCTACAGTCCTCGGTGTCTCCTGGACTGCCGTGGGGAGACCCACGGGGGTTGTAGTGGTCTCCCAATGATTCACAACCCTGGGGTTATGAATAAAATCTAATTATTGTATTGTATTTGTATTGTAATGTATTTGTATTGTATTATTATAAAAACTTGTATTATATACTTAACAAAGCACCATTGAAAATAATAAAAAAATAATTTAAAATGATTAAATTAATAAATTCATGTAAAATAATAATTCAATTAACTTGTTCAGTAAATTCAATATTTTCAAATTAAATTCTACAACGAAATAAACAATTTTAAATTTTCTGGCCCAAAGAATAAGTATCGCCATCCAACGTGGCAACACAGCCAGCATTCTGGGAACCTTCCCTGTCGGCAATGACAAGGAGGATTTGATAAACGATATTTTGTAATGTAGGTAAATATTTTTAGTCTATAATTATGTATATTGTAATTCTTATTGTAAATAAAGTCTTACAGATTCTAAATTAAAATAGTCAATGAATTAAACAATTTTAAATAATAGATGAGTTTAATCTCAGTTTTAATTGATTTATATCACAGTAAAAAAATAAAAAATAATCGAATGTCAAGAATAAAAACGGACCAACAGACCGCTAAAGTATTTATTAAAGTAAAGGTTGCCTTGGGTTGACTACGTTTCGTATATTACTGTAGACGCAAGAGAGAGAGATTACATTTCTGGCAACAAAATCTTACGTGTCAGCCGCTGTGGCACAGACAATTAAAGTCCTGGGTATCTCGGACTAAAAAATTCAATCATCCAAAAACAAGATCCTTTATGACTTATGTATGAGATAACAACCATTAAAAATACATACAGTTTCAATAGAACCGACTTTTTTTGAAGTCAGATAAACAATACCTATAAACTAACCTGGCTGAGATCCCCTGCATCATGCACATGTAATCCATGCAGTCCGCTGGTCAGACCGTCTATACTGCCATCAGCGACCAACCGACCATCATCGGTCTGCTGGAACCTTATCACTCCCATCACCTTGGACGGGCAGCAACTTTGGTTGGATATCATGCACACGGCTGATTGGGTTTCTGGAGTTAATAAAATTATTTTTAATCTTGACATAGTATAAATAAAATACACATCAAAAATTGACACAGCAACCGACTCAAACTACCGAAATGGGGACTTCAAACTACCGAAATGGGGACTTCAAACTACCGAAATGGGGACTTCAAACTACCGAAATGGGGACTTCAAACTACCGAAATGGGAACTTCAAACTAGCGAAATGGGGACTTCAAACTACCGAAATGGGGACTTCAATCTACCGAAATGGGGACTTCAAACTACCGAAATGGGGACTTCAAACTACCGAAATGGGACCAACTAATTTTCGGAATGGGACCAAATTGAAATGGGACCACTTGGGAAGAATAGCATCCAATTAAAAAAAAAATCAAAATTTCAAGGTTCATCAGGTAACAAATATTTAAAAAAAACCAGTCGAATTGAGAACCTCCTTTTTTGGAAGCTGGTTGAAAAAGTCGCCTCCGTTCCCTATGTATGCTTAGATCTTTAAAACTACGCAAATGAAAGTATATAACGTACTCAGACAAAATATATATTTTTAAAATTGCTGTCCGATTGCTCTGGCTTATCTCTGAAACGGCTGGACCGATTTTAACAGAACTTTCACTGGCACACAGCTCGTTATAAGGTCAGCTAGTCGAAAGAGTATAACTCGCCTTACCTCCAAAGCCCTGAAGTACAGCCCTCTTCCCGGAAGTATGAGCCACAGAGTTCAATATAGTTGCACTCGGCAGTGAGGTCTCAACCATGATAGCTCCCTTAGTATATACTGCCTGGGCAAAAAGCAATAAGAAATCTTTAAGCATAAACACACACACACATATCACGCCTATATCCCCGAGGGGGTAGGCAGAGCTGAATTACACACCCACAAGTTGCGAGTATTTTAAGTCCTACGTAATAGGGGACAAGCCTATTGCCGTCACCGGTTACATTTATAATGGGTCTTGTCCAAAATGGCTGAATGAATTTAATAAAAACCAGCAACTATATTGTAAATTTGAAAAAAAATTTAAACTTGTTGCCTTGCGATGAAATGTTGATGAAAGGCAACAAAATCTTACGCGCCAGCCGCTATGGTTCGGCAAATTAAAGTCCTGGGCGTCTCGGACTATATATAAGCATAAACAGTGCATAAGAAAACCAATATAATAGCGAGATCTCATACAAGTACTCAATGGATCCATAGTGTGATAAAGTGGGCAACAAATCGCAGGCAATGGAGACTTGCAACTCAGTTCATCATCTGCCTGCCCTTATCCCAATTATTCGGGGTCGGCACAGCATGCTTTCATCTTCCATACATCCCTGTCACATGTCATCTCCTCAATCACTCCTTTCCTGGTAATATCCTCTTTCACGCATTCCATCCATCTTTTCTTGGGCCTACCTCGACTCCTCAAGCCCTCTACATTCATACTTTGCACCTTTCTTACCACGTTACTTTCCTCTCCTCTCATAGCAAGATAGCTGTTCGCTTCTCACTTTTTCATTTACTCGTGCTCCAATTATTGGACCAACTTAAAAAATTCTTTCACACTAGTACGGTGTCCTGCGCGGTGCTTCGCGGGGTCAAAGTTATAGGCCAAAACCTATGGCAATAGGTTTTGGCCTATAACTTTGACCCCTTAGGGCTAGGTCAAATTTTCGATCTTTTGGCTTGCCTCCAGATCGAAGGCTATCCATAGAGGGGTCAACCATCATTGGAGCATATTAAGCAGTTCTCAAGAGCTAAGGGGGACATTCACCATTTCTATATATAGATATATAAGGCTACATTGTTAGCGAGTAACATCTTATATAAAATTATCGTATCACAATGTTAGTTACCATATTTCTCCGAAATGGTTCGACTGTTTTATGAAATTTATATACATATTCAGTATGTCTGAGAATAGACTCGATCTATTTCTCATACCCCTAATGATAAGGAATTCCTATTTTTTTTTTTCAATAATTTGGCATTTAAAAATACATGCAACCCTAAATTTTCACACTTCTATCAACAACACCTATTTTTTAATATTCCCTATTTCCCTTTGACATGGCAGTTATTATTAAAATAAAATGTGTTACAAAGTTCGCCGAGACCGCTAATAGGAATATAACATCATGCTACAATCAATAGGACCGGAGTAGCAAAAGAAAAAGGAACTTTACTTTTATGTATACTTAGGCATACATAGACATGTCTCTTACCTGGACAACTCCATCTTGCGACTTCAACTTGTTAAGTGTTTTTTCAACCAATTTCAGATCGGGCCTATCTCCAAAGTCTACCAGAACCTCAAGCTGTAAACAAATAGATTTAAATCACTGGCTATCTGGCTGTTTGTTTATGGACTGTTATTCTAAGTAAAAATAAATATCGCTCCCTGTTTAAATATTTTAAACTTCTTAGGCAACAAATTTTAATGCAGTCTTCAGCAACAGATATTTATTCAAGAAGGTATATGTACACGACATTGTACCTGTGCGTTGCCGCGGAAAGTCACTACATAGTTGTTTTTTAATAAATCTACTAATATGAAGTGTGTTGAATAAAATTAATTGACGAAGATTATGCGAGATCTGAGTAAGAGTAACGTAGAGTACACGCAATGACCTATCATACGTAGTTTTTATATATCATTGAGTGCACAAGTCAAGGTTATTAAGTAATTACAAATTCCGAATATAATTGGTTTTGTTGAGAATAAATAAATACATACATGGTTGTGTATATTACCTTAGATGTAAACATGTTGAATTTATTTCACAAGTAGTACATAAAACAAGTATTTTTATTTTCTTAATTATACAAGGGCAAGAGACATGGCGTATTTTTTTGAATTTTTCTAGAAAAATAACAAAAACACAACTTCGTTCGGCGAGTGAATGACAGACGTCAGACAGTCAGTATATTTTTGACGCAGTCAGTTGCGTTCCGTTTAGCTTATCAGGTTTTAATTTATTTACTATATTTTTATTGATTCATTAATGCGCGTGTCTGGTGGCTTTTTAGTTTACCTCTGGCGCTCCGTAAAAATCGGGTTCTCAGACGCTCTCTTATACCGAACAACGTTTCGAATCTTGTCCCGCACGGAGCTAGTTTGGCATAACTAGGGAGTTCTGTGCTGGACTATCAATCAAACATTACCTTTAAATTGGCAAAATCATTGACGCACGATGGAGGAAAACAATAATGTTTACTTATTTATTACAATATTTAGAAAATTATCAGCCGCAAACATTTTTTATTTTTTTTTATTACGTAGAAACACTATTATTACAGTGAGGCCCTATGCAATAGTGTAGAATTTAGTTTTTCCATAATATATAATAATACAAACAACACACGACCAAAAAAAAGAACAGGTATCTACACGAAACACATATTACACAATAACACATAATAAATAATACATTAATCACAATCTAGTGCGTTACAACGCAATAAGTGGCCTTTGTGAACTCATTCAGCGAACACGAAAACAAGTCTATATAACCTGCCGCCGTGTTTAGCGTACGCAATGCGCGCACGAGCGGCGCCTGCTGCAGCAGGTTTGTGCGCGCGCTCGCCACCTCTAGCAGGCCCGGGCGCCGGCGCTCGTACTCGTTCGGCGCGCAAAGCCTGACCCCCTGCAAGATAGCTGGGTTGTGTATGTGCCCGCGGAACACTTTAAACACGTACGTGGCTAAAGCAACTTCCCTTCGCACTTCCAAATTGTAGTATCCTACCATACCCAAAATAAATAAAGTAGGATACAACAACGGATACCCTGGGTATACGCCGTATAGTTTGTAGTACAGAAATCGAACAAACTTATTCTGTATACGTTCCAACATTAATTTGTACTTAGCTTCATAGGGGGACCAGATTGCTGCATTACATTCCAGATGACTTTTTACTAAGGCCTCATACAAGGTTCTTAAAGCTCCGATATTGGTGAACTGGTTTGTGTGCCTTAAAAGAAACCCAAGATTACGGTACGCTTTTCTACACACTTCAGTAATATGAGTGTTAAACTTCAAATCACTACTGAAACGAACGCCCAAGTCCCTGACCTCGCTTATGCGCTGCAGAGGCTCCCCGTCCATGTGGTGTTGGTAGTGATTAGGGTTGCGAACACGGCTAAATGACAACACGGAGCACTTTGATACATTAAAATAAAGCTTGTTGTCTTCGCTCCACTTGACCACCCTATCTATATCTTGCTGTAACAAGTCGTGATCGGCATTCTGTTCGACTTCACGAACTAATTTAAGATCATCCGCAAAAAGCAATGGTATCGAGTTAGTAACTACATCTGGCAAACTATTAATCATTACAATGAAGAGAAGCGGGCCCAAATTGCTGCATTGGCTCACACCAGACCTCGTGACATATGGTTCGGAAAAGCATCCCCCGCAGTCCACGTACTGGCATCTATCCCGCAGGTAGTCCGCGAAGAACGCCAGCGTATGAGGTGTGCAGCCTGCGGCTGCCAGTTGCGTTAAAAGGATGTCATTATCTACCATATCGAAAGCCTTCCTGAAATCGAAGTAGGCTACATCCACCTGTAGGCCAGCGTCCACCGCGGGCACTAAGCGCGACATTAAATGAAGCAGATTACCAGTAGTCCCTCGCCCGGCACGAAAGCCGTGCTGAGCGTCCGATAACTGGGCACTTACCTGGCCATATAGGCACCCGTGAATCGTGGCCTCGAACACTTTCGCTGGTGTGCTAAGAACCGCCACGGGTCTGTAATTGCTGGGATCTGGGCCCCCACTTCCCTTCGGTACCGGCACGACTCGAGTGATTTTCCATTGTTCCGGAAACGTTGCGGTGTCTATACAGGAATTAAATAAATGTAGTAGCGGTTCAGCAAGTACCCCACGACTATCCCTAAAGAGAAAAGCAGGTATACCATCCGGTCCCATGGAGCGCTTGGGCGGCAGGCGGGCCAGTGCGGCGCGGACGTCGCGCTCGCTCAGGCGAGTGAGGGAGACCCGCGCACCCGCGCCGCCGCCATATTCAGCTCCGCGGGATCCTGATTGTACACCGAGTGGAAAAACCGGGCAAACTCGATTGCACACTCTTCTTGTGATAGAGTGCGGCCATCTACGATAAGCCTCTGTTTACTGGAGTTGCCTTTTCTAGACCGCATGTAATCCCAAAACGCTCGCGGATCCACCGCTAGATGGCTCTGTACGCGTTCGCAATATTGATTGTGCGCTCGTGTAGTCTCCTCCTTTACTTTTGCCCTAGACCTACTAAAAGCTTCGTAATCACTACGCGATTTGCTCGACTTGTATTTCCTGTGCAACGCATGTTTATTTCTAATTTCCCTAATAATGTCGGGCGTATACCACACCGGATATATGTACCTACTCTCACCACTCGCACCGGTTTGCTTACGAGGGACACAAAGATTAAAAACTTCATATATCGTACCATAAAACGAGTCTAAAATAAGTTCTGGATTGCTCAGACTGTACAATTCACTCCAATCCATAGTAGCAAACAAGTAGTACAAGTAACCAAAGTCGGCCCTATTAAAGTTCCATTGCTCACGTATTATCGAACCCTGTTGTGAGTCCGAGTGTAGTCGGGTAGTGGCTGGTGTAGTGGGGGGCGGCGCCCGCGCCCGCCCGAGGCGTACGGCGAGCGGCAGGTGGTAGCGGTCTACAGACAGGCTTTCAGGCCCTCGTCCGCCCCGTACACGCTCACGCCACTTCGCGCGCTCAACACTAAGTCCAGCTGCCTACTGTTACAGTTAGGTATCGTGTTGTACTGAATGAGTTCACAGAAGGCTATAAAGTATTCAAAATAATTACGAACATTTTCACAAAATTTTTCTAGTTTTTTTTTTTTTTTTTTTTTAATTCCGCGGCCCATGGCCGCGGCCGCTCTACCGTCCGTTGCCGGGCGTCTCTGGTTACAAGCAGAACGTATTTCCAGTGGCGCCCGGCGGTAATTTTTCTAGTAGGCTAAACAATATCATATATTCATTGTCATCTGTACTCGGTGGAATATACACAACGCAACATGTTAATAAAAAGTGACTATGTATATAAATTGTAGCACAAATTAATTCGAACCTGCGACTGTCTATGTCCGTATCACCTGGAAGCGCCACTCGGCGCAGGTCGAACCGCGGCGTGGCCATTAAAAGTGCACCACCCTGCTTCCTCCCGTCTGCTCGGTCACACCGCAAAATCTGGTACCCGGGGAGCACAAATTCCGCGTTTTGAATACCCTCGTTTAACCCTGTTTCCGTGATAGCGAATAAATCTGCCTCTGATGATTCTATGAGTGATAGAAATTGTGTTCTATTCGTTCTAAGCCCGCTCACATTTTGATACAGCATGTCGATGGTTCTACTGCTTTTACAGTTGGATTGGTGTGGTTGTTCGTCGAAAAAAGATCCATTCACTGTACTCGACGTTCAAGGGCCACACCTCCAGATCGAACAGCTTTTCGTAGTTTCCTTCTGTAACTCCTATCTTAAATGACGCGTAATCCCGATCGGTTTTGGGTTTTATTTTCTCTATAATTATTTCGGAGTCGTTCTGCAGAACATTTTGTACATATTTCTTCAACATTTATTCCGATGTGCTTTTCTCTAATCTCCACACATGTAGGAATTTTTTACGTTCTACTGCCTTAAGAAACTCAGCTGACGCGTTGCCCCCTCTTCTTACTGGTTTTCTCCTCTTAATATTTGAAACTTCTGTCCAGGAATTATCATCATCAGTTTTTGTGTCCACTAGTTTTCTGGTCACGGCAGCGTAGCTAATTTCGGGTCTTGATGCCTGTACCTGCAACTTCGGGCTCTCGTGCTGGTGGCCTGTATTACTGCTTCTCCCTGGTGGGGTCCGAATAGCAGTGGTACCTGGCACCGTTGGAGTTGGTTGACGATGACTACTTGAGTTGTTTTCTATATTGCTGCTAATATTTTTTTCTTTACTTTCTAGTTTCTCAGATTTTAACATTTTGATTTCATTCTCATACGAAACGCATTTTTATTGACTTGCTGCAGCTCCTGCGTCAATTTACTATTTTCAAACGCCAAAAACCCTTACTGTGTCCTTTATTTCATCTATAATTTTCGTTTCGAGCGTACTGTTTCTCCAATATCATTTTATTAACCTTTTCCATTATACTTACTAAATTATTAGTATCTACAGTGTCCACTAACTTGGTTCTTTCCTTCTTGCAACTATCTTCAAAAGATTGGTTTCCTTCCTTATCGATTTGCCTATCCATCATCCCTGCGCGAAGACCTCGCACTGGAGTGTCATCCGTTACCCTTATACGCTGGGATACGTTGGCACAGGAATCACACTTAAAATTGTGTTTGACCTTCTTTGAAGGCAGCCGGGGTAGGTAATATTCAAACATTTATAATGGTGTCCCGTCTTGCATCCATTGCATTTAAGCAGGTCTCCTATATCAATTTTTTTGCAGCAAATAACACAGTTCATTGTTTCAGTTAAATTCGATCGAATAACGATCAGACGTTTATCAATGTCTCTTGGATTCGGAGCAAGTCGAAACTAATGTCCCTCCAATTTTGACGTGCGAGCGTGCTAGACTTATCTACGTGCAGGACCATAGGCCTCCATGATCGGGGCCTGAGGACGACGGGCTAGCACCCCGTCGTCCTTACAGAAGCAGGCTAGAAGGGTTCCGTGCTCCGTTCCGTTTCAACCCACGCATATTATGTACCATAGCGGGATACACCCAGACCCCCTAATGGCATGTTATGGCAACTTATATTTCCTCGAATAGGTACCACTCCACTTCGTCGAGCGTTATCTCTGTCGCACACTACCTATGTGACGTTTCGTCAGTCATAATGTGAACATGTTCTTTTTATTATACCCAAACCTACTCGTAAAGCCAACACTTATAGAAAAATTGGTGTATTTTATACAAAGAATCAAAAGAATTATTAAAAGAACCAAATCATAATTTGTTTTAACAGCTCCTAATAGATACCGGACTGTTAGTATTTCGTGCGACAGAGATAACGCTCTACGAAGCCGAAATTAGGAGATTGTCTCTTTCCAAAGGTCGATGTGCAATATTTATCGCCGGGTTCTGTATTTCATAATAAAGTGATAGTGATTGATGACTAGTAGACGGCTGCGGCTTTGCCCGTATTATAGCCTAAAACCTTTCGAGAACCACTCTATCCACAGATAAAAACAGCATGAAAATCGGTGCACTAGTTTTTAGTTTATTGCGAACAGACAGGCGGTGGTGGAGGACTTTGAATGGTTTTATAATATGTAATAAATAAACATTTCAGACATTCTCACACAACGTCACCTACCCCAAACTAAGCTATAAGCTTGTGCTATGGGATCTAGACAACTGATAAACATACTTATATATTTCTAAATAAAATATCATAATATACATACAAAACACCCAATATCCGAGTCTTAAGAGGGATGAAGAATGTAAAAAATACTGTCATTTATTTTTATATACTTCAATTAATTATATATATTCATAAATTATTCTAATTAGTATGGACATCCTATCCATAACTATATAAAATTCATTTCAATAAAATGTTATCAATTATATTGGCATATACATAAATTGGGCATAAAAGTAACAAAAATAATACTTAAGTTAAAACTTTAATTATAAATTAACTTTTATTATTACTTTAATTATAGGCATGTACCTCTAAAGTAAGCCAACGGAGACGATAGTAAAGAAAGCAAATTTGTTTATTTGCCTATTCTAATCGCCACAGCTCCGCCCGCGCGATTTAGTTTACTCGTTCTCGGTTCCCGTGGGAATACATTACTGGGATAAAAAGTACCCTATGTTAATCAGGGTGAATGTAGCTTTCCAATGGTGAAAGAATTTTTGAAATCGGCACAGTAGTTTTTGAGTTTATTCATTGCAAACATACAAATCTTTCCTCTTTATAATAGTAGATGATTCGTTGAAAGAGTCTGATTCAGACGTATTTATGGCAGAACTATGTATTCTTTTGTATTGACGAATTGACAGAGGCCACGTAGGTACTACTTCCGAGTGCTCACCTTAGTCCCCTGGCAATGGACGTAGGAAGGGTAATAAATAAAAAAACTGACAAAAGTATCTTGTAATAATGTAATGAGGTACCTGAACCGAATAAGAGCCAGCTTCTAATAAAGGCCACTTAAAAACTCACACTTGGAATAATTTCTACTGTTTCAAATCGTGTGTGATAAACTAAACCATCCATGGACCAAATGAAATTGCACGATGCCACGTATATGCCGCCATTTTGACATGAATGACAGTAGTTTCAGAGAGTATTTTGCAAATTGGCCGCGAGGGCATTTGCTTATTTCGCTGACTAAACTAAATGTTTTCGGAGATATATTTTAATGAAGAATCCATTTCAACATTCAGTCAGTTTTACACGTATAATTCTATAAATTTCTGAATTATAAATTAAGTATGCTAAGCATGCTGCTAATTGCAAATGTTGAGCGGAGCAAATGTTTTTATTACATATCAGAATCAGAATAATTAATCGAATGAAAAACATTCTATTTTCATTGTTGACGCACGTGTTTCCATGGCAACCATCATAGAACTTTTTCGTCGATGTCCAGGACATTTTCGGTGATTGTTCCTCCGTGGTCAGCTCTATTTTCATGATTGCAGATATATGCACTCCCGGGTATGATGTCGACCAGCATGCCAAATTTGTTCAAAATCTGTCGAGCCGTTACGGAGGAGTAGACACACAAACGATTTACATTTGTCGCCTAAGATTGAGCTCAGCTTCGCTCCGCTCAAAAATAAAAATTCTACTAAAGGTGCTTATTTGGTCCAGGTGCCTTATAAAATTTAACAGATTTACATATTTTATGAAAAAAAGACAAAATTCTTTGAGAAAAGGTAGATAGTATCCTGCACTTCGCTGTCTCGTCTTGGCAGAGATAATTACTTGTATGCAATACATTCTGCTGTTGCAATAATTGAGTTGAGTTTGTCGATCCGGGTCGAACTCCTAAACGACTGGACCGATCTTTATGAATTCAGATATACGCACTCACGGTGATGGTCACTATGACCGTGCCAAATTTCAAAAAGATCGGTCCAGTCGTTTAGGAGGAGTTCGATCACGAACAAAATACACGAGTCGTCTAAGAAAGAGCTTTGTGAACTCAGCTCAATAATATTGTCTTTTTATTGACATAATGCTTATAAATATTGCATTTAAACTATTATTGCATATAGAATATATCTAATAATTAATACAACACTAACCAACATAATGGTTGACATTTAGGCGTAATAATCACCACTAACTACCCCCTTTCATGGGGTAAAGACATAACTTTGAAAGTATATTTTTAGAATAATCATACGAGTCAATATAAAAAGTGCAACAGTAAAAGTTGTACAATTTACTAGCGAATGCGAATATACACAAGAACCTTCCTCGAGTAGCACTCGCTCGGTCCATTGGTGAAAAATGCATCAAAATCCATTGCATGGTTTTAGACTTTGTTTTATACTATAATAACTATCATATAGGTATATCAATACTCCGACACTAGGATGTGGACATAACTGCACTAAATGCTGCTCGTCCATAATAAATTAATAATTTATAATAATAATAAATAAATCGCCAAGAGCCTCGACCAACATCTACAGAGGCTCTCGTTAGACAGTTGGGTTAAGGGCCTGATGCAGAAAGCAGTGTTACTCGATACGGCACACATTGTGAGGAAATTCCTCTCTCTGGAGCCCTAACCACCAGTAGTGGTGGGTCACTATTTTTTTAAATATATTTGTATTTTTTTTATAGATTAATTTTATTATTATATTTAATAATAATAATAGGTACAATGGTAATTTAGAAAATTATTCCTTTGAGAGAGCTGGAGTCTGTTCTGGGTGCGAAACCTAGTGTTACGGATCTCCAGGCCCTCGGTATATTGTAGGTACTAGTGGGTACATTTAGAAAGTGATTGCAAATGTTTAGTGGACTATGGCGAGCCTATATTATGGTTTTAGGTGGAACTCGTACCCAGTGAGTGACAACTTCTTTTTAACCGACATCAAAAATAGAAGAGGTTCTCAATTCAATAGCGTCGCAATATTGATACAATATAGTGATCACAATCCACGCCCTCTTTGATTTTGACACGAGACCACATTTAGTCTTAAGAAAATGTGTAAAGGAGTTAATTATTGAAAAAGAGTGATCGAGAGTTTTATTGCCAGGTTCTTTCTCTCGGTTCTACTTATTGCATTGCGAATCTGGCAGTACATGTAAATATAGAAGCAATGACATTTTTTTTATTTTAACTACTTAATGACGTTTGTAAGAGCCATTTAGTGACCTATACAAATAAATAAATCATTTCATGTTCACAATATTGAAGTTCTTGTGCTAGGTGTGGCTGGAAAGAGAACAGTTGCTGGTTTCGAGTCCAGCACAATACTATAAGTTTTTGTGATACATATTTTAAAATTTTATAAGAAAAAGTCAGCATACTTCATTGCTTATGAAATATATTAATTGATTGGCATCAGAGCCCCCTAGCTGTGTCTAAACGTAATTGCACAGTCTTTCACACTGGTTAGTTCTTAAACTGCCGATAGATGACGCTGTGTCGATGCCGTAAGTCGCGATATTAACACAATATGATCACAATATTAGAGGTCTTGGGCAAGTGGTGTCTTGGTCAGTCGGGAGAACAGTCACTTATCACTTTATCACTTGTCACTTATCACTTTTAACTTTCCATAGTAACGTCCGGCACGATCCACTCTGAATCCATTTGCACTTCAACCATTTCATTGTGCACAGTCTGCACTTCAATCACTTCATTGGAACACATCATTCCGATCAACTCTGCATATTTGGCCTTCTGTTCGTCTGTCAGTGTTGCCGGGTTATGGTTTTTGAGGTGGTAGTTGAGATGGCTGCTCTGTTTGAATCGTTTATCGCAGATGCCACACTGGAAGGGTGCTACGTTAGTGTGTGTCCTCATATGTTGTCGGAGATGGACTGATTGGCAGAAGGTTTTACTGCATACAACACAACGGTACGGTTTTACCTGTGAATAATTAAAGATTATTAAAAAATACTAGTTATCCCAGCGAACTTTGTATCGCCTCAATAATCAAAAAAACAAAAATAAAAACCTTCCCTAAACTTCTACGAATATTTTAATATTTCATGCAAATGTATGTATTAATAATTATAATTGAAAAACGCGACGGACAGACAGACAGACAGACAAATTGTCGTATTAAATATATAGATTGGCATAAAAACAGATTTCAAATTACCAAAATGGGACCAAATTGAAATGAGACCACTTGAGAAGTACATAGTAGCCTTAGATTAAAGAAAACTAGTTATCCCAGAGAACTTTGTATCGCCTCAAATAAAAAAAAAATAAAAAAAATATTTCATGCAAACGTATGTAAATTGAAAAACGCGACGTACGGACAGACAGGCAGACAAATTGACGTATTAAATACATAGATATTTCAAAATCAGTTCACCCAGTTGCAAGATAATGTAACCCTAAAAACTCGCATACAGACAGACAGAAGCAAAATTGTCCAAAATAAGATAAGATAAGATGTACTACTGTAAAATGTGATGCATAAATATTAGTTTCCCTTTCTTTTTTCTATTGTTCTGTACCCAAAGATTAGAACGGGAACCCTATATCTGAGACTTCACTGTCCGTCCGTCTGTCTTGGACTGTATCTCTTGAACCGTGATAGTTAGAAAGTTGAAATTTTCACAGATGATGTGTATGTGAACCGAATACAATCTATGTAAATAAAAATCATTCGTTTGTCCTCTAAAACTCGGGAATGGCTGGATCGGACTGGACTTTTGGTTTTTAAATTATTGTAAGGATTCAGGGTAGATTTAAAAACTTTAACTGCTTCGGCGGCGTGGTCGGTAGTGCGTCGGCTTTCGACTCTCGGAGTCTCGGGTTGGATTCCCGAATCGAATCAAATATTTGTGTGATCCTCAAATGTTTGTTTCGGAGTTTGGGTGTTTTATATCTATAATATTTATGTATTAAGAAATATATAAGTATGTTTATCAGTTGTCTAGATCTCATAGCACAAGCTTATAGCTTAGTTTGGGCTAGATAGACGTTGTGTGAGAATGTCCAAAAAAAAAAAGGCAGCAAGAAGTTCGCCGGGACAGCTAGTAGTAATATCTATCCCCCCCCCCTTAGCTCTCGAGAACTGCTATGCTCCAATGATGTTTGACCCCTCTATGGTTAGCCCTCGATCTGGAGGCAAGCCAAAAAATCGAAAATTTGACCTAGCCCTAACGGGTCAAAGTTATAGGCCAAAACCTATGGCACCGTACTAGTTAACAATAAATAATGTTACCTTAGTGTGTATACGTAGATGTTGATCGAGCCCAGACTTCTGTGTGAACGACTTGGGACAGAACGTACAAGGGAACGGTCGGTCTCCGGTGTGCATGCGCATGTGTTGCAACACTCCACCCTGGAAACAATTATATACATCCAATATATTATATAAGCAACTAGCTGATCGCCGCAGCTCCGCCCGCGTGATTTAGTTTACTCGTTCCCGGTTCAACACATTACCAGGATAAAAAATTTGAAATCGGCACAGTGGTTTTTGAGTTTATTCATTACAAACATACAAATCTTTCCTTTTTATAATAGTAAGTATAGATGAAGTATGATAACTTTTTCTAATATAATTGAATCACAAAAAAAGAAAAAAGCCCCGTCAGGATTTCGTCACTCGTAGAATACAAATTGTAACTTTTTTTAAATCGGCACAGTAGTTTTTGAGTTTATTCATTACAAACATACAAATCTTTCCTTTTTATAATAGTAAGTATAGATGAAGTATGATAACTTTTTCTAATATAATTGAATCACAAAAAAAGAAAAAAGCCCCGTCAGGATTTCGTCACTCGTAGAATACAAATTGTAACTTTTTTTAAATCGGCACAGTAGTTTTTGAGTTTATTCATTACAAACATACAAATCTTTCCTTTTTATAATAGTAAGTATAGATGAAGTATGATAACTTTTTCTAATATAATTGAATCACAAAAAAAGAAAAAAGCCCCGTCAGGATTTCGTCACTCGTAGAATACAAATTGTAACTTTTTTTAAATCGGCACAGTAGTTTTTGAGTTTATTCATTACAAACATACAAATCTTTCCTTTTTATAATAGTAAGTATAGATGAAGTATGATAACTTTTTCTAATATAATTGAATCACAAAAAAAGAAAAAAGCCCCGTCAGGATTTCGTCACTCGTAGAATACAAATTGTAACTTTTTTTAAATCGGCACAGTAGTTTTTGAGTTTATTCATTACAAACATACAAATCTTTCCTTTTTATAATAGTAAGTATAGATGAAGTATGATAACTTTTTCTAATATAATTGAATCACAAAAAAAGAAAAAAGCCCCGTCAGGATTTCGTCACTCGTAGAATACAAATTGTAACTTTTTTTAAATCGGCACAGTAGTTTTTGAGTTTATTCATTACAAACATACAAATCTTTCCTTTTTATAATAGTAAGTATAGATGAAGTATGATAACTTTTTCTAATATAATTGAGTCACAAAAAAAGAAAAAAGCCCCGTCAGGAATTCGTCACTCGTAGAATACAAATTGTAACACAATGTAAACAAAACATTATTAAAAAAGAAAATGGATAATCTATCTGAGTTTCTTGCTGGTATCTTCTCAGGAGAACTAACTTACCGAACCAGCGAAAGAATCATTTTAAAATGGTTATTTATGTAATTAATTTAGTATTTTTATTGACATTGACATTGACATGAAATTTTAAAATTTTGACATTCATATGTGCTCTTTATGTGCCTGAACTGAATAAATGAAATTGATTCTTTGATTATTCTTCTTTGGAACGAAGTTCTTTACCCAGGTATGCAATGCATTCTGCTGTTGCAATAATTGAGCTGAGTTTGTCGATCCGGGTCGAACTCCTAAGCGACTGGACCGATCTTTATGAATTCAGATATATGCACTCACGGTGATGGTCACGGTATGATCGTGCCAAATTTCAAAAAGATCGGTCCAGTCGTTTAGGAGGAGTTCGATCACGAACGAAATACACGAGTCGTCTAAGAAAGAGCTTCGTAAACTCAGCTCAAAAAAGAAGCGTTCCATATTTTGGCTTCTGCGGACCACCGGTTGGGACCCACTGATAAGCGTAACGTGACGATTTCTACTAAATCGCACTACCCGTAAGCAGAGTTAGAAAACTTCGTTGCAAAAATATTAATTCCTTCTATATTTACATGTACTGACAGATTCATTATCACAACTGCCTCGGTGGCACAGTGGTATGAGTATGAGACTGTTGAGGTCTTAGGTTCGATTTCAGGTCGAATCAAATATATGTGTGATCCATAAATATTTGTTTCGGAGTTTGGGTACTTTCTATGTATAATAGAGTTTCAAAACATTTTTCATAATTGTAACATAGCTACGACACATTATCAAAAAAAAAAATTCTAATATTAAAAAAATATATTTTAATATTTCATGCAAATGTATGTAAATTGAAAAACGCGACGGACGGACAGACAGACAGACAAATTATTATATATATATATTTTTTCTAAAATACAAGAAACTGAAGTCCACAATAATATGAGGGTTCTGTAAAATTAGTTATAGATATGACTGACAATTATTTATTTAGAAAAATATTCTAAATTAATAAAAAAAAATAAACTCATTCAGTCGTTTTGGACATAAACTATTATGTAAAACTCATAAAAAAAAAACTTTCAATAGGTAACGGTAATGGCTGGCCCCCTATTGTGTGAAGAGTGGGTGGATGTGTGTATGTTTGTGTGTTTGTCACACTTACATGTTGTGTGAATCTCTTATGACAGACACTACACTTGAACGGCTTCGCTTTGACGTGTGACGTCGCCATGTGTTCCGACAACTCCTCAGATGTCTGGAACCCCATGCCGCATACCTGATAAATATATAAAAACAAGTTAAAAATATGGCATAAATTTGCCATATTTTAGAGTTTTCGAAAGTTTTTTTCATAAAATCTAAAAAATATCACATGACATGAAGTTCAACATCATTTTAGAGGTCTTTGACCATGCTGAGTTGATTGCAGCTGGTCTTGAGTCTCTAACTATTACCGTTCTCGATTTGACCTCGTTTTGACCTTGACCTTGAGATCAGAGGTCAAAGGTCAAGTTCATTTTGGGAGGTTTTCGACTATGCTAAGTCGATTGGCGTTTACACTGAGTACTACTCTTACCGTTCTCGAGTTGAAAGTTGTTTACGGACGGACATTACTGTTGTACAAGAGATTTTCGTTTCGAAAACTCTAAAAAATGTATCAAAAACTGGTCAAGTACGACTCGAAGGACGCACGAGGGGTTCCATACATACATAAAACTGGCAAAACAAATTATACGTTTGTTGTATGGGAGCCCCACTAAATATTTTGCAATGCCATTTTATATTTCATGACCTTCCTTTAATTTAAGATGGTTAAATTTCTTAGAAATAAATAATTCTTCACATGAAGCTTTTTAATGGGTGGCGTAAAATGACATAATTTAGGTTTTTTACCATTTAGTCGGTTCGATTCCCAGTTCACACAGGTGAATTTTCAAAATTCTATGACATACATACATACATATGGTCACGCCTCTTTCCCATTGGGGTCGGCAGAGACTATGGAATTCCACTTGCTCCTGGCATACTTCTTTCGCTTCTTCCACTTTCATAACTATCTTCATGCACGTTCCGGTTCTGGGTACTCTTGACCTGACCTTTGTTCAAAACATCTCCGATTTGGTCGAAGTACGTTCGCCTATGTCGACCCTTACCTGCCTGTCCATTCACGCCCGCCTTATGTATCTGATTCGTCCATCTTCTTTCATCCATCCTCTCTACGTGCCCGAACCATCTAAGCATCCCGTTTTCTATCTTACTCACTACATCTTCTGATACACCGCAAAGTTCTCGTATCTCGCTGTTCCTCACTTTCTCAACCAATGTCACCCCAGTCATACTTCTCAAACTTCTCATTTCCACTGCATTTATTTTACTTTCATGCTTCTTCTGCCAAACCCAACATTCACTTCCATACATAAGTGTAGGGACCAGCACTCCTCTATGAACAGCCAGCCTAGCCCTCCGGGAAATCTTCTGACTGTTCATAAAGTTATGCAGCAAAATTCTATGAATGCTATTATATATATATATATATATGTAATTTTTTTTTTTAATTTAATAAATTCTCCTTTCAGTAAAACGGACGCTCGCTTGACACATTATTTACACAAAAACCTTCCTCGAGAACCACTCTATCCATTGGTGAAAACCACATCAAAATCCGTCGCGTAGTTTAAAAGATTTAAGCATACATACGGACGGATTTATTTTATACTATGTAGTGATGATTAGTCTATTCTGGTTACTGGATGGGTGAAGGTCGATATTCTACGGCTCCTAACCTATACACATACAATTAAGCCGGGCACGATGTGAGTGGGATAGAACCTTGTCACAGTCATCACTCGCTGAAAAGAACTAAGTGACTATGACGTCACCAACATGGCCGCCACTGCCACTGTCATGTTGCGCGGCTCGCAGAGACGTACCTCGCAGGCGTGAGGCGCGGGCGGGTGCTCGGCCCCCAGCAGGGGCTTCTCGCACACCTGACAGCGGAGCCCCTTGCGGCGCCGCGTGTGCTCGTCGCGGAAGTGGACCGAGTACTCGCAGCAAGAGAAGAAGATCTGGTGGCACGTGCCAGCCGCCACGAGGGTGGAGGGTTGGAGGCATTCGAACGGACCTCTGTGTGTAATAAATAATTTTACAATATGAATCACAATTTAGTTTTTCAAAATTACAATGTAGCTGCAACTTTTTGTTAAATTTATTCTGCTATTTTGGACATAACCCATTATATGTGTGCCCGATGACGGCAATAGTGTTGCCCCCTGTTACGTGGGACTAAAAATACTGGCAAATTGTGGGTGTAATGCACCTCTGCCTACCCCTTCGGGGATATAGGCGTGATATGTCCAAAAGGAACATTCTACCAACTGAGCAAGACACCACTAGCAGTGTCTATACGTAATTGCAACATTACGCACAGCCTACCACAGTCGTTAGTTCCTCAACTACCGGTAGATGGCGCTGTACCAACGCCGTAAGTCGCGATATTGACACAATATAATCACAAAATTAGAGCTCTTGGTGGTTTCTCGACTATACTATGGTCCCTGCCATTTATATAGTAAAAACTTTTGTAAAATTAAGTATCCGTTGAGCACGTCGAATGTTAAAATTTGTTCCTGAATTTTGGCATTTGGCGTACTCAGTGGATGTTCATCTTCAAATTCTCAATACAGAAACCGGCCGTACGGCTTGCTCAAACTGCAAATGTTCTATATATTGGTATGTAACAAATGTCCTGGCTGTAGGAGGTCTGAACTACAGTTGGTTATAGATTTTGACGGTGCCAAGTGATCGGCAAAGTGGAGGTGTATAATGCACCTCTGCCTACCCCTTCGGGGATATTAGTGTGATGTATCTGTCTATCATGCCTTAACCTACCTCTATGTTTTCCACAATGGTAGATAAAGCTATGATTTGGTATTATAAGGGGTGGTGTCATGTTGGCTAAATGCAAGCACTTTGAGAGATCTAATACTAAACACTCGTGTGATAAAGTGGGGAATACATCGCAGGCAACTGAGACTTGCGACTCAGTTGTAGGTTTAGGATGGCCTCATTGCGACATGTCAGCGTTCACCTTGACCAAACGACATGTACTCCTTTTACCTATTTGGTAAGATTGTAACAACAAGTTATAAATATGATATGTGAACTTATCTTTATGGTTAATGAACACTCTTTATCCTAGTAAACACAATTAAACCATTATCTAAATTCTATAACCAAGCCACACACACTTAAGCAGTATGGTCTTAGGACTCTAGCCTGTCCCTAAAATGGGGAAATTTACAAAAAAAAATCCAAGGCACACATTTGACACATTTTCATTACCTACACTCAATGACATTTTCCTACATATCTTTCAATTAATTTATCAAGATCCAGCAATAGTTTCATGTACCTAACACTGCCTAAAAGTATGGTCTAGAATGCCTCGGTGGTATAAGAATGCGACTGCTCTTTGATCAAATCAAATATTATAGTGATCCACAAAGGTTTATTTTGGAGATTGTTCTATGTTTAATATGTATGTATTTAGTATGTATATCAGTCGTCTAGATCCCATAGCACAAGCTTATATTAGCTTAATTTGGGCTAGATGACATTGTGTGAACATGTCCAAAAAAATTTACAATAATAATAATAGCCACTCACGTTATAGGTTCAGTCTCCTTATCCTTTCTATTAGTGAACGCTTTCTCTTCCTTCTCCTTCTTAGCTGACTTGACTTTCTTCCTCTTAGTCTCCGGAACACCATCGGCTTTGACAATGATATAGCTGACATCGTTGGATGCGAGGGCCATCATGTTAGTAGGTTCCATTTCACCGAGTATGCGTTCTGTCTTGATACGAATGGATGTTTCATCGTCTGAGTCGCTTTTGTCCTGACATTAATACATAATACTTAATGAATTTACATAATCATCAACCAAGCCTTATTAGTTGAGGCTTTCCAGTCTAACTGCTTCCGGCTAAACTTTACATATTTTCCGTGAAGCTATACTAGTGTAATAAAGAAGAAATATTAGAATTTTTGTATGTAATTGAATAGACAGGGTAGATCACGAAATTCTAATGAAGAAAATAGCTTTCAACGGTATTAGGGGTAACTTGCTCCGTTGGTTCGCTTCGTACGTTAGTAACAGAAGTCAGGTAGTCGTATGCAATGGTTATCGCTCTGACATGTTTCATGTAACATCCGGTGTTCCGCAGGGATCAATACTTGGCCCATTGTTGTTCAATATCTATATAAACGACATAAATAACTGCTTCGTCAATAGTAGGTTCCTGCTGTACGCCGACGACCTCAAAATTTTCAAAAAGGTAACATCGATTGGCGATTGTCAAGACTTGCAGGAGGACCTAAACCGATTATCTATATTTTGTAATGATAATAAACTTAAACTGAGCATATCCAAGTGCAAAGTAATTACCTTTACCAAGAAAAAACATAATGTTAATTTTAATTACACCTATGTAGTGAAGTTCTAGTTAGAGAAACCACCATTACTGATCTCGGCATCCTCTTGGATGACCAATTGCATCTTAATCTACATATTGACAAAATTACAACGAAAGCCAAACAATTGCATGGTTTTGTTATTAGAACTGCATCTAATTTCAAGAACCCAATAACTTATCTGCACTTATATAACTCCCTGATTCGCTCCCAATTAGAATACGGATGTACCATATGGAACCCCTATTATAGTAAATATGACGAAGCTATAGAGAGGATTCAGCGCAGGTTCCTCAAGTCTATGCAATATAAATGTCACTTACTATGACTAACGCGTCTCATACTATGACTCGCTACAAAAATTCGATCTAATTACTTTAAAATCGAGGCGTCTCATTCTACATGCTGTGTTTCTCTTCGGATTAATACATGACTGCTATGATTGCCCTGAACTAGTAAATTCCATCTGCTATTTCGTACCCAGAACCGTTTTGAGAAGAGTGGCGCGCACCTATCCCCTTTTTTCTACCACCCCATGTCGTACTAATGCTGTGGAGCGTGCTCCCCATCAACAGCTTGTTAAAATTTACAACACATACTTCAACAATGTAGATATATTTGCCCTTACACGATACCAATATAAAATTGTCCTAACTGAATGTGTTAGAGAATGCCAGTAGAATAACCTTTTTTTCATTGCTTTTTATTACTGTATAATTTAGCTTAAATATCAATTCCTTACTGTCTGTATCTTTAGATTAGTAAATAGTGGAAACGTAGTTGATTGTACTTTTATCTTCTCTAAGTTAAGTATTACTGTACCTGTAATATATATTGTACAATTGTTTGTTCCCCAAATAAAAAAAAAATAAAAAATAAAATAAAAATAGACTCTGAAACTACTTTCATTTCTTTAACTCCGCTATACATCCAAAGGTTGTCTGGTAGAGAACGCTTTTAGCGGTAAGGCCATCATTTGTACTTTTAAGTTATGTCTTTTTTATATACGTTCTCCATGCTGTACAAGTACAATAAAGTGCACAAAAAGCGCATAAAATCCGTTGCGTAGTTTTAAAGATCTAAGCATACATAGAGATGTTAACTTAACATGCTCTCCGAGACATGGAGGGTCTCAATGTACCAAAAAATGGTCACCTATCCTAAGACAGGCCCGGCTATATGCTTCTTAATTTTCGCAATGTGTTAACCAGCTCGATTACCACTAGGCCACGAGACTTTGTTTTAATCTATGTTCATCATCTACCTGCCCTTATCCCAATTATTTGGGGTCGGCGCAACACGTCTTTCTCCTCCACACATCTCTGTCAGACGTCATCTCTTCAGTCACTCCTCTCCTTGTCATATCCTCTTTCACACATTCCATCCATCTTTTCTTTGGCCTACCCCTACTCCTTAAACCCTCTACAGTCATACTTTGCACCTTTTTAACGACATTGCTTTCCTCTCTTCTCATAACATGTCCATACCATGACAGCCGCTAATCTAGGTTATGATTTATTTAGTAATCAATTCAATTAAGACTTACGGGAGTTTCTTCAACTAAAGTCCAACTACTAGGGTCACCGGTAGCATAGGCACTCATATGCTCCATCCTAGCGTGGTTACGTAGAGCCATTTCACTGGCAAACCCTTTAGGGCACAAACGACAGTGGACTGTGTCATCCTCTATAGGAGGCACAAACTCTTTCTGAAATTAAGGAAATAAATATGTCAAGACAGTAATTTTGACAAAACAACATAGTATAATGTTTAGTAAGTTGTACCTACCATTGAATAGATATGTTTGGTCTCAGGAAAATGTATCACAATATTAGTGCAGTTTTTAACAGAATATTTATTTATTAAACTTCACAACCATTCTTACAGGGTAGCTTACAAGTAGAGAATAGTTAGCTTAGAATAACTTATGAACATAAAAACAAATCAATGAGCGACGCGTCTAGCGCCCACAAGCGCGTGCTGCAGAGCAAAGAGCAAACTAAATCACTATGAACAAGAACAAGGCACATGAAACCTGCAATTTTACCACTTACCTTAATTCGTGTCGACGGAATCACATTTACAAATCGTTCTTCGCAATCTGACATTCTGTCAAGATTATCTGCAATGAAAATTAACGCAGACAATGGTTCATTACATGGTATATTTTATATTATCCTGAACTCAAATAGCTAACTAAAACTGGGAAATGTAATTTGATTGATAGTAATACTAGAAGAGTCCTCTATTTGACAATAGATAGAATTGTGATATGGTTACCATCGGATGCGAGAGCCCATGTTGACATAAATAAAGTAGACATGAGTGCAATTTTATTAAAATAATTTATCACAAAATAAATTCAAATAGAAATTAAAAAGCGGGAATAATAAAATTGTCAAATATAACTTTTTATAAAAAGAAAACCTTTGGCTATGGCGTTGGATCTCAGAAAAAGTTAGCCGATGGGATGGGAATGTAACATTTTATTTAACAGAAATTCCTGAGATACAACGCCATGACTAAGGTGCACTGAGAGTATCCATTAAAGTAAGAAAATGTATCATTTACCAGTTTTATTGGCCAATAAAACTTCGATTTTGCGGTTTATTTTCATTAGAATAGATTGGCGTTTGTTTTTTTTAATTAAAAAAAGAACTATAAAAAAAAGCAAAAAAGTAAATATGGCGTCTTGTCAAAATTTGATACATACCGAAAAGTATTCACAGCAAATTCACAATGCACAAATCCAAGGATAATATCTTTACAATAAATTACGAAATTAATCAATACGCTAGGCGTGCCGCTAAACAGCAATCGACGCCATTTCATGAAATTAAATTCCGCAATAGCTTCATTTTATAAAATAATTTTTACTATAGCAACATACTAGGTACGTTACTCGAACCATAGACTAATATATCATGGAAGTAGAAAAAGTAAGTTTTAGACTTCCATGCTCCTAGTGAACACACTGCACAATTTTTTCTAGATACTAAAAACTTGCTAATGTTAGTAAAATTATAGCGAAATGTTTAATATTATGCACCTAGTCCAATATAATACTTTATTTTAATTTTGACCATTGTACAACCATGACTAAAACCTATCTCCTCCTTCTGTTTTATCGATAACTTAGTTACGGGCATTTACTTAAGTAAAGTATAAATTTTTTGTAAAAATATGGCAAAAGCTATGACCATAAAAGAAGCGATTAAACGATGGGAGGATAAAACTGGTCATCAGGCTGCTACTGCTACTGAAGTCAGCCTGATATTTCAGTGGCCTCCGATAGAAAAAATGGATAGTTCTTTAGCTTGTCTGACAAATTGCGAGTAAGTGTTTTGTACAAAGAAGTGTTTCAGAAGGCTAGCAATAATTAAAATGTTGATTTTTAAAACATAGAGAAGTGAGAAGTTCAATACCTACAAAATAAAAAAAGGACTCTTGAGAACTGATTAATGTTCTTTTTATTGAACCTACTCCAACTGTGAATTTATATATACAGGGGGCATTTCTACATTTTTACCTCCGTACAATAGGTACGGAGGTAAAAATGTAGAAATGCCCCCTGGTGTACTTTTCCAACATTTTCTTACAAGGTAAATATGTTACTGTGGTTTTCACCCTTTCACACTTTCGTATATATACTCTTTTTTTATCTTTAGAAAATTAAGTTTATCTACAAATATGATAGAAAAAGTGACTGGATTGAATACCTTGAAAAAGCTAAGAATATTATCTCTCGGCCGAAATTACATTAAATCCTTTGCAGGAATGGTAAGATAAAGATTTAATAACTTTATTATTTTTAATTATTATTTTATAGATCTTCTACTTCTGTAGGGTCTCAAAACTTCCGTTACCTGATTGAAAGTTCGATGTTTATAACAACTTTTAAGTTAAATAGTTGTATTTTTTTACTGCAACAACTAAATGACCTGCTCTAAAATATACCTCTTGACTAAAAAAAATGCAAAAGAAGACATAAAATGGTAATAGAAAGGTACCTTTTTTATGGAAGGTTTATAATACCATAACATGTTTTGCCCTTTGTTTAAACTTCAAGTTTAACTAGGATATAGAGATACTCATTGGAGATAACGAACAAGAACTTTGTTACCTAGTTACTAATCTATCAACCTGTTATCTGACGAAACCTCCTAAGAGTCACAAAAGCAATCTGATATTCAATATATTTTAGGAATGCGTGGCGGATACTTTGGAAGAGCTATGGATATCCTATAATTTAGTTGAAAAACTAAAAGGCATTAATGTGCTGAGAAACTTGAGAGTTTTATATATGAGTAATAATCTTGTAAAAGAGTGGAGTGAGTTTAATAAACTACAGGTGAGCAACGTACATTACATTTTTTTTTATATTTGGATAATACAAAGCAAGAACACGAATCTAATAAAAAACCTACCAAATAAAATATGCCAAAAATATTTTGAAATTTAAGTACAAAATATTCTTAGAAAAAACTAAACAAAAAGTTCTAATCTAAAGATTTTATAATTTTTTTATATAAGTAGTTACAATAACATGTCTACTTATTATTCTAAATTCGCAACACGTAGTTTAAAATTGTATGTTAATTAAGCTACAGTTAGGATTAAATTCCAACCTTACCTACTTTAATGCTTGTAATTACATAATTTCCACTTCATAATAACTCTGTTGGTAGATAACGGTTTCTAATAGTACCATTAAAACATCCAGGAATTACAGCATCTAGAAGATCTACTCTTCGTAGGAAATCCACTATACGATGCATGTGAATTGGATGCTTGGAGGTCAGAAGCTGCGAGAAGACTGCCTAATTTAAAGAAATTAGATGGTGAGACTGTTTTAAGAGAAGATGATCCCCCGCTGACCGTCGCTGATATGCAAGTAAGTCCTCTAAGTACTTGTATCATCGTAAGAAAAGCGTGTGGGTGTTTTTATTATCTTATTAAATAAAAAAATTCAATTGATTCTCAAAGCGGAAGCTTTGCTTAATTTAAACTATGTGGGTTGTATGTTATATTAATATATTTTATAAGCAGTGAATGTAAGCAGTGTGTGTAATATTGTCTTATAGACACAAATATGTTTGAACAAATGTTTATTATTAAAAATTGATACCAAAATCTAAAATGTATGTATAGTCCAGTTGAATGACAACGCTAATTTTCGAAGCCAGATATCAACCAGCCAGAACCATCGAACAGATTCGCGCGATGCGTACTAAACATGTTAAATATTAATTGTAACATTAATTTCCTACAGCCTGGTGGAGGTGACGCAGTTGAAACCCTTGTAAGCGCAGAAACAAACGATTGAAGAAATAAATATTACAATAAATACAAACAGTTAATGTCGATTAATACGCTGGTAATTTTGTTTTGTTAATAAATAAATAACTAGAAAAATAACGTGTTTTTATGCTTGAACTTGCAAAAAAAGGGTTATAAAAAAGTAAAACAAAACAATGATCTACCACAACTACCTACCACACTATAACAAACATTATTTTTCACCGTCACTAAATGTTCCTTAATTTAGTAGTTTTTTGAATTTTCATCTGGCAACACCCTTTCAAAGAAAAGGAAGTTTGTCAAGTAGAGTACCTACGTGGTAGAGTAGGACAGAGATATCCAGTTTGGAAATGGAACACTCGGGCGGGACCCCAACCACATCACATTGAGTCATAGACAAAATTAAATATTTTTACACTGTGTTGATGGCGGGAAAGTAAACATTTCCCGCGGTTTCCTTGATTTTTGTTCGATAGATTTGATTTTTTTCCAAATTGGTTGGAGTTGGCAGTCGAAAACGCTTGTGGTGAAAAATTCGAAAGGAGTAGCAGTTAATTAATTATCTGAAAAGGTACATACTTACAATTATTATGCAAAGAATTACGTTATTTTATAACAAAAAACAGGAGTTCTATCTAAAGTTAATATATAACTTGAACTTTTAACTCCTGTTTTTGTTGTAACGATGACTTTTAATCAAAAAGGTATGAAGTTTGAAGTACGTACGAGTATAGCTTTATATTTTGAATTATACTAATTCGTTTTGAATATTCTATACTGCCTGGTAAAGTGGTAGGTAACTTAGTAGTTACCTACCACTTTACTTGTCCCCTATTACGTTCTGACACAAGTTGCTGGCAGTGTGGGTGTCTAATGCACTTCTGCCTACAACTTTGGGGATATAGGCGTGATGTATGTCTGTCTGTCTTTAAGTATATACCTAGTTATTTTACTTGTGTAAAGCGCTCCGTCGCTGCCGTATTACTGAGACTCAAATCTATCAAAACATTTTTATTAACAACTAGCTGTTGCTTGCAGCTCCGCCTGCGTGTTACTTTAGATCTACATAACTTTTTTATTAAAAAATCAAATCGTTTCTGAGATTAGCGTGTTCAAACATTCAGACAAAAGTTCTAATAACCATTATTTTGGGTTTTATTGCGTTCATATAGCCCCCCTACACCAGTTTATCTATTATATCTTCTATTATATTTTCTATTTTACCATAAAAAATCATCTTAAGTTACGAAAATATGAAATATTAAAAAAAAATCGCCTAAAACCTACGATAAGCTAATTATTTGCGGTTGGTATAGTACTCGGGTCTAGGGATCGAACCGCAAAATTAAGTTTGTTTTTTATTGAATAGACTTTTCCGGGATAAAAAGTACCCAGTGTGGTGCCCAGGATATTAAAGAATAATTATACCAAGTTTCATCGTAATCGAACCGGTAGTTTTTGCGTGATGCCTGAACAGACAGACAGACAGACAGACACAAAAATTTTTTTAATCACATATTTGGGTTCGGTGTCGGTCTAGTAACACCCCCTGTCATTTATTTTTTTGATATTTTCAATGTACAGAATTTTCACTTCTACAGATTTATTATAAGTATAGATAGGAGCAGTTAATACACACTTTTTGAATGTCAAGAAATCCACCCATTGGACTTCACTATCCGTCTGTCTTAGGCTGTATCTCATGAGTGATAGTTAGAAAGTTGAAATTTTCACAAATGATGTATTTCTGTTGCCTCTATAACAACAAATACTAAAAAGCATATTATAGTATACTAGTGGTCGCCCGCGACATCGTCCGCGTGATTATTGTTCCCGTTGCCGTATCTTTATAAATTGTAGCCTATGTGTTATTCTGATGTATAAGCTATATTATTGTAAAGTTTCAATAAAATCCGTTCAGTAGTTTTTACGTGAAAGAGTCATAAACATCCATACTTACCTACAAACTTTCGCATTTATAAGATTAGTAGGATAATGTAAGGGGGCTCCCATACAACAAACATAATATTTTTGCCGTTTTCGTACGAAACCCTTTGTACTATCGCGTACAAAGGGTTCCGTCAACTCGCCTTCGGCTGACCGGTTTTTCTTAGTCCATGTACTTACTTATTCTTCTCATTTCAGTTTAATATAACAAGTTTGTTTTAAGTTGCATCTTTGATGAACCACTTTATAGGGAGAATGATTTGGGGACTCATCTAGCTATATATATCAGGCAGTCATTCATTACGAGTTTCTCTCCACAGATGTCGCGACGGCTACGTGATAAGCCGAGGATATCGTACTACGAACCAGAGGAGCCCAGTTTAGATGAATACGTGTGTATGTACTGATCTTATTTTTCTTTACTAGCGGACGTCCGCGGCCTTGCCCGCTTCCTCGAAAACCAGTCTATCCATTGGTGAAAACCGCATCAAAATCCTTTGCGTAGTTTTAAGGATCTGAGCAAACCTACATATTAGAGATGGACAGACCGATGCCTACGGATAGGTCCGCCTGGAATACCTAGTTTTCTGGTTCCGGAATCCCACGGGATCACATTCCCGGGATAAAAAGTAGCTTATAGCAGGGATAGTACACTACATCGTAGATCACAAAAACTGATGTCATCGACTCGAACCCTGAGTTACGATGGCCGATTCCAACTACTCGTACATTCCATTTTTGCTTCATATTATAATTTCTAGAGCACGCTATTCAGGATAGCGTTCTATCTTAGTATTTTAAGACTAGTTTGTGCAAACTCATTGCTTTGAAATACAAAAATGTACAGTAGATAATAGTTACGAAGCCTACTAATACATACTATAAGGTAATTACATAAAGACACGCTTGTTTCCCTGCGTGTAGGCAGAGCTGGTTGAACGCCCACTTTTCGCCAGTAATTTTGTCATTCCAACGTAATAGGTGGCAAACATATTGCCGCTTATAGGGACAATTATTTTGGTTAGAGTCTCGTCTGTTGATCGGCAGGCGTACCACTTGTAGGAGAGGTAGATTTTGGGACCCTAAGGGTCTTGGTGGAACCACTTTACACCATATTCAATTCAAACAATAAAATCTTTCCACTTTCATCATCATTCACCGAGCCATTTTTCCCAACACGGTTGGGGTCGGCTTTCCAGTCCATCTGACCTCCACAACCCATTGGCGATATCGAAGTTCTGTAGTTAGACCGCGAGGATTTTTGATTTAGGGGTCCAACTACCCCTAACGACTGCCATAGATGTTTGTATGACAACCGGGACCGACGCGACAACGCGCTCTCCGAGACACGGAGGGGTCTCAGTGTCTTAAGAAATGGTCACCCATCCTAAGGCCAAGAAAATCTTTCCTCTGTATAATATGAAAATATTGCAATTTATTACGAACTAGCTGATCGCCGCAGCTCCGCCCGCGTGATTTAGTTTACTCGTTCCCGGTTCCCGTGGGAACACATTACCGGGATAAAAAGTAGCCTATGTTACTCAGGGTGAATGTAACTATCCAATCGTGACACAATTTTTTAAATCGGCACAGTAGTTTTTGAGTTTATTAGAGTTTAATACAATCAATTATAAAACAATACAATTGAAACTAACTATAACTTCATATTGTAAAATTACATGAGAAAAAGTTAGCATAATTCTTCTTTTTTAAAAACGTGGCTCCATCGATATTCATAGATGAATTCGCCAGTGTCAAGGTAATGCTTGATAAGTTGATAGTCCCGCACAGAAGAACTAGTTATTCCTAACTAGCTCCAGGTGTAGGGCAAGAAACGTTGTTCGGTATGTGAGCGTCTGGGAACCCGATGTTTGCGGTAACCTAAAAAGCCACCAGCCACGCGCTCAGCAAAAATTTAACTCCTAGCATACTTCATTGCTTATGAAATTCACGTCAAAAATTGACACAACAACCGACTTCAAATGACCGAAATGGGACCAAATATTTGTCAGAATGGGATCAAATAGAAATGGGACCAAATATTTGTCAGAATGGGACCAAATAGAAATGGGACCAAATATTTGTCAGAATGGGACCAAATAGAAAAGGGACCAAATATTTGTCAGAATGGGACCAAATAGAAAAGGGGCCAAATATTTGTCAGAATGGGACCAAATAGAAAAGGGGCCAAATATTTGTCAGAATGGGACCAAATAGAAAAGGGGCCAAATATTTGTCAGAATGGGACCAAATAGAAATGGGACCACTTCGGAAGTAGTAGCTTTCATTTAAACAAAATATAATGATCCAAAATATTGAGGTTACAGCGAAAAAATCCCCTTTCCTTCCCCTACCCACTCTTCAGAATGCAATATTACCAATGAAGGACAATCTAGACATCCTTGGCATAGACGTTCGTCGAGAGCTCAATAGCACAAAATACATTGAGAGATGTATTGGGCTAGCTTCGCGGAAACTAGGAATACTGAACAAGGTAAAGCGATTCTTTACACCGCACCAGAGGTGTCTGCTGTACAAAACGCAGATTAGACCCTGCGTTGAATACTGCTCTCACCTCTGGGACGGCTCCGCGAAGTATTTGCTGGACGCACTCGACGCTATGCAGCGACGCGCTGTTCGCATTATAGACTGTCCGGAGGTAACGGGAAGTCTTGAGCCGCTAGCCCAGCGCCGAACAATTGCTTCCTTGGCCGCGTTCTACCGTATTTACCACGGTGAGTGTTCTGAAGAGCTCTTCAACCTGATCCCACCCTCTCCCTTCCGATCCCGAACAACGCGTGCCGGGCAGAGATGTCACCCTCATACCGTGGAAACCGTCTTCGCAAGAACCGAGCGTTTTAAACGATCGTTTCTCTGCCGAACGATGGTGGCTTGGAACGCCCTGCCTGCGCACGTGTTTCCTCCAACATATAACCCTGGGCTCTTTAAGCGAAGCGTGAAGAGGCACATTACAGGGTCGTCAAGTTGAGGGCCACTCTCTATAGTATTCCTGTGTACCGCCTTCTTTTTTGGAAGTCGGTTGAAAATATATTTCTTGTGTGGTACAACAGTCTGTGAGCGATGTTCCGACTACGTGTTCGAGTACTGCTCTATTCACGGCCCGCTGTTAGTGATACCGGATGATAAGGTGAGCTCAATACATACATACACACGTTCATACATACACAAAGTCACCCTCCAGGGGGGTAAGACTTGCCTACATTTACTGATATTACTTACTGATTTACTGATATACTTGAGTGTTCGAGAGGTATCCATATAGTTGTTATTTAGATGACTATGTTCGAAACTGGAATTTTTGTATGTACAGTGCTTCTAATTTCTTAATGTCCTGTCCTAAATGCTTCGTTCATATGCATATGCGTGCCTCGACAGGCACTAGCCCGATTTTTTTTAAATAATTTACATTTTAATGGGAGGAAATCTGTTTAAAGAGACGGGCAAACTCATCCTTCACATGCGACGTACACCACGCATTATGACATCTGAACAGGATCTGGCCTATACAACTTGTATGGTAACGAACACACTAGTCACTCACCACGCTGTCTCACGCGTCACCGCGCCAGACTCGCGTGTTCCCATGCTATTCCACGCGTACGACACTGTCACACACTATATTTAATATATTCGGTTGCATTCGGAAACAAGGATGATTCCCAGACTGCCCGAGAGACATTAAGAAAATAGAAGCACTATATTTATAGTTTAGTATATGTATGGTCACGACTTCGTCACCATTTGGCCAGAGAGTTTGTTGATCTCACGTAACTGTATTGCTACCAAAGTAATAAAAATAAATAAATTTAAAAATAAATCTTTTTGGACATTCTCACACGATGTCATCTAGCCCAAATTAAGCTAATAACATTATTAATAGATGATATATAATATGTTTGTTTCGGAGTTTGGGTGTTTTCTATGTATATTATGTATGTATTTAGAAATATATAAGTATGTTTATCAGTTGTCTAGATCCCATAGCACAAGCTTATAGTTTGGGCTAAATGTGTGAAAATGTCCAGAACTATTTATTATTTACACAATTAGCTTATGAAGATATTTTTTCACGTTTAAGTGGCTGTCGGGAGGTATATTGAAACGCTTGTAGTAAAGGTATGGGAATGAATGTTCTTTATTATCGAAATGTTTTCGTATTTATATGTTACAAGCATAATATTCCCGGCGACACAAACAGGTTTAGGTAGGCGTGGCTTTAAACAATAGAACGAGTATAAATATCTATACTTATAATTTATTGCTTATTTCTAATTGAATAGTTTAATTATAAGGAGGTGAGGCGTATGCGCAACTAGACATTGGTAGAATATTATCGAAAGTTGTCGAAGATTCTCGATCCGCCTTCTTGTATTATCGGGACGTTTCTTACATATGAATATGAAGTCAGACATTCGTTAAGTACGCGCCACACGTTATTCTGCTATGCGTAAAATGTAAATACACAATTACTTATAAATATTTGAATAATTATTGCATTTGCGAAGGAACAAGATATATCCCATATTCTATCCAACATATCCTTCTCTAGGTACCTTCCAAACCCAACTTCCCTAGTTTTGTCCCTCGCGCTGCTCTCACCATCCCACATGTGTTCCTTCACCTCGCACGCTCTATTATACCAGGTAGGTACATTATGTTTTTCGAGTTCCGTACCCAATGAGTAAAAGGGGAACCCTGTTACTGAGACTTCGCTGTCCATCCGTCTGTCTGGGCCGTATCTCATGAACCGTGATAGTTAGAATGTTGAAATTTTCATAGATGATGTTGAGGATTCTGTTGCCTCTATAACAACACAAATACTAAAAAAAACAGAATCATCATCATTCACCGAGCTTTTTCCCAACTTAGTTGGGCTCGGCTTTCCAGTCTAACTGCTCGCGGCTGAACTTCGATATTTTCTGTGAAGCGACTGCCATCTGGCAACCCATGGCCGATATCGAAGTTCTATAGTTAGACCAGTCGGATTTTTGATTAAGTGCTCCAACTACCCCTAACGACTGCCATAGATGTTTGTATGACAACCGGGACCGACGGCTTAGCGTGCTTTCCGAGGCACGGATGGATCTCAGTGTCTTAAGAAATGGTCACCCATCCTAAGACTAGATGTTGCTTAACCTTTGCAATGTGTTAACATTGTCAGGTACCACTAGACCACGAGCCCCTCTAAAAAACAGAATATAGTAAATATTTAAGGGGCTCCCATACAACAAACGTTTTGGTACGGAACCCTTTGTGCGCGAGTCCGACTCGCACTTGGCCCCTTGCCAATTCCCAAGACAACATAACTGCCTCGGCGCTGTGGTATGTGTATGCGACTGCTGTCTTTGAGGTCCCGGGTTCGATTCCCAGATCGAATCAAATATTTGTGGAACCCACAAATATTTGTTTCGGAGTTTGGGTATTTTCTATTGATATTTAGTATTTTATTTATAAATATAGTATAACCAAAAACTCGACATTGCACAGTATACCAACCTATCTGGCCAGGGTGGAATATGTAGCCTGAATTCCCCATTTCTTTGGACGAGGCCCATGCCCATGCCCAGTAGTCGGCATCAAATGGTCCAAGATGATGAACCTGAACCGTCTCTGAAGAGAAATACTCGTAATATGAGTCTTAAGAATAGCTCCATTTCTTTGTTTAAGATGGGGCATCTGGACTATTCTTATGTGTCTATATATTATAGGAGCCGGTATCGGAGTATTTTCGACCCTTACCTTGCCTAGAGGAGTTCGATTCGGACCATACCGGGGTGTGCGCTCCTATTCTGTCGACTCCATGTACTGTTGGCAGGTAGGTATCAAATAACAACAAGTCTTTACCATGGAAACACGTGCGTCAACAATGAAAATAGTTTTTTTTTTCATTCAAGATTAATTAATTGAAGTGTTCGATTCTGATTCTGGTATGTAATAAAAACATTTGCTCCGCTCAACATTTGCAATTAGCAGCATGCATTGCATACCTAGTAACATATTACATAAATACTGATAGTAAAGTGGTGTTCGATAGACACTGTTGGTCCCACTTAAAAGGGGAGGCGAGCCTATTGCTGTTTCTGGAAGCTGAACTTTGATATTTTCCGTGGCCCGACTGCCATCTGACCTCCACAACCCATGGGCGATATCGAAGTTCTGTAGTTAGACCGCGAGGATTTTTGATTTAGGGCTCCAACTACCCCTAACGACTGCCATAGATGTTCGTATGACAACCGGGACAGACGCGACAACGTGCTCTCCGAGGCACGGAGGGGTCTCAGTGTCTTAAGATATGGAATATGGTCACCCATCCTAAGACCGGCCTGACTAGATGTTGCTTAACCTTTGCAATGTGTTAACATTTACCACTAGACTACAAGCCCCTCACGAATAATTTGGTTAAATAACATGATATCTGGTTCAGTTATCATTAATTACTTACCTAAGATATTTTCAAGACAGAACTTTCAAAAATGTCGATTCGGCTATCGTTTCGTTCAATTCCATTTGGTTCAGTACATATATCTACATTTTTTAATAAGTAAATGTTTTACTTGTTTGCTTGCCAAATTGTGGCTTTTAGTTTTTTCTGAAATACCGGAAACCTAAGTCTTCAATTTTATTAGGTTACTAGCTGTTGCCTGCAGCTCCGCCTGCGTGTTATAGTTTTCTTGATCACCAGTTACTGATTTATTATGTATAGCTGTTGCCCGCAGCTCCGCCTGCGTGTTACTTTAGATCGACATAACTTTTTTTTATGAACCGATTGAAATAAAACAAACCTTAAATGTTAAGTTGAATAAACCACAACGCATTACTGAAAACTGCATTCAAATCGATTAAGCTGTTTCTGAGATTAACGTGTTCAAACATTCAGACAAACAGACAATCTGACAAACAGGCAAAAATTCTAAAAACCATTGTTTTGGGTTCTATTGCGTTCATAAAGCCCCCCCCTACAATAGTTTCTCTATTATATCTTCGATGTACTGATATCGACCACTTACAATTTTATTATACGAGTATGTATTGATATACAATCAGCTAAGTTGTTTCAGATGAATGCAACTACAAACACCCTGACTCTGAGATTCTTTATTTTTTTTTAATCTCTTTCGGAACTAGATATACGATCGCAACAATAAGCGGTCGCATGTAGTGGACGCCGCAGACGGTAACCGCTCTAACTGGATGAGATTCGTGAACTGTTCCCGGCACTGGTGCGAGCAGAATCTCGTCGCGTACCAGTATCAGGGGGAACTCTACTACAGGTAACATACTAATATGTACCATTTTTTAAATTAGCCGCCTTCACGTCAATTGCCTGATGCCCTGGCTATCCTACATAGATATAGGTAGATACACATCTTTTTCCTAATTCAGTTAGGGTCGGCTTTCCAGTGTAACTGCTCGCGGCTGAACTTCGATATTTTTCCGTAGAGTGACTGCCATGACCTCCACCACCCATGGACGATATCGACATTTTGTAGTTAGACCGCGAGGGTTTTGTTTTAGGGCTCCAAATACCCGTAAAAACTGCCGTAGATGTTTGTATGACAATCGGGACTCTCCGAGATAAGGTGTGATATTGGTCTTAAGACATTGTTGCTCTTGAGGATGAAGGAGATGCTCCTAGGGCCCTTAAACACCCCTTTATGATGTATTTTTTGTGTAATAAATAAATAATTTGGTGTGTTTTTATGTAATAAATTAGTAATTTGATTCGATTCTATACGCCCATATTTTTAGGTCGATTCACACATACCAGCGAAGCCTCCGGCACATTTCAGTATTAGTGATTTATAGGCACAAAATATTTTTTTATAAATTATCTATGAAAGCGTCCCCACATGTTGTGTTAAATAGGACTCAGAAATCACTGACACCGACTCTGACATGTTAATAGAAAATGTTTTTTTTTTTAAATATATTTAGGTCGACAAATTGGACGCCACCCGCCTGATGGTAAGCTGTGGCGACTTCAGGCGATTGTGGGCGACTCTCACAGCACACAATACTATAGAGAGTGGCCCTCAACTTGACGACCCAGTAATGTACCTCTTTACGCTTCGCTTAAAGAACCCAGGGTTATAAGTTGCAGGAAACACGTGCGCAGGCAGGGCGTTCCAAGCCACCATCGTTCGGCAGAGAAACGAACGTTTTAAACGCTCGGTTCTCGCGAAGACGGTTTCCACGGTATGAGAGTGACATCTCTGCCCGGCTCGCATTGTTCGGGATCGGAAGAGAGAAGGTGGGATCAGGTTGAAGAGCTCTTCAGAACACTCATATGAAAGAAAATTTTGCACTAATACTGAACTGTGCCGGTACTGTGTCGGACGGAACTGAGGTTTCACTGATATGTCTGAGTCGACCCTTAATACAACTCGTTGAAAACAAAGACGCTCCTTTATAATATTACAGAACGATCAAAATAATCCCTCGCTTCACGGAGTTACTCGTGTTCTATGGCGGCGAGTTCGCTAACATATTGAGAGTCAACCTCGCTACATATAACGCGCCTAATGGATACGCCGGCAAGTTTGGTACGATGTTTTGATCTCTAAATTATGATAGTATGCTCAGAATGTCAGACAAGCTCCGTGCTAAGTACCAACTAAATAGGTTCAGCCATTTTTGAGCCATTGGAAAAGTTGAACTCTGAAACTTATTTTTAAATTGTATCGACATTATTTTACCTACAATAATGTCATTTTTCCCAACACGCATTTAGAGCACTTTTCCTGTCATGTGTTTTTTCACCAGAGCGTTTTTTCACCCGTGGACTCCATGCAAACTTCGATGCCGTCCACTATCACCTTGAGATGGTACATCCAGCTGTGATGTTCTTCACGAAGACACAAATACGCAGCCCAAAGATGTCTTACCTGTAACCCGGGATATATCACCCAAGTTGCTCTTCGATAATAAAATCGGGGCGTGCGTGTGGTTGCCGCTGGTTGCGCTGCATAGAAAATCCGTCTGCGTCTACCGTTTCCACTCAGGGGACGCTGTGACGACAAGGCTTTTCTACTCGCTGGAAAAGGCTAGGCGCAGTTCCTGAATGTTAAGCTGGTGTTACTGGGGGACCTTAATGGCTATCACGCATAATGGCTAGAGTCCCGTTCACTCTCTTCTAAGGTCAGTTCCAGATGGTATGAGGGATCCCACGGATAAAAGATAGGTCTGATCAGACACCAGCATTGCTGGATTTACTGCTGACGAGCCGCCCAGTGTATAGTATATCTGTAGACGCCCCTGTGCTAGCCAAATGACAGCTATTATGGCACTACTCGTCGACTGGGTCGGTCATTGCTATTATTTTGCGTCCATCCCATGGAGCCAGCGTTGCCTTGCAGGGAAGGCTTCGTTGGATAGTGGCGCGCTCAGTTGCTGGCGGCAAATGATAATAAGTATGTAATATTACATCCCTTTTACTGATGTCGTCAACATCTGCAAAGTTCGGGCGAGAACGTGCCGAAGCTGTTCAGCAAAAACAGTCGGCACGTCGCGCCTGAATCTAGGTTCGGGCGGTGCGTGACCCAAAATAGGGCCATAATATGGCTACTAGATCCATTAAGAGGAGTTTCAAAAGAGCGAATGCCTAACGCGTCACGCGGCTTGGTCTCGCCCTAAAATTCAAGTTGGCGGATAACTCAACGAACTGAAAAGTACCAATGAATGACTTGGTAGTACGTCTAAGGGTGCACCGCTTGGAAAGGATGACTAGAGCCCTGGAGATGGGCATAAGTACGTACATAGTATTATTTTATTTATTACTAGCTGTTCGCCGCAGCTCCGCCCGCGTGATTTAGTTTACTCGTTCCCGGTTCAGCAGTAGCATAATATGTTTTCTCAGGCTGAATGTAACTTTTCAATGGTGAAAGAATTTTTGAAATCGGCACAGTAGTTTTTGAGTTTATTCATTACAAACATACAAATCTTTCCTCTTTATAATAGTAGTATTCTGCAACTTGTAGCTAATGTGCGATGCGAGCAAAATAAATTTAAGAGCATTTGGGTTGTAATACTTGCATGTTAGATTAAAATCATTTATTACAATTTGATAGACTTCTGCTTACCCTATTTAGGTTTCGAGATTTGTCTTTTGTATATCAGGTGCTCCTGTTCCAAAGAAACCTCGACTGACAGCTCAGAATTATCAAGAAACTAAAGTTTCGCCTGCAGACAATAAGAAGGACCCTGAAAAAAACCAGCACAATAATTGTGAAAAGAAAAATGGTTTGGTTAAAAATACAACAGGTTAGTACTTTACTTTGCGAGGGGGGTGCTACTGTGACACGGTTAAACTCGGCTCTGTGATAAAATCGTTTTAAAAAAAACATTTGAGTGCTAATAATGTGTATCATAACGTATCAGTATTGAATGAAGAATCTAGTGAAAATATCAAAATATACATATTAGTTGTAAAAAGCTTTAAAGTGATTTTTCAAGGGATGGAAAATTTCACAGAGTGGGACGGTATTTTTGTGGATCATCATTCAGGTCAGGTAATGGAAACTGTATGCCAATAAGTGACTGTGTGCTATTAGAGACTTCTCTTTTGTGTATCAGGTGCTCCTGTTCGAAAGAAACCTCGACAGAGAGCTCAGAAGCATCAAGAAACTAAAGCAGACAATATGAAGGGCCCTGAGAAAAACCAGCACAATAATTCTGAAAAGAAAAATGGCACTAAACCCTTGGTTATAAATACAACAGGTACTTACTACCCAGACAAAGGCCACACAGGTGACCAAAGTCCGCCAGGCGCCACTGGCAATATCTCCTGGTACTAGTACAAGACCTCTAATGTTGTGATCGTATTGTGTTAATATCGCGACTTACGGCGTCGATACAGCGCCATCTAGAAGCAATTGAGGAACTAACCCACTATGGTAGACTGAGCGTTCTTACGTTTAGACAGCTAGAGGACTGTTGTCAAGCTGTGTCTGTATGGGGCGCTCTGGCGACGTTATAAGTGATGGCAATATTAGAGGCCTTGTGCTAGTGGTGTGTTGGTCAGTTGGTAGAACGTTCCTCCTGTAAAGGGATCAGTCGGTGGTTCGTGTCCAGCCTAAGACTATAGTTTTTGTGATTCATATTATAAAATTATTTGAGAAAAAGTTCGCTTACCTTCATTACTTATAATAAAATACAAGTACGGTGTCTTGGCGGATGCCAAGATTATGGCCAAGGTTTTGGCCTAGAACTTTTAACCCCTTAGCGCTAGGGCAAATTTTCTATTTTTTGGCTTGCCTCCAGATCGAGGGCTATACAAAGAGGGGTCAACCATCATTCTAGCATAAGCAGTTCTCGAGAGCTAGGGAGGGGTAATTCCCCATTTATATAAAACTAGTACATTGTCTTGCGCGGTGCTTCGCGCCGTACCACGCCATAGATTTGGCCTATAACTTTTGCCCCCTTAGGGCTAAGTAAAATTTTCAATTTTTTGGCTTGCCTCCAGATCGAGGGCTATCCATAGAGGGGTCAACCATCATTGGAGCATAAGCAGTTCTCGAAAGCTAAGGGGGGACGAAAATTACATTCCCCATTTTTACTCGTATATATAGATATTTAGGTTTTCTTGGTTCTCTCCATTTTTTTACTTTCTAGCTTCCACTATTCCTAAGCTGTCACCAATTCTCTTTCTTCTGCATATCAATGGTATGCTATCCCTCGGGAAAATTCATTGTTATGCAGAAGACAGCACATTGCACGGGAGCTACTCGGCTTTTACGTTTTAAATGTTCGTTTCTCTGCCGAATGATAGTGGCCTGGAACGCCCTGCCTGTGCCTGCGTGTTTCTTGCCACATAACCCTGGGTTCTTTAAGCGAAGTGTGAAGAGGCACATCAGTAGGTCGTCAAGTTGAGGGCCACTCTCTATAGTATTGTGTGCTGTGAGCGTCGCCCACAATCGCTAGTCGTCGTCGCGAATTACCATCAGGCGGGCGGCGTCAATTTGGCATACTTAATATATATAAAAACCTCTAGCAGGTAAGCATAAGACCCAGAAAGGTGCATCTCTAGATGATATGAAGGTCACTAAACAAACTAAGAACGATATTAGAGAACGCACAAATGGAACTCAAACATCAGCTAAAAGTACACCAGGTAAGAAAAACAAGGGTCAGCTATTTTCAGGCAGTCAATACGAAAATAACTCCAATGTCATGTATGCCTGTGATTTGAGAGTCTGTTACTGTATATTAGTTTATATGGTTGTGTAAAATTATGCAGTTGGTGTGCTTATTGTGAAAAAATAATTGTAAAATAGCATATAGTCATTAATTGACTGACCGAGTGAGCGAATAATCTTCATTTAATTTTCTAGGCTGAACAATTTGGCTTTCGTCTGTTTCTGTCTGCATGTGTTTTCTACAAGATTAATTAAGTCAAGATTATGACTGCTTCGGTGGCGTGGTCGGTAGTGCATCCGCTTTCGATGCCGGAGTCTCGGGTTCGATTCCCGGTCGGGACTAACTTTTTGTGATGTCACATACGCTTGTACTGAAGTCTGGGTATTTCCTAGGTAATGTATGTGTTTACATACGTACATGCTTATTTATATTTTTTTTTTTTAAGATACACAAGTGGTCCCTAATTTAAAAAAAACTTCATAGTAAGCTTTTTAATTGGGGGGAAGTGGGGTATTCCCTTAATAATGTATTTAATAAATTAATAATAAAAACAATATAAATACATATTAACACTACGGTTTTCATTGATCATCGCGAGATAACATTGAATTAGTGGAAGTGGATGGGAATAGTTCAATGTTTGTATAGGTACGCCATTCTTCTGTTCAGGTACCACTGTCCCTAAGAGACCTCTACCAGCTACGCAGAAGCATCAGAAACTTACAGCTCCAGACAATATGAAGGCCGCTGACCACATTAATAACAACATTGATGAACACACATCAGTTCAAAGTGAACCCCTCAACACAACTACAATAGGAAGTACACTATTATATAAATGTACAGAAAATAATAGCAAATCCGACATTCTTAATAGTCCCAAAGTAATATCTGACAGTAAAATTATTGTAAACCAAAGCTATGAAAGTGGTTCGCAGAAATTAAAACCATATTTATGTGATATTTGTGACAAATGTTTCAGTACGAAGGAATCTTTAAAAATTCATTTTCGTATTCACACTGGCGATAAACCGTATCAATGTGATGTATGTAAGAAATGCTTCAATCAAAAATCAAGTTTAGTTACACATAAGCGAATACATTCTGGTGAAAAACCGTATCAATGTGATGTATGTAAGAAATGTTGTACTCAAAAAGCAAATTTTGTTGGACATATGCTAATACACACTGGTGAAAAACCTTATCAATGTGATGTATGTAAGAAATGTTTCAATTATAAAACAAATTTAGTTAAACATAAGCGAATACATTCTGGTGAAAAACCGTATCAATGTGATGTATGTAAGAAATGCTTCAATCAAAAATCAAGTTTAGTTACACATAAGCGAATACATTCTGGTGAAAAACCGTATCAATGTGATGTATGTAAGAAATGTTGTACTCAAAAAGCAAATTTTGTTGGACATATGCTAATACACACTGGTGAAAAACCTTATCAATGTGATGTATGTAAGAAATGTTTCAATTATAAAACAAATTTAGTTAAACATAAGCGAATACATTCTGGTGAAAAACCGTATCAATGTGATGTATGTAAGAAATGTTTCAATCAAAAATCAAATTTAGTTAAACATAAGCGAATACATTCTGGTGAAAAACCGTATCAATGTGATGTATGTAAGAAATGTTTCAATCAAAAATCAAATTTAGTTAAACATAAGCGAATACATTCTGGTGAAAAACCGTATCAATGTGATGTATGTAAGAAATGTTTTACTGATAATGCAAATTTAGTTTCACATAAGCGGAAACACTAGTCAAAAGCCTTAGTGTGATATACCTGTGTGTATCTAATGTTTTAGGTAAGTATGTACTTTTTTTTTAAATTCGCTCGCTCCCACGTCCCTTACCGGGCGTCTCTGGTACGCACGCAGAAGGTATTTCCAGTGGGCGCCCGGCGGTAAGTTGGTACTGGTTTAGTTAGGACAAAAATAGGATTTATTCCCGTGGAATTCTTACATTCTATTATGCAGTGTCATATCCTACCTACCTACATTTATATTATTTTCTTTTTATAATTTTTGTACTTGTGTTTACGTCTTTGTTAAGTAATAATTAATAGGTATTAAAAGAAACCTTTAAAAATAAACTTTTTTATTATTGACACCGCCATCTTCATTCTTGTACAGAGTGGAACGGAAGAAAATAATGTGGTTGTTGATCACGTGACCGCAATGTTCTGCCATATCATTGGTTGTGTCAGTCAATCGACTTATGAGCTTCAGTTTCTTAGGAAAGCGGTCGCAACACAGCGGCGAAGTGACGTCACCAGAAGGTTGTCCATGTAAACAAATTGGCTCGGTTTCCTACGAACCTTTTGAAACGCTCAGTTCTGGCGGAGATATTCTCCAAATTATGAATGTCACCTCTGCTCGACACGCGTTGTTCGGGATCTGTAGGGAGAGGGTGGGATCACGTTGAAGAACTCTTCAGAACACTCACGGTGGTAAGTACGATAGAATGCGGCCAAGGAAGCAAGTTTGGCGTTGGGCTAGCGGCTCAAAGCCTCCCGTTATCTCCGGGCAATCTGTAATGCGAATCTATATAGTCGAGTGCGTCTAGCATATATGGTGCCAGGTGACGGCAATAGGCTTGTCACTTGGGACCAACAAAACTACAGGGAAAATTTGAGTGTATTGTACTTCTGCCTTATTAAATAATTAGTACCCGATTCAGAACGAAATTATTTCGGAATTAAAATACACCCGCCATTTTGACATCAATACGGCGGGTGTACTATAATATTTTATTACTTAACCATTATTCATAAAATATAATTACACCAAAAAACTGTACCTAAAAAGTAGATACCTACCTCAAGTAAAAAAAAAACACTCTTGATCCGTTGGATAGTTTCTGAGAAATAAAACAACTGTGTCTAGTTTATCTACGCTAGTAAAATTTTAAATCACGATTTTAATAACTGGACAAAATTACATACATACATAACATAATCAACATAATTAATCGCCCAGAACGGTCTCATTTCGCAAAACATTTGTTGGACTCCGGTCACTCCCTACCTAATCCTCATACTTATGACGTTCTGCACACCTGCAACAAAGGACTGAGGCTTTCGGTTTTGGAACAATTAGAAATCTACAAACATAGACGCTTGAACCCTAATATTTTAAATGATCAACTTAATTTCGCCTACCCGCACCGCAGCAAAGGGGAAGCCCTTTGCTGCGGGTAGGTATACGTCATTCAAACAACGGTGGTGGGTACACATAAAATAATTTGGTATTATGGTTGTGGGTAGAAATAAAAAACCTAGGATATAAATAGGTGCGGTTTACGAGTTGTGGCTCATTCGGTCGCCGTGCGCCGAGCCATCAACATCTCCTGATGATGCCCCTGGTTGGGGGCGAAACACGTGTCGAGGTTTTTTAATATTTTTTGCACGATAACACAACTCTCATATCTATTCTATTTTCAAAATTATTTCTCTATTCTTTCGGCCTAAGTGGGTTTGGAGGGCGGACTTGTGCATGAATAAATACGAGAGTTGGGTAATTTGCATGTGGCGGAATATTGCAAAGTAGTTAGATTTATTTTATTCAAACGTACTATCGCTGAGAGGGTCAAAGAACACATCACAGCTGTAAAAAACCGCCAAATAAACAAGTCTGCGATTGCCGAGCATTTGTTGGAATCGGGTCCCAACCACTGGATTGAACTCCACAAGCCACAAGTCCTATCCACTGACGGACACTATTACTCCAGGATAGTGCGGGAAGCCGTAGAAATAAAAAAGTATCCCAACTTTAACCGGGAAGATGGATATCGACTATCGACGTCGTGGAATCCGGTGATCAGCAAATGTACCCGCCGCCTCACCGAACGCCCGCTTGCTGATACTATCAGTGTGGTATGCCGTAGTGGCTCTACGAACACAATAGTTAGTGACGACGAAGTGAGGGTAGTTGAACAAACCCGCACTTCACGAAGACGACGATGAGCTGAAGCCAGTCCACCCGTGACCACGGCTCTTGTAACAGGGCCGAAACGTCGGGTAATAAAGAGGTATGTATATATCTCAATAATCGCGTAAAAGACCCGTTAGTCTTAAGTTTATAATGTGTACAAAACGCGAAAGTTTAAAGAAGTATTTAGCAAACCGCTAAGGGCCGGAATATGCATATAAAATAAAACACCTAGAATTTCTTCGTAAAAAACAAGTGCGGGTGGAAACATCGTTGTGTTTTTTAACTAAGTGTCGTGATGCTCATTTGGTACCTGTAGGAGTGCGGTTAAAAGTGCGTCATGACATTCCCCGTGCAGAAGAAATTTTAAACAATGCCAGTGTTCGTCTTCTGAGACAATTAATTCGCAAGTGTCGGTACCAACTGCACGGTATACAGTGTGAACTATATAACTTGCATATGGATTATAGTGCGGTGCTATCGGTGAGTGATTTTGATATATGTGACCGCGTAACTTATAACTAAGCGAGTCGTATTCGCGATCTGTGCAGCGCACGTCACAACGCGAAGTTTGACAAGTTATGCAACCATCGAAAGAGTAATGCCGGGCAATTAGGATCACTCGAAAACAAGACGGTGATTAATTTGTCAAACACACACATCGATGATGCCACACATAGTGTTCTGGCCAAAGGGTTAAACTTTGCTGTAACACCAAAGCGACTTCCCTATGAAAACATTATAAGTAGCATCGAGGAAGTAGTAACGCGCAACAAGTTACCGTCTAACGACGCAGATACACTTAGACAGGATGTTGCCGTTATCTTAAGGAAGGCGAAGCCACCTAGGCCTAATATCACCACGGAAGAACAGCAGGGACTAAAAGAGTTACGTTCTAATACTAATATTTTAGTGCTGAAAGCTGACAAGGGTAATTCTACTGTGGTGATGGACTCGATGGACTACTATGGGAAAATAAAAAAACCTACTTAGTGACGCTGCAGTTTACAAACCAGTGACTTATAACCCGACGGCCAGAGTCACCAAACGTATACGTGCGGTTATTAAGGACCACGAGGAACTGTTTGACAAGGATGTGTTTGAGCGTCTACATAGACCTATGGCGGTCCAACCACCAAAGCTATATGGTTTGCCTAAAGTCCATAAGGAGAATGTACCTTTGCGCCCTATTGTGAGTCAAATCAACTCACCAACGTATTATTTGGCGAAACACATAGCCAAGGTACTGCAACCATTAGTAGGTAACACCACATTCTTCGTTAAAGACTCTCGGCATTTTGTGGACATAATCAAGAGTGTGAAAGTGGAACCGGATGAGGTGATGGTGAGTTTCGACGTGGAGTCACTCTTCACCAACGTTCCCGTTCAAGATTGCCTTGAGGTCATCGAGAAGAAACTGAAGGACAATGGTCTGTCCAACAAATACATTGTTCTACTTAGACATTGCCTAGAGGGTAATGATTTTCTTTATGGTGGACAGCATTACCTCCAAATCGACGGAGTGGCCATGGGTAGCCCTGTAGCACCGGTGATGGCAAACATTTGGATGGAACACATTGAAGATTCCATAGACATGCAGTTAGCACAGGTGAAACTGTGGAAGCGATATGTGGATGATGTCTTCTGTATTATGAGAGGGGGCCCAATAGAAGTAGAACAATTTTTAAGCCACTTGAACTCCATACACCGTAACATCCGGTTTACTCGTGAAATGGAGTTGGACAGATCATTGGCTTTTCTCGATGTCAAAGTAATAGTGAGAGAGAGTGGTTCTCTCGGACACACTGTGTACCGCAAACCCACACACACGGACAAGTACCTGAATGCCGGTTCACATCATCATCCGCGACACTTGAGATCCGTTGCGGTGTCGTTGGTAAGTCGAGCCTATGATCTTTGCGACCCTGAACACTTACAGAAAGAGCTCGCTCATGTTCAGGAAGTGTTGAAGCAGAACGGGTATCAGGGACATACACAACACCGTGAAAGGAACAAGGTACAACCCTTGGGAGTAAGCAGAGCACCAGCATTTATGCCGTACGTGAAAGGAGTGACGGACAAAATTGGAACAGTACTACAAAGATACTCCATTAAGACTGTATATAGGCCACACTCCAAAGTCGTAAACCACCTGCGAACCCCTAAAGATACCATTCCTCTACAGACACCGGGTGTTTATAAGGTAGACTGCAGCTGTGGTAGTTCATACATCGGACAGACCAAACGTACTATCGCTGAGAGGGTCAAAGAACACATCACAGCTGTAAAAAACCGCCAAATAAACAAGTCTGCGATTGCCGAGCATTTGTTGGAATCGGGTCCCAACCACTGGATTGAACTCCACAAGCCACAAGTCCTATCCACTGACGGACACAATTACTCCAGGATAGTGCGGGAAGCCGTAGAAATAAAAAAGTATCCCAACTTTAACCGGGAAGATGGATATCGACTATCGACGTCGTGGAATCCGGTGATCAGCAAATGTACTCGCCGCCTCACCGAACGCCCGCTTGCTGATACTATCAGTGTGGTATGCCGTAGTGGCTCTCCGAACACAATAGTTAGTGACGACGAAGTGAGGGTAGTTGAACAAACCCGCACTTCACGAAGACGACGATGAGCTGAAGCCAGTCCACCCGTGACCACGGCTCTTGTAACAGGGCCAAAACGACGGGTAATAAAGAGGTATGTATATATCTCAATAATCGCGTAAAAGACCCGTTAGTCTTAAGTTTATAATGAGTTCCACAACGTTCGGTTCTTGGGCCAATTTTCTTTGTTCTGTTTTTAAATGTCTTGATTTCTTACATACAAAGTAGTGCCCAGGATGTCAAGTTGGTTGTTTTTGCGGACGACACTAATGCCATCATATCAGCTGACAGTATTGGCAGTCTAGAAAATAAGATTATTGACGTGTATCATGCATTCCAGGATTGGTTCGGGACGAACAATCTGATATTTAATTCAAATAAAACGAAATATCTGCTATTTAAGTCAACTGTAAGAAATAATGCTACTCTGAATAGTGCGCGTTCGCGCAGCTGAATGTTGTTGAATTTAAAGATTTTAATTATGCAGATATTTAGTGTATGACGTCGTGTATAAATGTGTATGGTAAAAAAAATGTGCATGCAGTCATTGGTGTGCGTTTGCGCAGCGGAATTTTGTTGAATTTAAAGATTTTAATTTTGCAGATATTTAGTGTATGACGTCGTGTAATTGTGTATGGTAAAAAAAAATTGTGCATGCAGCCATTGTGGAGAAATTGGGCAAAAACTGATTCCGGAACTTTTTTTAATCCATGGACTTAGAAGAAAAAAAAATGTGTCCCAAAATTTGTGTGTATTTGTGTACGTATGAATAAAATTAGTGCATGCATAAACTTAGGAGAAATTTAAGTTTCCGCTACGCGAACGTTTGGCCATTTGCTAGTTTTCATATAAAGCGCTTATATAGAGAACTGTAGATTTTTACATACGTTGTTTTGAATTTGTTTATATTTGTTTAAAAACAGATTTAGTAAAATCGTAGGGTTTAAAAGATAGAAATATGAACGTAAAATACGCTTATTAGGACTTAGTTCGTAAAGTATGCACTTTGGGGTCTAGTTTTCACGTTTATACAAACCTTGTAAGTGTCTGCAACATATTGCCAAGTATCAATGATGTTCCGTTAGTAATTAATGAGTTATAGAACAATGTACCATGAATAGACCATTGTTTACAAAGCAGTCAACTATCATGACGTTTTAGAGGAATTGCATAGTAAAATGTATTCCAATAATTAGTGTATTAATTCAACTACTCACGTGCAAAATTTCATCTCATTAAATTCAGTAATTAAAGAGAAACAATTAAAATACTGACAAAGCAGCGAAAGTCTACATAACCCGACCAAGTTCGGATGGCTACAAAAAAGCGGCCGTGCCATATATCTAAGTAACGTTCTTAACCTTCCAGTATAGCATTTATTAATATGGTACAGTTGCGTACCTTGTGTACTTGCGTTAGGAAAAATTAAAACAATTGCATTTCTTGAATGAAAAATATTTTTTTAATAATTACGCCACTATCTACGATAAAAATAAATCTTCAATTAACAAGTACTTTTCTAATTAAACATCCGTGTACAAAAATATCTTTAATTACATATAATAATTATGTATTTATTATTTATTTCTCGCCACCTGTTACGTAGAAACCCAAAAATTGGCGAAATGTGGGTGTCACAGAAATGTCACGCCTACCCCTTCTGGAACAACAGCCGTGAGCATATGAATGAATGAATGAAAATACAGAAAATAACCTAAAAATTTCTAACCCTCTTACGGACTAGTCATGACAAGCGTGCTCGGGGCGCTCAAAATACGCGCGCGCCAGTAATGGCAGAACTTTGCAACTTTTGTCTGCTAAGTCCATGGATTAAAAAAAGTTCCGCCAGGACAACGTTCGCCCAGCGCAATCAGTTTTTGGCGAATTTCTCCACAATGGCTGCATGCACAATTTTTTTTTTACCATACACAATTACACGACGTCATACACTAAATATCTGCATAATTAAAATCTTTAAATTCAACAACATTCCGCTGCGCGTACGCACACTGGATATATATGCATACATACACACAATAAATAAAAGACATATATATACACAATATCCAATAGTTTAGTCAAATCAGCGAAATATTGACGTTAACGCCATCCAGCCTCCTTTGAGCTTCCATGAGGAGCAACCGTAAACGTTTCCTAAACGTGGAAATAGTTTTAATGGACCCAACGGCGGTGGAATAGTGTTCCATATTTTGGAGGCTGAATAACGAAAACTACCCCTAAATGCCGCAGATCGATGCCGTGGTATTGAAAGCTGCTGGGAGCACTGTCTTCTGGCACACTTTCTTCTGCTCGTAACCCAACCAAGCCTGTCAAACAAATACCGTGGCTCACCGTATTTGATAACACCGAACAGAAGACATGCCACACGCATCTTTCGCCTGGTTTTCATTTTTAATAAACAATTTTTACTAAGATAGGATGTGACATGATTTCTGGCCGGTATCGAGAAGCAGAATCGAGCACAGGCATTCTGAACGCGCTGTATGAGTCTCTCTGTTCGAGCCAATAGACGCGGGCCGTAAACAACGTCAGCGTAATTGAGCTTGGATAACACAAGGGACTCAGTCACACTAAGCCTGAGTTCCTCCAACAGATGCGGCCTCACCTTGTACAGTACCTTTAGACGATAAAAGCAATTTTGAACAGACTGCGCGATGTGTTTCTCGAATCTTAAGCTAGGATCAACATATAACCCCAAGTTGCGAGCCCCTGCAACCCTATCTATTGGCTCTCCCTTAAGGCTCACGTTCAGACTGGCGGGAACTCGACTGATCTGACTCTTGGTACCGAACAGCATATATTTTGTCTTGTGAGGGTTTAATACTAAACAATTACTTTCCGCCCACGATGCCAAACGGCTGAGATCGTCATTTAACTTTGCAACGGCGGCCTGATGTTCATTTGGGTTAAAAGACAAGTAAACCTGTACGTCATCGGCATATATATGGTATTGACAGTTCTTAAGGCAACTAGTTATGTCCGCACAGTATAAACTAAACAAAACAGGCCCAAGGATCGAGCCCTGGGAAACGCCTCTTCTGATGGATGCGATGGGTGAAGCAATATCATTTCCGTCGCTCATTTTTAGTGCAACCATCTGCCTGCGTCCATCTAGATAGCTGTGGAACCAGGAAACTGACTTTTTATCTAGACCATAATAACTCAGCTTAGATAAAAGTAATCCTGTATGGATCCCGCATCAAACGCGCGAAACCTTGTCCTGCGCAGCTAATAAGTTGTCGGTTACGTCTATCAATGCGGTGGCCGTGCTACGTCTCTTTCTAAAACCCGACTGCAACTCAGGAAGAATACTGTGTTCCTCTAAATACTCAGTAAGCTGTTTACACACAATTTTCTCCATAACCTTTGAGAGACAGGGCAAGATACTAATGGGCCGGAGATCCTTAACCGTAGTGGGAGTCGGTATCTTTGGTATGGGCCTAACAGTCGCAATCTTCCATAGGTCAGGAAATCTAGAAGTTCCAATTGAACAGTTAATTATGCCAGTAATGTAAGGTAGTGTGTATGGCAGTGTTAAAGTAAGTATTTTTAAGGACACTCCGTCGCAGCCCTTCGCGTTCGACCTCAATTCGGCTATGGTTGACGCTACAACGCTCAGTGATACTGGCGAAATCTCGAACGTGGCGTCGGTATACCTATGAAACTCAAAATAAGTCATGAGCGACATACTAGCCGTAGTAATTAGTGTGGGGTCAGTAAAATGAGATGGAAGCTCTTTATTTTGTTCAAATCGACAGACAGTATTTTTTAAATTTCGCCAAAGCAATTTAGCGTTGTTAATATGCATATTGATGTGGTGTTTATAATAGGCAGCTTTTTCGTGGTACAGAGAGGTGGTGACCAAAGATTTTAATTGCTTATAATACTCCCGTGCTGACGCGGACCTAGTGCGGTGGTATTTTGCTAACGCATTATCCCGCAACTTCATCATCAACTTTATGTTATCCGTGATCCACGGGTACGATGGCTCTTTAAGAAGACATGTTCTAACTGGGGCATATGTGTCAAAGTAAGTTAATAAATTAATATTAAAGGTGTCGACCATAGTGTCAACAGAGCTCGCACCAACGAAAGCACTCCAATCCAATGTTGCCAGATCATAAGAGATACTATCCTGGCAGACATCTTTTAAAGGTCTAAATTTGATAAAAAATGGTTTACATTTCTCTTTTTTTATATTAAATTCACATGTACCTAATAACTGAGTGACCGTTGACTTCCCGAAACGGCTCAACATACATATTATGCCTCGCCCGAAGATCGGTACAGACCAAATCAATGAGAGTCGCACTAGTGTCCGTAAATGAGTAGCTGTAGTGACGAATTGTTTAAGACTGACGCTGTTTAAGAATTCGGTCACTCTTATTGATTTATCGCTGGTCACTAGCATATCAGAATTTAAATCACCGAGTAATATGCGGTGGTCGCACTTGCCCAGAGAAGCAATAGTGTCAGTCAGCATCAAGAAACAACTAAGTTCTGCCAAGGAGGCCGATAAGCAGTACCAATAGCGAGCTTTTTGCTTTTTATAGTACATGTCAACCACATTTGTTCAACTGTATTATTTCTCGGATCCACCTGGTGGCTGCACGTACGCACATTGAACCCACGTTGGACGTAGTATCCGATACCTCCCCCTCTTCCGTTGCGAACGCCCGAGGAGCGCGGAATGTGGCGCAAGCGATAGCCAGGGACGACAGGCGCACGGCCTTCCTCGCCTGGACGCAGCCAGGTCTCATTAACTGCCATCAAGTCAACCCGATACCTATCAAACAAAGCAATAAAATCATCGTGATGCGTTCCCAAAGAGCCCGCATTATGGAAACCAATTTTCAAAAATTTATCCACGATCACAGGGAATGTAAATTTTATAAACGTATTCAGTACAGTTAGCCAGACCAGTTACACCGTCGCTAAATCCAACACAAAATATGTCCGTCTCCAGTGAGATACACAGGGGAGACACTAGCTGTTGTCTGTATGATAAAAATATATACATATACAACCATAATGTAATAGTAATATAATAATATACAAATATAAATAATAGATATATAAATATATACAATGTAATATATAATTTACAATTACAACAAATGTGTTACAGCTTTTTATAGAATAGTAACAATTATTAGAATAATATGGCTCAAGGTTAGATATTATATTTATTTTACAGACGCTCAACTGGCCTCCGGGATACACAGTTATTATCAATACCAAATACAATAGGAGAAAAATAAGCACCGCGAATATCGCACGATTTTTTCTGGGCACGTGAAAAAACCGGTTCAATATCAGAGTCAGAACAAATATGCACATATCTATCGCCAGGTTTATTTCTTGCAAAGATACGCCCCCGCTTACACCATACGAATTGCCAACCGCATTGTTGACCGGCATCTCGCGCCCTTCGATACAACTGGCGGTTCATCTTAGTGTCGCTCGTTCAAATAAAACCGGCGGGCCGGGCCTGGCATGCCTAGGTCCGCAGACGTTGCACCGCGGAGCACGCGCGCGCACGATAATAACTCCTCGCGCAGATCTCAGCGCGCGAGGCGCACGGCGAGGGGGCGGGGGCGGGGGCGGCGCTCTGGGCCCAGAGCGTCGGTCGACTGCACTATGCGAGGCCCAACACGCTCCGCGCAAACAATATCCCGCTCGTCCAGCTTCATTCCCAACTTCCCAGCAACCAGCAGGACAGTATTGACTGGGTTCTCACCATTAGGTTCGACTAAATTAGATATTTCGATGTCATTGCTCAACAGGTCCTGGTCACGGTCATTCAAGTCCCGCCGAAGTTGTTCCATGACGTCATTGCTTGTGGATGTGTCGGATGGTAGTACCTTCTTCAGAACCGACAGCCGCTGCTCCACGCTGTCTACCCCGGCATTGCATAGCTTCAATGACACAACGATATCGGACATCTCCTCCTTATATTGTTTCAGCATGTCGTTAATTGAACGTAGATTGTCTCTAAAGATCCTGAGCTCTGTTGCAATATCGGTTGCTAAGACAGTCGTCTCGTCTGTGGGACTCAAGACGGGACTGCATACTGGATTCTGCGGCGTTTTTGAGCCTCTAACCGGAGTTTCAGCCCCGTTATCGGTAGCCACATTTCTCTTGCACTCAGGACATAGCCAGGTTGATGATATGACGCTTGACACCGGTAAAAGAACGCATTTCCGATGGTAGATTGATTCACATTTAGAGCAATTAGCGACATCTATCACACGCGTTGCAAGACTTTGTCATTATTTATTATGTGTGACAATCAAACCAATACCAAACCACCAAAGTGAGCGATCAACAGTTACTGCACTCCGCCACTAGATGGCACCGCTATCAAAAGTAATGTTATGGTAACTTTAATACTAATTATTTTATGTAGTTATGGGAAAGCTATAGGTAGTTTAATGTGCACTGAGTTTCGTAAGGACATAAATCCAATGAGGCAACAAAAGTGTACAGATAATACACAAAATTGTGATGTTCACACTTTGGGCACAATTATGTCGGGTAGTTTCTACAAGTCACTGTATTTGTCAGTATATATATTTACACTTTTTGCGCATTTACGCCGCACAAGGACGCTTGCAAACACTTGCACTGCACTTTCTCACACCCGAATTCACTTATATGTTTCAGTTACTGACTTTGGAGACTCAATTATATTTTTCCGATAAAAAATAAAGAGGATGACAATCGTAGTTTGACATCCGTGACGTCACTCCCTTGTATAGTATAATTCACCCAAAATTTAATGTTGTCCAACACAGCTCCTTAGTGCAGTCTGTGGTCTTGTTCAACAGATTGCCTATTGAGTACAAGTCAATGTGTAATCATGGCACTTTCAAGACCAAATTAAAGTCATTCTTGCTGAGGAAATGTTATTACAGCGTTGAGGAATTTATTAAGGACAAGACATGAGTCAGTGTAATGTTATTAATTTATAGTCTTGACCAGAGACTTGGGATGGTGCTCGCTTCGCTCCCTTAATAGACCTACAGAGCGTGGGAAAGAGAAGTCCGGGGAAGTCATCATCATTCGAACATTGCCTATGAGTAATAAAGATAGGCGATGACGTACTTTTATCTATGTGTGTCAGTGTGAGTGCCAACAATTTTCCGTAGTTTTCAAAATAACAAGAAGATCATCTATCTTGTAAACTGGCGAAAATTTGATTTATAAAATATAAGCGAATCCTTTAGTTGTTTTCAATAAAAGTGTATTTAAGAGCCATGGTGTCTTGTTGTTTAAGTAATATTGTAATGTGACTAAAGCCGACAATCCAAATAATTACACGTTTCACAGGTAAATGCAAAATTTTCCAGCAATTCTTAAATAACAGATATTTGTTTATATCTTGTGTTTATGAAATAAGTAAAAAGTTCTAATCATAGTACATTGACTACCCTTGCATTGTGCAGTAATATTTCCTATTCACAATGAAGAATTAATCTTAAATAACGTAAAATAGAAGAAAGTCTTTTTACGATAGGGTTTGACCACCTGATGACGATGACGTCACGATTATCGATGTATCGATAAACCATGGCAAAATGAAGTATAATGTTATAAGTTCCCGCCTGTTTTTCGGAATGATTATTTTAGATTAGAATAGACAAATTTTTATTTGGATTTTATAAAATCATAACATAGTATTATATAAAACAAAGTCTGTCCGTCCCTCCCTATGTAAGCATAGATCTTTAAAACTACGCAACGGATTTTGATGCGGTTTTCACCAATGCATAGAGTGGTTCTGAGGAAGGTATATAATTTGTGTATAATTTAATTTCAGATTATTCATCACTACATATTATAAAACAAAGTTCTCCACAGCGTTTATCTATTCGCGTTAAACTCAAAAATTGCTGCACCAATTTCCATGATGCTTTGGATATAATTTGTCGCGGGCGTAGCTGTGGGCGTCCACTAGCTTTATATATAAGAACTAAATCAGGCTCATTCATTCCACCGGGGGCCACTGGAAATTCCTGGGGTGTTCACCAGATGGCCTCGGCAGCGAGCTTTTCATTCATTAGTATCATTTTACATAATTGCATGACTAATAATGTGTAGGTACTAACTGATATGCCCTAGTGATTAGTCTTCAGACTTTTTGACCCACTACATTAATTTTTTGTTAATTTTTTAATGTAAAACAACTTATTTTTTTCTGTTGCATTATGTAGAGAGTATAATATTATTTCATTTTAAATAAACTAGTCTTAATGTTTAACGACTTATTATTTTAGCATTAAATCATGTTGTCATTCTTTCTCTAATGTGTAAAAAGTCATGAGTCAATCAAAAATGGAACTGTCTGGAACACTTTCATTGGGAATTGGGAAGAAGAAACGGTTGGTGCCGTAGAAATCTGCTATATAAGCTGAACTGTTTCATGAAAATACTAACTTAAAGAAACATAGTTTTGTCAGGACCCTTCGTCCGTCTGTTTCACTCTCGGCTTTCCTCCTAAGCGGTCAAAGCTAGAAAAATGAAACTTTGCATAAATATGTGTATTTATAACGGTGACCAAGGGCTACAATAAAATAATGAAAATTTTTGAAAATGAAAATGATTTTTTTATATGAATATTTAGAAGTTGCAAAGACAAAGTTTTGGTTTAAGAATACTTTTTCGAGACATTCAACTTTAAAGCCCATATTTTCGTTAAACAAAGCTTCCTTAAGCAAAGTTTAATCTAAAAGCAAAACGGCTGGCTCAAAAACTCTTAAAAAATCATGATTCTATGTAATTAAACTTTCAAAAAAATCTATAATAGATCAGATAACTTTGTTAGTTCAGGAGTTATAGGCTAATAACATGACTACGGAACCCTATTCTTTGCGTGACCCACGCCCTTGGTCGGTTTTTTTTAACTAATGCTAGTGCGAGGTAAGCGAAAATTATAACGGATTAGTGAGATTCTATTGTATTACTTAGAAATAACACTCAATTTTTTATCGATATTTTGCGTATTCCATAATGTACACAACACTATTACACCCACACATTTGCATTTTGTTTTTGGGATCGACTCTGAAATGACTTTGTGTATCTTTCTACATACTATATCTATGGTCTTGACTAATCTTTTTGACTCATCTACAGATTAAATTTATACCTCTTTTTTAATTTATACCATTGACATTTAATTGCATTACCTTTGAATTCTTTGTATTCTTGTAATTAGTTTATTGTTTGACATTTCTATATTTTTATGATTTCCTTTGCTGTCTAGTTATCTTGTTTTTGTTGTAATTATGTACCATATATATATTTTTAATTGATATAATTTATTTGAATTTCTTGTAATATTATTATCCTGTATTTTTTTTCACATTTCAACACAAATGTAATTATTTGTTAAGAAATAAATGTCTTATGTCTTATAACTCCGGAGTTATTAGAGCACCGTTTTTTCTTTTCAGGCACCATTTGGCACTATTTGGGCACAATTTTTTTAAGTGTGAATTATGGTTGAATCGTACACAGATTCCACAAACGATGGTGAGTATGCTGGGCCAAACCTTCGTCCAGCATACTCATCGAACTATGGCTGTAATTTCTTAAGTATAAGAGAACTATTTTTTTCCTTTGGGCACTAAATAGCACTATTTCAGCACAATTTTTTGGCATTCATGAAATATCAGGATTCCATGATGAGTATGCTGGACGAAGGGACACCTAAAATCCCCCTTCGGAGCTACATTCTGCGTTTTGTACATTTTGCGTGTCGTGCACATTTTGCGTCTTGTACATTTTGCTCCGAAGGGGTAAAACCCTTGTAGGTAAAATCCTTGGAAGTGGACGTTTTAGGAATTGTCCTTTTTGGGAATTGTCCTCTTGGAAATTGTCGATTTGGGAATGGTCGTTTTGGGAAGTGGACGATTTGGGAATTGTCCTTTTTGGAAGTGGGCGATAGGGAATTGTCCTTTTGGGAAGCGGTCCTTATGAGTCAAAACGAACAATAATGAAAGCGGTGTTAATAATGAAAAAGTTTCATTTCAAAGGTTATTTTAAATAATAATTGAAGAGGTGAAACGAAGAGGGGCCCAATCGACAATTTTTCGTAAATGCGTTTTTTTTTATAAAACGTTTTTTTGTTTATATATCTATGTGGTCGTAATAAGAACGGCCCAATTTTTTAAATATATCATAGACAAATACGACCTTTGATTCTTTTGTGAATCGAAGACAGGCCCATTTTTATGGTTTCGGCCCTTTTTCGTAGGACTAGCAATACCTACATAATATGACAAAAATTGACAAAATTCATAATTTGCTCTGTGGATTGTGGTTCTGTATTTATTCGCTATTTTTATAGTTATTATGATTAAAAATGACAGAATTTACTCCTAAACGTAAAAGAAATGAAAAAGAATGGAAGGACAATGTCGCCAAAGTGAAGAGAGCTAATGGACATACAAACAGGAAAAATGAACTAAAATGTGAACGTAAAACAGGGAAGACATGTCGATGTAAAAGAAGGTGCCTGACATCGTTTACAACAAATTTATTATCAAGATTACTTCAGAACTTCAACAGTCTTGGTGATCAGAATGCCCAAGATGCATATTTACAAAATTAAAGTGAAGCCCGTTGTTCGATCGACAAGCACTAATCGACCTTGCCTACAAAATTACATCTACGAAGTACACATTGGGGAAGTCATCAAACGAGTGTGCAGAGAAGGTTTTGCCAGTATACATGGAATCGGCACAAAAAGAGTTCGTCGAGTTGCTGGTTTGAAAGCGCAAGGTAAATTACCAAAAGATCAACGTGGACGTCATAACAACCGTACCAACAAAAAGAGTGATCAACTTCGAGATCTTGTTAAACACCATATTGAAAGCTTTCCATATGATATGTGCCATTATGGTAAAACTGATAGGAAAAAGAGGTTTTTGTCATCTCACCTGAATGTACTTAAAATGTACATATTGTTTTTAAAACTCCATTTTCCAGAAGCTTATGCTAGAATCACCCGCCCATTAGATGCAAAGACTATAAAAGCAGAAATAACATACAAATTTTATTTGAACTACTATCAAGAAAACTATAACTATCCGTTTGGACGACCTCGGACTGATGTATGCAGTACATGCGAAGGTTTTTCAGCAAAAATAGCCAACAAGCAGATTAACAATACTGTACAAAAACAGTTTGAGACACAACTGAAGTGTCACAAGTTAAAGGCAGATTTATTTTATTCAAAATTAAGATGCGATTTGGAATATTCTAAATCTAATCTAGATACTGATGTGATATGCTTCGATTTCAAGCAGAACATTCCTTGTCCTCATATGGCAATCGGTGAAGTATTTTATAGCCGCTAGTTATGGCTTCATGTCATGTCTGTTTATTCTGGTAAAAGTGGAAGAAGTGTTATGTATTGGTGGCCTGAAAATGTTGCCAAAAAGGGAGCTAATGAAGTGGCTTCTGTACTGAGTCACTACTTCAGCGCATTTTTGAAGAAAAGTGTTAAAAATCTTTTAATATATACTGATGGCTGTAGAGGTCAAAATGTTAATCATACAATGGTACGCTTTTGGCAGTCATTAGTTGAAAATGAAAAATTTGCAACGATTACTTATTCATTGCCAGAAAGGGGCCATAGTTACCTCCCATGTGATCGACATTTTGCAATGATAGAAAAAATGCAAAGACGAGTTGAAAAAGTTGAAACTCCTGAGGATTGGACAGGCATGATTTCTGAAATGTTTAAAACCATTGAAGTTACAGAGGATATGATACAGGACTTCACAACACATCTGGAGCCATACTTTGTACCCACCCAACAGATAAGAGCATTGGATAATCGCAGAGTAAAATATACCATTACTAAATATAAGAAGTTTGTTTTTCAAAAAAACAATTCCTTAAATGTTTATGAAAGTTTGAATGACTGGAATAACTTTAAATTCAAGATAGTAAAAGATCAGAAATTGATTTTTTCATTTCCAACACAAGGATTGTACTCAGAACAGCTGCCCATCAAACAAGGCAAGCTTAAAGATGTCAAGAAGCTTACACAGTATCTGACGAAGGCAAAGGCTATAAATTTCTATAATATCTTGTATGCTGGCCCCACAAATAATAACTCCAGTGATGAAGAATAAGTCCATGGCAGGAATGTGAAACATAGTCACTAGAAAAAGGGCCCATTATTTTGAGTTACAGAAAAAAATTATATTGATTAATTAAAATGTAACATATTTTTTTATACTCATGTCATTGTTTTAAGAATATTTTCAAAATAAAAAAATAATATTTTCATAATTTTATTTCATTTCGAAAATAAATAGTTTTTTATCTCTCCCGTAAAAAAAATATATTTCTGAAAAGGGGCCATTCTTCGTTTCACCTCTTCAATTATTACTTAACAAAGAAGTTTATACAAGTGCCTACCTTCTTACCTAAAACATTAGATACACAGGTATATCACACTAAGGTTTTCCAACAGAGTGTTTCCGCTTATGTTTAACTAAACTTGATCTTCGAGTAAAACATTTCTTACATACATCACACTGGTAAGGTTTTTCACCAGTGTGTACAGGCATATGATTACGTAAACCTATTTTAAAATTAAAATATTTCTTACATACATCACACTGATAAGGTTTCTCACCAGTGTGTATACGAATATGTGCAACGAAATAACCATTATGCCTATAACATTTCTTACATACATCACATTGGTAAGGTTTTTCTCCAGTGTGTATACGCATATGATGCTCTAAACTATAATTACTATTAAAACATTTTTTACATACATCACACTGATAAGGTTTGTCACCAGTGTGTATTTGCCTATGTCTATCTAACTGCGATTTATGTATGAAATATTTCTTACATACATCACACTGATAAGGTTTTTCACCGGTGTGTATTCGCCTATGTCTATCTAACTGCGATTTATGTATGAAATATTTCTTACATACATCACACTGTTTTTCAGCAGTGTGTATACGACTATGATACTCTAAACTATACTTACCATTAAAACATTTCTTACATACATCACATTGGTAAGGTTTTTCACCAGAGTGTACAGGCATATGATAATCTAAACTTGCTTTAGCAAAAAAATATTTCTTACATACATCACATTGATAAGGTTTTTCACCAGTGTGTATTCGCTTATGTCGAACTAAATTTGATTTATTAGGAAAACATTTCTGACATATATCACACTGGTAAGGTTTTTCACCAGTGTGAATTCGCATATGTTTATCTAACCTTATTTTAACACAAAAACATTTCTGACATACATCACATTGATAAGGTTTTTCACCAGTGTGCATTCGCTTATGTCGAACTAAACTTGCTTTAGCAATAAAATATTTCTTACATACGTCACATTGATAAAGTTTTTCACCAGTGTGTATTCGCATATGTCGAACTAAATTTGATTTATCAGTAAAACATTTCTGACATGCATCACACTGGTAAGGTTTTTCACCAGTGTGAATTCGCATAATATGTTTATCTAACCTTAATTTAACACGAAAACATTTCTTACATATATCACACTGGTAAGGTTTGTCATCAGTGTGTATTCGCCTATGTCTACCTAACTGTGATTTTTGTGTGAAATATTTCTTACATACAACACATTGATAAGGTTTTTCGCTATCGTGTATTCGCATATGTTTATCTAAATTTCCTTTAGAATTACAACATTTCTTACATACATCACACTGATAAGGTTTTTCACCGGTGTGTATTCGCATATGTATTTCTAAATTTCCTTTAATAGTAAAACATTTCTTACATACATCACACTGGAAAAGTTTCTCACCAGTGTGAATACGAATATGAATATTTAAATTACTCTTTCTACTGAAACATTTGTCACAAATATCACATAAATATGGTTTTAATTTCTGCGATCCACTTTTAAAGGTTTGGTTTACAATAATTTTACTGTCAGATATTATTTTGGAGCTATTAAGGATGTCAGATTTGATCTTATTTTCTGTACATTTATATAATTGTGTACTTTTTATATTTTCGTTGAGTGGTTCACTTTGAACTGATGTGTGTTCATCAATGTTATTAATACTGTGGTCAGTGGCCTTTATATTGTCTGGAGCTGTAAGTTTCTGATGCTTCTGCGTAGTTGGCAGAGGTCTCTTAGGGAAAGTGGTACCTGGACAGAAGAATGGGGTACCTATACAACCAGATTTCGACGGAATTTGAACTATTCCCATCCACATACGCTAATTCAATGTTATACGAGGGTGGATTGAAAAGTAGTCGGTCTAACACTGATCCATTTAGTTCTAAAAATCAAATCTACACACATTATTTAGTTCAGTTCAGATCTTTTAATTGTGTGAAGTTTGAAACGTGTGCGATAATTAGTTTTAATTTTATAAATTTATTAACTAAGCAATCTGACATCATTTCCGCAAATGGCTGCAAATCGAGCAGCGTGCCGTCATTAAGTACCTCCATAAGAAGGGGCTGTCATCAAAAGCCATCCATAATGATATGGTCAGTACATTAGGGGATTGCGCTCTTTCATATTCATCCGTCAAAAAATGGATAGCAGAATTCAAGCGTGGTAGAGAGAGTGTGAAAGACGAACCCCGCTCTGGAAGGCCTTCGACGTCCACTACTGACGAAAACGTTAAAAAAATACCCGACTTAATTATGGGAGACCGCAGATTGAAAATTAGAGAGATAGCCGAGATTTTGGTATCTCTTATGAACGTACTCAAAACATAATAGTCAACGTGTTGGGTTTCCACAAGGTGTCGGCGAGGTGGGTTCCGCGACTGCTTTCAGTTGAGCAAAAAAGGATGCGATTAACTATTGCACGCGACTGTTTGGAGTTATTTGAAGCTGATGAATGTGATTTTTTGAATCGTTTTGTTACTATGGACGAAACATGGGTTCATTACTGTACACCGGAAACAAAACAACAATCAAAACAGTGGAATAGACCTGGTTCACCACCCCCCAAAAAGGCTAAGTCGATTTTGTCGGCAAGTAAGGTGATGGCTTCAGTATTCTGGGACTCGAAGGGTGTGATTATGGTTGATTATCTTGAAAGGGGTCAGACTATAAAATCTGATTATTACTCCACCTTACTACGTCGTTTACGAGAGGAAATAAAAGAAAAACTTCCAGGAATGATCAGAAGAAATGTCCTGTTTCATCAAAATAACGCTCGTGTTCACACGTCTGTCCAATCAATGGCAGAAATTCACAACTGTGGCTTTGAACTGTTACCGCATCCACCTTATTCACCTGCTCTGGCACCGTCAGACTTTTTTCTGTTCTCTAACCTAAAAAAGCACTTGGGAGGTCAAAGATTTTTGACAAATGACGAGGTCAAAGCAGCAGTAGACGCATATTTTGACACTAAGGAAGAATCATTTTTTTTCAACGGGCTAAATGCTTGGAAGGGAAGATGGCAAAAGTGCATTGAACTTGATGGTGATTACGTTGAAAAATAAAAATATATTTCATTTATTATGTATTTATTTTCTTGGTTAGGCCGATTACTTTTCAATCCACCCTCGTATATATATATATATATATAATGTAATATTATGAAGTGCAATGACAGCTGTAGGGTTAAGTAGTTAATTTATTGTTTCCTACACAGTTCTCTGCGTCTCAGTCTTCAAATACTCGTATCTTATGCTGTAACTACTTTCTTTACGTCAGGTAACTATAAGTAATTGTTACATTAATAATCTCGATTAAATACCACTTAGAAATCAATAATGGACTATTTATACTGTCGATAGATGGCACTTGGTGGAATCTGCTACACATTGGACAAAACTCTTGTACTTTTCCAAATTTATTTATTTATTTATTTCATACTGACCGCGGTTTTGCCTTACGGCATCATTAGAGATTTTTTATTAATACAATAACTCGATATTTCACTAAGTAGTACTGTTTAGTGAAATATAATGGTACTTACACGTGCTTATTACTAGCACAAAAACATGCTACTATCGTGCAATTGATACTTAGTAGCATGTGTGTCGAAACATTGCTAATAATGAGCATGCTCATTTCGAGTTTGCTCAAAAATCGACAGTCGTGCTGTTTTTGGGCATGCTACCTGCAGCGCAGATGGAAGACGGGGTGCTTTTAGCGCGTGTGAATAGGTTTACTTATTGAGCATGCTAGTTAGGCATGCTACTCACAGATGGTATATCGTTGTTGAAGTGCATATGAGTTTTATTCATGTTTTATTATTTTCTCTACATTAATACCTACACTTATAAATAATTAATTAAATTTGACTGTTTGAAATTCAAAATTAACAAATTACATAATAAAATCTTTCTAGAACCAAACGTAATTTTAGGCTAATATTTTTATCTCAGGATTGTTCCCCTGGGAATTGGAAATCCGATAACTTCCACACGGGCGTTGGGAATTGGGAACCACATAATTATTCACGCGGGTAAAACCGCAGGTGTTCGTTAGTTTTGTTTGAACTGACATGACAGAGAGCACGCTACAAAATGGCATGTGTATTGTAGTGTTTGCTTTGAGCATGCTTATTCAGGAGCATAGTTGAAAATAGCATGCTTATTGCTAGCAAATGTAAACAGTTCATGTAAAATGTAGTGTAAACAAGCATGCTTTTTAGCATGCTGTTAAGCATACTTTTTTAGCATGCTATACTAGAGCATGTGTAACAGTACCTTAAATAAATGTGGAAAAGTACAAGAGTTTTGTCCAATATATCAACAATACAAGCTCATTACGGCGTCTCCGTCCGCATGATATTGGTTTCTCGTTCCTACTTCCCACGAAAACATATAACCGAGATACAAAGTAGGTTTTAGCGCTCAGGAATAATGCAACTAACAAGTGAAAGGTTTTTAAAATCGGTTCAGTAGCGTCAGAAAGCAAAGTGTATGGGTAATGTACGTCTGCCTACCCCTTCGGGGATTTAGTCGTGATGTATGTCTGTCTATATTGAACCAATGTTTATTTACTACCTAAGTGTACCAAACAATAGGTGTAACTATGGTGGCCTCGCTCCTTACCTGATGTACTTTTGTCTGATGATTGAGTTCCATTTGTGCGTTTACGAGTATTGTTCTTAGTTTGTTTAGGGACCTTCATATCATCTGGAGCTGTACCTTCCTGGTACTTATGTTTAGCTGTTAAAGGTTTCTTAGGAACAGTGGCATCTGGAAAGTAAAGCGATGTACAGTAGCCGGCGATAAATATTGCACATAAACAGTGATAACGCTCTACGAAGCCGAAATTAGCCGATTGTCTCTTTCCGAAGGTCGATGCGCAATATTTATCGCCAGGTACTGTAGACAACTATTCGACCGAATTTAAACTGTTCTGACCCAAATGTTTCACAATATAGGTACAGCGCAAAAACCAAAGTGTAAACCGGGACCCTTTTCAGCGTATTCCTCGCTTTTGAAGAGTAGATACAGTATCAATATCAGCAGCGATGCTCCAAAGCAGAATACCACGACAAGTAAGAAAGTAGCTGAGATAGAACAATCTAGCGGTATTACTATCAGTAAGCTGTCTTACTTTACTGACGACAAAAGCTGTGGAGCTGAGTATCTCTGCGAGACGAGGAACTTGGGAGTTGCGTTGTATTATAATTTACTGTCTAAAGGTACACATATAATCAATACAAACAAAGGTAAGAATTCCGTTGATTCAACCAAATGTACCTCGCATCAGCTAGTAGACATATATTATTATAATCTCTCCTGATTCCGCAAAGGCAGGCTAGTTGTGATTTTTTCAACCAAAACCATTGAATACCTTTTAGTGAAATCTTTCACATAGACAGACCATTTCTCCGTGATCATGGATGGCGCTTGCAACTTATAGCTTGCGAATATAAAACTGTCCCGTTATTTATTTGTGCCCTTAGCGGTGGAAAATTTGGGCAGTTGGGGCTCCGAAGCCAAGAGCTTTGTCACGGAGTTAGGACGTAGAATTAGGGAGAGGTCCGGTGACACTCGCTTTGAGTCTTTCCTGTTGCAAAGATTGCCCATTGCCATTCAGCGGGGCAATGCTGCCAGCATCATGGCCACCTTTGCACCAGGAACGATGCAGGACGTATATAGTGATTTATGACTTTTATTTTGACTGATAAATTGTTTATTTTTGTATATATATTAATATTTTTGTAAGCTTGACATGTACCTTGACATTTAATTTGTATTATGAAATAAATATAAAACTTTAACAGGCGTAAAGACTCACCAGTATCAACATTCCCCTCTGTTTCTTGCTTCAAACCTTCTAGAGATATGTCACCGTTCCAAACCAAATCGTCGTCTCGGTGTAACTCTAAATCTTCTGTGAATGAGTAAAATTAGATAGATTGACAGACAGATGGTGCTGTACCGAATATCTAGATCGTATAAACAAAATAATAAATATGTTATTAGGACATTTTTTTATTAATCATTTCTTTTTACCGAGGCTTTGACTAGTCTAGCCAGTCATGGTAGCCTCTTAAGTCATAGTATTACTCCTACGTTTATCCGACCTTATAACCTTAGTGCTTACTATTGCCTACTACGTCGCTTAAAATATATAATACAGAATCTGAATAGTTTTCGGGCCTTCCTGGTTGTGAGATTAGCTAGAATGCAATTCAGCTCTGGTCCATACGGGCATGGAGCGATCATAAGTTTTCTTACACTATCGTTATGGGAACACTCCAGCAACAAGTGATACATATCGTCACATACACCACAATATTCACATAAAGGTGATGTCTTTTTCCCGATTAGGTGGTAAAACTTGTTAACTGGAATGTGCCTAGAACGCAGTCTCATTGCCCACACCAGGCTAGACCTTGGTATGTCTACAGAACTAAACCAAGGAACTGTAGACAGTTGGCTCATTACAGTTCTGTACCATACTCCCTTATTTATTGAACATTCATTCATTCTGTCCACAATTGTAAACATTTTCTTTGAACAAGATGTACATGTTCAGTGGCATAGGTAGTGCAAACTACCACTGACCCATCTATGATTGCTTGTGCAGCTTCCTTATCCGCAATTTCATTGCCATGTACGAGTATTCCGATATGACTGGGTAACCACTGAAGTGTCAATTTTACATTATTCTGGATTAGTTGCCATAACTTATTAATAATTTGGTACGCCAAGGGAGTAGCGCGGGAACCCCTTACACTACCCTGTAAGTGTTGAAGGGCGCTTTTTGAATCGCAAAATATTACTACATCATTCAGTTGGTTATGTATCTATACTTATAAGAAATCTGTAGAAGTGAAAATTCGAGATGTATTATCCATGATATTGTGTTAGAGTCAGCATCAAGTTGAATAATGTATAGGTATTAAAATATTTCATAATAAATTTATGTGTTATCTCTATGGCGAGCTTTATAATCTGGTTAATCTTGTCACTCCACTCCGATCTCGATAACACTATCTCCTTTATCCTTCTAAATAGATATTGTAAGTAAAGAGGTTTTCTTTTCTTTTTCATCTCCTTCTGCTACATGATTGGTCTCCGACATTTCCTCCTCACCGGCGGTCTTTTCTTTGTTCCCTATACTGTTTAGCTTTCTTTGTCCGCTTTGGTTTACGATTGGTCTGTTTATTGTTCTGTATTTTCATATGTATCAGTTATCTTTTGTATTAGCCGGCTCCTGTATGATTTCTTTCCGAACTACTTCAGAGTACCTCCGTGGGCCGGAGCCAGTATAGAATATATAAATTCTGTGGTTTGGCTAGTCTCTACTCAAGGTCTAGTCCAGTGTGTACTCCCTGAGCCTACAACAACTTTATGAACTTGGTCGGTCTCCTTTAGTTTTATAAAAGCTACTTTGTAGGTACAGTTGTACTGAGACAACTGTCCTGATGTATTTCTTTTTCTTAAACATCGGGCATATACTTTTGGTGGTTTCCCTTACAGTTTATTTATTTATTTATTTACACATAACAGATTACAACCGAAAAAATACAGAAAATACAAATCAGAAAGGTCAGAATCCAGGTTGCATTCCAAAAGAATGTGTATACAAAATAAGTAACATTAAGGAGTTGATGTAAACATAAAGTATACAATTTTAACAAACAAGACATGATGGAGTTTCAAACCAAAATCCTCTGATTTAAAAGTTGTTTCACAATTCTTACAAATAAAAACAGTTTAGGTACAAAGACATCGAAGGCTGGGTTATCCCTGGCGATTTCGTTGCACTGACGAGCCATCCTAACCAGGGGGTTGTAGAACGAAGTATTATTTTTATGCACTTGCCTTACCAATAGTCCTATTTGGTTTGATCTACGAGCGCTATATCTAATATTAAAGGTCAATTAAGTTAGTTCACACATTTAAAGTTTGTGGTGGTGCAATTCTCATTTTTATCTCTTTTTAGGAAATAGGTGCTCAAAGTTCTTTGTGTGACCGTATCTCCAGCAGCGTGAGCGTTGTGTCACTGGGTGGTTGTAAATTTTAACTTTCATATGGCAATTATAGGCTGTGACATATGCCGGTAAAGTCTGTCCTTTGAATGCTGTTCTAACTGATTCACTAGGCACCCATTTACCCTGAACATCTCTTTTAAGTAGTCTTTTCACATTTAATATTTTTATCTGACTTTCTTATATCTTCTTGATTTCTTCATCTTTCATGTCTAGATCTACGTCCTTGACCACGCCATATGTAAAGGTCACAGTATCTGTAGTCCTACATAACCAGCCTTTCTCTTTAAAATATTTGTTATTTAAGAGAGCCTGTGCCGCTTTCGAAGTTGACAGCCGAATTAGTACTTTTTAGGGGTTTTTATATGTAACTTTAATGGTATTATTTATGTTATTATCCTTCAGCAATTATGCTAATGCAATGTTTTTTGGTAAAGGTTATTTAGCTATAACAGAGACTTCGTAGTATTGGAGTGTCTTATTGCTGCTGGCCTGTGGTTGTTCATCGTTCGACGTGGGTTTTATAGAATATCCTAGGTTAATTCTCTTATTGTCTGTGATGACATTTACTGACCCTTCCTCCTCCGGTGTCTTCTGTCTCACTCTTTTCAAAGATACGCCACCCTGTTCCATAGTTGCTATATCTACTCCTACTGGTCTACTTTCCATAAATTCCGCATTATCCCATTCTAAGTCAGAATCAGAATCATGTGACAATCCAAGGATGGTTCGTCGTATCGATCTCGGTGACATTGATTCGAAGTTAGTCGTCGCCGGCGGCGGCGGTTCATCTTCGATATCGCTTATAGTCAAAAACTAATGACCCAAAGGCATCAAACAAATTAATAAAAAAAAACACATAATGTGGGTATATTGATATTTTCTTTTGTATATCAATTGTCAATGGCGATATATTTTACACTTATAACTTCGCCTTTCTAAGGTATTTTGTTAAAAAAACGATTCCACACTTGAGTCATAATTCACTTTACACATTGATAACCATTTCACATTGAAATTCATAAACTTTCCCTCGAAACTAAATAAAATTACGAGCGGGTATGAATCTCGTGGCACTGACCGCATTGTATTGTATTAGGCCATTTATACAGAACACCATCTGAGCTCAAATTTTAAGAATTAACTATTCCGTAATCCAAACTTACATTCCAACAGCCAGGATCTGTGTAAAATACAATCTCTGCAGTCCGGTGTTCAATTTACTGTTGTCACACAATAGACTGAAGTACTAGTACAATGCCCCATCCCATACAAAGTGACTGTTGTTTACGTAACATTCCCAATACTTACATAGATACTCGTATATATTGTTGGACATTCTCACACAACGTCATCTAGCCCAAACTAAGCTATAAGCTTGTGCTATGGGATCTAGACAACAGATAAACATACTTACATATTTCTAAATACATACATAACATACATAGAAAACACCCAAACTCCGAAACAAACATTTGTGGATCACACAAATATTGGATTCGACTACCGACCACGCCACCGAAGTAGTCAGATGAGTGTAGATACTTCTGTAGTTAAATAAAGGAAAGTCAACTCACCAAACTCCTCAGTATCCACCTCCTCCTTCACGATATCAAGAGGCAGGTCACACTCTGAGGTTAGCCCTAGTGCGGAGGGATCCAGTACAGCATGTCCCTCCATCACTACATCAACTGACAAAAAATAAACAAAACCATAGTAATACAGTAGAATGGGAGGTTAATATCTCACAGATTTGAAATAGAGGGGAAGTCAAGAGGTAGGAGTTACGTTGCGGACCTTCAAGATGGGTCCGCAATGATTATGCGAAATACACATGGTTGATGAACGATTTGTCGAATGAATTATTTGCCAACCAACTTTTGTTCGATTGATCGTAAAAGCGAAAAGTTTTTTGCCGAAGTATTTATGGTCGACGAACGATTGGCCGTATGAACTTTTTGTACCAAACAACTAATGCTCGATTAGTTTTAAATGCGAAAAACTGATTTCCCGAAGTATCTATGGTTGACGAGCGATTGGCGGTGTGACGGGAAACCGCCCCGCACCTCACGCGTCACCGGCCGCCCCGCGCCTCATGCGTCGTCCCTGCGAGAAGCATGCCCCCTATATATACGAGGGACCAACGTCATTCGTTCTCTCGCAGCTACAAGGAGACTTACAGTACTTGCCTCAGACCTGCGACCTGTAACCTACTAGAATTATCTAAAATCATTTAGAACTTACGACCCTAAGTCGTGGCCTTATATTCTTGTTATTTAATACAATACATGTATGAAATCGTATTTGAGTGTGATCATTTGGCTTTATCCCGAGGTTATCCTGGTAATATACTGGGGAGAACCCCCACTACGTTACAGCGGAATTAATTTAATCGACAAAATTAAATTATTAAGAAATGCACTCATGAGGGAAGCATAATTAAATTGCATGGATTGCAATTTCATTGTCTTTAATGTTTGCCTTCTAATTAATAGAATATATTGAATTTGTTAACATCACTGCATTTCCTATGAGTGATTGGCATTGCTCATACTAATCTACACTAATAATATAAATAGAAAAGATTTGTATTTTGTGGGTTTGTAATGAATAAACTCAAAAACTACTGTGCCGATTTCAAAAATTCTTTCACCATTGGAAAGCTACATTATTCCTGAGTAACATAGGCTACTTTTTATCCCGGGAATATGCCCCCACGGGAAGTGGGAACGGAAAAACTATGTCACGCGGGTGGAGCTGCGGCGTCAAAAATTGGTCGGCAAATAATTCATTCCACAACTCGTTCATCGACCATGTGTATTTCGCATAATCGTTGCGGACCCTATTTAGATACTTGGGAGACAGCTCGTGTGGGCATGGGGCACCTGCTGATTGACGGATAAGTCTCTAGTAAGCATAATATACTTTCAAGGTTAGACACAACATGTTTAGTGTATTGATATATCTCCTTAGCTTCCAAGTCGGAAGAAGAAAGTTTACTAAGGGAAACTACAAGGCGGAAGGATATACTGTCTATTAGTTTGCCGGCTCTAAATCCGGTCAAACATGGCTCTTTCTACACTGCAGTTGGGTGTTTTAACAGTCTTCCTCAGGCGGCGACGGTTCATCTTCGATATCGCTCATAGTCAAAAACTAATGACTCAAAGCATCAAACAAATTAATAACTAGGTATGCAATACATTCTGCTGTTACAATAATTGAGCTGAGTTTGTCGATCCGGGTCGAACTCGGTGATGGTCACTATGACCGTGCCAAATTTCAAAAAGATCGGTCCAGTCGTTTAGTTTGACGAGTTCGATCACGAACGAAATACACGAGTCGCCTAAGAACTTCTTAAATCATTTAGAACTTCGTAACCTCAGCTCAATAAAAAAAACACAAAATGTGGGTATATTGATATTTTCTTTTGTATATCAATTGTCAATGGCGATATATTTTACACTTATAACACCGAAAACCGACTTCAAATCACCGAATTGGGACCAAGTAATTGTCGAAATGACGACTTGGTAAATAGTAGCTTTCAATAAAAAAAAAATCAAGATCTGGTTGCTGCTTAGACCGCTTCGGTGGCGTGGTCGGTAGTGCATCCGCTTTCGACGCCGGAGTCTCGGGTTCGATTCCCGGTCGGGACAAACTTTGTGTGAAGACAGATACGTTTGTACCGAAGTCTGGATGTTTCCTAATAATATGTATGTATTTACAAAAAAAATGAATATAAGTATTTATATCAGTTTATTTAGTACTCATATCACAAGCTCTGCTTAGTTTGAGACTAGGTGGCGTTGTCTGAATTGTCCTAACATATTTACTATGATTATAATATTATTTATTTATTGGAAATCGGTTGAAAACTGGGAAATCTCTGAGTAGCATGTAAATTATACTTTCGATTGTTGGCACTTGGTAGAACCTATAGTAATACGTAGGCATAGATAACCTCCTAATAGATTCCGCATGCAGGGCAACAAACGCGCGCCACTCATACTTGATTTCGCAAGCATATAAAGCTATGCCTAAAATCACGACGTCAGTGACAACCAACTTCGCGACCTGTGACCACGTGCGATAATATAATTTAAAAAAAATGTTTTTGGGAGCATTTTACATTTTAAATGGCTTCCTGTTTCGTAAAATGGTGTGGCAAGTCGGCGAAGACATCAAATTACCAAAAAGATGACAATACATTTCACCGGTAAGTAAATTAGACATAAATGTAAATATAAATTGACTAGGCACCGGAGTTCAATTTATTCTGGTTGGTAATAGAACATAAACACACAATTTCGAACCCGTTGATGTCTTTTTGAAATTACTCTTTCACTCATTAGCCAAATTATAATAGCTATCCTTTTCTAACAATACATTACCATAGCACTTGAATCGATAGTGATTGGATATCGGTATGATATTGTTCGTCATCGATATTTTGCAGTATTATTGCCGTAGGTGCTTTAAAAAGTAGTACCTATAAATAAGCAACATGTTGTCGCCTGCGACTGCGCCCGCTTGAATTTCAGTAAGCTGCGATTTATTTGCGACCAATTTGTGCGTTGGCATTATTTAAAATTTTTTTCGCAGCTAATGTGATTTAGTATTAGCAATGTAACTGGGATATATATTATTTTATAGGTTTCCTGGATGCCCCGAGGAAAAAGAAATGGGTAGATGCAACATCTCGTGAGGAGAGTTGGTTTCCCACCAATAACAACGTAAAATATTAAGAAAGAAATTATAGTCCCACCGATGACATCAGTTTTTGTGATCTATTTATAATTTCTTTCTTAATATAAATTATATTATTTTACATCTACTGAATAAAAATATAAAATTATAATGTATCATCATCAGAGATGGGGGGCTCGTGGCTTAGTGGTAACCGTGTATATTAACACATTGCTAAGGTTAAGAAACATCTAACCAGGTCGCTCTTAGGATAGGTGACCATTTTTTTAGAAATTGAGACCTCCGTGCCTCTGGGAGCACGTTAAGCCGTCGGTCCCGGTTATTATACGAAAATCTATGGCAGTCGTTACGGGTATTTGGGGCCGTAAATCAAAATCCAACTGGTCTAACTACAGAGCTTTGATATCACCCATAGTTTGTGGAGGTCAGAATGATGGCAGTCACTCCACGGAAAATATTACAGTTGAGCTGCATCGCAGTTACACTGGAAAGCTGATCCTGAGTTGGGAAAAGGCTCGGTAGATGTGCGATCATCAGAGTTTGGAATAGGTAGAAAATTTTTACTTAAAGTTTGAAGAAATAGGAACTGAGAGTTGATTTATAAATGTATAAAATGAGAATATAAAGGAATAAACGATATAAAAAAATTATAAAAATATAATTATATTATACGAGTACCTATCAAAATTTTATCGACACATTTTCATCCCTATCCCATCTCTAGTATTCGGTGCATTCGAAGATTGACCTTGAAACAGCCAATCATAGCGCACTTACATGTTTCCGCGCGCCCCTCGCATTCCGCCAAAACAGGTGAACTCGGTAAGGAACAAAATTACAGTAATGCGGAATCTATTAGGAGGTTATCTATGTACGTAGGTCACACTTTAAGTTTTGCGTAACTTAAAAAAACAACATGTTAAAACCAAAATATTATGTTTATTGCTTTTCAAAATACTCTCCTTTACATTTTAAACATTTTTTCATGCGATCGAACCATTTTTTAAAACAGGAGGACCACAGTTCTGAAGGCATGTTTTCTATTTATTTTATTTTATTTATTTAAACTTTTTGCACAAACACGTACAATGGCGGACTTAATGCCTTTAGGCATTTTCTACCAGTCAACCTTGAGGTGATACAGAAATAATGCTCAGGTAGGTGCTCATTCTTATTAGGAGAGTGAGATGGTACAAATAAATACAACACTAAATACACATATAGGTATTTAAATTACATATAATAAATACTTATTAGGGTCTTACTAATAAAAATATTTTAGTTTAACACTGTTATACTTATTCATTGAATAAGGACTGTATAGCTGATTACCCAGGACTTGACTAATAAACAATGAGTAAGGCTTGTGTAACTATATAATAGTTAGATCAATTGAACTGGTAACATTTTCTCAACCGTTCTGAAACTGCAAAATGTTTTTATGCTACAAATAATAAAATAGGATTTTTTTACGCCTGTTTGTCAAGAAATAAAACCAAATTAAGTTTAATATGTCGTTGCCATATTGTTCCTAACAAAATAAAGTTCAAGAAATGGTTTTTATTTAATAAATATTAAAAAAACAATGGTAAGTAAAAATTTTTTTAAGAAAAAACTTTTTAGCATTAATTAATAGCATTAATTTTTCGCAGAATCAAAAGGACAACAAAACGTCGACAATTGTTTCGCCTCTAAACGAGGCATTATCAAGACTGTCTCAGAGAGAACAGCAAAATTCGTGGTTGGAACGTGTTTGCTTATAAGTAAACGCGTGCAAATTTCATTATCGCGATGTAGGATTCTTTACAATAACCAATGTGGGTAGAAACCTCAGATCATGCTAACTAAGTTCCAAAAATAGGTATTCACCAATACTTGACCTTATCTGTTTGATTTAATTACTGTCTCTTGATAAGTTGCATAGAAAACCCAAATAACACACACAAACCAACAACAGTTAATGTGTCTGTCTGTTCGCAAACAGATTAAGTAAAGGAGATGTGTGAAAATCTATTTGTTCGTTGAGTAAGGTGTCCGCATCTCTTCTAACTATTTCTAGCCTTTCCCAAACACTTAACTTGAACCCTTTCTCACATAACCGTAAAACTTTAAAAGTGTTACTATTGTTCAAGGAATGACCAGTGTCAAGAAGATGCTTCGCGAAGAGGGACCTTTCAGGACAACCATTGCGGGACGCCGCTCTATGTTCCTTATATCTAATATCGAAGGACCTGCCAGTCTGTCCCACATACTTCAAACCACATTCATCACAACTCAACAAATAAACACCTGATCTGCGTGAGACCGACACCGAATCCTTGCCATTACACAGCTCCCTCAAGGCATTCTGAGTTCTAAAAGCAACAAATATACTACTTTCCCTCATGATCTTAGCTATACTCAACGAGACGGGAACCACGAACGGCAAACAGGCCGTGTACTTCCTAGGTGGATCTTGAATCGGATATAATAAATGAAAACTAGCCTTTCTACGTTTTTTATTTAATAATGAGTGAACCATTCCTACGTCATAGCCATTACTTTGTGCTATGTAGCAAATGATGGACAATTCTTCACCAAATGCCTGTGGGCTCAACGGTACCGCCAGTAACCTGCTCAGTAAGCTGTGGAAAGCTGCCATTTTATGTTGCCATGGATGATTGGATGAGTAAGGAATAACTGTGTCTGTAACTGTTGGTTTCCTATAGATACGGAACTCATGAACACCGTTCCTTCTAGTAATTGAAACGTCCAAGAAATTGAGAGTGGAATCTGACTCCAACTCTAGTGAAAAATCAATTCTAGGGTGTACTGAGTTCAACTTGGAGACAAGGACACTGAGCTGACGTTTTGTTCCTGTCCAACATATAATAATATCATCCACATATCTAAAATAGTACAAGACATGAACGTTCCCAACTATGTGGTTAGTCTCGAATGCATCCATAAATATTTCAGCTATTAAAGGACTGAGTGGCGACCCCATAGCCAAACCATTCCTCTGTAGAAAAAAACTGATGTTGAACTGAAAGTAATTCTGAGTCATACACAATCTTGTTAGGTTATAAATTTCCTCTATTTTATTAAAATTGATCCTTTTTATTGTTAATTTGTGTCTCAAAATATCTAATACTTCATTATACGGTACGTTAGTGAATAAACTTTTCACGTCCAAAGACACAAGTTGAGCATTGGACGGTAACTTAATATTTTTAATCTTGTTTATGAGGTCAGTACTATTTTTTATAGAAAATTTTGGGTTAAAATCTATTGCTTCTTTAATGATTGTGTTCAAAAACTTCGACAAATTATATGCCGGCGCGCCCCTGTATGCGACAACAGGTCTAATTGGGCACCCTTCCTTGTGTATTTTTGGAAGGCCATAAAACAACGGACAACTGGGATTCATGTTTATCAAAGTTTTATGCAACGAAGAGTTCTCAGGGAATAAATAAGTCGTGGATTTCAAAGCAAGCTTTAGTTCTGCCTGGGACTTAGCTGTAGGATTGAAGGTTAAGTGTTGAAAATCATCAGATGAAATGATGTCATTGACTCTTGCCATGTAATCCTCCCTCGGGATCAAAACCACGGTGTTACCCTTATCAGCCTTACTCAGAACCACATCCCCGTCCCTAAGTTTGTTGCGAATTGACCTTTGTACAGTCAATTCGGAGTTAAAAGTACCAGACAAACAAACAGAATCGATTTTTTGTGCAACCAGTGCCTTCAACATTATGTCACCCTTATTTCTAATGATTGCCACCTCCGCATCTACTGCCAAAGGTTCTAAAGATTTTTTATTGTTAAATGATTTAGGTATGGAATATTTTAAGCCCTTATTTAAAAGGGACACCTCACTGTTGCTGAGATGAATATCAGAAAGGTTCTTGATTCTGGGGTAAAATGTATGATTAGAAAACACCTGCTCCCTTCGATCAAAAAACTCGCCTCTACCCACCCTTAGATTAAATATTTTTTTTGATTGTATTAAAAATTTTTTATGTATAAATTTAGAAGCTAAATCTCGTGCCTTTTTATCCAACAAATCAAATTCTACTCTGTGTAAACTGAATGACAACTCAGAGTGTAGAACCTTTAAATGCCACTTCAAATTGTCTCTCACTCTAAATAAACTCCTAATTTCCGAGTTTAGCCACACTGTTTTTGCTTTTAAAATAGAATTCCTAGCCGACACTGAGTTATTGTTTGTTTTTAGGCAGATGTACCTTGGAAACAACCCAAAGCGCTTACACTCTTGATTGAACCAAAGATTTTGACTTGCTGTTCTGTGGAGCTTGATCAATTTTATATATAGTTTAGCCTGGGTGATGCACACTGATCTCAAATATTGGATAGAAACAGGCGTTACTTGGCGAAAATCCATGACAAAACAATGGTAAGTGAAAAATTTTTTTAAGAAAAAACTTTTTAGCATTAATTAATAGCATTAATTTTTCGCAGAATCAAAAGGACTATAAGGATATGTCACCGTTCCAAACCAAATCGTCGTCTCGGTCTAACTCTAAATCTTCTGTGAATGAGTAAAATTAGATAGATTGACAGACAGATGGTGCTGTACCGAATATCTAGATCGTATAAACAAAATAATAAATATGTTATTAGGCCATTTTTTTATTAATCATTTCTTTTTACCGAGGCTTTGACTAGTCTAGCCAGTCATGGTAGCCTCCTAAGTCATAGTACGTTTATACGACCTTATAACCTTAGTGCTTACTATTGCCTACTACGTCGCTTAAAATATATAATACAGAATCTGAATAGTTTTTGGGCCTTCCTGGTTGTGAGATTAGCTAGAATGCAATTCAGCTCTGGTCCATACGGGCATGGAGCGATCATAAGTTTTCTTACACTATCGTTATGGGAACACTCCAGCAACAAGTGATACATATCGTCACATACACCACAATATTCACATAAAGGTGATGTCTTTTTCCCGATTAGGTGGTAAAACTTGTTAACTGGAATGTGCCTAGAACGCAGTCTCATTGTCCGCACCAGGCTAGACCTTGGTATGTCTACAGAACTAAACCAAGGAACTGTAGACAGTTGGCTCATTACAGTTCTGTACCATACTCCCTTATTTATTGAACATTCATTAATTCTGTCTACAATTGTAAACATTTTCTTTGAACAAGATGTACATGTTCAGTGGCATAGGTAGTGCAAACTACCACTGACCCATCTATGATTGCTTGTGCAGCTTCCTTATCCACAATTTCATTGCCATGTACGAGTATTCCGATATGACTGGAGTAGAACAGTAGAAAAATAGTAGAAAAGTAGCGGAAACCCCTTTCACTACCCTGTAAGTGTTGAAGGGCGCTTTTTGAATCGCAAAATATTACTACATCATTCAGTTGGTTATGTATCTATACTTATAAGAAATCTGTAGAAGTGAAAATTCGAGTTGTTTTATCCATGATATTGTGTTAGAGTCAGCATCAAGTTGAATAATGTATAGATTTTAAAATATTTCATAATAAATTTATGTGTTATCTCTATGGCGAGCTTTATAATCTGGTTAATCTTGTCACTCCACTCCGATCTCGATAACACTATCTCCTTTATCCTTCTAAATAGATATTGTAGTAAAGAGGTTTTCTTTTCTTTTTCATCTCCTTCTGCTACATGATTGGTCTCCGACATTTCCTCCTCACCGGCGGTCTTTTCTTTGTTCCCTATACTGTTTAGCTTTCTTTGTCCGCTTTGGTTTACGATTGGTCTGTTTATTGTTCTGTATTTTCATATGTATCAGTTATCTTTTGTATTAGCCGGCTCCTGTATGATTTCTTTCCGAACTACTTCAGAGTACATCCGTGGGCCGGAGCCAGTATAGAATATATAAATTCTGTGGTTTGGCTAGTCTCTACTCAAGGTCTAGTCCAGTGTGTACTCCCTGAGCCTACAACAACTTTATGAACTTGGTCGGTCTCCTTTAGTTTTATAAAAGCTACTTTGTAGGTACAGTTGTACTGAGACAACTGTCCTGATGTATTTCTTTTTCTTAAACATCGGGCATATACTTTTGGTGGTTTCCCTTACAGTTTATTTATTTATTTATTTACACATAACAGATTACAACCGAAAAAATACAGAAAATACAAATCAGAAAGGTCAGAATCCAGGTTGCATTCCAAAAGAATGTGTATACAAAATAAGTAACATTAAGGAGTTGATGTAAACATAAAGTATACAATTTTAACAAACAAGACATGATGGAGTTTCAAACCAAAATCCTCTGATTTAAAAGTTGTTTCACAATTCTTACAAATAAAAACAGTTTAGGTACAAAGACATCGAAGGCTGGGTTATCCCTGGCGATTTCGTTGCACTGACGAGCCATCCTAACCAGGGGGTTGTAGAACGAAGTATTATTTTTATGCACTTGCCTTACCAATAGTCCTATTTGGTTTGATCTACGAGCGCTATATCTAATATTAAAGGTCAATTAAGTTAGTTCACACATTTAAAGTTTGTGGTGGTGCAATTCTCATTTTTATCTCTTTTTAGGAAATAGGTGCTCAAAGTTCTTTGTGTGACCGTATCTCCAGCAGCGTGAGCATTGTGTCACTGGGTGGTTGTAAATTTTAACTTTCATATGGCAATTATAGGCTGTGACATATGCCAGTTAAGTCTGTCCTTTGAATGCTGTTCTAACTGATTCACTAGGCACCCATTTACCCTGAACATCTCTTTTAAGTAGTCTTTAACATTAAATATTTCTATCTGACTCTCTAATATCTCCTTGATTTCTTCATCTTTCATGTCTAGATCTATGTCCTTGACCACACCATATGTAAAGGTCACAGTATCTGTAGTCCTACATAACCAGCCTTTCTCTTCAAAATATTTGTTATTTAAGAGAGCCTGTGCCGCTTTCGAAGTTGACAGCCGAATTAGTACTTTTTAGGGGTTTTTATATGTAACTTTAATGGCTTCAGCAATTTAGCAAATGCAATGTTTTTTGTTTCTTGTTATTTAGCTATAACAGAGACTTCGTAGTATTGGAGTGTCTTATTGCTGCTGGCCTGTGGTTGTTCATCGTTCGACGTGGGTTTTATAGAATATCCTAGGTTAATTCTCTTATTGTCTGTGATCACATTTACTGACCCTTCCTCCTCCGGTGTCTTATTTCTCACTCTTTTCAAAGATACGCCACCCTGTTCCATAGTTGCTATATCTACTCCTACTGGTCTACTTTCCATAAATTCCGCATTATCCCATTCTAAGTCAGAATCAGAATCATGTGACAATCCGTCGTATCGATCTCGGTGACATTGATTCGAAGTTAGCCGTCGCCGGCGGCGGCGGTTCATCTTCGATATCGCTTATAGTCAAAAACTAATGACCCAAAGGCATCAAACAAATTAATAAAAAAATAAACATAATGTGGGTATATCGATACTTTCTTTTGTATATCAATTGTCAATGGCGATATATTTACACTTATAACTTCGCATTTCTAAGGTATTTTGTTAAAAAACGATTCCACACTTGAGTCATAATTCACTTTACACATTGATAACCATTTCACATTGAAATTCATAAACTTTCCCTCGAAACTAAATAAAATTACGAGCGGGTATGAATCTCGTGGCACTGACCGCATTGTATTGTATTAGGCCATTTATACAGAACACCATCTGAGCTCAAATTTTAAGAATTAACTATTCCGTAATCCAAACTTACATTCCTACAGCCAGGATCTGTGTAAAATACAATCTCTGCAGTCCGGTGTTCAATTTACTGTTGTTTACGTAACATTCCCAATACTTACATAGATACTCGTATATATTGTTGGACATTCTCACACAACGTCATCTAGCCCAAACTAAGCTATAAGCTTGTGCTATGGGATCTAGACAACAGATAAACATACTTACATATTTCTAAATACATACATAACATACATAGAAAACACCCAAACTCCGAAACAAACATTTGTGGATCACACAAATATTGGATTCGACTACCGACCACGCCACCGAAGTAGTCAGATGGGTGTAGATACTTCTGTAGTTAAATAAAGGAAAGTCAACTCACCAAACTCCTCAGTATCCACCTCCTCCTTCACGATATCAAGAGGCAGGTCACACTCTGAGGTTAGCCCTAGTGCGGAGGGATCCAGTACAGCATGTCCCTCCATCACTACATCAACTGACAAAAAATAAACAAAACCATAGTAATACAGTAGAATGGGAGGTTAATATCTCACAGATTTGAAATAGAGGGGAAGTCAAGAGGTAGGAGTTACGTTGCGGACCTTCAAGATGGGTCCGCAATGATTATGCGAAATACACATGGTTGATGAACGATTTGTCGAATGAATTATTTGCCAACCAACTTTTGTTCGATTGATCGTAAAAGCGAAAAGTTTTTTGCCGAAGTATTTATGGTCGACGAACGATTGGCCGTATGAACTTTTTGTACCAAACATCTAATGCTCGATTAGTTTTAAATGCGAAAAACTGATTTCCCGAAGTATCTATGGTTGACGAGCGATTGGCGGTGTGACGGGAAACCGCCCCGCACCTCACGCGTCACCGGCCGCCCCGCGCCTCATGTGTCGTCCCTGCGAGAAGCATGCCCCCTATATATACGAGGGACCAACGTCATTCGTTCTCTCGCAGCTACAAGGAGACTTACAGTACTTGCCTCAGACCTGCGACCTGTAACCTACTAGAATTATATAAAATCATTTAGAACTTACGACCCTAAGTCGTGGCCTTATATTCTTGTTATTTAATACAATACATGTATGAAATCGTATTTGAGTGTGATCATTTGGCTTTATCCCGAGCTTATCCTGGTAATATACTGGGGAGAACCCCCACTACGTTACAGCGGAATTAATTTAATCGACAAAATTAAATTATTAAGAAATGCACTCATGAGGGAAGCATAATTAAATTGCATGGATTGCAATTTCATTGTCTTTAATGTTTGCCTTCTAATTAATAGAATATATTGAATTTGTTAACATCACTGCATTTCCTATGAGTGATTGGCATTGCTCATACTAATCTATTATACACTAATAATATAAATAGAAAAGATTTGTATTTTGTGGGTTTGTAATGAATAAACTCAAAAACTACTGTGCCGATTTAAAAAATTCTTTCACCATTGGAAAGCTACATTATTCCTGAGTAACATAGGCTACTTTTTATCCCGGGAATATGTCCCCACGGGAAGTGGGAACGGGAAAACTATGTCACGCGGGTGGAGCTGCGGCGTCAAAAATTGGTCGGCAAATAATTCATTCCACAACTCGTTCATCGACCATGTGTATTTCGCATAATCGTTGCGGACCCTATTTAGATACTTGGGAGACAGCTCGTGTGGGCATGGGGCACCTGCTGATTGACGGATAAGTCTCTAGTAAGCATAATATACTTTCAAGGTTAGACACAACATGTTTAGTGTATTGATATATCTCCTTAGCTTCCAAGTCGGAAGAAGAAAGTTTACTAAGGGAAACTACAAGGCGGAAGGATATACTGTCTATTAGTTTGCCGGCTCTAAATCCGGTCAAACATGGCTCTTTCTACACTGCAGTTGGGTGTTTTAACAGTCTTCCTCTGGCGGCGACGGTTCATTTTCGATATCGCTCATAGTCAAAAACTAATGACTCAAAGCATCAAACAAATTAATAACTAGGTATGCAATACATTCTGCTGTTGCAATAATTGAGCTGAGTTTGTCGATCCGGGTCGAACTCGGTGATGGTCACTATGACCGTGCCAAATTTCAAAAAGATCGGTACAGTCGTTTAGGAGGAGTTCGATCACGAACGAAATACACGAGTCGCCTAAGAACTTCTTAAATCATTTAGAACTTCGAAACCTCAGCTCAATAAAAAAAACACAAAATGTGGGTATATTGATATTTTCTTTTGTATATCAATTGTCAATGGCGATATATTTTACACTTATAACACCGAAAACCGACTTCAAATCACCGAATTGGGACCAAGTAATTGTCGAAATGACGACTTGGTAAATAGTAGCTTTCAATAAAAAAAAATTCAAGATCTGGTTGCTGCTTAGACCGCTTCGGTGGCGTGGTCGGTAGTGCATCCGCTTTCGACGCCGGAGTCTCGGGTTCGATTCCCGGTTGGGACAAACTTTGTGTTAAGACAGATACGTTTGTACCGAAGTCTGGATGTTTCCTAATAATATGTATGTATTTACAAAAAAAATGTATATAAGTATTTATATCAGTTTATTTAGTACTCATATCACAAGCTCTGCTTAGTTTGAGACTAGGTGGCGTTGTCTGAATTGTCCTAACATATTTACTATGATTATAATATTATTTATTTATTGGAAATCGGTTGAAAACTGGGAAATCTCTGAGTAGCATGTAAATTATACTTTCGATTGTTGGCACTTGGTGGAACCTATAGTAATACGTAGGCATAGATAACCTCCTAATAGATTCCGCATGCAGGGCAACAAACGCGCGCAACTCATACTTGATTTCGCAAGCATATAAAGCTATGCCTAAAATCACGACGTCAGTGACAACCAACTTCGCGACCTATGACCACGTGCGATAATATAATTTAAAAAAAATGTTTTTGGGAGCATTTTACATTTTAAATGGCTTCCTGTTTCGTAAAATGGTGTGGCAAGTCGGCGAAGACATCAAATTACTAAAAAGATGACAATACATTTCACCGGTAAGTAAATTAGACATAAATGTAAATATAAATTGACTAGGCACCGGAGTTCAATTTATTCTGGTTGGTAATAGAACATAAACACACAATTTCGAACCCGTTGATGTCTTTTTGAAATTACTCTTTCACTCATTAGCCAAATTATAATAGCTATCCTTTTCTAACAATACATTACCATAGCACTTGAATCGATAGTGATGGGATATCGGTATGATATTGTACGTCATCGATATTTTGCAGTATTATTGCCGTAGGTGCTTTAAAAAGTAGTACCTATAAATAAGCAACATGTTGTCTATAATGTGATTTAGTATTAGCAATGTAACTGGGATATATATTATTTTATAGGTTTCCTGGATGCCCCGAGGAAAAAGAAATGCAACATCTCGTGAGGAGAGTTGGTTTCCCACCAATAACAACGTAAAATATTAAGAAAGAAATTATAGTCCCACCGATGACATCAGTTTTTGTGATCTATTTATAATTTCTTTCTTAATATAAATTATATTATTTTACATCTACTGAATAAAAATATAAAATTATAATGTATCATCATCAGAGATGGGGGGCTCGTGGCTTAGTGGTAAACGTGTATATTAACACATTGCTAAGGTTAAGAAACATCTAACCAGGTCGGTCTTAGGATAGGTGACCATTTTTTTAGAAATTGAGACCTCCGTGCCTCTGGGAGCACGTTAAGCCGTCGGTCCCGGTTATTATACGAAAATCTATGGCAGTCGTTACGGGTATTTGGGGCCCTAAATCAAAATCCAACTGGTCTAACTACAGAGCTTTGATATCACCCATAGTTTGTGGAGGTCAGAATGATGGCAGTCGCTCCACGGAAAATATTAAAGTTGAGCTGCATCGCAGTTACACTGGAAAGCTGATCCTGAGTTGGGAAAAGGCTCGGTAGATGTGCGATCATCAGAGTTTGGAATAGGTAGAAAATTTTTACTTAAAGTTTGAAGAAATAGGAACTGAGAGTTGATATTACCTGTCCCTCTTGGTTAAGTCCGGATACCTATACCTATAATTTTTTTTTTTTTAATTTATATTATAATTTTTTATAAATGTATAAATATCTAGTATTCGGTGCATTCGAAGATTAACCTTGAAACAGCCAATCATAGCGCACTTACATGTTTCCGCGCGCCCCTCGCATTCCGCCAAAACAGGTGAACTCGGTAAGGAACAAAATTACAGTAATGCGGAATCTATTAGGAGGTTATCTATGTACGTAGGTCACACTATAAGTTTTGCGTAACTTAAAAAAACAACATGTTAAAACCAAAATATTATGTTTATTGCTTTTCAAAATACTCTCCTTTACATTTTAAACATTTTTTCATGCGATCGAACCATTTTTTAAAACAGGAGGACCACAGTTCTGAAGGCATGTTTTCTATTTATTTTATTTTTTATTTTATTTTATTTATTTAAACTTTTTGCACAAACACGTACAATGGCGGACTTAATGCCTTTAGGCATTTTCTACCAGTCAACCTTGAGGTGATACAGAAATAATGCTCAGGTAGGTGCTCATTCTTATTAGGAGAGTGAGATGGTACAAATAAATACAACACTAAATACACATATAGGTATTTAAATTACATATAATAAATACTTATTAGGGTCTTACTAATAAAAATATTTTACAACAGTGTTTAACACTGTTATACTTATTCATTTAATAAGGACTGTATAGCTGATTACCCAGGACTTCAAAGACCTTATAATACAACGGACATAGGATCTAGAACAAATCGCAAGAAAATAATGTCCCGAGTCGACCTATACATTATACATAGGCATACATACATAGATATAAACAAATTTCATATTAAAATTTAAACCTTGATTCAACGGAATAGTGTTCACTTTTGTTTGCACTAATTTATCGCATTACGTAGCTTCTATCTGTCCGCCTGACTAATTCACCTTATGCAGCTTATACTTGAACTACGTGAACATAGAAACAATGGAGTAGGTTTATTTTGTTAAAGTCTTTTAAGGATTCCATGATATGTACCTACGTAGGCGTAATAATTAATGTAAGACTACAATAAATTCCATAATCTTATAAATTGTAATTACTTGTTTATGTTAGACGAAATAAGCTGAAAAACTAATTAACGACTGACAAAGATTTTTTTTTTCGAGTCAGTTTCATAATAAGTAACTGTAGTGTATGAATAACAAAAAGGGAATTAATGAATTTAACTAATTATAATATTATAAATGCCAAACTTCTTGCGGGTGTCTAAGTTCTTCCGCTCTGATTACTATTTTCATAACGCTATGTCGCTACGTCTACTACAAGATAGCCGTGTTTCAAGTGACTGAATTAGTTGCTAAAACTGCGCATCATTAATTTATTTTTATCTTATGGTTAATTTTTGGGATACGAAATTATTGGCTACTAGCTGATCACCGTGACTCCGCCCGCGAGATATAGTTATCTCGGCCCCGATTCCCGTGGGAATACATTACCGAGAATCCAAATAAAAAGAAAATAACAGTACATACACGAAATAAAATGACATGTGTAATTATATTTATGACAAAACAATGATACCCTGTGAAAATTAAAAACATTTTTGGGCTTATCTCCTCCATTCAATCAAGGGATTCTTGTACAAGTTTCATAAAGATCGGACCTCTTTTTGTTATGTCCATAAAATGAGCCGAACAAACAAGATTGTTATTTTTTGGATCAAAATATTCTTAATATGGCAATAATATTTTTCCATTGTGCACAGTGTACTGGATCCCGAGGAAAACTGAAATAGATGTTGGTTCATATAACGAAAAAAAATCATAAAGAGCCAAGGCGTCTCCACTATAATCTTTGTTCCAAATAGTTTTATCGCTATCGGTAATCCGAATAAATCTGAATGGTCATTTTGTTAGTACATTATTCAGTGAAAATGAAATGGTCTCTTTCTTTTTACTGAGCTTGGGATGAGTTCGAAAGAGACAGATAGGTACTTCGGTATTGGACTGGATTGCAATATTTACTTTTGTCTTTTAATTTATTATCGGCGAAATACTGTATTTTAAGTGAAATAATAAATTGCAAATAATAAAACAAAAGCTTATTTACTGAAAATATGATACACCGTCTTCAATTTGCTTTTTTTTAGTAGTTTTTACACGTTTTTACAATACAGTACGGCATTGTGCAACGTGTTGTCGTTCAGTTGTCAAAATCAAGACTGGCGCGCGATTGTTTCTCTTTTAGCGTTTTGTTTCTCTTTTAGTTCGGACACTTTTGAGCGATGATCCGAAATCCATTGTATTTAAAATCATTGCAGGACTTGACTAATAAACAATGAGTAAGGCTTGTGTAACTATATAATAGTTAGATCAATTGAACTGGTAACATTTTCTCAACCGTTCTGAAACTGCAAAATGTTTTTATGCTACAAATAATAAAATAGGATTTTTTTACGCCTTTTTGTCAAGAAATAAAACCAAATTAAGTTTAATATGTCGTTGCCATATTGTTCCCAACAAAATAAAGTTCAATAAATGGTTTTTATTTAATAAATATTTAAAATTCGGACAAGTACATTCAAACTGTGGAATCTATTTTTTTGAACGCAGCTGTAAATAGTCAACAAGCAGTTTTTTTCGGAAACTGTATGTACGTTTGGAGCTAGAAAATTTGTTGCTAAAGAAAAAAATCTACAAATAAATAAAGCAACTCATCTTTCCCCGAGCCTTTTCCCAACTCAGTTGGGGTCGGCTTTCCAGTCTAACTGTGATTCGGCTGAACTTCGATATTTTCCGTGAAGCGACTGCCATCTGACCTTCACCACCCATGGGCGATATCGAGTTCTGTAGTTAGAACGGTCGGATTTTTAAGGGCTCCAACTACCCGTAACGACTGCCATTGATGTTCGTATGACAACGGGGACCGACGGCTTAACGTGCTCTCCGAGACACGGAGGGAACACTCAGTGTCTTAAGAAATGGTCACCCATCCTAAGATCGGCCTGACTAGATGTTGCTTAACCTTTGCAATGTATTAATATTGTCGGTTACACGTGCTCTCCGAGACACGGAGGGAACACTCAGTGTCTTCAGAAATGGTCACCCATCCTAAGACCGGCCTGACTAGATGTTGCTTAACCTTTGCAATGTATTAATACTGTCGGTTACCACTAGACCACGTGCCCCTCAAATAAATAAATAAAGAGCAAAAAATAAATAAAGCAACTATTGAGTACAATGTTATTTTTTACTTAAAACGTTTTTTATTTTATAACTCTAATTTCATTCATAATATGAATCGACGAACAGTTGTCGTGCAGCTTGACATATTATCTGGTACATCTTGACGTCAATTATTATTTATTTTGGTCTAGTCTAATATCAAGTATTTTCTCCGATTATATACACCGATTATATATACCAATGTAAAACTGTAGGTACATACTCGTAGTTGCATTTGCAGTTTTACGTAATATTGCCATTATAATCGGAGAAAATACTTGATATTAGACTAGACCAAAACAATAATAAGGGACGTCAAGATGTACCAGATAATATTACTGGTCAAGCTGCAAGACAACTGTTCATCGATTCATATTTAAAATTAAAACAGAGTTTTAATTATAAAATAACAAACATTTTAATTAAAAAATAACATTGTACTCAATATTTGCTTTATTTATTTGTAGATTTTTTCATTAGCAACTAATTTTCAAGCTCCAAGCTCCAAACGTACACTTGCCGAAAAAATTAGCTTGTTGACAATTACCGTTCAAAAACATAGATTCCACAGTTTGAATGTATTTGTCCGAATTTTAAACGTTTATTAAATAAAAACCATTTCTTGAACTTTATTTTGTTGAGAACAATATGGCAACAACAAATTAAACTTAATTTTGATTCATTTCTTGACAAACAGGCGTAAAAAATCCAATTTTATTATTTGTAGCATAAAAACATTTAGAAGTTTCAGAACTGTTGCGAAAATGTTACCAGTTCAATTGATCTAACTATTAAATAGTTACACAAGGCTTACTCATTGTTTATTAGTCAAGCCCTGGGTAATCAGCTGTACAGTCCTTATTCAATGAATAAGTATAACAGTGTTAAACAATGTTGTAAATATTTCTTATTAGTAAGACCCTTAATATATAAATACATACTATAAGTAATAAAATATATATTTCTATTTGTATAAACTACAAAGTATAAGTAAGTCGGTTTGCCTGTGCGTTGATGTAAATCTGGCAGACTTTTTTCTTGAAAGTAGGACGGGTATTGCATAACCTGACCTCGGGAGGAAGTACATTCCAAAGGAGAATGGCTTGGACAAAAAATGAGGAATGAACAAGGGCCGAATTGTAATTAGGACAGAGAAGGAGGCGGTTGTTAGAGGAACGTAGGTTTTTACTGTGGGTATCGCATAGTAGTTGAAAGTGAGGTGTTAAGTAGGTGGGAGCATATGGAGAATGAAGAAGAGAGAAAAGAGTTGTGACAGCATGTAGACTGTGCCGTTGACGTATTGCCAACCAGCCCAGTTCTGTACGATATGCTGAGACATGATCATACTTGCGAAGACAATAGACGCATCGAATGCAATAGTTGAGAAGGCGGTCAAGTTTGTTGAGCAGATCTGCATTCAGGCCGATATAGCATACATCACCATAGTCTATAATTGGGAAAATTAAAGTCTGTACAAGCGCTGCCTTGGTTTTGGACGGCAAGAAATTTTTCAGGCGATAAAGTGCTCGTAACGTTCCCGTCACCTTCTGGGCTACACTAGTGACTTGAGCTCTACGTGCTGATTGAACGCTATCACTGCCTCTTCGGAGTTGGTAAAAGTGAAACCTCTCATCAAATCTTTGATTTTGGGAAAAATACAGAAATCGCAGGGTGCTAGGTCGGGGCTATGCGCAGGATGGGTGACGAGTTGTACTTATTCGGAAGCTAAAAATGACTTTGTTTTGTTGGCCGTGTGTGAAGAAGCATTGTCATGATGTAGGAGAACGCGGCTTTTGGGTCGTCTTTCGCGAACTTTTTCTAACACCCTGGGTAAACAAATGGTAGAATACCACTCGGCATTAACACTCTTTTGATCTTCAAGTGGAATTGTACAGATGGGACCCGTAGCTGAAAAAAAGGCTTAGGGGGCTACTCACATACTAAGGATCTCACACATTGGTGAGTGGACAACGGCCTGCAATTCATAATGGTAAATTCACTCACTTGCTGAGCAGGAGTATGTGAAAAAACTACTCACACATTTTTGATGTGGTTAATTCACACAGATTAATAAAAAATAATTGAAACAGATCCAAAGTATTGTTTAATTTATAATATTCAAATTTTCATCAAATCATCAAAATTCCTCAGCTTGCGATCAACTTTAAAAATAAGTGATGTATCATCGGCGAATAGAACAATGTCGCACAAGTTCTGTACATAGAACGGTAGATCATTAATGTAAACTAAAAATAGAAACGGACCTAGAATTGATCCTTGTGGCACGCCCATAGCTACAGAAGCCTCTAAAGACCGACTACCATTGATACATGTTGTATTCGATCACTGAGGTATGAGGCAACTAGATCCAGTGCCGAATCTCTGATACCATAATAATTGAGTTTCCGTAATAGGGTATTATGTTCAACGCAATCAAAAGCTTTGGAGAGATCGCAAAATATACCAATGGCATCTTGCTTATTCTCCCAGGCATTGAAAATATGCTTCAGAAGCATACTTATACTTTGGATCTGTTTCAATTATTTTTTATTAATCTGTGTGAATTAACCACATCAAAAATGTGTGAGTAGTTTTCTCACATACTCCGGCTCAGCAAGTGAGTGAATTTACCCTTATGAATTGCAGGCCGTTGTCCACTCACCAATGTGTGAGATTCTCAGTATGTGAGTAGCCCCCTAAGCCGAAAAAAAACGCGATCATTTTTTACCAACGTTTCTCGCCTGCCTCACTTTTGTTGGCTTGTTCTCATTTTCAAACACCCATTCACAAGATTGCTGTTTTTTTTCTGCTTCAAAACAATAAATCCACGTTTCGTCTCCTGTGACAATGTCATAAACAGCATTAGAATGTCCGTGGTCGTACTTCAGTAGCGTCTGTGAGCACCATTCCACGCGAGCCCGCTTCGGCTCCGCTGTCAGTTCATGAGGGATCCAACGACAACAAAGTTTCCGAACTTTCAATTCTTCGTGTAAAATTTTCTGGATTTGACTCATACCAATCCCCAATAGTCCTCGAATTGTCTCATAGGTAATCCGCGGGTTTTCTTCAATTAACCGCTTAACAGTAGCCACATTATTTTCGTTGACGGCAGTTGAAGGCCGCCCTTCACGAAATTCGTCATGTAAAGAAACTCGATCTCTCTCAAATTCAGCAAACCATCGCCTCACGGTGCTCAAAGAAGGTGCTTCTCTCCCAAAAGCATTTTGAAGACGAACGGCAGTCTCTCGGAGAGAGAGAACTTTTAAAATCATAAAAAATCATCGCTCTAAAATCTTTTCGACCTAATTCCATTTTCGTTGCATACGTAGAACTTTGATGTGTGATAAAAAAACAATTGACAAATGATTTCCCGCCGATTGTTTTTTTTATTACTAAGAAGGTGCAACGTTTAAAAAAATATAACATTCGAAATTCAAATAGTTCCGATTAGCTAGAAGTGCATGATGCATAGCATGTACATGATGAACAAATTTTTAAATGGCTTGAAGATATGTTAGACAGTGAAGTAAAACACCTTTAATATGTTGAAAAGCGAAACCGGTCGGTGAAAATAAATCTAATAAAGTCTTGGAATAGTTTACAAGTGTGTTAGTTCATCATGTGTTATGGGTAGTGAGTAGTTATTAGTAAAAAACTTACTTCGTTCTGATTCTATCTTGACGATCTCTATGATTGGAGGTTCTGTCTTGATATCATGGGATGGGGGGGTCACATTTTGAGTTATTGTCTCTTCAAGTACTTCACTTTTTATTACTGAAAAGTAACAATGCGAGTGGACATTAAAAAAGATTATCTGCCCCCCACTCCCCCCATTCAGGCACAAGGAAGAAGGAAGGCAGAAGGGCACCCACAATTTGTCATTATTTTCAGTCCCACGTGATAGGGGGCAAGCCTATTGCCGTCACCGGGCTCAATGAACTTTATAAAAAGTAGCAGCTATATTGTACAAATATTGAAAAAGAAAAATTGAACCCCGTTGCCTTGCGATGAAATGTTGATGAAAGGCAACAAAATCTTACGTGCCAGCCAATGATTTTATATACAATGGATTTCGGATCATCGCTCAAAAGTGTCCGAACTAAAAGAGAAACAAAACGCTAAAAGAGAAACAATCGCGCGCCAGTCTTGATTTTGACAACTGAACGACAACACGTTGCACAATGCCGTACTGTATTGTAAAAACGTGTAAAAACTACGAAAAAAAAGCAAATTGAAGCCGGTGTATCATATTTTCAGTAAATAAGCTTTTGTTTTATCATTTGCAATTTATTATTTCACTTAAAATACAGTATTTCGTCGATAATAAATTAAAAGACAAAAGTAAATATTATTTATTATATATATACTCTTTCGAATTCATCCCAAGCTCAGTAAAAAGAAAGAGACCATTTCATTTTCACTGAATAATGTACTAACAAAATGACCATTCAGATTTATTCGGATTACCGATAGCGATGAAACTATTTGGAACAAAGATTATAGTGGAGACGCCTTGGCTCTTTATGATTTTTTTTTTCGTTATATGAACCAACATCTATTTCAGTTTTCCTCGGGATCCAGTACACTGTGCACAATGGAAAAATATTATTGATCCAAAAAATAACAATCTTGTTTGTTCGGCTCATTTTATGGACATAACAAAAAGAGGTCCGATCTTTATGAAACTTGTACAAGAATCCCTTGATTGAATATATTTTTTTTCTTTTGATTGGGATGGAGGAGATAAGTCCAAAAATGTTTTTAATTTTCACAGGGTATCATTGTTTTGTCATAAATATAATTACATAATTACACATGTCATTTTATTTCGTGTATGTACTGTTAGTATTTTTTATTTGAATTCTCGGTAATGTATTCCCACGGGAATCGGGGCCGAGATAACTATATCTCGCGGGCGGAGTCACGGTGATCAGCTAGTAGCCAATAATTTCGTATCCCAAAAATTAACCATAAGATAAAAATAAATTAATGACGCGCAGTTTTAGCAACTAATTCAGTCACTTGAAACACGGCTATTTTGTAGTAGACGTAGTGGCATAGCGTTATGAAAATAGTAATGAAAGCGGAAGAACTTTGACACCCGCAAGAAGTTTGGCAAGTATAATATTATAATTAGTTAAATTCATTAATTCCCTTTTTGTTATTCATACACTACAGTTACTTATTATGAAACTGACTCGAAAAAAAATAATCTTTGTCAGTCGTTAATAAGTTTTTCAGCTTATTTCGTCTAATATAAACAAGTAATTACAATTTATAAGATTATGGAATTTATTATAGTCTTACATTAATTATTACGCGTACGTAGGTACATATCATGGAATCCTTAAAAGACTTTAACAAAATAAACCTACTCCATTGTTTCTATGATCACGTAGTTCAAGTTGAAGCTGCATAAGGTGAATTAGTCAGGACGGGCAGACAGATAGAAGCTACGTAATGCGATAAATTAGTGCAAACCAAAGTGAACACTATTCCGTTGATTCAAGGTTTAAATTTTAATATGAAATTTTGTTCATATCTATGTATGCCTATGTATAATGTATAGGTCGACTCGGGACATTATTTTCTTGCGCTTTGTTCTAAATCCTATGTCCATTGTATTATAAGGTCTTTGGTGCCAGCCTCTGTGGAACAGACAATTTAAGTCCCAATTTGAGTGACTAATTTCTAATATTTTAAGAGTAGTTTAGGCAAACTCATTGCCTTGAGATACAGGAATATAAAACTTACTTGTATCAGCCGTTGGTTCTAATTTAACAAGAGGCACGTCGCATAGAAGAAATTTTCAAATCGTACCAGTACTTCCTGACATTAGAGTGTTCAAACAAACAAACTCTTTTGCTTTATAATATTAGTATAGATTCAAAACCACAGTATAATTAAAACCACAATTCCCACAGCCAGTACTAATTATAGATATGAACTGCTTCGGTGGCGTGGTCGGTAGTGCATCGGCTTTCAACCCCGGAGTCTCGGGTTCGATTCCCGGTTCCAATCTAATATTTGTGTAATCCACAAATGTTTGTTTCGGAGTTTGGGTGTTTTGCTATGTACATTATGTATGTATTTAGAAATTATAAGTATGTTCATCAGTTGTCTAGATCCCATAGCACAAGCTTATAGCTTAGTTTGGGCTAGGTGAACACCCATCGTGGGTCAATTTCCAATTAATATCTCAATAATCAGTTTAAATACTTGCCAGTGGCGGTGGAGACTTTGGGGAGCTGGGGCAAAGAGGCCAAAAGCCTTATAAGGGCGATTGTGCAAAGGCTCATAGAGGCCACGGGTGACTCTCGCTCCGGGTCGTTCCTGGTGCAGAGGATGGCCGTCGCAATCCAACGTGGAAATGCGGCAAGTGTGATGGGCACCTTTGCACCGGGCGCGATCAGGGGCGGGTTATTTGATTGATCTATTTTATTTAGTATTAAGGTGACATATTTATTTTGTTAATATATTGTTTAAAATAACATTAGATTATTAAATTAAATGGTATTCTCGTATTGCCTTAGTTATAATTATATGCAAAGTTGAAAATAAATGTAATGTTTGTTTAAATACTTGCTTGTCTTAGGTTTATGTTGTAATCTAATAAACTAGTAATGTGTAATGTGTCTTGTGCGGTGCTTCGCGCCGCACCTCGCCATAGGTTTTGGCCTATAACTTTTGACCCCATAGGGCTAGGTCAAATTTTCGATTTTTGGGCTTGCCTCCAGATTGAGGGCTATCCATAGAGATTTCAACCATCATTGGAGCATAAGCAGTTCTCGAGAGCTAAGGGGGACAAAAATTACATTCCCCATTTCTATATATAGATAGATAATTAAATATGTTTTTTCATAAACAACACCCTGTCCATCTTTAAAAATGTATAAAGAAACTATATAAAAATAATATTATTCAAAGGAGACATTTGTTTGTTTGTTTGTGTTGAATACGCTCTGTAAATACTGAACCAATTTGAAAATCCTTTCACCAATGTGCAGCTACATTATTCATGAGTGCTATAGGTTACTTTTTAGCTTTTCTATTACTAAGACTCTACTGTCCGTCTGTGACCAGGCTATATGTATCTCATGAACCTATATATAGTTGGAAAGTTGAAATTTTCACAGATGATGTATTTCTGTTGCCTCTATAACAAAAGATACTAAAAAACAAAATATAATGGATATTTTCTTTACAGTTTCGATACGGGACCCTTTGTGCGCGAGTGCGACTCGCACTTGGCCGGTTTTTATGCCGGTAATGTGGCCCCGTGTGGGCATTGGTAACGAATAAACTATACTCAGGCAGACGGAGCTGCATTATAGGTACAGTTAGTTCTATAATACATACATAGCATCACGCCTTTTTCCCCGAAGGGGTAGGCAGAGGTATGCAAACACATCCACATCTCGCCAGCTATGTTAGGTCCCATGTAATAGGGGGAGAGTCTATTGCCATTTACCGGGCACAAGTTCCAGACTCTGGGATAATTATCTGGGTAAAATTCTAAAGAGAATTATACATTATCCACCAAACCCGGGAATCGAACTCGAGACCTCGAGCGTGGCAGTCCGTACATAGTACCATTGTGCCACCGAGGTAGTCATTAAAATTAAAATTAAAATACTTATTATACTTATACTTACATTAAAATTAATATATGTAACCTACCAGCAGGGTCCGAAGGCTCGATTTTCACGTAAATCATTCCCGATTCTTCCATTTTTCTTCACTCTGGAATGTCAGCAAGTACTTGATACTGAACTGATACCATCTAATGAAAGTTAGCCCTGAAAATAAAGTAAGATACGAATAACTAAACGTGGGAAAGAGAACCAAACCATATTTTACGATTCTGTAAACGGCAATAGGTTTATTGATTTATGTTTGATGATCAAACCCCAAAAAATGAATAATAATGCAAACAAATTATTTATTATATATTAGTTCAAAATTTGGAAACCAAGAATTTTTTGGAATTCAAGAATTCAAATGAATTTCAAAAATTCAAATGAATTTCAAGAAAATTCAAATGAATTTCAAAGAACAAGGACCTATGCTATCTAATAACGTAAATAATTTGATAAAAGGCCTCAAGGTGTTTATAATAACACCACATAAAACTCGACCCGCCGAAACATAAAATCAACGGGCCAATTTATAACGGTTTTCCACCAAATTTGTCAAGCTATTATTACACTGAAATATATAATTACGTACATTATCGTTCTCAAAACGATTTACAGAGATAAAAAGTATCTTTATTTATACTTTTTTATACTTTTCACTGTATTCACTGACAAACTAGCAAAAATAACTCGGAAATCGGTAACTTTCTGGGGCTTCATATATTAGATATAACGATGTATTTTTTTGAAACTATTACCTAAATAGAATCATTATAAACCGAATAATCATATTTTCTAATAAGAAAACATTACTTACATGAATAAATTCTAATTTAAAGTAAATAGGTTTTACAAATGTAAAGGTTTCCGAATCCCAAATCAATTGATTATCGCTAAACAAATGAGATAATATAATGCAGAATGCAGATTGTCAGTCTCTAATAGCACAACAAAAATGCAATGTTTCTTAATCAAACACTGAAACTGAGGAATAAAACTTAAGTTTAACATGCTGCGTACATGATCTTTAGCAATAAAAGCATTTACTTAATTCTTAATGAAGGAAATTGTAGTGTTAAATCAATTTTAAAGATAATTTAGCAATACTTTTCGAGACACTGACTGATCAAACTTACTGATAATAACATCCCCTTATTAGTTAGTATGGTAATGGTAGCAATTTGGTTTCTTTTGTGATGTTTATTTATTGGCCAATAACGCGCGTGATTTCGTTCATAGTTCAAAAATTGCATCGTTTTTATTGGTCGAAAATGTACTACAAGTAAATTATTGACTATGGCAACAGCTAGGGGGTAGCTAAATGTCATTACTGTCACTTACCAATTACCATAGACAAAAAAAAGCAACATCTCACTAGACCACGGGGTGTTATGTTCTAATAAAAAATCTCGGACATAACAATTTTATATATTAGGTATCTGTCAGAAAACGATGTATGACATTTCTTTCCCCCGTGCTCCCCTCACGCCTCCCCTTTATGGCCCTTTTGACGTTACGGTCCTTCGTACGGCCGCCATTGCTGTTTATGCTCTTGATAATCGTGGTTACGTTGATTAATTTCCGTACACTTCAAGTCCACATAAGCAGTGATATTTGAGGAGGTAGGTACCGAAAGGTATTACCACAAGTGTTGTGTGCCGGGTTGCAATAGTTTACGACAGGACGTTATGTTGCATAAATTCCCAAATTGTAAGAAAAGACTCCAAAAGTGGTTAGAAACTATTAATTGTAGCTCTCTTAAAGCTATGAGCTTAGTGGATCTTAGCAAAATCAGTTGTTTGTAATAAGCATTTTGAAGTAAAATTCTTTACTAAGAAACGCCGCTTATTAGGTTGTGCCTATCCTACTCTTTTCTCTTCAGAAGAGATGTCTAGTGGCATACCATCAGAACCACACGAGGAGTCTGGTAAGTTCTTTTTTGATTTTTTTTTTTTTTTTTTTTTTTTATATTTAGGTCGACAAATTGACGCCACTCGCCTGATGGTAAGCTGAGGCGACGTCTGGCAATTGAGGGCGACTCTCACAGTACACAGGAATACTATAGAGAGTGGCCCTCAACTTGACGACCCTGTAATGTGCCTCTTCACGCTTCGCTTAAAGAGCCCAGGGTTATATGTAGGAGGAAACACGTGCGCAGGCAGGGCGTTCCAAGCCACCATCGTTCGGCAGAGAAACGATCGTTTAAAACGCTCGGTTCTCGCGAAGACGGTTTCCACGGTATGAGGGTGACATCTCTGCCCGGCACGCGTTGTTCGGGATCGGAAGGGAGAGGGTGGGATTAGGTTGAAGAGCTCTTCAGAACACTCACCGTGGTAAATACGGTAGAACGCGGCCAAGGAAGCAATTGTTCGGCGCTGGGCTAGCGGCTCAAGGCTTCCCGTTACCTCCGGACAGTCTATAATGCGAACAGCGCGTCGCTGCATAGCGTCGAGTGCGTCCAGCAAATACTTCGCGGAGCCGTCCCAGAGGTGAGAGCAGTATTCAACGCAGGGTCTAATCTGCGTTTTGTACAGCAGACACCTCTGGTGCGGTGTAAAGAATCGCTTTACCTTGTTCAGTATTCCTAGTTTCCGCGAAGCTAGCCCAATACATCTCTCAATGTATTTTGTGTTATTGAGCTCTCGACGAACGTCTATGCCAAGGATGTCTAGATTGTCCTTCATTGGTAATATTGCATTCTGAAGAGTGGGTAGGGGAAGAAAAGGGGATTTTTTCGCTGTAAATGCACACGCCTGTGTTTTGTGGGCATTGAACTCGACCAAGTTCTCGGCACCCCATTGGGAGATACTGTCGAGGCTTCCGTCGAGATCACCCACGAGATGTCGTCTCTCCTCCTCTATCACAGATCGCCCCGCCGTCGGACGAACCGAGTAACTCCCGTGCAATGTACTGTCATCTGCATAGCAATGAATGTTCCCGAGGGAAAGCATATCATTGATATGCAGAAGAAAGAGAGTTGGTGACAGTACGGACCCCTGCGGTACCCCGGCATTCACTTGCAAAAAGCGAGAAGCCTGGCCATCGCAGAGGACCCGCACTCGGCGCTCGTTTAACAAACTGGCAATCCAGCTGCACAGTTGAGGAGGTAGACCATATGCCGGAAGCTTGGAAAGGAGCGAAGCATGCCAGACCCTATCGAAAGCTTTGGCGATGTCCAGGCTAATAGCCAAGGACTCGCCGAACTTTTCCATAGCCTCACCCCATACATGCGTGACGAATGCCAGGAGGTCACCCGTTGATCATTTTGGCCTGAAGCCATATTGCCGATCATTGATTAGCGAGTGATCCTCCAGGTATCGCATGAGCTGCTTATTAATAAGAAGCTCGAGCACCTTGCAAATGACTGAGGTGACAGCTATGGGTCGATAGTTGCCTGGATCGGATCGATCCCCTTTCTTGGGGATCGGTTGTACGTTCGCCTCCTTCCAGGCCTCCGGCACGAGGCCTGTAGAGTATGACAGGCGGTACAGACGCGTTAATACTGGAGACAACTCAGCAGCACATTTTCGTAGCACCACCGCCGGAATACCGTCAGGGCCACTGGCTTTCCGCGTGTCGAGTGACCGCAGCACTGCCCGTACATCACATTGCCTGATAACAATATCAGGCATAGTGTGGCCACAGTTGGCGATGGCGGGGGGCTGCAGGCCACGGTCATCGACCCGGGAATTAGCCGCAAAGAGGTCTGCGAGCATGTCCGCCTTCTCTTGGGCTTTGTGAGCCAGTGATCCATCAGGAAAACGCAGTGGTGGCAGCGAGGGTTGACAAAAATTTGACTGTACGGCTTTGGCCAGTTGCCAGTATCCACGGCTGCCCGTGGGATGGGATGTGAGCTCCTGACCAAGCCGCGCGACGCGCTGGGCATCCGCTCTCTTGAAGGCCCTCTTGCTGAACCTAGTGGCCCGATTGTACGCTGCTTTGAGGCGGTTCACGTTCGGGTCACGTGCCGCCCGAGCCCTGACCCAGGCGCGATATGCCGACTGTTTTTTCTGGACAGCCTCGGCACATTCACGCCCGAACCAGGGGCGAGCTTTGCGGATGCTGGCGACATCAGTGAAAGGGATATAATATTCTATCCCTAGACTGATCTCGCCAGCAATGGCAGCAGCGCTATCCGAAGGCGCCTTCCCTACAAAGCAGCGCTGGCTCCACGGGATGGACGCAAAGTAATCGCGGAGACCGTCCCAGTCTGCCGACGAGTAGTGCCATAGTCGTCGAGTCATTTGTTCAGCACGAGCAGGCGGTGGCACTTGGAAGCTGGCGTGCACCACACAGTGGTCGGATGTGCCCAGTGGGGCGCGTACCGACACACTGTACTCGGCTGGGCGACTCGTCAGCAGTAGATCCAGCAAGGCGGGCGTGTGGTCTGACCTGTCAGGTATCCGGGTGATCCCCCGTACCATCTGGGTCAGCCCGTGGGAGAGAGCGAATGCATGGGCGGTTCGTCCCGCATGATCGGTCCTAAGGGACCCCAGCCACTCAACGTGATGACCGTTAAAGTCCCCCAGGAAAACCAGGTCAGCGTTCGGGAACCGCACCTGCGCATCGTCAGCCATCTCGCTGAGGTATTCGAAAAGCCTTGTTGTCCCAGTGTCCCCTGTGTGGGAGCGGTAGACGCACACGTAGATCTGGCTCATGGAGCCATGATCCACGTGCAGCCAAAGGACGGAGTAGGAGGGGTTCTCCAGACAGCGCAACCGGCGGCAGCAAACATCCGCCCTAACGAACACGCACACCCCGGCTTTATCGCGGAATTGTTCTTCAATGATATAGCCCGGGTAACAGAGGTACGACGTGTCGTCAGGGCGGCGTATCTGTGTCTCCGTTAGGAACATCACAGAAGGCCGTGCCGACTCCAGGTGATGGTGGACGGTATCGAGGTTTGCATGGAGTCCGCGGATATTCGCGAACTCCACCTCAAACGAAGTCAACTTTGTGGGGTAATCTAGGGGCCGCTGTGTACCGTCTATTCTCTTGTTGCACTGTCATTTTGAAATATGGGGAAGCGTGAAGACAGGGCGATATTTGGTGCGGCAGTAAGTGACAAAGTGCAGAGGCTAGCTTCGTCTAGAACCGTGTGGTTAGGTCGGAGCCGACCCGCCACACGGAAGGGCTCCCAAACCCCCCTGATGCAAGGCCGCCGCTACCCCACACCGGTTACCACCCGGAGCGGCGACCCCACAACAGGATTATGCGCAACATGTGGGGCAGCCTACTGGGGTGGTTGGTCCCAGGCGGGCCCCATGACTATGTTGCGGGCGGCCGCGGCAACGCCGTTGCTAAGGGTCTCCCTGGCCGGCGAATCGACCCACACCACCCACACTAGACTCAGCTTCGCCCCCACTGGACCCCTGCCTGCCGCACCATACACCGCCCCGGGCCCGGCAGTGCAGCTGCTGAACCCCTAACGCAACCCAGCCTGGGCTGGGTTACTTGGGGGGCTTTAGCACAGCTGCACGGTGGTACCCCCCCGGACCAACACTGTTGTACCACCTGGTATCCACGTAGGGGCCAAAGCCACCACATGGGTACCGTAATATACGAACCTCGTCCGTTAATCAGCAGGTGCGCCACTAGCAGGTGAGGTCGCTGGGGCCCGATAGATGTAAGAAGGGCCCCTTTGCACCCCAATTTGTTAAGAGGGCTGTGAAAAACATAACATACAACATAATACTTTTTAACCCCCGACGCAATAAGAGGGGTTATAAGTTTAACATGTCTGTATGTGGCATTGTAGCTCCCAGACTGATTTTTTATTTGAAAGGCATCATTCTAAAAAAAAAATTAAGGTTTTTCTATATCTGGGGCATTTTAATTTATAGTTATTATTGCCTAAAATTGTAAACATGCACCACAATTTAATCTCTACTTTAATTAGTGCCCATTATATTCAATTTCTTTTAACACGAGTGTCAGTACTAACAAAACTAATACATTATTTTCAGAAAACATAAATCCTAACATGGATCATACTTATAACAAGAAAAGACATATGTACGCACTATACTGTCTGATCAAACCAGAGGACATGTGTTAGCAGGTATAATTATTGTTTAAATTTCTATTTATTTTTTTATTATTGCTATTGCTATTCTATTTATATGAATTAGTTGGCCATTTAGTTTCTGCAGAATCATAGAGGTACGCATAGCCCTTAGAGTTTAACATACTAAGCAATTAGTTTGTATTCAGACAAATTTGAAAATTGTTTAATAAACATTGATAATAAGCATGGGACAAATGTAAAATTATATGTCAATACACAAGATAACTCTAGTGTGTAACAACTTAACCATTCAACAATTAGCTAATGAGACACAATAAGATATCTATTGTGTCTGGCCTATGGTGTGCCTGCGACCATTGAATTTAAAATAAAATTAAGTACTTATGCTCTAGTACAGAGCTTCGCTGGGTTAGTTTTCGATAGGAGTAATGATGAAAGGGTGCCAAAATGTAAATGTTTATGTAAAACATTGTTTCAGATCCAATTCCTTCAACATCTAAAGCAATATATCCTGTGATTGACCCTGTTGTTGATCAAATGCCATCAATGTTAGCGTCAGTAGCACCTTCGGGTGCAATATATCCTGTGATTGACCCTGTTGTTGATCAAATGCCATCAATGTTAGCGTCAGTCGCACCTTCGGATATGTGTGATGTGCAGAACTCGGAGGTAGCAAATAAAACTAGTGCAAAAGCACTAAAAGCAAGAAAACGGATAATATTGAAAAATAACACACTGAGCTCTAATTGTAAGAGACTCTACAGAGAATATAGAAAATCAAGAAAGATGTTGAGTTTTCATTGCAGAGCTAAAAATGCTTTAAAATTTTCTGAAGAGAACTCATTTGAAAAATTAACTGCTAAAATGAATCCGTTGGCAAAACGAATTATGTGGATGCAAGTGAAGTTGCAAAAGAAAGTCAAAAAAGGGAGACGTTTCACACTGGAGGAAAAAATATTGGCTTTGTCAATTATGAAGCAAGGACCACAGTGCTATAAATTTCTACAGCGTATATTTATACTGCCATCTGCAACCACTCTAAAGAATTTGGTGAAAAAATTTAATGTGCAACCAGGCCTTAATCCTCAGATTTTCGAATGCATCAAGAAAGAGGTAATTGTAATGAATAATTTTATTCAATAATAGTTATTTACCAGTACTAGTAAGTCAAGTATAATAATATAATTTACTAAATTTTGTGAAAAATTAATTAATCTTTGTATATTGCTTCTACTTCTTCATTGTATCACTGCTGAGAGGATCATGACCACACACATATTACTCTTCCTAAAATTGGCGCGATTTTCCATGGTGTGGACTGTTTTGTAGAAACTGTATATTGCACACTCTTACCTATATTAATTAAACATTTCTTTTCAGGTGTCCACTTGGACTAATAATAAAAAATACTGCAGCATAATTTTTGATGAAATGTCTCTGGAATCTGGATTGACGTTTAATGCGAATCAAGATCTATGGGTATGCTCACCTATTACAGAGAACCCCAGATTATGCTGATCATGCATTAGTTTTTATTATTAAGGGAGCAGTATTTAAATGGCATCAAGTAATTGCATATTTTATTTTATTTTATTTTATTTATATAAAGGAACAACAAACAGCTACATTATGTAATATTGGTACAAGTAAAGACAGAGGAATAACAATAACGTAGCCCACAGCGCTGTTCACAGATTACGAGAATTTTTGGTTATGTCGCGTCGCTATAACAAAACAAAACATAAGCAAAACCCAAGGCGGTCTTTGAACTTGATTGGCAATTTACAGCTATTCATCTGAGAACAATCTTTCATACGTAAGTCGTCGGAATCGATCCGCTGAGCATGTGAATATATCAATGTCCTCAAAAGTGCAGTTGTATGAGTCAGCCATGCGACGCAGCGGCGCACGCAACCCGGCATTCGTCCGACAACCGCCCACCGCAAACAGTTTACCCGCGCGTACCTGGCGCACATGAACAGTTCTTGGGACCGCGTAACATAGTACATTGTTTAAGGCAATACAATCAAAACACCCGTGGACAATATTAAACAAAGTCATTGCCTCCAACTGCGTGCGTCTATCGCTCAAGTTCAGAAGTCCATACTCAGACAACAAATCATTATAAGATAAATATGAACGGTGACATCTAAAATGCATTGCACGTAAATACCTACGCTGAACATTCTCTAGCATATCTTTGTACTTATTGTAATAAGGGTTCCAGACGGGAACACTGTACTCCAACTGAGGCCCAACTAAGGTTTTGTAAAGGTATAAGTATGAAGGATGCTGCCTGAAATCAGTAGTGCTTCTCATTATAAAGCCATACATTTGGAACGCCTTACTGACAATTTTTTCTATATGTAGATCAAGACACAGTTTAGAATCAAAAAGTATTCCAAGGTCACGAACGCTATCCTTTTTAGTCAGACCTGTGTTACAAAGAATGTACGCATAGTTTATAGGGAGTAATCTTTTAGTGAAGCTTATGGAGTTGCACTTGGGTAAGCTGAGCAGAAGTTTTCGTTCGTGACAGTATTGACTAAGCCTATTCAAGTCTTCCTGAAGCAAGAGACAGTCCCGAAGGGTCTCTATGGAACGAAATATTTTAAGATCGTCTGCGTATAAAAGAAATTTGGAATTATGGAAGCATTTACCTATGTCATTTATGAATATTATAAATAAAAGAGGTCCCAAAATGGAACCCTGGGGAACACCGGATGTAACTGGAATCACTTTAGATTGGTAGCCATTGATCACAACTCTTTGGGATCGATTAGTTATATAGGAAATAAACCAACGCAGCAGATTTCCACGAATTCCATTAAAGGCGAGGCGTTTTAGCAATAGCTCATGATCAACCTTATCAAAAGCTTTTTGGAAATCCGTATATACTGCGTCCACCTGTAATCTACTATCCATACTATTGAATAAATAGTTTGAGAATATTAACAAATTCGTAACTGTAGACCGACGCTGAACAAAACCGTGCTGCTCTTCGATAATACTAGTATGCAGCGCAGGGTAAACAGCATTATGTACCAGTCTCTCAAACAGTTTAGACAGAGTTGAGAGTATAGATATAGGTCGGTATTGTTCGACATTGCGCTTAGACCCTCCTTTATGGACAGGCGTGATGTTAGCCAGCTTCCACATCGAGGGCATCACGCCTTCCAATAGGCATTTATTAAAAATAATAGCAACAGGCGCACATATAACCAAGGCAGTCTTTTTCAGAAAGAAAGTCACAGATAGACTGGGGGTTGCTCGCAACCACAGTGTTAAATGTAACCTTAGAAGGGATTCCCGATTTGTCTCTCTTGTTATTAATATATGACCAAAAGGCCCTTATATTAACACGAATGCCATCCTCGACCGACCGAATATATTTATCAAAACACATTTTACAGTTCTTCTTAAATAACTTCCTGTAGTGCGAAAAGAGTTCATAGTCTGAAATATTTTTAAATTTTTTCCATTTTTGCCAAGCCTTTTGTTTTTTTTTGCACAAACCAATTAAGCCTTTTGAGAACCAAATAGGGTAATCAGATGTTCTGGATGAAGACAGTGGGGTATGTGGTTTAATTATTGCGAATAAAGCGCTGTAAAATGCGTTCACGGCTTCTTCCGCTTGTAACGAGGATAGAATATCAGACCAGTCAGTATTTCCGATTTCACGGTTGATTTGTTCATAGTCAGATTTGTAGAAATTATATTTCTGTAGGCGATTACTTTTCATAGTTTGAGAGTTAACTTCTATGTTAATTTCAGCAATGAAGGGTGGATGGGCTGAATCGGGTTTAACTACCGGTAACATCGTGTCAGAGACAACACATACATTATTTGATATCAGCAAGTCCAGAATATTACCCGCGAAATTCAGTGCATTACTGTACTGAGAACCATTTAGCAACGAAATTAAATTAAACAGACTGCTTGAAGGTATGCTTGGAGACTTAATTATTGCATTGCTAGTGAGGGGACCCGAGGGCCCTTGTGAATTCCAAGATATTTCTGGTAAATTATAATCACCTATTATGTAGTAGGTATCAACTCTGGGATCACTCATCACTTCCTGTAGTACTTTGAAGTGCCACTCGTACACGAGTGGAGATGTATTTGGAGGTAAATAGACTGCGCTTATGACGTGATACCTGGGGGGACGTGAACTGGGAATTTCAACTAGGATGTGCTCGATAAGATTGTGCGATACATAGCTAGACACGCGAGGCGGGACGTTCAATTCACACGACCCAACTGATCGCAGAATCGCCACGAGCACTCCCCCACCATCACCCTTTTGCGTAGCGAGCCGGTCACGGTCGCATCTGTACACTACATACCGTTGGTCTATGAACTCATTATTAGCTATCTCAGGGGTTAACCATGTCTCAGTGAGAACTACAATATCATAATTGCTGCTCAATATATTCATATAAACTGTGTGCAATTTAGTGCGAGTGCCCCGGCAGTTTTGGTAATATACAGAAAGCTTAATATCATTTATAGCAGCGATTTTTACGAAGCGATTACTTTTGTGAAGGTGCAACAAAAGGACTAGAGCTAAAAATATTTTAAAATCTATTGTAAAAGCTGTAGGAGAAACTGGGCTTATTCCAGTTGCATTAATATCAGACCAAGGAACTTCTTTTCAATCAGCCTTGAAGAGTTTACAGGAAGAGACAAGAAGAGAGCAAATCCTATCTGAAAATCATACAGGTAATAAGTTTTTAAGATTATAGAATGGGTTCTTGATTGCGGTATGTGTCTACAAAATCAGTGTAATAATTTGTTTTTAACTTTTTTATTTCAGATGAAACAATAAGGATTCAGCAGTTTTCATTAAGTGTAATATACGAGCCACCGCATCTTATTAAGGGGATAAGAAATAACTTTCTTACAAAAGATATCTCTTTTGGTGGCAAAAGAGCCAAATGGTCTTATATTGTTGAGGTTTACAAGACAGACTGTGAACATGCAGAATCGAGATTTCTCCACAAACTGAATGATGAGCATATACTTCCAGAAAAGATTAAAAAAATGAAGGTTTGTCATATAATAATAATCATGTCCTCCTGACTGAATTTAGGTCATAGAGGCCAACCTCAACGGAGATTAGCCAACTACGCAGAAAATATTATAGTGAACCAGTGTGTGCGCTGCCACAGGTGCACTCTCTATTCAGTCACACTCATAGTCCGATGGGACTGGACTGGGCAATCCGACCGGAGAGACGACCAGAGAGAGATCAGGCGCAGAGCTAACGACTTTTCGTGCTTTCCGATGTACAGAGCGAGTGATCATTCATTTATAATACGCACATAACTTGTCATATTTATAATCAGCACATAACTTGTCATATTATGTAATTAATTTATAATACGCACATACGTCAGAGGTGCGCCTTAGGTTCGAACCTGAGACCTCTGACTCGCCAGTCAACGGTCATACCACTAGGCTGTCACGCTCAAACACGTTCTGTTTGTCAAATATCGTTAATATTATGATTTGTATCCTCCTTTATTATTTAATTCATTTTGTCTAATTAATTATATTATTAGCAGGTAAAAGATGTTGAAAATTTGCCAGTAATGTTCCTGGAAGACATTAAATAAATATATGAAAAGGATGAAAAATAAAAATAAATGAATGAATAAAAGTTGTTTTTTTTTTTATTTTCGTTTACCTATACACTATTCATTTTATTCAAGAGATCACAGTAATATTCCGTGATCTCTTGAATAAAATTTACACTCCAAATATACTACGAGCGGCCCATAAAAATGGTTGCTGTATGTCGAATTTCTTTGCCTTTTCTAGCACTCTCCTGTTCAGAAATTAAAAAAAATAAAATGTCACGCATCGTTTTCAGTTGGCCAATCAGAAAACAGACGCTACGTCCTACGGTATTTGTTTGGCACATGTCTATCTGATACGTAGTAGGTATCTCTTATCTCTATTAGATCTGTGCAAACTCTTAAGTGGCTCGAAATTTGATCGTTTACTATCTCAGTAGGGTATAATTGGGGATTCTGGAATCATTTTGTTCTCGCTTCGCTCGAACATGATTCCAGAATCCCCAATTATTTTTATCGATCGATGTTCTCGCATCGAGCGAACATGATTCCAGACTCCCCAATTGTTTTCATCGAGCGATGTTCTCACATCGTTCGAACATGATTCCAGGATCCCCAATTGTTTTTACCGAGCGATGACTAATGAGACTTCGAGGTATATGATTTGTAACAGATTGTATTTCATTCAGCACTGACCTCATATCGAACAATATTTGTTTTGTTTTTTATAATATTGAGAAGACATAGCTATAGCTTATTTAAAAATATATCTAAAAGTACACCGCATTTCTTTCAGTTTTAAAATAGACAGATTCTACGCATTTCCCTTTATCCTCTTCTCATCCACATATATATTTCAACAGCTCTGGCACAGTGGCTAAGCGATTGGCTTGCTGCACTGAGCGCTGCGGGTTCGATTCCCGCGCGGGACAAATATTTGTATTACCACATGTGTTTGTTCTATATCTGAACGTATTCACGTATGCATGTGGAATTGGTGTTTATAAACTGATTTTTGTAAGCTATATTCTAATCAATCATAATTACATATTTAGGTCATCTCGAAATCCTTTTGACTCTGACCCGGAGATCACTTTGCAAGCAAGCACTAGTGGTGAAAAGGGAAAAAAATCAAAGAAAAGGAAATTCAGCAGCAGCAGCAGCAAACCTAAACAGACTAAGAAAGCCACGCCTCGATGTGATTTATCTGATGACTCCGAAACCGAATCAGCAACTGCTCGAAAACACCGCTCATTATTTTCAGATTCTGAGGTAAAGCATAATCATCTAATACTTTTTACAGCGCCACAATCGCTTAGTATTTTTACCTAATATTAAAAGAGTCTGTTTCTATCATGATGATAAAATATGTTTAAATTAAATATCTTACTCGAACATGAAGTATCCACTAAATTGTATATATAGGTAAACTTAAATGTGTAAATATAAGTATTTCTCTTTAGAATCAGTAAAAATACTGTAAATTTATAAACTGAGTCTAGTACATAAACGACAACTTTTACTTTAAAAAAATGATTTAATGTTACATAAAAATTCGTTAAATTGATAATGTTCTTATCATTTTTCAGGACGATGGAGCAGAGCCTGTTAGAGCTGCTGCTCTAAGAAGTTATCTGGCACGACGAGTGGGTTCCGGGTACACCCTGCAGCGTGATCCGACGCGAAGTGGTCAGTTTTATATAGAGCTGCGGGTCTACAACAGCCAGGAAGCAGAGGCACTTGGCGCTAACCGTTGGAAGCGAGCGCTTTTCACACTTCGCTCTTCACATAATGACCGCGGTCCAGTATGGAAAGCTCTTACTGGCTTAGTTAGCGCTGCTAAGCAAGAGTATGTAAATATAAAACCTATATTATATCCTTCAAATGTTTTTTAAACTGTAATAACTATTTTTATTTTATTAATATGATTTAATATTTGTTTACCCATATGTTTTCTAATTACTGATTATTTTTATTTTACTCGTGTTTGTAGGTAGCACTACGTATGTTTCAGATTTGAATTGAGTATTAACTTTTTAACTGTATGATATTAAAATATATATACCATTTCCTTGCAGCTCTAAATCAAAAATTTTTCAAACTCTGATATTTTAATATTGCTCAGAATTCAGAAACTCTGAAACCAAATATCTAGAATATTGAATTTATCGAATACAGAAAGATTTATAAAATTTCTCAAACTCTGATATTTCAATATTGCTCAGAAACCAGAAACTCTGAAAACCAAATATTTAGAATATTGAATTTATCGAATACAGAAAGATTTATAAAATTTCTCAAACTCTGATATTTCAATATTGCTCAGAAACCAGAAACTCTGAAAACCAAATATCTAGAATATTGAATTTATCGAATACAGAAAGATTTATAAAATTTCTCAAACTCTGATATTTCAATATTGCTCAGAAACCAGAAACTCTGAAAACCAAATATCTAGAATATTGAATTTATCGAATACAGAAAGATTTATAAAATTTCTCAAACTCTGATATTTCAATATTGCTCAGAAACCAGAAAATCTGAAAACCAAATATCTAGAATATTGAATTTATCGAATACAGAAAGATTTATAAAATTTCTCAAACTCTGATATTTCAATATTGCTCAGAAACCAGAAACTCTGAAAACCAAATATCTAGAATATTGAATTTATCGAATACAGAAAGATTTATAAAATTTCTCAAACTCTGATATTTCAATATTGCTCAGAAACCAGAAACTCTGAAAACCAAATATCTAGAATATTGAATTTATCGAATACAGAAAGATTTATAAAATTTCTCAAACTCTGATATTTCAATATTGCTCAGAAACCAGAAACTCTGAAAACCAAATATCTAGAATATTGAATTTATCGAATACAGAAAGATTTATAAAATTTCTCAAACTAATATTTCAATATTGCTCAGAATTCAGAAACACTAAAAACCAGATATCTAGGAATATTAATTGCAATAATTTACATCTACGCTGTTTTCCTTTCTTAAAGGTCTAAATAAAATATTAACAAAATCCGATATTCCAATATTGCTAATTTAGACACTGAAACTCCGATATTCGTAAATTTAAAATTTAAAATTTCGAATATTTTCCTGTAAAAGTTTTGATTTGAAACTCTACTCTATGCAGATAACTTGTATTTCATAATATAATTTAAAAATAAAATTCTAGAGCATTTTGAATCGGTAATATTGTAATTATCGTAATAGTCAAGTACGCCACTGGAAATACGAAAAAAAATAGTCAAGTATTGGTATCTTGCTCTACTATCTCTTAATAAAAAATGAAAATCTGTCATGATTGTCAGTTATATGTCTCCAAGTCGAAATATTCATCACATAAGAAAAGTAACAAACATAAAACAAATTGTTTACTTCGTACTGAATTCGATAATGTGCAGCTGATAGCCAGTGCTTTCAAAGATAGAATAGCTAGCTACAAAATAAATCCGCAAACAACTGAAATAATAACACCTGAATTATTCTTATCTAATGTATTTAATACCGTTTTTAATTTATTACAACCATTATTACAAAAACATAAATCACTAAAGATAAACTTTGAACTTTTTGTGCTTTATGTACTTCCTAAAAATGGAGAAGTATCTCTGAAGTCTTTTAATACTAAATATTGCATAGTGAATCAGAGCACAGATATCACAACTTTGTATCAAGATTGCTTAGAACGATTAATATGTAAATGCTTAGAGTTTGAATTGTCAGAATCTGGTTGGACTATAGAGAAAATAAGTTATTTGGAAATGAATATTGCAAAATATAATCCTTTGAGAGCAGGAAGTTACATTGCTTTACCATCAAGGATTAATAAAATAAAGGCATGTCTTAATATTCAAAATATGGACAATCATTGCTTTCTTTGGTGTATCATTGCTCATATGTACCCAGCTAAAAATAATCCTAATAGAGTTTCATCTTATCCACATTATTCTAAGATATTAAATACTAACGGAATGTCTTTTCCTCCAACATTTGAAGACATAAAATGGTTTGAAAAACATAATTTTAATATCAGTGTAAATATTTATGGTTTGGAAACAAACAATACTCTAACTGGACCATTATACAAAACTAAACTGCGAAAGTTAAATCATGTAAACTTATTATTTATTAGTAAGGATGGTAAAAATCATTTCTGCTTAATCAAAAATATTGAAAAAATTGTGCGCAGTCAACTCACAAAACATAAGACTAAGATTCATCTATGTCAAGAATGTTTTTTATATTTTAAAACGCCAGAAAAACTAGATAATCATAATTGTGGTAGATTGCAAACCGTTCTGCCTGAAGAAAATAGTAAACTTAGATTTTCTAATTATCAAAAAACTCAAAGAGTTCCGATTGTCATTTACGGAGATTTTGAAAGCCTATTACGTGAATACTCAGATAAAAGTAAAAGCCAATTTATTGAAAATATTCAAATTCATGAAGCCACTTGTTTTGCTTATTACATTTGCTGTGAGTCTAACCCTGAATTAAATAATTTTATATCATATCGTGGACCAAATTGTTCAAAAAAGTTTGTTGAGTCGATTATCAAAGATTCGCGAAGATTATATCAGATTTTGTCTATGAATAGAACTATGTTGCCATTGACTTCTGAAGAATAAAACTGCCATGAAATGTCATATCTGTAGAAAACAATTTACATCTGATGATCATATTGTTCGTGATCATGATCATTTCACTGGTAAATTTCGAGGGCCGGCTCACAATAAATGTAATCTGAACTCTCAAACATGCCATTTTATCCCAGTAATATTTCATAACCTTTCTGGGTATGATAGCCATTTATTTATAAATGAAATTTCTTCAGTATGTGGTTATATAAATCTGATCCCAAAAAACAAAGAAAAATATATTTCTTTCAGTAAATTTGTACCACTGGATTCTAGAAACACAGTCCAACTAAAATTTATTGACTCTTTTAATTTTTTGAGTTCTAGTTTGGATAACTTAGCGAAAACTCTAAATGTTACAGACTTTAGGTATTTAAAATCATTTTTCATTGATGAAGATTTACTGAGACTGTGTCTAAAAAAGGGTGTATATTGCTATGAATATATAAACTCTTGGAAAAAATATGAAGAAACACAATTACCGGATCGAAATAAATTCTATAGTAGACTCACATCCGAAACTGTATCAGAGGAAGATTATAATCATGCATTAACGGTATGGAATAAATTTCACATAAGTAATATAGGAGAATATACTGATTTATATCTAAAATGTGATGTGCTATTATTATGTGATATTTTTGAAAAATTTAGATCTATGAGCTTAAAACACTATGGGTTAGATCCTTCTCACTATGTTTCATCCCCATCATTAAGTTGGGATGCTATGTTATTAGTTACTGATGTTGAATTGGATTTATTATCTGATATAGAAATGTATGAAATGCTAGAAAATGGTATCAGAGGAGGGTTAGCTCAGTGCTCATTAAGGTATGCAAAAGCTAATAACAAATACCTGCCAAATTACAATGAACAAGAACCTAGTACTTTTTTAGCTTACTTAGATTGCGTTAATTTATATGGTTATGCCATGATGCAAAGATTACCGGTCGGCAACTTTAGATTTTTCACGGATAGTGAAATTATAAAATTCAATATTAACTCTGTTTCATCTGACAGTGATGAAGGTTATATACTTGAAGTAGATATTCATTATCCTTCTGCAATATACAACGAACATTCTGATTTACCATTTGCACCAGAAAAAATTGTTCCTCCTATAACATGCTCGAGTAAAACTAGTAAATTAATAGCTAATCTTTATGATAAATATAAATATGTTATACATTATATCCATTTGCAAGAGTGTATAAAAAACGGTATTATAGTGTTAAAAATTCATAGAATATTGTCGTTTACGCAAAAAAAGATTTTAGAACCATATATATATCTTTAAATACTTTACTCAGACAGAAAGCTACTTCGGATTTTGAAAAAGATTTTTTTAAAAAGCAAAATAATTCCATATTTGGGAAAACCATTGAAAATAAAAGAAAACAAGTTGATGTTAAGTTAGTTAATGTATGGAAAGATGACTTCAATAAAACTAACAAAGTTAATGGTGCTGAAAAATATATAGGGGCTCCTAATTTCAAAAACCTTGCTATAATCTCTGAAAATCTTGTTGCTATTCAATTACAACCGGCGAAAGTAATTTTAGATCGACCAATATATATGGGTTTAGCGATATTGGAATTAGCAAAGAGTCACCTATATAATTTTCATTATTCTATAATGAAAAGTATATTCCAAAAGAACATTCAACTATGTTATACTGATACCGATAGTCTCTTATATTTAATACGTACCAAAGATTTCTATGAAGACATGAAAAATAATATTCAATACTTTGATACAAGTAATTTTAAGATTAATAATATTTATGGGATACCACATTGCAATAAACAGATACCTGGTTTCTTTAAGGATGAAATGGGCGGAGATGTCATATCAGAGTTTATTGGTTTAAGAGCTAAGTTGTACTGTATTAATACGCTGAGTGATATTGTTATGAAGGCTAAAGGTGTAAAAAAATCTGTTACAAAAAAATTAACCTTAAACAAATATAAAAGTGCATTAAATTGTAATACTAATTTTAGATACCCTATGTTTGTTATAAGGTCTAAAAATCATAAACTGTACACGCAAAGAATCAATAAAGTGGTACTTGATGGAAATGACGACAAACGTCAAATTAAAAAAAAAAATGCTTCTACTTTACCATGGGGTCATTAATAGTTCGATATTCTAATCTGAAGCAAGAATTTATTACAATTTTCTTTGACAGGAAAATTTAATTATTTTTGTTATAAAATTATTGTTTTAGTTATTATTATTTTTGTATTAAAAATTAAGATATTATACTTTTGTCTTATTTAAATGAAAATAAATATATTTTATTCCACTAATTTGTTTTATTTGTTATAATAGATTTAACTCAACCTAGCTGAATAATGAAACAAGTATATGTATTATTAAAATAATTTATTTTTAATTTTTATAATAAACTATTGCTACAATAAACATTACTGAATAACACTGAAATACTTAATAAAGTTAGGGGCTATAATATTATTATATTTATTTACAAATTAATACATACATTATAAGAGTATATAATATTTTACATTTTTTCTTATTATATCTACAAGTTATCACTGTTCATTACCAATCTTTTTCACTATTTTAATTTATTTTTAATTTTTATAATAAACTATTGCAACAATAAACATTACTGAATAACACTGAAATACTTAATAAAGTTAGGGGCTATTATATTATTATTTTTATTTACAAATTAACACATACATTATAAGAGTATATATTTTTTTACATTTTTCTTATTATATCTACAAGTTATCACTGTTCATTACCAATCTTTTTCACTATTATACCTATAACTTGTTCAGTTTCATCCAATATATTATCATAGTCATCTTTAACAAAATATTGGATGCTTATGTCAGCACTGTCACTATCGCCACATTCACAAATATTGTTTATATCAGTTTTATTAAGATCATAAATATGTATTTTAATAAGCTTGCGAGGTTCTTTTGTCTCCTTCCGAATAACATATGATGAAGATTGTCTTAGAGGTCTTTTAGTAACTTTCTTGAGAATAGATTTCTTTTTTTTAGGTTCATCTGATTTCATTAAATTTTCTTCTTCATTTTTTTTCTCCAAATACTCCCGTCGTGATTGTCCAGCTATTTCACCATAATATGTTTCATTAACTTGGGCAAATAGAAATGGATTTGCATGGGCATAGTCTTGACAAGAAGGTTCCTGCAAAATAAATATTATAATTAGATCTATCAATCTATACAGAAATAAGACACATTAAAAAATAAATTAGAAAATGTACATACCACAGGACTGTAAGATGGAGAGAACGACATTATTCTGAAAAAAAGAAAAAATGAATAAACACGAAATAATATATTTGTTTAAGATTTTATTAGAATGCAATAAAACAATGTAAATTACTTACCTTAAAATATTATTAGATTTCAATGCAACTATACAGGTCGTGCTTATAAAAGTAACAGACGAAAAGTGATCGATATACAGAGACAGTTGTTATTATATTTATCAGGTTTCACTTACCAAATTTGATGCTTCAACAATGCAAATACTAATTTGGTGGTACAAATTAAAACATGTAGAAACATGTTTATGCTGATAATAGCGAGTATTTTTGTACCGAAATGAATTACTTTAGATGATATATAGGTAGTCAACTGATTCTAACATTGATCTGATGAAGCAAATTTGTGACAGTGTAATTGGAGGGATACTTAAATGCATATAAAAATATAAGTAACTCATCTGTTTAAGTAAATAACAACATGAATTTGACCAAACAACTCATATCTCTGAAACATGGTAATATACAATTTTAATCATGAAATTGGTCGAGCAACCCACATCACTAAACATTAGCAATTTAAATATTGATAATTCTATCCACCAGATCAAACATAGTGTTTTATTACCTAATACAATTCGTTGTATAATATGTGGTCCATCAAATTGTGGCAAAACAAACGTCATGATCAATTTACTTTTACATGAAAATGGGCTCAAATTTCAAAATCTTTACCTGTACTCAAAAACCAGTTTTCAGCCAAAATATAGTTTTTTACGAGAAGTCATACGGAGAGTGCCTCAAATAAAGTTTAATGAATTCCACAATGATGAAGATGTAATATCCCCAAATGAAGCTTTAACCAATTCTGTATTCATTTTTGATGACGTTGCTTGCGAAAATCAAATAAACATTCGTAATTATTTTTCTATGGGCAGGCATAAGCAAATTGATTGCTTTTATTTATCTCAAACCTATTCAAAAATTCCAAAACAATTATTACGTGATAATGCAAATTTTCTTATATTATTTAAACAAGATGATGTGAACCTAAAACACATTTACGAAGAACACGTTAGTTCAGATATGTTGTGGCACCAATTTAAAAATATTTGTAATAGCGTTTGGAGTGAGTCACATAATTTTATTAGCATTAATAAAGATTCACCGCTGGACAATGGAAGATACAGAAAAAAATTTGATATTTTTTTTCAGTTTGAATAAAGTTATAAATTCATGTCACATGTAAAAAAAATCATTGTAACAGATTTCTCGGTCAAATACGGTGTTAAAAAACAACATGGAGCAAAATATTAAAATAGAATTAATGAAATCTGTCGACTCCATAAAAAGCAAATTGAAAAAAATGAAAAATCAGGAACATGAAGTTAACTTATCACTTGATAAAATTTTCAAACCTGTTACGAAGCCCCTCAAAACATTTGTAAATTCTGACAGATTTCTAGGAAACATTAAACATGTGGAAAATGTACCATCAACAAATTCTACTACAATTGAGTCAGATGAAAATAGTGCAAGCTCTTGCAGCTCAAGCACTACTATATGTGATGATTTTCATGATGCTGAATTAAATTCTGTAAGCACTCCTGAAAATGCGGAAAAAAATAATTCAGAAATTTCATTAGAAAGTGAAGACATCTATGGTATTTACGATGGCGTTAATGTACCTTTTGGATTAAGAACCAAAAACAAATCTTTAATGTTGGGCAATACGATGGTTTCATTTTCTAAAATTGATAGTTTAGATAACGATAGTATATGTTTGGTTAAAATTGGGGACAAAACTTATGATTTTACTCCCGGGCTAAAAGAACTTTTACTTCGAAAGAAACCAGATTTAAAGCTAATAACAAGCAGAGATAAACTTGTCTATAAAGATATGTTACATTATACTAACGCTCATAAAAGAGATTTTAATCCCATGGGTCAAATAAGAGGTGATAAAGGAATGAAATATCGTCAAATAATCAAACCATTATTTTCTGAGACTTCCTCAGAGACAAAACATTTGAAACTTGGAGGTAGCTTACCAAAGCTTAAAAAATATAAAACCAGCACTGATTTGGTATATTGGGATGATCCCAATGAATTAATCGAGAGATTAAAATTATTAGTAGCTTCAAGAGATGCTGGAAACACAAATCATGATAATGAAATTTTATCAATAATTGAAGAATTAAAAGAAGCTAACATAATAAAGGAATAAATATTTAAAAAAACAGTTTTTGTTTCATTAATACTGAATCACTCATTATGATAATGCATGGTTTCAATAAATATTGGCTAGAAAAGTACAAATTACAATAAAAAAGAGATAGGAGAATTGTTAATTATGAGTAAAGCAGATGTGGTAAACGAAATTCATAAAAATGCAAGAGTGAACTTTTTGCGAAGAACTGTTATTATGAAAGATATAGATGATCTATGGCAAGCAGACCTAATTGACATGCAAGCAATTTCTACAGAAAATAAAAATTTTAGATTTATTCTTGTCGTTATTGACACATTTTCAAAATATGCTTGGGCCTTTCCTTTGAAAAGTAAGAACAAAGAAGTTGTATGTAACACTTTTAAGATTTTATTGGATAATCGTGTGCCTAAAAATCTGCAAACTGATAATGGGACAGAATTTTATAACGTTAAGTTTCAAAATCTTATGAAATTTTATAATATTAATCATTATTCAACTTTCTCAACGAAAAAAGCTTCAATAGAGACTTATCAGAACATTGAAATCAAAATTGTACAAAGAATTTAGTTTAAAAGGAAACTATAATTGGGTGGATAACACTCTCAAAAATGTTCTTTATAAATACAATCACACCCATCATCGAACAATTGATGAAATCCCTGCAAATGTAAATAATGTAAATAAAAAACGCGTATTAAAGAGATATGAAAATGTTGTAAAAACAGTTAGTATGCAAAGCAAAAGCAAAAACAAGTTTAAAGTGGGAGATTATGTTCGTATCAGTAAGTACAAGGGGACATTTGAAAAAGGATATACTCCCAATTGGTCAACGGAAATATTTAAAATTCGAGAAATACAAAATACAACTCCTTTTACTTTCTTAATTGAAGATACGATCAGAGGTCAGCCTATTTTAGGAGCATTTTATGCCCAAGAACTTCAACAAACGAGACATCCTGATATATATTTAGTTGAGAAAGTTCTTAAAAAGAAAGGTAATATGGTTTTTGTAAAATGGCTGGGTTTGTCTTCTGCTGAAAATAGTTGGATCGATAAGTCGAATGTTTTATGAAATTATTATATGAAATTAGTAAATTTAATTGATATGTCAAACTTATTGTTTTTTCCCAAGATTACCTATTTATTTCCTATTTAATTTTTGATTAGTCAGTCTTACAATGTGTATTGGAGAGAGTAGTCTCCTCAATTGGTTAATAAATCATTTACCATTTGAATTACATTTACCAGGATACAATTATTGTGGACCTGGTACAAAATTAATTAAGCGACTTGAATGTGGAGATAAAGGTGTAAATAAATTAGACGAATATTGTAAAGAACACGATATTGCATATCACAAGTCATCAGACTTAAAGGATCGGCACAGGGCAGATTTAATTTTATTCAAAATGGCGAAAAAACGAGCAGTTGCTCCTGATTCGAGTACAGGAGAAAAATTTGCAGCACATGTAGTAAGCAATGCTATGTTAGCAAAAATCAAAACGGGTTATGGTCTAAAAACTCGTAGCCAAAAACCTTTGAAAAAAATTTCGTCTGGAAAAGGGCTTAAAAAGAAATTAAAAAATGTAATTATAACAACAAAAAATCGTATTAAAAAATTAAAACCAAAATGCAAGAAAGCAGCAATTGAATTTGCAATGGCTGCTGCTAGAGAACTAGCCGACAATTCATCCATTAAAATTCCTCGTGTTATTCCTATACCAAAAACTGGCGGAGTATTACCTTTGATTCCAATTTTTGCGGGATTATCTGCAGCAGGAGCTTTAGCAGGTGGTGCAGCTGGTATTGCTAAAACTATAAATGAATTCAAAATGGCAAAAAAACTGTATGATGAATCGAAGAGACACAACGAAAAAATGGAGGCTCTTTGCATCGGAAAAGGTCTGCACCTTAAACCGCATAAAAATGGACTTGGAATTTTTGTATCAAAAAAAAAAAACTAAAATATCGGCTACCCAAACGTGCCTTAACTAATCTTGACATTTTGAAATATGGAAACGATATTCCTTATTTTAGAGGTGTATTTATGAGAGACGAGCTCCCTAAATCCTCATTTAAAAAAGAATGTGGAATTATTAATTTAGATAGTTCTAAAAATCCTGGCTCTCATTGGGTAGCCTATGCAAAATACAATGATTATATTGAATATTTTGATAGTTACGGAAATCTTAAGCCCCCCAAGGAATTTATAAAATATTTAGGATCTAAAATCCACTATAATTATGAAAATATACAACGTGATCATCCTTTCAATTGTGGACATCTTTGTTTAAGGTTTTTAAGCAAATTTTGGCATAGTTATGGAATAAAATAAATAGAATTTTCCAAAACTGTTCAGTATGCAATTATGTCTATTACAGTAACTATCTCTGGCAATAAATCAGAATTAGAATCGTACTTTCAACCACCACTGAGTTTATCTGGAAAATATGAATGCGGTTTACTATATTTTTCAACATTGAATTCAATACCTAATAAGTATTTTAATAATAGCAATACTCCACTTGTAATAAAAATTGAGTGTGATTTAATATACGGTTCCTATACTAACGGATTACCAACCCATATTATTCATGAATTTGTAACTAATACTGTTATAGACCGTCAGTACATAGAAACGCCTCCAAGCGTTATTTACTTTCCAGTGAACAAAAATATAATTTCATCTATATCTATTAAGGTGGTTGATCAGTTTGGATACAGCATTGATTTTATAGAACATATTCAACTACGTCTACATATTAGGAAATCAAAATGATATTACACAATATAAACCCTCCGATCAAAATGAAACGCCTTATTTCTTCTACAACCGCTAAGGTACATAGACGCAAGAAAAAAGTAAAGAAGTTGACTAAATCTAATTTAGATTTTCTTAAAGCCCTAGGTTTTAAAGTATGAATATACTACAGATAAATGATTTACCGCGGTTCGATACTTCGATCGAAAGTTACGAAGTCCATTCATACAATCAAAGAAGAATCAAAGAATCAATTTCATTTATTCAGTTTAGGCACATAAAGAGCACATATGAATGTCAAAATTTTACAATTTTGTCAAGTAATATTATAAAAATACTAAATTAAGTAAGTACATAAATAACCATTAGAAAATGATTCTTTCGCTGGTTCGGTAATTTGGTTCTCCTGAGAAGAGACCAGCAAGAAACTCAGGTAGATTATCCATTTTCTTTTTTAATATTGTTTTGTTTACATTGTTACAATTAGTTTCTATTGTATTATACGAGTGGCCAACAACAGAAGATTAGGGTGACCATGCATTTTTATCATTAAGATATTCGTCTACATTATAGTAGCCTTTCATCATCAAACATTTTTTAACTACTATTTTAAACTTATTAAGAGGCATGTCAACCAAATCCTGAGGAATTTTATTATAAATTTTTATACATTTGCCAACAAACGAATTACCAACTTTATGAAGTCTAATTTTTGTCATTGCCAATTTATTTTTATTTCTTGTATTAAAATTATGGTTATCGGAATTTTTTTTGAATAGATCTATGTTCTTCCGTACATATAAGATGTTGTCGTAAACATATTGAGAAGCAACTGTTAAAATATTAATTTCTTTAAATAATTCTTTCAGCGAGTCACGGGGTCCGAGTCTATAGATTGCTCGTATAGCTCGTTTCTGTAATATGAATATTGTCTCAATATCGGCAGCTGAGCCCCACAGCAGCAGACCATATGACATAACGCTATGAAAGTAGCTAAAATAAACTAATCGTGCCGTTTTTTCGTCAGTCAGAGACCTTATCTTTCTAACCGCATAGGCAGCTGAGCTAAGTCTTCCTGCCAAGGCTGTGATATGAAGACCCCATTGTAGTTTACTATCTAGAGTTATCCCAAGAAAAACTGTGGTATTGACTATTTGAACTAATTCATTATTCATAGTAATATGAGTATCCACCTGTCTAACATTGGGCATAGTAAATTTTACACATTTTGTTTTCTTCGCATTGAGCAGCAACTCTTGTGAACCAATGCAATATTTCCGAAAGGGTATTATTTACATCGTCAAGTGCTACTTTTTGTCTATCACTTTTAAAAATTAATGATGTGTCATCAGCAAATAATACTATCTCACAAAGATTTTTAGTGAAATAAGGAAGATCGTTTACGTATATTAAGAATAAAAGGGGTCCTAATATAGAGCCCTGGGGTACTCCCATGACTAATGAGGCGCCAGAAGAGTCGGTGCCATTAATGTTTACTTTTTGTACTCTACCAGTGAGGTAAGACTCGAGTAAGCCAAGTGAGCTGTTCGAAACACCATAATAACCTAATTTTAGTAGCAAAGTCCCATGATCAACACAATCAAAAGCTTTTGATAGATCACAAAATATACCAATAGCATCCTGCTTTTCCTCCCAAGCATCAAATATATGTTTCACAAGTGCAACTCCTGCATCCGTTGTGTTCCTGCCTTTAGTGAAACCAAACTGTTTGTTATGAAGTAACTTATTGTCTGTAAAATGTGAAAGCAATTGATTAAATATTATTTTTTCAAAAATTTTACTGAGTGATGGGAGTATGGAAATAGGTCGAAAATTTGAAGGATCACTTTTGTCTCCTGCTTTAAATAAAGGATTGATTTTACTGTACTTCATAAGATGAGGAAACTGATTTTCATCTATACATTTATTGAATATGAATGCAAGGTGAGGTGCTATAGCGGGCACTATTGATTTTATTATATTAGTTGAAATGCCCCAAAGATCCTCGGTATTTTTTATATTTAGTTGTTTAAAAGTTTTAAGTATAGTGACAGAGTCAATATACTGAAAATCAAAGTTAATTCTACATTTATCAACACTAGATTTAAGAAGAGAATTGGCTACGTTTTTTGACGAATTTAACTTATTTGTAGTGGTGATTGGAACATTTGTGAAGAAAGATTCAAATGCATTGGCCACTTCAGAATCAGTTTTAATATGTTTATCATCTATTTTTAACTCGAAGGATCGATCACGTGACTTTGCTTTACAAGTTTCTTTGTTAATAACATTCCATATTGCCTTCGTTTTATTATCAGATTTTTCAATTTTAGCCCGTATATAATTAGATTTAGCTGTTGAACATACTTTTTTGAATAGTTTGGAGTACTTTTTAATCTGTTCAATTACTTGTGGCTCATTAGTAGATGCCTTTGTCTCGTATAATTCATATAATTTCCTTCTACTTTTATAGATTCCAGGCGTAGCCCAATCACTAAATTTTATTTTAAATTGATTTACATTTATTGTTTTTTTAGTGAAAATGTTATCACATTCGTATTTGATTACTCCGAACAAATCTCCGTAATGATCATTCGGGTGTTTATCATTATTCAACTCCAAAAGAGGTACTTTATTCTTAATGTTTTCTTTAAATTTTTCTAATCTATAAGTTGTGATTGGTCTACAAACAATATTTTTTGATAATGGAACATGTTGGAACTTAAATCTAGCTAACTGACCTGCATGATCTGAATTTACAAAATGTATTATAGATTTCTCATCTACATCGCTGTTAGAAAAAATATTATCTAAGCAGGTAGTAATCCCTACAATAACTGCTTTAGAGAAAATGATGAAATCCGAATTCCCATCCACCAGCAAGACATATACGTGTTACCATCAGCCAGTTCAATTTACATCGAAGGTCAAGCTAAGTTGTTCGGTAAAGATGGGAAACCGATTGAGAAAGATGTTACGTTTACTAATAACCCTGTTTTGTTTTTGTTTCAAGACATCAGGTACGAAATAAATGGTATTGAAATAGATCGTATAAAAAATTCGGGAATAACTTCAACAATAAAGTCATACGTTTCGTTAAATGAAGCGGAAAATAAAATGGCAGCCCTTTGGGGCTGGAACTTCATTGGATTTACAGATGTGAAACATTTCAGTGCTGTAATACCATTAAATAAGATATTAGGCTTTGCGGAGGATTACAAAAAAATTATAATGAATTGTAAACATGAACTTATATTGAATAGAAGTAACTCTAACTTAAACAGTGTTATCCTTCCTGACGATATTTCACATTTTGAAATAGAAATAGAAAGAATACAATGGAGGGTTCCGCACATAAAAGTCTCAGATCGTGAACGACTGACGCTATTAAAAAATTTAGAAAAAGATAAACCTATTCAAATGGCATTTAGAAATTGGGATTTATATGAGTACCCTTTACTACCTAAAACCACAAAGCATTCATGGTCGATTAAAACTGCTTCACAATTGGAAAAACCTAGATATGTAATTTTCTGTTTGCAAACTAATAGAAAAAATAATAAACTGAAAGATAGTTCAGTATTCGATCATTGTGAATTAACAAACGTGACCCTATTTTTAAATTCACAATATTATCCATATGAACCTTTAAATTTAAAATTTTCTGAGGACAAATACAGTATATTATACGAAATGTATGCGAAATTTCGCCAGTCGTATTACAACTGTCCGGCAGAACCCTTGCTTAATCTAAAGGACTTTAAAGAGAAGGCTCCTCTGTTCATCTTAGATTGTTCAAGACAAAACGATAGTTTAAAAACAGGTCCAGTAGTTCGATTAGAAATTGAATGTTCAAAACCAATACGAGATAACACTGCTGCATATTATTTGATTATAAACGATCGACTAGTGGAATATAAACCTCTGAGCAACATAGTGCGCAGGTTATCATGACTGCCATCATAGATATCCAAGGATTTAAAACGGAAACCAATGAATTTGTACCAAAAGAAATTGCTATATTGTGTAGTAATAAATTGCAAGTGTTTTTAATTAAGCCACCATTTCCATTTTACGATTTGACAAAAAGAGAAAGACGGGAAGTTTCATGGATTGAGCGTAATAGAAAGATATACTGGAATGAAGGACTTATACCGTATTCAAATTATCAGAATTTAATTTTAGATGTTATAAAAGATAAGTGTATTTATACTAAAGGTCTAGAAAAAGTGTCATGGTTAAAATGTATTTTAGATAGTAATAATGTAATTAATTTAGAAGATAAAGGTTGTCCTAGTTTGTTAAGCCCATATGATCGATATAAATATTCTGAACATTTGTATAGTTGTATTTATCATAACTCAATTTGTGCTATGAAAAATGTTTTGTGTCTAAAAAACTGGTGCACTGATAATAAACTTTTTATATAAATAAATAACATTTCTTTTTCATTTTACTAATTTATATTCTTCTTCCCATTATTTATAAAATTAGTTGTAATAGATATTATGAGATCTATCTGTTCAAGTCTTTATTATGAGAAAAGGCTATAACTGCTGATGATTATATTCCACGCAGTTAATACTTCAATGTAATGTAGGTACTGAATGATAATGTAAATTAAGAGTTTCTGGATCTTGGTCTAGTGTTGCCAGTCCATGTCAGTGGGATATAATTGGATCGCTGCTGCAGAAGCTGTCATCGATAAAAATAATTGGGGATTCTGGAATCATGTTTGCACGATGCGAGAACATCGATCGATAAAAATAATTGGGGATTCTGGAATCATGTTCGAACGATGTGAGAACATCGCTCGATGAAAACAATTGGGGAGTCTGGAATCATGTTCGCTCGATGCGAGAAGATCGATCGATAAAAATAATTGGGGATTCTGGAATCATGTTCGAGCGAAGCGAGAACAAAATGATTCCAGAATCCCCAATTATACCCTACTTATCTCATCCAGAGTCTAAACATAGACCACAAAAACAACACAGGCACAACACAAGATTACAAAACAAGGTATTTATTTTTGATCACCAAACATTTGCGAAGCGCTGTTCGTTCACATTCGCGCAAAGAAAAATATAATCAATATTATTGTTGTTATTTTAAAATTTGTCCATCTATAGGGACAGGCGAAGGTCATTTGACCATACTGCCAACTCTTCGGTATTTTGAGAAATATATAATTGTTGTTGTTGTTAAATTTGTCCATACGGACAGGCGAAGGTTATTTTAACCATACTGCCAACTCTTCGGTGTATGTGAGTATCTGGGAGCCCGATTTTTGCGGAGCGCCAGAGGCAACCCAAAAAGCCACCAGCCACGCACTCAGCAAAAATCGAACTCCCGAGAAATATATAAACCAAATACCTATAAACAATGTCAATAAAGATAAACTTCTCTTTTTTTAGTCATTTGATGGCATGGCCTCTGAGTCTTTTGTGCTTACTTCTAAAATCCTTGGATTACCGCTTTACCCTTTTTTTCCGACTATAATTGACGAATTTTAAAATAATAACGAAACAAATAAACCACAACTTGTCAATTGTAATGTCATTACTGTCATTTATTGTAAGGACAAAATTTATAATCGACGGACTAGTGTAAAAATTTAAAAAGACTATTGTTTTCTTATGAACGGAGAGTTATTTATTTGATTGATTGTGTTTCTAAACAGTGTGTCCTTTCGCCTTTTGTTAAATATATCTATTTGACATCCTATTTAAAAAAAATTGTAATGTGTATTTAGGTATGCTGATGCCGAAATTATGATCTACTTCTGGCCACCGATAAAATCTCCAGCCAGTAGCCACTGTAAAAATCTACATTAAATAGCTATACTCACTGGTCATTGGCAAAAGCACAGAACATCATACTTAAGGCAAGTTGCTGCAAGAGCAAGCAGAGGCCAATATAGGAAAGAATTGATTGACTGCTTGGTGGTTGTACAGCGGCTGGTTTTGTTGTTGTTGCTGTTATCGAAGTGAAGATAAACTTAATATTTGTAACTTACAATCTTTGGTAAATAAGTTATAGCCCACAAGATAGTTTTGGTTGGAAACTATAGAGGTATGTATTCAAAAGTCATGAATTAAAATAAAATAAAATAAAAATTAGGTTCTATTACATATAAAGAATTGAGCATGTCATGCTCCTAAATTTCATAGGTACTCTATATATACTTTCACTTTGTTGGGCATACTATTATTACTTCATCAGAGATGTTTGAAATGTAACAGCAAACCTTAGATTATGTTTATATACCTATACATAATGAATCAAAGTAGTAAATGACCATATCTGCCATATAATAACACCGTATTAGATAGATAATATACAAGTCTGAGACGTCCTGGACTTTAATTGGCTGTGCCATAGTGACTAACATGTAAGATTTTGTTCCCTTTAATCAACATTTCATCGCATGACAACGGATTTCAATTATTTTTTTCAAACTTCAATATAGCTGCTATGTTTTATTAAATTCATTTAGCCATAGATGACCAACTGACCAGGAATTATGAATTAGATTTATGGTATTTCATCACAGGCTTTGTATATCGACACTGTCGTAAAACACAGACGCATATGATAATACAACGAAATCGTTTTTATTGTAAAATAGTCCTCAGTAATTAATTATCTATCGATACATCCAAGAAAAAGTGGAATTTTCCGAATATTTTCCAAGATATTGACTAGAACAAAGTCGTTTTTGAAAATCTATCCGAAGAACAGGCTGGTAAGGTCAATAACTTCCCCGCGCTGTTCTTTCGTCAGTAGCGGCAGTGTTCGACGGCAAGCGGTCACTTGCGCAGCTAAATAATTAATAAGCTGTGTATTTGATTTAGATTGTGTTATTTTTTAATGTGTTGAATAATCTGCAATAAAATGTCTCGGTCACAAAAGATATTAAAATTATTAGAACGTAACAAAGAAGACAGCTGTGAAAACAGAAAGCAATTATTTGTGGAGGAGTCCAGTAATTCAAATATTTTGCAAGAAAATACACTGGAAGCAGGGATGTTATTCTATATATCTATAGTCTGAAATATATAAGTATCATTAATATTTTTTTTTATAATTTTAAAGCTTTTAATTATATTTTATTACGAAACATTGCACATTCGGTTGAACAAGGTCGGTTCTAGACATACGACACAGCGGATTATGCAGAACCGACATTGTTCTACGGAAATAAAATATGTTACATTTAATTGATAAAATACTATTTTAATGGCTTGTTTTTCAAGATATTTATTCATGTACTTCAATTATATATTTTCTACTTTCAATTTTATTATGTGGTATGTTTAAAAGTTACGTTTTTCGTCCAAATTTATTAAAATTTTACAAGTGGCTCGCAGACATACAATGTTGTACTCCGGAGTACAACTACATTTTCTATGCAGCATATTGCGAACGGACGTTGTTCTTTGACATAATTTCACATACAATTTTGTTCGCTTACTTAAAATGCTTATAAAACATAATTTATATGAAATGAGACTAATTTTCTGTTTTTTTTATTCACCTTATTTTTAGTTCTAAATATTTTCGCGATTTGCAGGTCCTGCTTATGAAAAACCTGACTCACCACTACCACCAGGAGACGACATAATAATCAGCGAAGAACTAAGCGATATAGCGCACGATGTTTTTAGTTTGCCATTTATTAGTGAAGATGCAAACACCAGCTTCGAAGCCTCTCCACCTGTCATTATACCGGAATTTGATGACGATGTTGTAGGTACACCCAAATCACCACTGAAAATTCCATACCTATGCCTTCGCCCACTAATTCTCATAGGAATTGTGAAGATGTCTTTTGTGGTGCACATGAAAGTTGGTTAGAGGCATTACCATCTTCACCGGATACTATAAATGGAGTAAGCTCAGCGTCTGAATCAGACATCAGCCCTATGTCGTCTTCTGGCCGAAAGAGACGTAAGAAGTGAAAGGATTCGTGGTTAGATGTCAAAAGAAAATGTTTAACGAATTTAGGAAAAAAATATGTATCAAAAAGGGGTAAAGTTATTGATGAAAAGGTTATGGGTGACCCTTGCAAATGTCGATTTAAATGTTTTCATAAAATTACTCATACACAAAGATTGCATTGCTTCACTAAGTTTTGGAGTCTAGATAACAGAGAAAAACAGTGGGCTTTTGTAGTCAAGTTTACTCTTAAAGTTAAAATATAATAGGAGCCTTCTGGTCCTGAGAAGCATTGATTAAGTGTTTAGCAATGTCTGTATAAAGGCGGCAAGCACTCGGACCCCATGACCCCAGTGTCTCAACCACAAACGGCTCAAATATGTAATCACCTGCTAGGTTAGCATATTTACGCCGTTTGAGGCCTTCAGCCGATGCAGCAGCAGCGCCGGCACATCTGGATGTGCTTGGAAGGTGTGAAGGTGCTAAGGTGTCAACGCATGTAGCGTCCCACACCACAGGCATTCCCATCTTCCCCGGTAGCAACTACATACCGTCCGGTCTCTTTACATCGCTTCGTGCTAAACCATTTGGTTCACGTACGGCCGGAAGACCTGCCGTGGAAAACCCTACGAATTATGTCGTTTCGATTAGCGTGCCGAGGTATACGACCTGCGCTTCTGCTACAAGAAAGGCCATGGTGTCCCAGATTATTGACGGGTACTCCACAGGTGCAATGATGCGGAGATACACAAGGTGTACCCAGCCGAAGGCAAGTGGCAATGCGGAAGGTTGTGTCGTCCAACATTGTAGCGATGTTGGGCGATGGGAGCGCCTGGATCCATAACCCTGACTCCCATTCTCCAACAGCTAGTAGGCGTGCACGCTCTGAAATATTGACAGAAGTGTCAATTAGTGTATTAATTCTCAATTTACAGAGCGGCGAATCCCACAGTCACTGTGAGCCTAGGCGTGAGGGCAGGTCAGTGTCGGGACAAGACATCCTCCAAGCATTTATGGCATCGGTCTTGCATCGCACCTCGGAATCAATCAGTGTATTTGACAAAATTTTCCTGACTAATTCTTCGAACTTATTAGTTTGTGCAACACTGGAGTAATTACATCCGAACACAGTAAATATTTCAGATCTCTATCTTTTGACAATAATACTCAAAATAATAATGATAGCGATACAGAATGATGATGAAAGATTTTATTTAATACAATTTTATTTTAGAGTGTACTATTTTGTTTTTGTAAACTTAATTCTGATCAGGCTAAGTAAAAATATCATGTGATTATGAAATTGTGATATTAAGTTAAATAATTACCTACATAATTATAATAATTATGAATAATATTCAAGACGAGTAGTTTGATATTTTCTTTATTTTTGTTTGTTATTTTTTTATTACAATTCTAAGTATTTACCTTGATGGTTTCCGATTTGTTAATTGTTTAAGACGTGATTTTGAAAATCATATTTTTACTTGATTAATATTGATTCTTGATCTCGACTTTGTTAAGTAATGATAATTCGTGATTGTCTTGAATTGAGACTGATCGACGCCATATTATGATTAAAATAATTACACCTTTTGTTAAAACTTTTATTTCTTTTCATTATTGATATAGTTTTCGCTGTTGTTGCCATTTTGACCTTGTCTAAACTTCAGAAATAAATAAGTTTTAATGTGTTTAAGTTTTTAATTTTACCCATCTATAATATACGACATTAGATCAATGTGAAATTCCATAGAACAATGTGACATGTATACATTTTTTGTAGTAGTTTCCGTCGAATAACGTCGCAAAGTCACACCAAACAACTCGTGGAACGCAGTACAACGTCGCATCTTTACATACAAAAGCTTTTTTTTAAATAAATTAATGAAATTTTATACTTGCAATGTATATATGATGATTTTAAGGCACTGAAAAGCTATAACTTAATACATTTTTATTTTATTTGATACGTAAAAAGTTATATAGAAAAATATGAACCCCAAACTTTAAACAGCTCTGTTGTAAAGTTGATATTTTGTAGATCTGTCTTTGTTCTACGACAGTGTCGATATGTACATCATTCACCGAGCCTTTACCCAAATCAATTGGGGTCGGCTTTCCAGTCTAACTGCGATTCGGCTGAACTTCGATATTTTCCGTGAAGCTGAAACTGCCGTGAACTGCCATCTGACCTTCACAACCCATGGGCGATATCGAAGTTCTGTAGTTAGACTGGTTGGATTTTTGATTTAGGGCTCCAACTACCCCTAACGACTGCCATAGATGATAGTATGAAAACCGGAACCGACTGCTTAACGTGCTCTCCGAGGCACGGAGGGGTCTCAATGTCTTAAGAAATGGTCACCCATCCTAAGACCGGCCTGAGTCGATGTTGCTTAACCTTTGCAATGTGTTAACATTGTCGGTTACCACTAGACCACGAGCCCCCCAATAGTTTTGAAAAAGAGCTTTGTATATGTACATACATTGAAGTATTACTTCCCCTCTTGACATTCCACTTACTTGAATTATGTGAGATATTAGCCTCTTATTCTGCTGTATCACCTTTTTTGTAGTGATGGAGGGAGTAGATGCTGTACTGGATCCCTCGGCACTAGGCCTAATATCAGAGTGTGACCTGCCTCTGGATATCATAAAGGAAGAGGTGGATAGTGAGGAGTTTGGTGAGTAATTTAAATATCTGCATTTGCTGCAATCTGATTTTTAACAGAGGGGACTTCTGTACAAGTAGTCTTTTGTGTGATAATAGTAAGTTGAAGGCCCATCTGCAGAGATTGTATGTTACATGGATCCTAACTGTAGGAATGTTGGTTCGGTTAAAAAATTGGTTAATGCTTTTAATTTGAGCCTGTATCTATAGTCCAGAAATATAGTGGTTACGAACTTTTTTAAAAACTATAACGGGTTCTCTTTAACAGAAGATGTGAAGTTAGAGCGAGACGACGATTGGAATGAAGAGATGGCAGACATCGTGAAGGAGGAAATATGGGTGAAGACTGGTGAGTTAAACCAGCAGCAACTATTACTATTCGTTTTCGGTATATTCAGCATGTATTGTTTTGATATTCCGATATTTCGGAACTGTTGCGACACAATCATGGAGGAATTTAAGGTCTGAGGACCTATCTATTAGAGAACCTATCTATTGAAAGGTTAAATAACAACTAGACTACTAATCTATCATCTTAGGCAGCAAGTCTTAGGAGACATGACATCCCACGATACATAGACATGCAATCATCTAGCAAGTCTTAGGAGACATCCCACGACCCATAGAAATGAGAACACTTGTGTCATTGTTTCAATGGCACAAGGAGGCTCTGTGAGCTGGACCACAGGGATGCTTCTCGAGATATCGAGGCTCAGTGGTTCCAGCTCCACTAGGAGTTCATTGAGAAATTGAAGGTGTGACTTGAGCACCCACGATGGGGAAACTGAGTGAGATCGGTCATAGAGGAGTGGCTGGAGAAGCGACACGGTTACCTTATTTCTTCATAGGCGGGCCATTTTTAAGCTTGTGGTTTTAAAATATTCGTAGGTTTGATTAACTACTAACCCGGATATAATTTGAGACAAGATGGCGTTCTGTATTAATTATCCTAACATATTTATTGTTTTGTTTGTGCAATCTAGACATTCGTTACAGCGCCATCTATCTGTCAATCTATCTAATGTTCCTTTTTACTCATTCACAGAAGATGTAAAGTTAGAGCGAGACGACGACGACGATTTGGATTGGAAGGAGGAAATAGAGGGGAATGTCGATACTGGTGAGTTTTAACCTGCTCTATTACTGTTAGAGTTTTCGGTATGTTTACTACGTATGGATACAAGTTAGCGCCACGATCACGAAGGAAATATGGGGTTTTTAAAAAGCATTCAATAGTTTTGGGCAAAGACTAACAGATAGGAAGAGAAGTAGTGAACTAGTTGCTTACGTCGTTGGTGCCAATCGGCAACAACTCATTTAGTAAACTGCGTGCAAGCACGCCGAGTAGACATGCGCGATCTAGAATTGCAAACAGTTTTTGAACGTAATTTCTAACAAACTTATTTAATTTTATTGTTTAATTTCCTAGTATCTTTAGCTTTAGGACTACTTCTCGATAAGACAAGGTATATAATATGACTAATTCGCTATAGGACTAAATCTCAATATGACTACATCGCATTTGGACTAGATAGCTATATGACCATATATCCATATGTCTTGTTATCAGATCGACTTAATAATATCAAAATGATGTACAATGGCATCGAAAAGTGGCTCTTCAACGTTACACTTAACATAACAACCTTATTATCCATTATTTTCTATTCACGTTGACAATACGAAAGAAAGGACGAACATATTAACCGTACTTTACGCCCTGTTACCCAATAAAACTGAAAACACGTATATAGCTTTATTTACTGTTATACGTGATGACATGTACTTGGCGTGCAAATATTTCTTTTTAATTGTGACTACGAGTTGGGTGTTATCAATGCATTTCGAATGGTATTTCCAAATTCAAAAATAACTGGATGCTATTATCATTTCAACAAGGCTGTATGGAAAAAAGCATATTCTGTGGGTCTGAAGAAATCAAAAGAAGGAGAGAACATAACAAGGATGACTTAATTTACCTTTATTGCCTTCATCTTATTTACTAGATGGATGGTCAGCTTTTGTGGAGAGCTCTGCAAAATCAGCAGAAATGGATATTTTTATTAACTATTTTTCCAGGCAATGGTTAAAAAATACAGTGCTAATTTCCTGTGCAAAAGAAAAGCACAGAACTAATAATAGTTTAGAGGCGAGGCACATGCGCCTAAATGTGCGTATGCAGCACAAACCCACACTACTACACTAAAACTACATTTTACACCGGACCAGAGGTGTCTGCTGTACAAGACGCAGATTAGACCCTGCGTCGAATACTGCTCTCACCTCTGGGACGGCTCCGCGAAGTATCTGCTGGACACTCTCGACGCTATGCAACGACGGGCCATCCGTATTATAGATTGTCCGGAGGTAACGGGAAGCCTTGAGCCGCTAGCTCAGCGCCGAACAATAGCTTCCTTGGCCGCATTCTACCGTATTTACCACGGCGAGTGTTCTGAAGAGCTCTTCAATCTGATCCCACCCTCTTCCTTCCGATCCCGAACAACGCGTGCCGGGCAGAGATGCCACTCCCACACAGTGGATAGAATGTTCGCGAGAACCGAGCGTTTTAAACGTTCGTTTCTCTGCCGAACGATAGTGGCCTGGAACGCCCTGCCTGTGCACGTGTTTCCTCCCACATATAATCCTGGGTTCTTTAAGCGGAGCATGAAGAGGCACATCAGCAGGTCGTCAAGTTGAGGGCCACTCTCTATAGTATTGTGTGCTGTGAGAGTGGCCCACAATCGCTAGACGTCGTCACGACTTACCACCAGGCGGGCGGCGTCAATTTGGCAAACCCAATATAAAAAAAAAAAAAAAAAAAGAAGCACGTTTGCAAGACAAAAGACAAAATGCGTTGCTTGCAATACGCTGCAAAAAAAGAAACTATGTTTTGTTTAATCGAAAGTACAAAAAAGAATTATTTAAACTTGAGATGTTAAAATTTACGTCCATTGCATTTTTGAAAAAAATAAGTTATTTAAAACTTATATATAAGTAAAGAAAGCAAGTGTTAAGTTTGTTTTTCTTATAGTTTCTGTCGTGTTTTGTTGTTTTATGTTAGGAGAAAGTTCCCTAGTGTCGGTCACAAGCTTTCTTATACATATAATAAATACTATTATTAAAAATACTTTTATTTATGACTAAATCATTATTAACTTTTATTTATTACATAATCAAATTTTATGTATTTATCTGGTATTCTAAACAAAACATACTGCAAACGCATTGTGTGTCATTAAATTTTGGTGTAAACTATACTTTTTTTTTTTTATTAAGAAATTTGAATGAGTTTGACCACAATCTTACCTGATGTTAAGTAACGATGCGGTTTTAAGATGAAGCACGCAAACTCAAATAATGCCTATTTATTCTTGCCTTGAAAATCCCAAGATTAGTACTTCTGGAAACAAACGACAATATTGTCTATACGCTATCTGGGCCAATGGCTATTTAGTCCAAATGAGATCTAGTCCATACACGATGTAGTCGTATCGAGATTTAGCCCTGTAGCGAACTAGTCATATTTTCTATCTAGTCTTATACTAAAGCTTCTAACCCGTAACTACTTACACATTTATTATATGATTTATGGCTAATATATTACTATGTTTGAAATTTTTCACACAGTAGAGCACATAATAGGAACAAATACATCGTCCGCCATATTTAAATACATCTGACGTGTTAATACTTCCACCTCACTCACGGCGACAGTTGGCTGCGATGACGTCACTTCGCGCGCTGGGTCCGACACAATTTTTATTTTATACTAGTCTATAGATTGGAGGTCTATGGTTTTAACTGAAAGAATAACAACTAGTTCAGGAATCAGGCGTAATTTAAATCCTTTCAAACACCAAAATATTTGTGTTACTGGGACTTTGCTACCCGTCTGACCGTCTGTCTTAGGCTGTATCTTATTAACCGTGATAGATAGAAAGTTTAAATTTTCACAGATGATGTATTTCTGTTGCCTCTGTAACAACAAATACTAAAACACAGAATACTGTAAATATTTAAGGGCAAAAATGACACGTATGGTACGTGTCATTTCTGACACGTACCATACCATGAGCGCCTCTGGTTAGCACTATGAAGAATTTCCAGTGGCACCAGGCGTACTTTGGCCACCTGTGTGGCCTGTGTCGTGTTTTACCCCGCATCTGTGGGGTTGGGTTTTATTCCGCGTCGGTGACTGAAAGCGTGCGTCTGCGACTGCTCGCAGAAGGATACGTTCCAGTGGATCTCGCTGGAGACTATGGCTCGTAGCATGGTCTCCAGCGAAAGGGGATCTACGCCCAGGCCCACAACGAAGTCCCGGGGCTGAAATACTTAATGATATACAACGCACCGCAACTGGCTTAGTAATATATAATTGAGTCACAATAAAACTCATATTTGCCAGTACCTAATAAGTAATCAATTAGAAAGAATAATCAAATAAAAATTACCTTTCAATTATAAATAGTCAATTAATACTGCAATGCTATAGTCAGCCAACAAAATTTATTTATAAAGACCACCTTTTGAATTCAGCCGTTGGATGTCAGCAAGGTGATCCGTTGGGACCAGTCATCTTCAGTTTGGCCATTCACCCAATAATTCAAAAAATAAAATCAAAATTCAACATTTGGTACTTAGATGACGGGACTTTAGGGGGAAAAGTAGAGACAGTTTTACAAGATTTAGCCCTAATAAAGAACGAGTTTCAGTCAATTGGCTTAGAACTGAACCCAAATAAATGTGAGATTTTTATATCTGAAAACACAGATAAATTAACAACAATCTCCAAATTCAACTGTTGGCCCCAAACATAAAAGTTTTGGACAAAAATTTTAGAAGATGGCTTTTCCACTTTTATCGAGGAAAACATTCAAAATTTTGATCTGGTTATTGATAGTCTATGTAATATCAGTATTCATTCAGCTTTCACTATTCTTCGTTTTTGTCTTTTCGTACCCAAATTTACACATGCCCTCCGTTCAGGACAATTTTGGAAAAATGTAGAAATTTTGGGCAGACTAGACAACTTAATACAAAATTATTTGTGTAAGATTTTAAATGTAACTATTAATGACCGGGCCTGGGTCCAAGTGTCTCTTCCAGTTCGCTTGGGCGGGCTAGGTATTCGTAGAGTCACAGATGTCAGTCTACCAGCATTTCTGTCGTCGGTCCATAGCACCGAAGAATTAGTCAGGAAAATTTTGTCAAATACACTGATTAATTCCGAGGTGCGATGCAAGACCGATGCCATAAATGCTTGGAGGATGTCTTGCCACGACACTGACCTGCCCTCACGCCTAGGCTCACAGCGACTGTGGGATTCACCGCTCTGTAAATTGAAAATTAATACACTAATTGACACTTCTGTCAATATTTCAGAGCGTGCACGCCTACTAGCTGTTAGAGAATGGGAGTCAGGGTTATGGATCCAGGCGCTCCCATCGCCCAACATCGGTACAATGTTGGACGATACAACCTTCTGCATTGCCACTTGCCTTCGGCTGGGTACACCTTGTGTATCCCCGCATCATTGCACCTGTGGAGTAGCCCTCGATAATCTGGGACACCATGGCCTTTCTTGTAGCAGAAGCGCAGGTCGTATACCTCGGCACGCTATTCTAAACGACATAATTCGTAGGGCTCTTTCCACTGCAGGTCTGCCGGCCGTACGCGAACCAAATGGTTTAGCATGAAGCGATGGAAAGAGACCGGACGGTATGTCGTTGCTACCGTGGAAGATGAGAAGACCTTTGGTGTGGGACGCTACATGCGTTGACACCTTAGCACCTTCACACCTTCCAAGCACATCCGGATGTGCCGGCGCTGCTGCTGCATCAGCTGAAGGCCTTAAACGGCGTGAATATGCTAACCTAGCAGGTGATTACATATTTGAGCCGTTTGGGGTTAAGACACTGGGGTCATGGGTAGGGTTGAAAATTGCAAGTAAAATACATGTATTTTTCTGCCGGACTTAGTAGTTTTCAATAAAATACAGAAGCTTTTAATGAGCTCTTACGATGTATCTTTCGCAAGTTTCCGTTTTTTACATGTATTTTACATAGTATTTTTCAAGACTAATAATAATAAAATAACTTTATGGTTAAATCAGCATCCTCCTTTAGTTAGATATAATTAAAAATCATTAAACTGTCAATAATAACAACAATGTCGTGTTTTATATTTTCACTGTGGTACTTCTGTTATTTTAACGAAAATTGCATTGCTGCACTTTTTTATTAGTGGGTAGTTGTAATTTATTTTCTTATGGATTCGAATAATATTTTATCTCATGTTGCAATAGTTAGTAACGGCGCCTGACTTACTAGTACCGACCGCATTGTGATAGTTGTTATCAATCATTAATTCATTGATTCCGGATAGTTTATTGTATTGCTTTTGAGCTACTGAGAGAAGCAAGAGAATATGCCGCGAAGAAAAAGCAGTATTTGGGAGCATTGTGAAGTGACGGACGGTAATAAAAGTGTCAAATGCAATTATTGCTTAAAACAATATGGTTACAGAAGTGCAACGCGTATGGAAGAACATATGGCGAACTGTGAAAAATGTCCCAAGTGATTTGAGACAAAAATACAGCAAAATTTCAAGAGTGTCTCCGATGTCAGGATCGACAAGTTCGCAATCAGTTAGTAATAGTACTGTTTCTATTGCTTGGCCGATGGATCAAGATCGTGGCAATGTAGTATCTACTACATCAGCAAGATTGGATGATTTGCAAAATAAAGATGTTGTAGACAAAATTAATGCAGCATTAGCTCGTGCAGTATATGCTACAAACTTACCATTATCATTATTTGAATCACCTTACTGGAAATCGGCAATAAAAGCGATAAATGAAGACTACATTCCACCCAATAAATATGCAATGAGCAATACATTATTAAATGCAGAATATGTACGAGTAAAAGAAGACACTGATCGAAAATTACAAAAACGTACTAACTTGGGACTTGTAACAGATGGATGGACTAATATATGTAGCCAAGGAGTGGTCAACTTTCTTGTTACAACGCCAAAACCTTTTTTTATAAAATGCATTTACCCCGGTACTCAGAGGGAAACAGCCGATTTCATAAAAACAGAAGTATGCAAAGTTATAGAAGATATTGGTGCCGTAAAGTTTTCATGCATTGTAACTGACAATGCGAGTGCGATGAAGGCTGCGTGGAGACTTATAGAAGCTGAATATCCGTACATAGATTGTGTTGGTTGTGCGGCCCATGCTCTTGATTTATTGTGTAAAGATATTTTATCTTTAGATTGCTTAAATACGTTATTTAAAAATTGCAAGAAGATAATTTTACAAATTAAAAAAACCCACACACTTTTGGCTTTATTCGAACAAAAACAAAACGAGCAGTACGGCGTTCAAGCTAGAACTTTAAAAATTCCATCCGCCACTAGATGGGCCGGAGCTTACTTAGCGTTTGAATCTCTGTTAGACAACCAGGAAGTGTTACAAGCTTTATCAATTTCCAGAGAGGCAAATATGAAACCAAATTTAAAAAGATACTTGATGAGTGAAGAAACTTGGATCCATATAGGAAATGCTAAGAAGTTACTTGCTCCCATTGCAAATTCTATTGCAAAAATAGAATCTGATGACTCAGTTTTATCTGACGTTTTAGAGGCTTTCATCACGATAAAAAACAGTATCAGCAGCCTTGAAGTCTCTGATTTTTTAACTACAGAAACAAAAGAAGAAATTTTAAACTATTGCGATAGTCGTCGATCATTCTGTCAGAAGCCAATCCATTTAGCGGCCTATTTACTTGATCCCACTTACCACCCTTTTGTGAACAATCAATGTGTAAACCTTAATGACGACGAATATTACTCTGCTACACATTTTATATCAAAAGTTGCGGATGTATTGTCTATTGACAATACTTTAGTATTTCAGAATTTAGCGGAATATAGGGCACGAAGTCAATTTTGGAGTAACGACCTGTTGTGGAGTCCTATTATGAATATGGAAAATAATTCATCTTCGTCACGTATCAAACTTCACCCACGTGACTGGTGGCTAGGACTGTGTCACTCAAAGCCATTGTCTGCTATCGCCATAAGAATTTTGAGTAATCCACCATCATCAGCTGCTAGTGAGAGAAATTGGTCTTTGTTTGGGCGGACACACACCAAAGATCGCAACCGTTTGACAGCTGATCGATTGAATAAATTAATTTTTGTTAACTGGAATCTGAAATTTGTCAATGCTAAAGGCGGTATCAATCATGTTACAATTGATGAACCAGACGAGGTTCAGGTTGACGATTGCAATAGTGATATTGAATTGTAAATAAAAAACTATTCTCTTATTATACTTAATAAAAAATAACGTAAATAATTATAAGAAACAGTGCCATTATCATTGTTTTATTTTTCATCTATTGTAATTTATGAAAAATACATTGATTAATACATGTATTATACATGTAAATTTGTATTTTTCAAATAGCCTTAAATTTGTATTATTCTAACGTTACATGTAATTTACTGGAAAGATTCAAAGTTGCGAAAAAAACAAATGAGTATCTTTCGCCATTTTCAACCCTAGTCATGGGGTCCGAGTGCTCGCCGCCTTTATAGAGACATTGCTACACAGCCAGCATTCTGGGAACCTTCCCAGTCGGCAATGACGCGGAGGATTTTTTAGACGATATTTTGTAATGTAAATATTTTTAGTCTACAATTATGTATATTTTGTATATAATTCTTATTGTAAATAAATATTAAAATTCCACACAAAAAAAAAATTGGAAATATGTTACACATTCTACGTAGGTACAAAATAAATAAGAATCCAAAGTTTCCGGGTTACGAAAATCACTCGCTATCAGTACCTACCTACTTAACAATGCAGCCTGAGTAACTACAGCATTAAACCCATTAGGTACCTAGGTATAATCTAATACAATGCAATATGGTGTAAAGGGTTTATGACAAAGGTCTGAATCCCAGTTCTTTATAACATAGACTAATAATAAAATCAAATATCAGAAAAAAAATAAAAATAATCAAATAAAACTACGCTGAAGATGTGTCTTTACCTACGTTAAAGATGTGCAAGTTCGCTAGATATACGGATAAGTACGGCCGCTGATAGCTAACAATAATAAAATTAGGTATCTAAATATATGATTTACGCCTGCACAGCCACTCAATTGAAATCACTGAGTAATGCCCTCTGTGGGGCAATGCTTGAACTTGTTTCAAATGACGGTTCGATCGACGCGATGATCGGGTGATAAAGTTTCTAAATGGATAACAAGCACAGTAGCCAAACAATGCAGTAAACGATATAAATGTTGTCCTCTTTGAATATTCTTTCAAAAAGAACTTTGGAACCCGAGATTAGAACCCCGGCCCCCGATTCCGAATTCCGCATGCAGATGTTGCCCATATAGTCTCTCAATCAATATTCGTTTCCAATTTATATTCAATAGATGAAGGGTTACAAAATAATAATATGTAGTTTATTATTTTCGCTTGTTGTAGGTGAGTGTAAATTTTGTTCAAGATTGTCTTTGCTGTTGGTGTATTGCACTGTACGCACTATGAAACATCTTCCAATATACGAGAGTGGATTGAAAAGTAGTCGGCCTAACACTGATCCATTTAGTTCTAAAAATCAAATCTACCCACATTATTTAGTTCAGTTCAGACCTGTTAATTGTGTGAAGTTTGAAACGTGTGCGATAATTAGTTTTAATTTTATAAATTTATTAACAAAGCAATCGGACATAATTTCCGCAAATGGAGCAAATCGAGCAGCGTGCCGTCATTAAGTACCTCTATAAGAAGGGGTTGTCATCAAAAGCCATGATGATATGGTCAGTACATTAGGGAATTGCGCACTTTCATATTCATCCGTCAAAAAATGGATAGCAGAATTCAAGCGCGGTAGAGAGAGTGTGAAAGACGAACCCCGCTCTGGAAGGCCTTCGACGTCCACTACTGACGAAAATGTTTAACAAAATACTCGACTTAATTATGGGAGACCGCAGATTGAAAATTAGAGAGATAGCCGAGATTATACGCATCTCTTATGAACGTACTCAAAACATAATATTCAACGTGTTGGGTTTCCACAAGGTGTCTGCGAGGTGGGTTCCGCGACTGCTTTCAGTTGAGCAAAAAAGGATACGATTGACTATTGCACGCGACTGTTTGGAGTTATTTGAAGCTGATGAATGTGATTTTTTAAATCGTTTTGTTACTATGGACGAAACATGGGTTCATGACTGTACACCGGAAACAAAACAACAATCAAAACAGTGCAAAAGACCTGGTTCACCACCCCCCAAAAAGGCTAATTCGATTTTGTCGGCAAGTAAGGTGATGGCTTCAGTATTCTGGGACTCGAAGGGTGTGATTATGGTTGATTATCTTGAAAGGGGTCAGACTATAAAATCTGATTATTACTGCACCTTACTACGTCGTTTACTAGAGGAAATAAAAGAAAAACGTCCAGGAATGATCAGAAGAAAAGTCCTGTTTCATCAAGATAACGCTCATGTTCACACGTCTGTCCAATCAATGGCAGAAATTCACAACTGTAGCTTTGAACTATTACCGCATCCACCTTATTCACCTGATCTGGCACCGTCAGACTTTTTTCTGTTCCCTAACCTAAAAAGCAGTTGGGAGGTCAAAGATTTTGACAAATGACGAGGTCAAAGCAGCAGTAGACGCGTATTTTTTCGTCTAAGGAAGAATCATTTTTTTTCAACGGGCTAAATGCTTGGAAGGGAAGATGGCAAAAGTGCATTAAACTTGATGGTGATTACGTTGAAAAATAAAAATATATTTCATTTATTATGTATTTATTTTCTTGGTTAGGCCGATTACTTTTCAATCCACCCTCGTAATATCACTAAGTATATATTCTGCCTTGCGACTAGTATTTTGACACTATAACAAGCAATTGACATTCCTCGTATCTTCGGATATAGTGTATATATTATATCACGAACGTTGTCACAGCACATTTATAAGTTATTTAACACTTTTGTGCCCCCCACATAATGCACAGATAAAGTTATAGTCAGTTCTTAGTTTCATCACATTGTCATGTTTTATGTATTATATCTATAAGCCGTAGGTTAAGTTATTTTTAACATCTGTAACTAATCTAGTGTTGTATGTGTTATTGTTATGTTAAAGTTATTGATCTGAAATCTCGTTTTTTACGTTTTTCAATGTAATTTACTTTGCAACCTATACGGAAGTGACGTTCAAGAGGTCGTGACGTCATTCGCTCTAATTTGGTGTTCAACTAATAATGGCGAAATGCTGTATTTTATAATATTAATTTGTTAAAAACAACGATGTCGCCCTCTATATGAAAGTAAATACATTTTTCTAAATCTATTAATCCTATATATGTAGTTAAATAAACATATTATTTTAGTGATCTTTTATTAGTCATCATCTCAATTATGTTCAAAACTTGTTGTATAAGTACACCATTTTTCTGTCCAGGTACTACTATTCTTAGGAGACCTTTACCAACTACCCAGAAGCACAAGATACTTACAGCTCCAGACAATATGAAGGCCTCTGACCACATTGATAACGGCATTGATGAATATTTCTTAATCCCATGCAAACCACTGAACGAATATAAATGTACAAAAAACAATATAAAACCATATTTCTGTGATATTTGTGGTGAGAAACCTTATCAATGTGAATTATGTAAGAAATACTATACTGAAAAAAAAAATTTTGTTCAGCATAAGGGTACACACACAGGTAAGCAACCTTATCAGTGTGATTTATGTAAGAAATGTTTTAGTTTGAAAGGGAATTTAGTTAAACATAAGCTTACACACACTGGTGAAAAGCCTTATTATTGTGATGTATGTAAGAAATGTTTCAAACAAAAAAGTCATTACCAGTGTGCGATGTGTAAAAAAATTTTTTTTCAAAAGTGTAATTTAGTCGATCATATGCGTAAACATACTGGTAAGAAACCCTATCAATGTGATTTATGTACGAAATGGTTTAGTTTGAAAGGAAATTTAAATAAACATAAGCTTATACACACTTGTGAGAAACCTTATAGGTGTGATGTATGTGATAAAGATTATGGTCATAAAAGAAGTTTAAATTATCATATTAGTACACACACTGGTGAGAAACCTTATCATTGTGATGTATGTGGGAAACGTTTTACTGAAAAATCAAGTTTAGTTAGACATAAGCGTATACACACTGTTGGGAAACCTTATCAATGTGAGGTATGTTACAAACCTTTTACTGAAAAATCAACTTTAACTAGACATATGCGTGTACATACTGGTAAGAAACCTTATCAATGTGATATATGTAACAACAGTTATACTATAAAAGACAGTTTAAATTGTCATATGTTTATACACACTGGTGAAAAACCTTATCATTGTGATATATGTAATAAAGGTTTCACTAAAAAAGCACTTTTAGTAAAACATACGCGTACACACACTGGAGAGAAACCTTTTGAATGTGATATATGTAAGAAACGTACAACTGGTAAGAGTAGTTTAATTCAACATATTCGTACACACACTGGCGAAAAACCATACAAGTGTGATGTATGTAAAAAATGTTTTGCTGTTAGAGGAAATTTAAATGTGCATATGCGTATACACACTGGTGACAAGAAAATAGTCCAAGACGCACAGGAATAGTCCGAAACACCCAGGACTTTAATTGGCTGTGCCACAGGCAGCGGCTGCACATAAAATTTTGTTGCTTTTCATCAACATTTCATCGCGAGGCAACATGTTTCATTTTTTTTTTTTCAAAATTACAATATAGCTGCCATTTTGGACATAACCCATTATAAATGTGCCCGGTGAAGGCAATGCCCTATTACGTGGGACTAAAATAATGGCAAATTGTGGGTATGTAATGCACCTCTACCTACGTCTTCGGGGATATAGGCGTGATATGTGTGTGTGTGTGTGTTTGTGAAAAGAAAAACCTCTAATACGAGGGTGGATTGAAAAGTAATCGGCCTAACCAAGAAAATAAATACATAATAAATGAAATACATTTTTATTTTTCAACGTAATCACCATCAAGTTCAATGCACTATTTTTCAACGTAATCACCATCAAGTTCAATGCACTTTTACCATCTTCCCTTCCAAGCATTTAGCCTGTTGAAAAAAAATGATTCTTCCTTAGAGTCAAAATATGCGTCTACTGCTGCTTTGACCTCGTCATTTGTCAAAAATCTTTGACCTCCCAAGTGCTTTTTTAGGGAACAGAAAAAAGTCGGACGTTGCCAGATCAGGTGAATAAGGTGGATGCGGTAACAGTTCAAAGCTACAGTTGTGAATTTCTGCCATTGATTGGACAGACGTGTGAACACGAGCGTTATCTTGATGAAACAGTACTTTTCTTCTGATCATTCCTGGACGTTTTTCTTTTATTTCCTCTCGTAAACGACGTAGTAAGGTGCAGTAATAATCAGAGTTTATACTCTGACTCCTTTCAAGATAATCAACCATAATCACACCCTTCGAGTCCCAGAATACTGAAGCCATCACCTTGCCGACAAAATCGACTTAGCCTTTTTGGGGGGTGGTGAACCAGGTCTTTTCCACTGTTTTGTTTCCGGTCTACAGTAATGAACCCATGTTTCGTCCATAATAACAAAACGATTCAAAAAATCACATTCATCAGCTTCAAATAACCCCAAACAGTCGCGTGCAATAGTCAATCGCATCCTTTTTTGCTCAACTAAAATCAGTCGCGGAACCCACCTAGCAGACACCTTATGGAGACCCAACACGTTGACTATTATGTTTTGAGTACGTTCATAAGAGATGCCTATAATCTCGGCTATCTCTCTAATTTTCAATCTGCGGTCTCCCCTAATTAAGTCGACTATTTTTTTAACATTTTCGTCAGTAGTGGATGTCGAAGGCCTTCCAGAGCGGGGTTCGTCTTTCACTCTCTCTACCACGCTTGAATTCTGCTATCCATTTTTTGACGGTTGAATATGAAAGTGCACAATCCCCTAATGTACTGACCATATCATCATGGATGGCTTTTGATGACAGCCCCTTCTTATGGAGGTATTTAATGACGGCACGCTGCTCGATTTGCTCCATTTGCGGAAATGATGTCAGATTGCTTTGTTAATAAATTTATAAAATTAAAACTAATTATCGCACACGTTTCAAGCTTCACACAATTAACAGGTCTGAACTGAACTAAATAATGTGGGTAGATTTGATTTTTAGAACTAAATGGATCAGTGTTAGGACGACTACTTTTCAATCCACCCTCGTATATGAGGTTGAAAATGGCACCACCCAATCAAAGCAGAAATCACCGATACGACATATTTAGCTGTTGTTCGTCTAATTAAAAGTGACGGATATAAAATGTAATTAGGTATGTATTGCTATCTGTACATTTATAATTGTGTATGTGTGAGTACTTCGAGGCGGTGGCGCATGATTAATGAGTATGCGACTGCTATTCCTGAGGTCCTGGGTATGATTCCCGGATCGAACCAAATATTTGTTTCGAAGTTTGGCTATTTTCTCTGTATGGCTGTATATGTATTTGGGAATATTCGTATGTTAATCGAAGTATGTTTAGAGAAGGGAAACTCGACACTGCACCCTATACCAACCCGTCTGGCCAGCGTGGTATATGTAGGGTGAATTCCCTCTCTCCTTGAGGGAGCTTATGCTCAGAAGAGTCACATGGGCTGCGAGGACAATTATGTATATTTATATATATATGTAAAAAAATGTTCAAATTCGACTCTTTCTTTTACTTTACTATACTTTGGTTCCTTCCTAATATTGTACATTACCCGCATTATTTGTTTTAATTTATTTACAATAAGAATTATTTAATAATAATAATTATTATATTAAAAATATTTACATTACAAAATATCGTTTAACAAATCCTCCTTGTCATTGCCGACTGGAAAGGTTCCCAGAATGCTGGCTGTGTTGCCACGTTGGATGGCGATACTTATTCTGGGTTAATGTGGTCCGAGTGCTCGCCGCCTTTATAGAGACATTGCTAAACGCTTAATCGATGCTTCTCAGGACCAGAAGGCTGGCTATTTTCTGGCCCAAAGAATAAGTATCACCATCCAACGTGACAACATTATTTGTTAATTTTCTATAATTTGCTTTCCATCAAAGGTTGCATGGAACAGCGCACAGCTCGCTTCTTAGCGATTAGGCCGCCTTTTGCACGTTAATTAATTTTAAGCCATTTGTATTTAATTAACCTAACATTTATTGCTTGTGTATAATGTACAATAAAGAGTATAAAGTAATCTTTGAAATTAAACTTTTATTGGGTCTCGTACCTAAAAAGGAAAAAAAAACAGACAAGTGCGAGTCGGACACGCGCACAAAGGGTTCCGTATCAAAACGGAAAAAAATCACGTTTGTTGTATGGGAGCCCTCTTTTATGTTTCTTTTTTAATTCCGCTCCTACGTCCCTTGCCGAGCGCAGGGAATTTCCAGTGGCGCCCGTCGTTCCGAAGTCGCGAAGTGCGCCTTCGCCGCACTCTACGGAACTCAGCGAGGATAATCTCTCTCACCCTCTTGACCGGCTTGTTGATTAACAGATGTCGATTTTATTAGAATTAGATGTACTTTATTTATTTTTTCCAACCCCCCAAAGTCTTGAGAAATTTCCAAATTTTTGCTGGGTCGCCGTTCTCGACCGATTTATTAACATGTTGGCGTTGGGCTTTCCTAGACACCTTACTTAATGCAGATATTTCGTATTGCGACATATTTTTCATGGTTAGTATTTGTAGGGAGAGATTTGTGTCTTGACTTAGCCGACGCTTTTTTGTCGATTAAGGCCTTAATCTTCGGTGTAAGCCAGGGGGCCGGCAAGTACCGGATCTTACAGCGCGTATAGGCGCATGAATATTATAAAGACTGATTAAGTTATTTGTCAAAATCAATGTCAAAATGTTAACTTTTCATCAACGCATTCTACTACAACGAGAGGGGTCCAGTCAATGTTATTGGTATCCTCGCGCAGCCTGTTGAGCTGCATACCAACAAAATTACGCTGCAAAAGGATTTTGGGTTTAGGTTTAGGAGCGCGGAGCTTATAGGATAGGTAGAGAAGGTCATGGTAAGAGAACTCACTCGCTGGATACTGTCCATGCTTAGCAACAAGATCAGCTGATGAGACTAGGATTAGGTCAAGGAGAGATGGGATACAGTTAGGAAAGTGATGCGTGGCGTTTAGAGGAAGGATAGACTAGACTTTGGTAATATCTATACTTGTAACAAACTCGAGAGCCCTGGTACCCATACTACAAGTTAAATCTTACATTAGGTACCAGAACCAAATCAATGTATGTACTTATTTATGTTAAGGTAGTGAATGTATTGTATAACCTGATGTATCTTCTATGTGACAATAAACATTATTATTATTTTGTTTGTGCGATCGAGACAACGCCATCTATCTGTCAATCTATTTAATAATACCTTTAACTCATTCCCAGAAGACGTAAAGTTAGAACGAGACAAGGATTTGGTTTGGAACGGTGACATATCTGTAGAAATTGTGAAGGAGGAAATAGAGGGGAATGTAGATACTGGTGAGTCTTAATGGTGAATGACTGATGTGACATCGACAGGGAACGGAGGTCGCTGGCTGCTCGTGCAAACATGCTCGCCCGCAGGTTCGTACGCTGCTCGCAGGCAGTGAAGATTACGCTGTACAAGGCTTACTGTCAATCTTTTTACAGCTGCGGCCTGTGCGACCTTCGTGTCCAATACAACAATGGGCTCAGGGCAGTGTTGGGGCTGCCGTGGCGGTGTAGCGCATCGGGTATGATCTCGACCTACAATGTGGACAGCTTCGCGAGCATTATGCGCAAGCGCTGCACGTCAGCACTTGTAAGCCTCCGCGGCAACGCCAACGCTCTCCTGAATGTATTTGCGGCGAGGTGGGACTCGCCGCTGCTCAAGAGATGGATACAGATCCATGCCATAAAGGTATCAGTCTGTATCTATCTTCCCTATTTTTCTGTACTGTATATTACTAACACTAGATTTTAAGTAAATTGTTACTAACACATATATGGATTTAAGTCCGTAACAAATTATTATTACTATTATATTATTATTATTAAACCTGCTCTATTACTGTTGGAGTGTTCGGTATATTTACAAGCTATAAGTTGCAAGCGCTATGATCACGGAGAAATTGAAGCGCCACACTAATATTAGGAAAGATTTGATGGTTTGTTTATTCGTATTAAATAGGCTCTGACATTACTGGACCGATTTTGAAAAATTCAGTTTTCTTGTTGCATTACTTCTGAGCGCTATGAGAAACCAATATCACGCTGACGGAGCCGCGGTAATGAGCTTGTATTGATGTATATTGGACAAAGCTCTTGTACTTTTCCACATTTATTTATACTTCATGAAATATCGAGTTATAGTGTTAATAAAAAATCTCTGATGATGCCGTGAGGCGAAACCGCGGTCAGTATGAAATAAATAAACGTGGAAAAGCACAAGAGTTTTTTATCGAGTTATAGTGTTAATAAAAAATCTCTGATGATGCCGTGAGGCGAAACCGAGGTCAGTATGAAATAAATAAACATGGAAAAGCACAAGAGTTTTGTCCAATATGTGTAGCAGATTCCACCAAGTGCCATCTATCGACAGTATAAATAGTCCATTATTGATTTCTAAGTGGTATTTAATCGAGATTATTAATGGTACAATTACTGACGTAAAGAAAGTAGTTACAGCATAAGGTACTGGTATTTGAAGACTGAGACGCACAGAACTGGGCAGGAAGCAAAAAATTAATTACTGAACCCTACAGCTATCATTGCACTTCCTAGAAATAACATTGAATTAGCGTATGTGGATGGGAATAGTTCAAATTAGGTACATACCATTCTTCTGTCCAGGTACCACTGTCCCTAAGAGACCTCTACCAACTACGCAGAAGCATCAGAAACTTACAGCTACAGACAATATAAAGGCCACTGAAAATATAAAAAGTACACAATTTTATAAATGTACAGAAAATATAAACAAATCTGACATCCTTAATAGTTCCAAAGTAATATCGGACAATAAAATTATTGTAAATCAAACCTTTAAAAGTGGTTCGCAGAAATTAAAACCATATTTATGTGATATTTGTAACAAATGTTTAAGTACCAAGGGTAATTTAAATATTCATATTCGTATTCATACTGGTGAGAAACCCTACCAGTGTGATGTATGTAAGAAATGTTTTAATAGTAAGTATAGTTTAGAGCATCATATGCGTATACACACTGGGGAAAAACCTTACCAATGTGATGTATGTAAAAAGTGTTTTAGGGATAATGGTTATTTCGTTAGACATATTCGTATACACACTGGTGAGAAACCTTATCAATGTCATGTATGTAAGAAACATTTTAATTTTAAAGCAAGTTTAGATAATCATATGCCTGTACACACTGGTGAAAAACCTTACCAGTGCGATGTATGTAAGAAATGTTTTACTCAAAAATCAAGTTTAGTTAAACATAAGCGGAAACACTCTGTTGGAAAACCTTAGTGTGATCCTGTGTATCTAATGTTTAGGTGTACCTACCTAAAACATTAGATACACAGGATCACACTAAGGTTTTCCTTACGTTATCCACTATGGTTTAATAATAATAAATTTTATTTCATTAGTTTTAATCCATTAAGGTAACCACCTTAATGGATTGAATCACCTTACTACAAGCGTTACAAAACCTCCCAACAACCGTTGGGAGGTTTTGTAACGCTTGTAGTAACAGTATGTGAATGAATGATTTTATTATCGAAATGTATTCGCATTTATGTGTTACAAGAATAATATCCCCGGCGACACAAACCGGTTTAGATGGGCATGGATCTAAACAATTACCTATACTTATAATTTATTACCTATACCTAATTGGCTAGTTCAATTATAAGGAGGTGTGGCTTATGTGCACTGGAAACTGGTAGAAATCTGTAGAAGGGATTAGAACCGCCTTCTCGTATTTTCAGGAAGTATCGTGTATAATATGAGTTCAGAGGATCGGTAAATACACCCCACACTATTCTAACCATCACTAGTGGGTATACTATGTTTTATTGTTATCTAGTTGCAGTTATCTAGTTGCAGTTATATGTATCTAGGTTATCACTTCTGCTTGAACTAAGTTTTTTATTTTTTATTTATTTTATCGTTTAAAAATCCACTGAGGTTTAGTCGTGTGCTGTTATGATGAGTCTACTTTGGGCGCCACTGGAAATACTTTCTGCGTGTGAACCAGAGACGCCTGGCAACGGACGTAAGAGCGGCCGTGGAATTAATAAAAAAGGTATTAGGTACAATTTTATATACAGGGTGTCCCAGAAGTCGACGTCAAGCGGGAATCGGGTAACAGGCTAGGTCATAACAGTTGTCAGAAAAATATAAAAAAAAATCTAGGTCTTGTATTTTAAAAATTATAGACGTTCAAAAAATGTAGAGAAAATCGACGCCTTGTGAATGTTTTTTCATTCCAGATGCTACAGATATGTACTTTTTTGTTTTGTTTTTTCTCTAATGTAACCCTGAATACTTTTTCGTTAAAGTCTAAACTGAAATTTAAACTCAATTTCTCTAGCTCGGAAGTAAAATGTCACCGTTTGCCCAACCAAAAATTCAAAATAAATACTTAGCTCAGTTTTAACTGGCCACACTGAAAAAAAAATGTACTAGGTGAGTTAGGCAAGTAACTTTAAAAGTTAGCGTGTTTAATAAGGATTCTAAAACTGTAAAACACTCACTAGTTTATTTCTCACATTGCGGCCATTTTTTTAATTTTCGAAAAAAAAACTGTTTTTCAAGTATTTTATTACTTTACTTAGAAGTTATTCTGATGTACCTGTGGCTATCCACAAGGCCGTAACTCTTAATATTATAGCTAGAGGAGTACCAATAGACTGATTTGATCAGTGTGAGCGAGACAGATAGTTACTATTATTTGATTGAGATAGAGATATCTAATTAAAATATGATAGTTGTTACTGACGTTATTAAATAAAGCTACAATAATTAAAAAACTTTGATTTATTAAAATTACAACAGATGTCATGTACAAGTCTAAACTGAAATTTAAAGTCAATTTCTCTAGCTCGGAAGTAAAATGTCACCATTTGCCCAACCAAAAATTCAAAATAAATACTTAGCTCAGTTTTAACTGGCCACACTGAAAATAATGCACTAGGTGAGTTAGGCAAGTAACTTTAAAAGTTAGCGCGTTTAATAAGGATTCTAAAACTTTAAAACACTCACTAGTTTATTGCTCGCATTGCGGCCATTTTTTTAATTTTCGAAAAAAAAACAGGTTTTTTAAGTGTTGTTAAGACTCGATGAAATAATGTTACATGGTAAATATCCCGAACATTCTAATCGTAGTGTTAATTGCCATGATAGTTTAAATACCTATAAATAAGTATGTTTATCAGTTGTCTAGATCCCATAACACAAGCTTATAGCTTAGTTTGGGCTAGACAACGTCGTGTAAGAATGTCCAAAAATATTTATATTTATAATTTGAAATTTATAGGAGATAGAGTCTAAACTAAGCAAACAGTAAGTATTCCTGTTTTTTCAAGCCTCAAGTGCAGGATTACAAATAAAAGCAAACGAAAACTAATTGTGTAGACAATAATGGCTATTAACAATTATTACAATAATAAGCCGCTGCATAGTGTGTTCTAAAACTTATGTTGTAATATAAAATACTAAATTACACACACACCTATATCACGCGTATATCCCCTTCGGATACCCACAATTTGCCAGTATTTTTAGTCCCACGTAATAGGGGCAAGTCCAAGTGGGTTATGTCCAAAATGGCCGAATTAATTTAATAAAATAAGCAGCTATATTATAATTTTGAAAACTAAATTTGAAATCCGTTGCGTTGCGATGAAATGTTGATGAAATGCAACAAAATCTTACGTGCCAGCCGCTATGGCACAGCCAATTAAAGTCCTGGGCATCTCGAACTCACAAACGCAATCAGAAAAATAAATATCGTGCGTGAGGCACCACGCACGCCATCACTCACCGACGCGGGATTAAACTCGACCCCAAAGATGCGGGGTAACACCCGACCACCACTGTAGTGTAGTCGTCATACATTGAATGACGCTACTTATAATTAGTTTATAATAGCATGTAATCCTCATTTAACAAGCATATTAAATTAGATCGTGAAACCAATAACATCTTTAATTTCTCTCCGTACATCCCATCCTTACATGGCGACCCTGCCAGTAAGCGATCGGGTTCGCGCTGCATTCCGATCGCCATAATTTTACGCGTTACAAGTTCTAAAACAATAGACTAAGTGATGAGTGCAATTACTGTTTTGATTGTGACGGATCGCGTCAAACGTGGCCTTTTTTTAATTTGATAATTCACATCAGGAGTTAGAATACATCTTGTATTTATTTCGCGGTCACACCAACTGGAGTAAGTTTCACCAGCCCGAACCGACTGCGAGCGTCCCCAAAGATAAGATTCAAACCATGCATTTACAGAGTCGGAGATGTTCAGGGATTTAAGGATTCCCAAGTGGATGTCAAAATCAACTAAAAGCACTGCTGAAGTCCAATAGTACTAAAATGGTGAGTTGTTTTTGTTCCTTGGCCAGCCTTATGTCATCAGTAATTTTAACCAGGGCTATTACAGTGCTGTGGCCACGACTTAAACCAGACTGGAATGGGCTTAGCAGGCTATTAGAAAAGAGATAACAAGACAGTTGACTCTGAACAATACTCTCAAGAACCTTGGACAGGATGGGAAGAATGTAAATGGGTCGGAACTGGGTGATTGCAGTAGGACTAGCTACTTTAGGAAGTGGGATAACGTGGGCTTCTTTCCACGATGATGGGAAACAATTGGATACCAAGGAATAGTTGATGATGTGGGTAAGGACAGGGATAATATGATTTAATATAGGCAGGAGCATTTGGAGTTGAAGCTCATCATCGCCGACGGCCTTAGAGGAAATAGATCGTATGTGCTTCTTAATATCCGACTCTGTAACCGGTTGAAATGAGAAAGAAGTATTTAATGGCAAAGGAAGAGATGCTAAATAATTTAACGTTGATATTTTATCTCGAGTATCACACTAGTGTGACGGTGAAGAAAAAAATTCTTTTGTTCCACACTGGTGTGACAAAATGGTGTGACGGTTAGTCATACCCCATTTTATCGTCCTCAGAGATACTTGTCGGAGACGTCGAAAAATGTACATTCATTTCATCGAGGTCCATGTCAGTAGCAATACCATAGTCCACGCGCTTACCAACACCTACGGTTTTTCTTTCTTTCTTTCTTTCTATCTGATGAGAACCAGATATAGTTCTGCAGGGTCATTCATAACCGTCCGAAACTTCCGTTGTCGACACCGAGCGGTGAGTGGTCTCTTCGGGAGCTCAAACGCTATTCAGAGGGCCTAATTTGATAATTTTTGACAGATTTACTCGGCAGGGAAGACTTAGATTTACGATATCTTTTCAGACAGCTAAAAGGTGACGGGATAGTTTCCACTGGGTAATAATTATGATTGTTAATTACAATTTTAATTCACTGGGCATTATAACTCACATAATTTAAGCATTTTTAAGATAATAGTACTTACCTAGTTTCTTGTTACATACTTGTTTTTTTACATGTAAAAAGAAACTAATTCTAGTGTTATAGAGATATAGGTAGGTACTTACCGACTATATAATGCTGTACCTATAGGTTTTAGCTGGCTTGTAACATCTTAACATACCCAGTGTGTAGGTACCTATTTTACTTTATGCTATGGCATAGTATAAAATACTGGCGGCGCACCGTCATACAACAACGTACGCGGCGGCCTGGGGGGGTTCAACACTACAGCGCGTCAGCGCACTCGCTCACTTCACGGCACGACGCGCGTTAGCACGGGCACTAACGTGGCTTCGCAATCTTTATTAATTACGACAAGTAAATCTATTCATACAGTCCACTTCAATCTTTTATTTAATGGAGTAACCATCACGGCCGCTCCATAGTTTGGTCCGTTCTCCCGTAAATACTACACCAGTTGCGTCGTAAGATTTTTTTTGCCGTCGCTCAAGACGACACGTTGCCTGCGCCGTATGGAAGTTACCGCGGCCACGAAGATTTCGAAGACATAGAAGTCGTCCCCGAGCAGCGCGCATCGCTTTACAAGCAGCTGAAGTCATTATCTGGGAGTATAAGTACTTATCTGAGTGAGTTCGTTCCAATTATTTATTTTCCCATTCATTGCCGAAATAACCAATTTTTTTTTTCAAATTTCTTCGAGTGAGCAAGTGCATTTCTTTACAAATAGTTCATATAAATTAATCGTTTACATACTTCATCGCATATTCTAGTAGTTTTTATAGTTAAATACCTATATAAAATTTGCAATACCCCACATCTATGCGTACGTGCTGTCATTGACCGACCTTGAAGTGCACGAAGGACCGGTTTCTAGCCGTGTTGGCCCATCCTTTGTTTGCACAGGTGCATTTTTTCTCAACAATAGTATCGTTCAACGATTATATAACCGTAAAGCAGTGTGGAATTTATTTGTTGCATTTTAGTCTTTTATCAACCATGACAGACATAAAATTACTGACTAGAAAAGTTAGATCACTTAAGGGCCCAGATCGTGAAAATCACCGAAAAGAGTGTTACGATTTTTCATATTTAACCTATTTACATATGATTAATAACAACGATAATTTGTATATATTAAAATGAAAGACCAAAAATGATGTTAGTGCTAATTTTAACTCTTAAAACCCTGTAGTTGTTATATAATAAACGTCAACAAACGCACAAAATTGAGAAAAAATTCGAAAACCTGCCTTCGTATTTTTCAGATTTAACCCAATAAATCAACACAAATTGATAAAAAGAAACACTTTTTGAACACTGAAAAAGCCAATAAATATAACCATGTACTTTTTTTTGTACCTTTACAAACAAAGACTTCCCCTTTTAAAGCCCTAAAATCTAGATATGTTTTACGTAAATTCTCCATAGAAAAATGTATGCAAATTCAAACGCGTCCCGATAGAACGATCGTCGCAACTAATCGCCAGTGCGCCATAGAATTTCAAAGTGACTCCACGCGTGTCGGATGCTACAGCAAAATTACGTGTTGTGAATTTGTGTTTTTTGTGAAAAACTGTAAGTACAATATTTTTGTAACTAATTTACTTTCAGTAAATAGAAAGTACCGATATAATGAAAGTCTGAAAGAAAACCATGATGGAACTAGATATAAATCGTAAGAAATACAAAATTATTTACTTTGTTGCGTAGGTCATTTTATGAAACTTGTAAAGTAGGTATCAATTCAGGCTTGAAACAATCAAAGCCCTGCCCACCTTATTTTCTCGAGATATGAACTGGCGGGGTATATAGTTCTCTGCACGACATACATAGATTTTTCAACATGATAAAGGCAATAGGTATCATAAACGTAATTGGTAATCGAGGGTCTCTTTTCGCAGGATAATTTGCTGAGTGCCATGCCAGCGAAAAGAAAATTTAGTACGCATTATAAAAACGTGAAAGCCAAAAGATCTCGGAATAAAATGTAAGTTCCTCCCTACTTATTTATTTACCTGCCTACTTGACTACGTCTTGTCCTAAATACCTAGAAAAAATTTACTAGATTTGTGTTAGTGTCAAGTAAAAATCCTAGTTTTATTACTTTTATTTGTGTGTATGCTTATCATGTCTTAGTAGTAATAATAATATAATCTATTTGCATTTTGAACAGGGTAGGTACATTACAAAGCAAATAGGTACAATGATTTAGATCGCCTGATTCAGACATATACCTACAACAGCATGTAAATATTGATTTGACATGTAATTAGATAGGTACACAATTAGGTATGTCAGTCTAAGAAGAAAAATTACAATGTCCAGTAGGTAATAATTACGTAATTTCAATATCTATATAAGTAATAAAGTCAATTTCTATAGGAACAATTTTCATAATAATAAATTTTATTACATAATATAGTATTAGTTTTCATATATTTATGTATTTCAAAGCAATGAGTTTGCTTACACTATTATTAGTTACAGTATTATTAGTTTTCATGTTCATCATGTCTAAATATGTGGAAGTGGAAGTAGGTATGTTTCCTATCAGAAATTGCACGGGCGCGCGCGCGCCGTGCCTGGCGTAGGGTTGTACAAAAATTACAAAATAAATAAAAAGTGGATATTGATGAATAATATTTCCAGTACTGAAAATGAATACGTAATTCTTGTAGACTTGTTACATAAATAAACAAACTAGCTAGTGATGGGCGAAGACAAAATCTCAGTACCTACAGTTTTTTTTTGCAATATTTATTATTTTCATTGTGAGACAAACACATACTTCTCAATTACTTTCTCAAAAGAAAATTCACGTTCAAATCTCGTATTTTACCAAAATCAAGAATTTTTTTTGTAAAATATTATCTTTTACGCGACTGGTGTACGTATGTATGTATGTATACTAAGTAATATATCTTTGTGGCACGATAAGTTCAAAATTATTGAACCGATTTTAATGTTTTTAGTATCATTAGAATTGTCTTCTAAGCCCGAGTGACATAGAATAAGTGACGCCATAAAAAACCAATACGTATAGCGTAAAGGAAATTTATAATTTCTGTTCATCACGAACATAATATTGTATGAATTCTTTTGCACTTTTATATTTGTCTTCGTCAGTTATGAATATAAATAAATAAACAATAAAAATGTTAAAACCAGACAGATTAAAAAATGAAAATGTGTAATAAAAATAAATAACAACACCATTGTAATATAGCGTATTTAGCAGTCGGGGCCTATTTTTATTATTTTTGTAGTAGTATTTTTGTAGACCTGACACTCGTCGAATAGAACCTGTTGGGTTACTTCCAGCAATTGTTGGATGCGGATTAATGGACGCGGTAGAAATTTTAAGTAAAAGACTGTCATATCATTCTAGAAGTTTAATTCATAATTGCACAAGTAATATAGTTGAAAGTTTTAACGGAGTAATTGCCAAATTAGTTGGGGGTAAGCGTGTAAATCCCGTGGTTCTTATGCGGGCCGATGCGCAGCTGCTGTTGTGTCTTTTAATACGGGATCGATTCATAGTAAAACTCATGAAGTTATATTTAAATCTAGTCCTAATCCTTTGATCGCGAAAGTGGAAAATAGTAATCGTAGAAACCGTTTAATTGCTAAACCTAAATTAAGATTGAAAAAAAGCCACAGCGCTGTATCGAAAGACGCTCACTATGGACCAAACTGCGAAAAACCTGATCTGAGTCCAGAATTATATGAGAAAGCCAAGTCATCTTTTTTAGTTGATTTAAAGTTGTCTTGTGCTGAAAGAGAGGAGCTTGAAAGGTCGACCCATTTGCAAAGAAGTAGTGCTGAGTGGATGAGTACAAGGAGAAAATTACTAACCTCATCATCGTTCGGGGAAGTTTGTAAAAAACGAGAGAGCACAAGTTGTGCTGCTCTTGTTTGTAAAATCGTTTATGGTAGTAATATCTCCAGTTTGCCTGCTGTACGGTACGGTATCGAAAACGAAGAAACTGCAATTAGACAGTTAGAAATTCAAGAGAATATTAGTATACAAGGTTGCGGTTTGTTCGTCGACGATCAATATGAATTTCTTGGTACTACACCAGATGGCATTTATGCAAACGGTTTAATTGAAATTAAGTGCCCACATTCTTTAGCTGACATGACTCTTGATGAAGCAATGGCCAAACATACCTTTTGGGTTAAGGACAAGGCTTCCAAGGGTTATGTCATAAATAAAAATCATTACTGGTATTTCCAAATTCAGGGACAGCTACATATAACTAAAAGAAACGTTTGCATGCTTGGCATCTGGTTTGGTGCTACTGTACCTATGAAAGTTTATATTATGGAAAAGGACGACAAATTTTGGAAGGAGAAAATGGAGATGAAATTAGTTATATTTTATTACGATTGCCTCCTTCCAGAATTAGTTGATCCTCGGCAGTCACGAAGCATGCCTATTCGTGACCCGCCCAATGTCATAGAGGCTATGAAAGAGAGGAAAGAAAGAGCTTTACGTGTTTTGAAAGAGAAGAACGTCTAATGATTTTGAAAGAGACTGAGGTAACTTAACTACCCAGCCGGTCGATTCACGTAAACACGCCAGTTCAAAAGTCGTTTTAACTTAGAAACTTAGAAATCGCCTTTTGGTTTTCTGTTTTTAACGCACTTACTTATCTAGTCTTGGATTGTCATAAATCTTCCAATAGCTCAATTTCTATACAATTCCTATACGATTTTGAAGAGTTACCTGGTGTAAACCCAAGGTCCGATCCTAATGAAATTAAAATGTGACCACACGGGATCACCAGCTTTCAAATAAAAATAAAAAATCATCAAAATCGGTTCAAAAAATACAGCGAATTGAGAATCTTCTTCTTTTTTTAAGTCGGTTAAAAAGTGTGCGAAGTGACATTTTTAAGTCACTACGCACACCGTAGGGTTTTTATTACGTGAATCGGGCAGCTGGTAACATTTTCATTCTGATAGGTTTTGCAATAGCTATTGATTTTATCATCAAATTAGTAGAAATCAGAATCAATCAATAAAATCAATCAATCAATCAATCAAAAAGTTTACTTTCGTTTAATTAAGTATATGAATAATTTATAAATTTCATGTTTGTTTATAACTAATTTTTGTACAACCCTAGCACGCTTTTTAGGTGGCGACTCATATTTTGTTTACTTTTAATTATATGAACCATTTTTATACTTGTGTTTCATTTATTGACAATTTTTTGTACAACCCTAGAAGATTTTTTAGATTGCGAGGTGATCGTAAGTTGAGTTTACGCAATAGGCACATTTCCTTGCGTAGATATAAACACTAGCGAGGAAAGGCGTGATGTTATTTCGACCGTACTTCCTACTGAATTTGCAATTATTTTATTGAATGAAAATTTTACGAAATAAGAATAAACTTTGGTAGTAAAATTACAAATAAATACACAATAAATACAGGTACTCGTAGTTGGAATTTTAGGTAAGTAGAATACAAAAAGGTCAGTCCGGACCTGCTCTTGATTGTTTATTATAAATAGAAAATCATAAAAATTGTGTCTCAAACTACTCTTATTTATTTATCTAGTAATTAGGATCATTTTATAACGAAAACTACTCTTGGAATATTTTACAAATAGGCAGTCGTTTATTTCCAATAATTCAACATTTTTGTTATGCTGTAAATATTCAACTTCAATAACAATAACTCAACGTGGAACGTTTGTCGCAAAACATTTTCAAAATCGCGCTCTCTGGGTCATTCACCCGCCCGTCGGATGATTCGGGCAACAATAGCGCTGCTGTCGCTCAAAATCGACTTTATCCGTGCGCGGCCTGGGCCCTTAAATCTAAACTAACGATTTTCAACAACTATCTTACTTTGCCGGAAAGTAATGCACCGATATCGGAGTTACAAAGGCTAGACCTGCAGGAGCGTTTCAATAAATTCGAAATCTTACATGACGAATTTGACAATTTACAGTCCAACATCGAAATACTTGTCGAAGATGCCGACATGCAGAGCGCGATTGCAGAGCGTGAAGAATTCGACCGCCAGTACTTCACCGGTGGTACCTGCGGTACCTGGTGGCACGCACTCGCAGCCTGCTCGGTTCCTCGGTCAACGGTGCTGATTCTGAAGCGAGCTTCAAAAATGCTAACTCAGGTGCACATGTTTCTAAGAACTTTGTTCGTTTGCCTAAAATCGACTTGCCTCATTTTGATGGGGACTACCAATGCTGGCTTGAGTTCCGAGATAAATTTTCATCATTGATTCACGATAACGCTAGTGTCAGTGATATAAACAAGTTCCACTACCTACGTGCTTCTCTCCAGGGAACCGCAGCTTCACTAATACAAAATATTAACTTTAAAAGTGACCATTATAAAATCGCGTGGGACCTGTTGTGCCAGCGGTACAACAAAGAGTACCTGCTTGTGTGTAGTCACTTACAGGCGTTATTGTTTGATGTTGAGCCAATGACCAAGGAATCGAGTGCCTCCATTAGAAAAATAGTAGATGATATTAACAAAAATATCCGGGCACTGACTACTTTAAAAAGGCCTACTCAACATTGGGATGATATTATAATATTTATCATGGTAAAAAAGTTAGACATAACCACTAATCGTGAATGGGAGGCTCACAGGAAGGATAAAATTACAGGTTATCCAACTACTCACAGTTTTTTTAAATAACAAAACTGATTGGTTCGAATCTATTGAAACTTATAAGGTTTATGAGGTGCGGGTCCTCACATGAAAGTAAACACAAGAAACTTCAGGATGAAAGGATTGTAATTGTCCAAAATGTCGGTTACAAAATAGTAGGTACGGAGGCACGCGCGCTCTCACGAGCGGTGCGTAGGCGCGACTGACTGGCGATGCCCACTAGTGTTGGGCGTTCGTTCAACAGGCGACGGTTTACATATTATATAGAGCGGGGAGACGACCGCGAGTGGTCCTAATCGGTAGTGTTGTAACGCGGTTTACTATATCCTCCCCCTCTAGTTCAGGAGGGCGTCCTCGCTCCTGGACTAGCCCTTTCATTTTAGTCATCGGTCGACCGCGTTTTTTCTTCGGGATAACCGGGTCAGGTGGAGAGTTGTCTTCAAATAAAAATACCCAACGCTCCCCCTAGTCTCCTGCTGGTAACGGCCCGAATAAATTCATGGCAAGCACTTCGTTGCGTCGATGCTTAGCGCCCGTGTCGATTAATGCTGTACCGTTAAATCCCAATATATTAATTTAAAAAATTGGACGGACTTCGCGGCATGCGTGTGACCAATCACGGACGTCCCCAAGCGTAAAAACATCTTTTTCCATATCTTTATCAATAACAGTATTGTTTAAACACATTTTGTTACTATTAGCTCTTAGACTATAATTAGAAAATTTTTGTGTTACACTGGCTCCTTGACTATGGTTGGAAAGACGTGAAAAATTTGGACCACTGTCTCCCATACCCTGTTAAAGCAGTCGTGAAGATTGAGAACCACTGGCTCCTTGACCATGATTGGAATGACGTGAAAAATTATAACCACTGTCTACCATACCACCATCAAGCAGTCGTGAAGATTGAGAACCACTGGCTCCTTGACCATGATTGGAATGACGTGAAAAATTATAACCACTGTCTACCATATCATCATCAAGCAGTCGTGAAGATTGAGAACCACTGACTCCTTGACCATGATTGGATTGACGTGAAACATTATAGCCACTGTCTACCATACCATCATCAAGCAGTCGTGAAGATTGCGAAGCACTGACTCCTTGACCATGATTGGATTGACGTGAAACATTATAACCACTGTCTACCATACCATCATCAAGCAGTCGTGAAGATTGCGAAGCACTGACTCCTTGACCATGATTGGATTGACGTGAAAAATTATAACCACTGTCTACCATACCATCATCAAGCAGTCGTGAAGATTGAGAACCACTGACTTCTTGACCATGATTGGATTGACGTGAAACATTATAACCACTGTCTACCATATCATCATCAAGCAGTCGTGAAGATTGAGAACCACTGACTCCTTGACCATGATTGGAATGACGTGAAACATTATAACCACTGTCTACCATACCATCATCAAGCAGTCGTGAAGATTGCGAAGCACTGACTCTTTGACCATGATTGGATTGACGTGAAACATTATAACCACTGTCTACCATACCATCATCAAGCAGTCGTGAAGATTGCGAAACACTGACTCCTTGACCATGTTTGGATTGACGTGAAAAATTATAACCACTGTCTACCATACCATCATCAAGCAGTCGTGAAGATTGAGAACCACTGACTCCTTGACCATGATTGGATTGACGTGAAACATTATAACCACTGTCTACCATACCATCATCAAGCAGTCGTGAAGATTGAGAACCACTGACTTCTTGACCATGATTGGATTGACGTGAAACATTATAACCACTGTCTACCATACCCTGTTCAAGTAGTCGTGAAGATTGAGAACCACTGACTCCTTGACCATGATTGGATTGACGTGAAACATTATAACCACTGTCTACCATACCATCATCAAGCAGTCGTGAAGATTGAGAACCACTGACTCCTTGACCATGATTGGATTGACGTGAAACATTATAACCACTGTCTACCATACCATCATCAAGCAGTCGTGAAGATTGAGAACCACTGACTTCTTGACCAAGATTGGATTGACGTGAAACATTATAACCACTGTCTACCATACCCTGTTCAAGTAGTCGTGAAGATTGAGAACCACTGACTCCTTGACCATGATTGGATTGACGTGAAACATTATAACCACTGTCTACCATACCATCATCAAGCAGTCGTGAAGATTGAGAACCACTGACTCCTTGACCATGATTGGATTGACGTGAAACATTATAACCACTGTCTACCATACCCTGTTCAAGTAGTCGTGAAGATTGAGAACCACTGACTCCTTGACCATGATTGGATTGACGTGAAACATTATAACCACTGTCTACCATACCCTGTTCAAGTAGTCGTGAAGATTGAGAACCACTGACTCCTTGACCATGATTGGATTGACGTGAAACATTATAACCACTGTCTACCATACCATCATCAAGCAGTCGTGAAGATTGAGAACCACTGACTCCTTGACCATGATTGGATTGACGTGAAACATTATAACCACTGTCTACCATACCATCATCAAGCAGTCGTGAAGATTGAGAACCACTGACTCCTTGACCATGATTGGAATGACGTGAAACATTATAACCACTGTCTACCATACCCTGTTCAAGTAGTCGTGAAGATTGAGAACCACTGACTCCTTGACCATGATTGGATTGACGTGAAACATTATAACCACTGTCTACCATACCATCATCAAGCAGTCGTGAAGATTGAGAACCACTGACTCCTTGACCATGATTGGATTGACGTGAAACATTATTACCACTGTCTACCATACCCTGTTCAAGTAGTCGTGAAGATTGAGAACCACTGACTCCTTGACCATGATTGGATTGACGTGAAACATTATAACCACTGTCTACCATACCATCATCAAGCAGTCGTGAAGATTGAGAACCACTGACTCCTTGACCATGATTGGATTGACGTGAAACATTATAGCCACTGTCTACCATACCATCATCAAGCAGTCGTGAAGATTGCGAAGCACTGACTCCTTGACCATGATTGGATTGACGTGAAACATTATAACCACTGTCTACCATACCATCATCAAGCAGTCGTGAAGATTGCGAAGCACTGACTCCTTGACCATGATTGGATTGACGTGAAAAATTATAACCACTGTCTACCATACCATCATCAAGCAGTCGTGAAGATTCAGAACCACTGACTTCTTGACCATGATTGGATTGACGTGAAACATTATAACCACTGTCTACCATATCATCATCAAGCAGTCGTGAAGATTGAGAACCACTGACTCCTTGACCATGATTGGAATGACGTGAAACATTATAACCACTGTCTACCATACAATCATCAAGCAGTCGTGAAGATTGCGAAGCACTGACTCCTTGACCATGATTGGATTGACGTGAAACATTATAACCACTGTCTACCATACCATCATCAAGCAGTCGTGAAGATTGCGAAACACTGACTCCTTGACCATGTTTGGATTGACGTGAAAAATTATAACCACTGTCTACCATACCATCATCAAGCAGTCGTGAAGATTGAGAACCACTGACTCCTTGACCATGATTGGATTGACGTGAAACATTATAACCACTGTCTACCATACCATCATCAAGCAGTCGTGAAGATTGAGAACCACTGACTTCTTGACCATGATTGGATTGACGTGAAACATTATAACCACTGTCTACCATACCCTGTTCAAGTAGTCGTGAAGATTGAGAACCACTGACTCCTTGACCATGATTGGATTGACGTGAAACATTATAACCACTGTCTACCATACCATCATCAAGCAGTCGTGAAGATTGAGAACCACTGACTCCTTGACCATGATTGGATTGACGTGAAACATTATAACCACTGTCTACCATACCATCATCAAGCAGTCGTGAAGATTGAGAACCACTGACTTCTTGACCATGATTGGATTGACGTGAAACATTATAACCACTGTCTACCATACCCTGTTCAAGTAGTCGTGAAGATTGAGAACCACTGACTCCTTGACCATGATTGGATTGACGTGAAACATTATAACCACTGTCTACCATACCATCATCAAGCAGTCCTGAAGATTGAGAACCACTGACTCCTTGACCATGATTGGATTGACGTGAAACATTATAACCACTGTCTACCATACCCTGTTCAAGTAGTCGTGAAGATTGAGAACCACTGACTCCTTGACCATGATTGGATTGACGTGAAACATTATAACCACTGTCTACCATACCCTGTTCAAGTAGTCGTGAAGATTGAGAACCACTGACTCCTTGACCATGATTGGATTGACGTGAAACATTATAACCACTGTCTACCATACCATCATCAAGCAGTCGTGAAGATTGAGAACCACTGACTCCTTGACCATGATTGGATTGACGTGAAACATTATAACCACTGTCTACCATACCATCATCAAGCAGTCGTGAAGATTGAGAACCACTGACTCCTTGACCATGATTGGAATGACGTGAAACATTATAACCACTGTCTACCATACCCTGTTCAAGTAGTCGTGAAGATTGAGAACCACTGACTCCTTGACCATGATTGGATTGACGTGAAACATTATAACCACTGTCTACCATACCATCATCAAGCAGTCGTGAAGATTGAGAACCACTGACTCCTTGACCATGATTGGATTGACGTGAAACATTATAACCACTGTCTACCATACCCTGTTCAAGTAGTCGTGAAGATTGAGAACCACTGACTCCTTGACCATGATTGGATTGACGTGAAACATTATAACCACTGTCTACCATACCATCATCAAGCAGTCGTGAAGATTGAGAACCACTGACTCCTTGACCATGATTGGATTGACGTGAAACATTATAACCACTGTCTACCATACCCTGTTCAAGTAGTCGTGAAGATTGAGAACCACTGACTCCTTGACCATGATTGGATTGACGTGAAACATTATAACCACTGTCTACCATACCATCATCAAGCAGTCGTGAAGATTGAGAACCACTGACTCCTTGACCATGATTGGATTGACGTGAAACATTATAACCACTGTCTACCATACCATCATCAAGCAGTCGTGAAGATTGAGAACCACTGACTTCTTGACCATGATTGGATTGACGTGAAACATTATAACCACTGTCTACCATACCCTGTTCAAGTAGTCGTGAAAATTGAGAACCACTGACTCCTTGACCATGATTGGATTGACGTGAAACATTATAACCACTGTCTACCATACCATCATCAAGCAGTCGTGAAGATTGAGAACCACTGACTCCTTGACCATGATTGGATTGACGTGAAACATTATAACCACTGTCTACCATACCATCATCAAGCAGTCGTGAAGATTGCGAAGCACTGACTCCTTGACCATGATTGGAATGACGTGAAAAATTATAACCACTGTCTACCATACCATCATCAAGCAGTCGTGAAGATTGAGAACCACTGACTCCTTGACCATGATTGGAATGACGTGAAAAATTATAACCACTGTCTACCATACCATCATCAAGCAGTCGTGAAGATTGAGAACCACTGACTCCTTGACCATGATTGGAATGACGTGAAACATTATAACCACTGTCTACCATACCCTGTTCAAGTAGTCGTGAAGATTGAGAACCACTGACTCCTTGACCATGATTGGATTGACGTGAAACATTATAACCACTGTCTACCATACCATCATCAAGCAGTCGTGAAGATTGAGAACCACTGACTCCTTGACCATGATTGGATTGACGTGAAACATTATAACCACTGTCTACCATACCATCATCAAGCAGTCGTGAAGATTGAGAACCACTGACTTCTTGACCATGATTGGATTGACGTGAAACATTATAACCACTGTCTACCATACCATCATCAAGCAGTCGTGAAGATTGAGAACCACTGACTCCTTGACCATGATTGGATTGACGTGAAACATTATAACCACTGTCTACCATACCATCATCAAGCAGTCGTGAAGATTGCGAAGCACTGACTCCTTGACCATGATTGGATTGACGTGAAACATTATAACCACTGTCTACCATACCCTGTTCAAGTAGTCGTGAAGATTGAGAACCACTGACTCCTTGACCATGATTGGATTGACGTGAAACATTATAACCACTGTCTACCATACCCTGTTCAAGTAGTCGTGAAGATTGAGAACCACTGACTCCTTGACCATGATTGGATTGACGTGAAACATTATAACCACTGTCTACCATACCATCATCAAGCAGTCGTGAAGATTGAGAACCACTGACTCCTTGACCATGATTGGATTGACGTGAAACATTATAACCACTGTCTACCATACCATCATCAAGCAGTCGTGAAGATTGAGAACCACTGACTCCTTGACCATGATTGGATTGACGTGAAACATTATAACCACTGTCTACCATACCCTGTTCAAGTAGTCGTGAAGATTGAGAACCACTGACTCCTTGACCATGATTGGATTGACGTGAAACATTATAACCACTGTCTACCATACCATCATCAAGCAGTCGTGAAGATTGAGAACCACTGACTCCTTGACCATGATTGGATTGACGTGAAACATTATAACCACTGTCTACCATACCCTGTTCAAGTAGTCGTGAAGATTGAGAACCACTGACTCCTTGACCATGATTGGATTGACGTGAAACATTATAACCACTGTCTACCATACCATCATCAAGCAGTCGTGAAGATTGAGAACCACTGACTCCTTGACCATGATTGGAATGACGTGAAACATTATAACCACTGTCTACCATACCCTGTTCAAGTAGTCGTGAAGATTGAGAACCACTGACTCCTTGACCATGATTGGATTGACGTGAAACATTATAACCACTGTCTACCATACCATCATCAAGCAGTCGTGAAGATTGAGAACCACTGACTCCTTGACCATGATTGGATTGACGTGAAACATTATAACCACTGTCTACCATACCCTGTTCAAGTAGTCGTGAAGATTGAGAACCACTGACTCCTTGACCATGATTGGATTGACGTGAAACATTATAACCACTGTCTACCATACCATCATCAAGCAGTCGTGAAGATTGAGAACCACTGACTCCTTGACCATGATTGGATTGACGTGAAACATTATAACCACTGTCTACCATACCCTGTTCAAGTAGTCGTGAAGATTGAGAACCACTGACTCCTTGACCATGATTGGATTGACGTGAAACATTATAACCACTGTCTACCATACCATCATCAAGCAGTCGTGAAGATTGAGAACCACTGACTCCTTGACCATGATTGGATTGACGTGAAACATTATAACCACTGTCTACCATACCCTGTTCAAGTAGTCGTGAAGATTGAGAACCACTGACTCCTTGACCATGATTGGATTGACGTGAAACATTATAACCACTGTCTACCATACCATCATCAAGCAGTCGTGAAGATTGAGAACCACTGACTTCTTGACCATGATTGGATTGACGTGAAACATTATAACCACTGTCTACCATACCATCATCAAGCAGTCGTGAAGATTGAGAACCACTGACTCCTTGACCATGATTGGATTGACGTGAAACATTATAACCACTGTCTACCATACCATCATCAAGCAGTCGTGAAGATTGAGAACCACTGACTCCTTGACCATGATTGGATTGACGTGAAACATTATAACCACTGTCTACCATACCATCATCAAGCAGTCGTGAAGATTGAGAACCACTGACTCCTTGACCATGATTGGATTGACGTGAAACATTATAACCACTGTCTACCATACCATCATCAAGCAGTCGTGAAGATTGAGAACCACTGACTTCTTGACCATGATTGGATTGACGTGAAACATTATAACCACTGTCTACCATACCCTGTTCAAGTAGTCGTGAAGATTGAGAACCACTGACTCCTTGACCATGATTGGATTGACGTGAAACATTATAACCACTGTCTACCATACCATCATCAAGCAGTCGTGAAGATTGAGAAGCATTGACTCCTTGACCATGATTGGAATGACGTGAAAAATTATAACCACTGTCTACCATACCATCATCAAGCAGTCGTGAAGATTGAGAACCACTGACTCCTTGACCATGATTGGAATGACGTGAAACATTATAACCACTGTCTACCATACCCTGTTCAAGTAGTCGTGAAGATTGAGAACCACTGACTCCTTGACCATGATTGGATTGACGTGAAAAATTATAACCACTGTCTACCATACCATCATCAAGTAGTCGTGAAGATTGAGAACCACTGACTCCTTGACCATGATTGGAATGACGTGAAAAATTATAACTACTGTCTACCATACCATCATCAAGCAGTCGTGAAGATTGCATGCTACTTGCTTCCGTAGTTTTACATGTAACCGCGTCAATTTTGTGATTATAATAATGTTTCGAATCAACATTACATACAAAATCGGAATTAGAAAGATTACACGAACATTCGGGATTATTCGGAACTCGATTCCGATAACTTTGAATGGGACAAACTATATATATATATAATATAAATATTCTTATAATGTGATTCCGTTTGTGTATTCACATCTCGGCTCGGCATACAAGACATCTCTAATTCAATGTCACTATTACGACCACTGAGTGAACAATTTTGAAAATTGTTCCGAGTATTGGTTCCTGTCTCATTCGCAGTCGGTAAACACACATACAAAGAATTAGTAATAGGTTTATAACAATCAGTACTACTAGAGTTCAAATAATTATTTGATGAATTAATATATGATTGTACACACTTATTTTTGAATTCAACACTGTAAAGGCTTTCTTCATTATTAGCGTTATCACTATTATCACACACTTTAAAGTTTGAAAAATTTAACTGATCTTGACTTTGACTTGCCAACTTACGGCAATTTTCTCCGGTATGGTTATACCGTTGGCAATAAGTACACTGTGGGCGGATGACCTGCAACGGCCGTGTCTCGGGGTGTCTCGGGCGCAGCTCGCAGCGGTGGAACCGCGGCGGCGGCGGCGGCGGCGCGCGCATGCGCCTTCGCTTGGCCGGGCGCGTGTAAGACGGGCAATGGGGCGAGGAACCGCGTGGCTTGTATGCCGCGTGAGGTTTTTCGCGATTCATCACTGCTGTCCTCTATGTTTCTAGCCCTTTCTAACAACTCGGCGAATGATGAAATTTCTTCCCTTCTTATTTTGTTTTTTATTTTATAATGTAACAGGCCATAAGTTATGTCAAGTTTAGCTTTTTCAGACAGGTCCCCAACTGGTAACTTTGAAAAGTTTGCCAGTATTTTGGCTATGAAGAGGTCTGTATTTTCTTCCCTATGGGGGCTATTAAAAATTTCTAAATATATTTTGTGTGGGGGGCGGCGATCTCCAAAAGCGCTAATTAAATTTTGTTTCGCCTCTGCCCAGCTGTGGATTTGGGATCTTATGCCTGTCCACCAAATCGCAGCATTGCCCTTTAACAACATGGCCAAGCCTTTTAAAATATTTATATCTGTTACCTTACAGCATTCGACGTAGCTGTCGACGCTATCCATAAACGCCATCACGGACTCAGCTGTTGTTCCTCCAAAGGTAGCCTTACACCGGGCCATGGTAGCGGTATCACTGGGCGGTACCTCTGGGGATGTACGCATCATACTCGCGATGAGCTTTTGAATGGTTTCTGTTTGAGATTTTTGCATAGCGGTGATGATTGCCGTAACGCTATCCTCAGAAAACGTCGTCGCGATTGGCGTCGACGTTACTGGCGTTGTACCGGTGTCGGCGGCGCAGGCGTCCTCTTGCACGTGGCTTGGGTGCCGTGGCGTCGTCGCATCGGTGTAGCCGGGGTTGAGGGCAGGATCGGCGTCTTCACTGCTTGTGGACGCGGTCGGGTCGGAAGGGGGAAACGACGGTGGCGTTGGCTCTTCTCCGTCGAACTCGACCCGACGCGTTTTACTTCGTGTGCACATTGTTCACGACGAAGGAGTCACTTACATACACAACACTTCGCGAAGCGGCCTCTTTTACGTTGGGCGCCAGATATGAGGTGCGGGTCCTCACATGAAAGTAAACACAAGAAACTTCAGGATGAAAGGATTGTAATTGTCCAAAATGTCGGTTACAAAATAGTAGGTACGGAGGCACGCGCGCTCTCACGAGCGGTGCGTAGGCGCGACTGACTGGCGATGCCCACTAGTGTTGGGCGTTCGTTCAACAGGCGACGGTTTACATATTATATAGAGCGGGGAGACGACCGCGAGTGGTCCTAATCGGTAGTGTTGTAACGCGGTTTACTATAGGTTAATGTTAATTCTTTACAGAGTGACACCATAGTTGCATTAAACAACAGTCATTCGAATACACATAAAAATAACGCTTACAATACACACAACTCAGATAAAAAATTTAATTCTAATTCTAATAAATATAACAAATGTCCGCTTTGCTCCCAAACCTAACCACACACACTTAACTTAACTACACACACTTTGTATAAATGCGAGAACTTTAGAAGCTTATCAATAGAAAATCGCATTGAAAAAGCGAAAGATTTAACTGTTTGTCTTAACTGCTTACGTATTGGCCACTGCTCGCCAATGCAAGCTGTCATACTGCAGGTATTGCAAGATAAAACATAACACGCTTTTGCATTTACAATCTAGCGAACCTACGCCAAAGTTCAATCCTTTACCTTCTGCTAATCTATCTGCACTGCCTTCTGCCACGCAATCTACAGATGTTGTGCTTTCGGCTAGTTCTATGCAGCTTGCTACTTCTACGCATGTTTTCCTGTCCACAGCATTGGTGAACGTGACCAGCGCTACGGGAAAAAAATACACTGCGCGCTTGCTACTCGACAACGGTAGTACGGCGAACTTTGTCACGCAGAGCTTAGCAGAAATACTGGGTTTGTCACGACACGGTACGTGCACCAAGGTAACGGGTATTAATAATCACATCTCCACCAGTACACAGTCTTGTCACCTCTCAATTGAATCTATATGCTGTGCCTTTACTGTGGAAATTCATTGCCACGTTCTACCTGAGATCACAAAGGTCCTGCCGTCTTCGTTCGTACCCATTCATCATGTCCCTATACCTTCAGGTCTTACATTAGCGGACTCGAACTTTAACGTTCCGTCGGCCGTCGATGTCCTGGTAGGGGCCGAGGTGTTTTGGAATGTCATAGGTACAAATACGATTGACCTAGGAAAGAATTTACCTAAATTACACGAAACTAAATTCGGATGGCTTGTATCCGGTAGTATTCCGCGTCAATCTAACTTTCTTTCCTCGACGTCTACTCATTTTTGCCATCATTCCTACGTCACTCCCGACTTAACACAGTTTTGGGAGCTTGACCAAGTCTCACACAAGCATTCTTTCTCGCTTGAGGAAAGAATGTGTGAAGATCATTTCTAAGAAACCACCATACGTAATGCCGATGGTGCATTTATTGTTAAAATGCCTTTGAAGGAGGATCCAAGTTCCCTAGGACAATCCTACATCATTGCTAGGAATCGTTTTTTGTCCCTAGAGAGACGGTTTAAGCGTGATCCCTCCTTTCAAAACAAATATTATAACTTTATGCGAGAGTACAAGCGCTTAGGTCACATGACGTTAGACACCGATGACTGTACTATCTCACCTGAAATTTCTTATTTTATTCCTCATCATGGAGTCATTCGAGATTCTAGTACCACTACTCAACTACGCGTAGTCTTCGACGCATCGGCCCCTACTAGTACGGGCGTGTCTCTAAACGACATTCAGATGGTCGGACCGGTAGTACAAGACGATCTGTTTTCCATATTAACACGTTTTCGTCAGCATAGATACGTGGTCTCAGGTGACGTAGAAAAAAATGTACAGGGCCATTCAGTTAAGTCCAGACCAACGGTCTCTCCAAAAAATAATTTTTCGATTTGATCCCACGGAACCACTTCGCACATACACTTTAAACACGGTTACCTATGGTATGGCTTTTTCTCCCTATGCAGCCACCAAGAGTTTAGTTAGTTTGACTGATGACACTGAGGATAGTCGGGCTAAGTGCGCCATACGACGTAACTTCTACGTCGATGACTATCTTGGCGGCGGCGATACCATATCGGAAACTGTCGAAGTCACCAAAATTGTAAAAGCAGTTCTTTCTTCAGCTAAGTTTCACTTACGCAAATGGCGATCAAATAATTTACAAATTTTAAATAAAATAAATTGTTACAACAAAGACGATTCAGAGTCAAACACTCTTAGTTTTTCTGAGCAATGTGTCAACTCACCTCAGTCTAAAACACTAGGTCTTAACTGGGTTTGCGACTCTGACTCACTTACTTACACGATTAACATTACGTCTACAAACAAAATTACCAAACGTCATATCCTCTCCGTTATCAGCCAGATATTCGACCCATTAGGCCTGGTAGGTCCGTGCGTTGTCGAAGCCAAAATTCTCATGCAACATCTTTGGCTGAATAAATACGACTGGGACGACGTAGTATCACTTTTTTTTTTTTTTTTTTTTTTTTTTAATTCCGCGGCCCAAGGCCGCGGCCGCTCTAACGTCCGTTGCCGGGCGTCCCTGGACGTAGTATCACTTGAGGTTAGTAATGCTTAGAATTTATTTGAGAGAACAATTATAGCTTTAAATCATTTAAAAATTCCTCGTTGGGTTTTATGCGAAGACTCTATTGCACACAAAATGCACGTTTTTACCGACGCATCCGAGAAGGCGTACGGCGCTTGCGTGTACATTCGATCGTGTAGTAGTGTTGGAGCCATTGCTGTACGACTACTAGTCTCTAAATATCGTATAGCTCCCACCAAACCTACCACAATTCCGAGGCTTGAACTCTGTGGCGCTTTGTTAGGTGCAAGGCTGTGTACCAGGGTACAAGAATCTCTCACCATACCCATCCACAAGTGTAAATTTTGGTGTGACTCCACTATAGTGTTGGGTTGGCTCTCTACACCTTCTAATCATCTTAAACCCTTTGTTAGAAGAGTCAACGAAATACAGGAGAGCACGTGTGGTCATACCTGGAGCTACGTACCGTCGAAGGACAACCCGGCGGATCTTGTTTCCCGTGGTCTTCGGGCCGACCTCATTACGGACACACCTCTATGGTGGTACGGACCGTCTTTCTTATTAAAAAATGAATGTGAATGGCCCACAATGCCAAGCACAGGGAAGCACGATTTGCCGGAAGTATTGACGCATTTCATTGGCGGTGGCAGTAGCGATCATTTAATTAATGTTCATCATGTATCACGTGAAACCTCTCATTCATCTATCATTCTAAACCTGTTACAAAGATATTCTAGCCTAACAAAAATTCTAAACATATTTACATATATACAAACATAACTTTTAAAAAATAAGCAAAAATTGCCACACAAAAGTAGGTTGCTATGTTTGTCGCCTTTCATTGATGATCAAAACGTCCTCCGCGTGGGCGGGAGGCTTGGCAACTCCCCCTATGACTTCAATGTGAGGCACCCTATTCTTTTGTGTAGTAAGCACATACTTACTAAGCTTATCTTTCACATGCAACATTTAAAGCTTGCGTATGTCCACAATTGCTACTGTCGCACATTAGACAGACCTATTGGCCGCTAGGTGGCAGGAACTTGTCTAGATCTATAGTGAAGCAATGTCTTAAATGTTTCCGACATAAAGCTCAGAACGTACAGCCTGTGATGGGTCAACTGCCATCATCAAGAACAAATCTCGAGTTTCCATTTTATCACACTTACGTTGACTACGCCGGGCCAGTATTGATAGCAGATCGCAAGGGTCGTGGCTGCAAACTAACAAAGTCTTACATGTGTATTTTTGTTTGCTCAGCAGTGAAAGCTGTACATTTGGAGCTCATCACGGATCTCACTACGAAGCTTACATAGCCGCACTTAATCGTTTCGTGGCGCGTCGAGGCAAACCCCGAAGCATTACGTCTAATAACGGGACTAACTTCGTAGGCGCGTCCAACGACATACATAATATCCAACGACATATAAATAATTTCTTAAATCTAATGTTGCATCTCATATGGCGCAGGAAGGTATCGAATTTATTTTCACGCCTTGCTATAGCCCCCATTTTAATTCACTAGCTGAAAGTACAGGCGTAAAATCATGCAAGCATCATTTAAAAAGACTACTTGGTCAAACACATTTAACATTTGAAGAAATGTCCACTTGTCTCACTCACATAGAGGCGGTGTTGAATTCACGCCCTCTCACACCTCTGTCTTCTGACCCTAACGATTTCTCGGCTCTCACTTTCTAATTGGACGACCACTCTTGTGTACCTCACCCCCAGGTGACTGATGCAAACATCACGCGACTAGAGCGCTGGAAGAGGATCCAGTACATCAGACAGCATTTCTGGGGACGATTTCATAACGAGTATTCTCTGCTACAACTGGCAATCTGGCCAAAACGAAGTGGTTTCATTCCAGAGGGGAGTTGAAGATAGGAGCCTTGGTCCTAATCAAGGACAAGACGACACCACCACTGCTCTGGTCCCTGGGTCGGGTCACTAAGACCTATCCCGGCGTTGACGGAGTCACTAGGGTGGCGGAGTTGAAGACGAAGAAGGGGACCATCCGTCGCGCTTTCAACTGCATCTGCCCACTCCCGATGGAACATTGAAGAGGATACTTCAACCCGGGCAGTATGGCGGCGCACCGTCATACAACAACGTACGCGGCGGCCTGGGTGGGTTCAACACTACAGCGCGTCAGCGCACTCGCTCACTTCACCGCACGACGCGCGTTAGCACGGGCACTAACGTGGCTTCGCAATCTTTATTAATTATGACAAGTAAATCTATTCATACAGTCCACTTCAATCTTTTATTTAATAGAGTAACCATCACGGCCGCTCCAAATACCGTAAAACAAAGTCGTTTCCCGCTGTCTGTCCCTAGGTATGCTTAGACCTTTAAAATACGCAACCCACTTTAATGCGGTTGTTTAATAGATACCTTGAGTTGATCAAGAGGAAGATTTCAGTATATTATTTGTCCAGCGAGCAAAGTCGTTCAGTCATTAACAGTCAGGCAGGGTAGGGGATGGGAGAGATGCCTGTGTAGCATGAGTCAAGAAACTGTCTCATTAGCCAGTCTACAATGGCTTTAAATACATCACAAGTAATTAGAAAGTTGATAAATTTCCATAATGAAGTTAATGAACATACATACATTATATTATTATCACCTACAATACCGAGGAGGTACGCAAACGTGAATTACACACCCACACTGCCAGTAATTTTGTTGACCACACGTTATAGCAGACAACCCTATTGCCATCACCAGCCACTTTAGAAAATCCAAGCAAGGTAAATGAAACACAAAGGATAATAAATATAATTCACAAGTTAGTATTGATAAAAAGATATACAATCTAAACCCTTAAACATAACAAAACAACATGGACACATGAGCATTTTGTTTCAATATAATATTAATAAAAGGAATTGACACTTGACTTTAAACATTACTAAGAATAAAAGATTTTATGTTAAAGGTAAAATCCCAATAGTCACAGATATAAACGTTTACATCTTTATGCTGGAACATTTGGTTCATTATAATAATAATATTATGGACTTGCGACAGTCAGCTAAACATTTTCACATAACATTCATACAAATGATGCCTTTAATAGGAAAAATAGTTTTGTAAGAAACAAAATTACAGATTTAGCAGAGTGGAACATAACTTGCTGGCCCTTAATAATCTGAAACAATAGTGAATAAATTGAGTTCATTGTAAATTTTTACAAAATTAATACAAATGAATCAAATACAAAACTTTTTCAAGAGACTCAGGATATCCGTTGGTAGCCTTGGCTACTAACTTCATAATTAAATGCAGAGCCTATCTCACCCCAAAAGCTAACTACACAGCTTAGCATGTAGGTACAGTCCCAAAACTGTATTTAGAGATGCATCCGGGACGGGGTTTTACAAGATCGCTTTGGAATACTTTGGATGTTTATTGACATATCAAATCATTAAATATAGGATGTCCAACACCACCTCGGTGGCACAATGGTACTATGTACGGACTGCCATGCTCGAGGTCTCGGGTTCGATTCCCGGGTCTCGTGTATAATGTATAATTCTCTTTGGAATTTTACCCAGATAATTATCCCAGAGTCTGGAACTTGTGCCCGGTAAATGGCAATAGGCTCACTCCCTATTACATGGGACCTAACATAGCTGGCGAGATGTGTGTGTTTGCACACCTCTGCCTACCCCTTCGGGGAAAAAGGCGTGATGCTATGTTATGTTTTCCAACACAACATCTTGGTCCGGCCTAATACATAACATGTGCCCCGGTTGTAGAGGGGTCCCACCAAGATTTTATGGACCCAAGTCAACCCGATAAGCGGCAATAGGCTCGCCACCTATTATGTGGGACTAACAATTTAAATTATAATGTAATAAGTAATAATTCCTAACTAAGTTTTGTACTTTTAAATTTTCCATTTAAGTTGTGACATCACACTCACGTTGTTTAATGCTTCAATGTTTTGACTTTGCCTCGAGCAAGATCTTCATGCATGCCCCTTCATGAAGGCCAATAAATAGTCACTGGTTTTGTTTACGCGACACTCTTTTCTGTAAAATTGCAGTTTATTTATTATACATAGGGATATATGAGGTAAAATCAAGAACAAAGTAACAAACAAAACAAGTAGGTAGGTAACTAAAAGAAAATACTTACATACTCTCGTACCTACACATTGATTTATAGAAGTATTTGTCTTAGTAAAATTACCATAGGTACTTATTGCATAAACGTAGGTACGTTTTGTTATAGTCCCTATATACAGGCATATAGCTGGGCACTGACGATGAAACCATTTAGATTTCGCAACTATCATTTGTGAAAAATGACGGGCCAATATCCCTTTTTTAAACAATTTGGATTTTCAAATAGATTGAGGTTAGTAAAACTGTCAAAACTTGACGTAAATAATAACATTAGAATTGACGTTTACAAAACTAGTTCATACTAAAAAACGAAAGAGATTATTTTTTTCGCTAATATTATATTTTAACATGGAAAATATTTATTATACATTTAATTTAAAGCACCCAGCCACATACTTTGCAAAATAAACAGTAAATATATAAAAATCGCAGTTTTTAAATTTCTACCATCATCATTTGTTTTCTACCCTTTATTAACATTCTCCGAATTAAGGGCCCAGACCGCGCACGGATAAAGTCGATTTTGAGCGACAGCAGCGCTATTGTTGCCCGAATCATCCGACGGGCGGGTGAATGACCCAGAGAGCGCGATTTTGAAAATGTTTTGCGACAAACGTTCCACGTTGAGTTATTGTTATTGAAGTTGAATATTTACAGCATAACAAAAATGTTGAATTATTGGAAATAAACGACTGCCTATTTGTAAAATATTCCAAGAGTAGTTTTCGTTATAAAATGATCCTAATTACTAGATAAATAAATAAGAGTAGTTTGAGACACAATTTTTATGATTTTCTATTTATAATAAACAATCAAGAGCAGGTCCGGACTGACCTTTTTGTATTCTACTTACCTAAAATTCCAACTACGAGTACCTATGTATTTATTTGTAATTTTACTACCAAAGTTTATTCTTATTTCGTAAAATTTTCATTCAATAAAATAATTGCAAATTCAGTAGGAAGTACGGTCGAAATAACATCACGCCTTTCCTCGCTAGTGTTTATATCTACGCAAGGAAATGTGCCTATTGCGTAAACTCAAATGCTTTTTGCTTACGATCACCTCGCAATCTAAAAAATCTTCTAGGGTTGTACAAAAAATTGTCAATAAATGAAACACAAGTATAAAAATGGTTCATATAATTAAAAGTAAGTAAACAATAACAAAATATGAGTCGCCACCTAAAAAGCGTGCTAGGGTTGTACAAAAATTAGTTATAAACAAACATGAAATTTATAAATTATTCATATACTTAATTAAACGAAAGTAAACAATAACAAAATATGAGTTTAAGAGTTTCTAATGTTTTTTTCATTTTAATGGTTACTGATCAAATTCTGATTTCTACTAATTTGATGATAAAATCAATTGCTATTGCCACCAGCTGCCCGATTCACGTAATAAAAACCGTAGCGTAGTGACTTAAAAATGTCACTTCGCACACTTTTTAACCGACTTAAAAAAAGAAGAAGATTCTCAATTCGCTGTATTTTTTGAACCGATTTTGATGTTTTTTTTTTTTATTTGAAAGCTGGTGATCCCGTGTGGTCACATTTTAATTTCATTAGGATCGGACCTTGGGTTTACACCAGGTAACTCTTCAAAATCGTATAGGAATTGTATAGAAATTGAGCTATTGGAAGATTTATGACAATCCAAGACTAGATAAGTAAGTGCGTTAAAAACAGAAAACCAAAAGGCGATTTCTAAGTTTCTAAGTTAAAACGACTTTTGAACTGGCGTGTTTACGTGAATCGACCGGCTGGGTAGTTAAGTTACCTCAGTCTCTTTCAAAATCATTAGACGTTCTTCTCTTTCAAAACACGTAAAGCTCTTTCTTTCCTCTCTTTCATAGCCTCTATGACATTGGGCGGGTCACGAATAGGCATGCTTCGTGACTGCCGAGGATCAACTAATTCTGGAAGGAGGCAATCGTAATAAAATCTAACTAATTTCATCTCCATTTTCTCCTTCCAAAATTTGTCGTCCTTTTCTATAATATAAACTTTCATAGGTACAGTAGCACCAAACCAGATGCCAAGCATGCAAACGTTTCTTTTAGTTATATGTAGCTGTCCCTGAATTTGGAAATACCAGTAATGATTTTTATTTATGACATAACCCTTGGAAGCCTTGTCCTTAACCCAAAAGGTATGTTTGGCCATTGCTTCATCAAGAGTCATGCCAGCTAAAGAATGTGGGCACTTAATTTCAATTAAACCGTTTGCATAAATGCCATCTGGTGTAGTACCAAGAAATTCATATTGATCGTCGACGAACAAAACGCAACCTTGTATACTAATATTCTCTTGAATTTCTAACTGTCTAATTGCAGTTTCTTCGTTTTCGATACCGTACCGTACAGCAGGCAAACTGGAGATATTACTACCATAAACGATTTTACAAACAAGAGCAGCACAACTTGTGCTCTCTCGTTTTTTACAAACTTCCCCGAACGATGATGAGGTTAGTAATTTTCTCCTTGTACTCATCCACTCAGCACTACTTCTTTGCAAATGGGTCGACCTTTCAAGCTCCTCTCTTTCAGCACAAGACAACTTTAAATCAACTAAAAAAGATGACTTGGCTTTCTCATATAATTCTGGACTCAGATCAGGTTTTTCGCAGTTTGGTCCATAGTGAGCGTCTTTCGATACAGCGCTGTGGCTTTTTTTCAATCTTAATTTAGGTTTAGCAATTAAACGGTTTCTACGATTACTATTTTCCACTTTCGCGATCAAAGGATTAGGACTAGATTTAAATATGACTTCATGAGTTTTACTATGAATCGATCCCGTATTAAAAGACACAACAGCAGCTGCGCATCGGCCCGCATAAGAACCACGGGAAGAATAATTTACACGCTTACCCCCAACTAATTTGGCAATTACTCCGTTAAAACTTTCAACTATATTACTTGTGCAATTATGAATTAAACTTCTAGAATGATATGACAGTCTTTTACTTAAAATTTCTACCGCGTCCATTAATCCGCATCCAACAATTGCTGGAAGTAACCCAACAGGTTCTATTCGACGAGTGTCAGGTCTACAAAAATACTCCTTGCAATGTTGGTGATTACCAAATACGTGTTGTGGACCATTTAGAATATCTTCACTAAGATTTTTTATTTTTTCTTCGAGTGACTGATTTTGATCCCCCCAATATTTAATCGCGCATTTTACACCCGTTCTTAAACGCAAATACCTTTCTTTTAGGAATTTCCGCAACTCGCAAGGATACTTAGTGTCTTTCGACAATTTCTCCAAGCTATTGCAGTAGTTTCGTAAAAGATGATTTTTGCATTCAATTTTCTCTACTATTAAATTATCGTACGGACGCGAATCTAATATTTTTTTATAAGTACTGGAATCGCCGTCTGCTACAAATTTATTATAAATTACACCGTGATCAACAAAGGAACGTTTAAACCCCTCAACTATTATGGTCGATTCCATCCCGGTAGATGATCCTGAATAATTCTTGAAACAATGGTGTTCCGGGGGCTGACTGTTGTTCTTTGCGGCTCGTGCACAGACTACGCAGTATTTATTTTTAACTCCAAAAAACAATACTTTATTAGTTTTAATGCCAATTATCGCAGCTGCGCCGGATAAGGCGGAAAAATTCTTACCATAAGATCTCTTGCTCCAACAACCGTCAACAGCAACAGATATTAATGGTGTACCATTTTTATCAACACTACCTATAGACACTGCGTACTCCGCTTCTTCCTTGACAGCTTCTGCCATGGAATGTGCTGCTGTCTTTTCCCACCAATCGCAAACCGTATTATTAATTTCATTGTACAATGAAGGTGACATGATTGGTAGGGCTACTGCGGCACTTAATGTTTTTAACTGAGAGTAGCTCCCACCAGATGATATGATACCAGACACAATTTGATGATTCACTTCCATGCTATCTTCTTTCTTTTCAACCAAACACACAGTAAATTTCATATTACACATACTACATTTTATGATGAGTTTTGAGTCCAGACCAACTTTTACTTCACCTATTATACTGAGGTAACTTAACTTACAATCCATTGGACCGTGGTCCCCTATGGCCTGAAGAGCTTTAAAAAAAAAAGAAATATCCACTACTCTACGCCCAACTTCCACTTCATCCACCTTTCCCTCTTGACGGTTGTCAATAACTAGTTCCTGTAAAGAAAGATAATGGCTTGATTTTTATTATAAAAATAATTCAAAAGGTATGGGCCAAATTTCTTCAAACATAGCTAAGAACTCCCTTAGAATACATCTTTGAAACACAGAACACTAGATCAAAATCTTAAACGTTTTTATCAGTCTTCGTCAATTATGAAAGTGAATAAATAAACATAATAAAAAACTGGTTGCTTGTAAAGTCGGTTTAGGACGATAATTTTATCGGATAACGTCATAATATTATTCTCCATCGCTTGTACTGCGCTCTCGCTTGACCCTAGCGTGACATAATGTGACACTTTTTTGTGCGTGTTGCCGGTGTTCATCGATTTATAAGACGTTATCACGTCATAAATTTAATAAATCCGACTATATGCATAAAAACTCAAAAGGTAAAAAGAAAACAAGTCTACGGTCTTGAATTATGTTACATAAAAATAAATAAGAACACTATTGTAATAAATCGAATTCAACAGTTGAGACCCATTGAAATCCTCACAGGCTCGAAGATATTCCTGACTAGCTAAATATTTCTTTAGAAATAGGCCCCGACTGCTAAATACGCTATATTACAATGGTGTTGTTATTTATTTTTATTACACATTTTCATTTTTTAATCTGTCGGGTTTTAACATTTTTATTGTTTATTTATTTATATTCATAACTGACGAAGACAAATATAAAAGTGCAAAAGAATTCATACAATATTATGTTCGTGATGAACAGAAATTATAAATTTCCTTTACGCTATACGTATTGGTTTTTTATGGCGTCACTTATTCTATGTCACTCGGGCTTAGAAGACAATTCTAATGATACTAAAAACATTAAAATCGGTTCAATAATTTTGAACTTATCGTGCCACAAAGATATATTACTTAGTATACATACATACATACGTACACCAGTCGCGTAAAAGATAATATTTTACAAAAAAAATTCTTGATTTTGGTAAAATACGAGATTTGAACGTGAATTTTCTTTTGAGAAAGTAATTGAGAAGTATGTGTTTGTCTCACAATGAAAATAATAAATATTGCAAAAAAAAACTGTAGGTACTGAGATTTTGTCTTCGCCCATCACTAGCTAGTTTGTTTATTTATGTAACAAGTCTACAAGAATTACGTATAACAACTTACCTCTATACAGCGCGTAGCAGTGTTGCTCGGAGTCTCGGCCTGAAGGTTTTCTTCATTTTCAGTACTGGAAATATTATTCATCAATATCCACTTTTTATTTATTTTGTAATTTTTGTACAACCCTACGCCAGGCACGGCGCGCGCGCGCCCGTGCAATTTCTGATAGGAAACATACCTACTTCCACTTTCACATATTTAGACATGATGAACATGAAAACTAATAATACTGTAACTAATAATAGTGTAAGCAAACTCATTGCTTTGAAATACATAAATATATGAAAACTAATACTATATTATGTAATAAAATTTATTATTATGAAAATTGTTCCTATAGAAATTGACTTTATTACTTATATAGATATTGAAATTACGTAATTATTACCTACTGGACATTGTAATTTTTCTTCTTAGACTGACATACCTAATTGTGTACCTATCTAATTACATGTCAAATCAATATTTACATGCTGTTGTAGGTATATGTCTGAATCAGGCGATCTAAATCATTGTACCTATTTGCTTTGTAATGTACCTACCCTGTTCAAAATGCAAATAGATTATATTATTATTACTACTAAGACATGATAAGCATACACACAAATAAAAGTAATAAAACTAGGATTTTTACTTGACACTAACACAAATCTAGTAAATTTTTTCTAGGTATTTAGGACAAGACGTAGTCAAGTAGGCAGGTAAATAAATAAGTAGGGAAGAACTTACATTTTATTCCGAGATCTTTTGGCTTTCACGTTTTTATAATGCGTACTAAATTTTCTTTTCGCTGGCATGGCACTCAGCAAATTATCCTGCGAAAAGAGACCCTCGATTACCAATTACGTTTATGATACCTATTGCCTTTATCATGTTGAAAAATCTATGTATGTCGTGCAGAGAACTATATACCCCGCCAGTTCATATCTCGAGAAAATAAGGTGGGCAGGGCTTTGATTGTTTCAAGCCTGAATTGATACCTACTTTACAAGGTTCATAAAATGACCTACGCAACAAAGTAAATAATTTTGTATTTCTTACGATTTATATCTAGTTCCATCATGGTTTTCTTTCAGACTTTCATTATATCGGTACTTTCTATTTACTGAAAGTAAATTAGTTATAAAAATATTGTACTTACAGTTTTTCACAAAAAACACAAATTCACAACACGTAATTTTGCTGTAGCATCCGACACGCGTGGAGTCACTTTGAAATTCTATGGCGCACTGGCGATTAGTTGCGACGATCGTTCTATCGGGACGCGTTTGAATTTGCATACATTTTTCTATGGAGAATTTACGTAAAACATATCTAGATTTTAGGGCTTTAAAAGGGGAAGTCTTTGTTTGTAAAGGTACAAAAAAAAGTACATGGTTATATTTATTGGCTTTTTCAGTGTTCAAAAAGTGTTTCTTTTTATCAATTTGTGTTGATTTATTGGGTTAAATCTGAAAAATACGAAGGCAGGTTTTCGAATTTTTTCTCAATTTTGTGCGTTTGTTGACGTTTATTATATAACAACTACAGGGTTTTAAGAGTTAAAATTAGCACTAACATCATTTTTGGTCTTTCATTTTAATATATACAAATTATCGTTGTTATTAATCATATGTAAATAGGTTAAATATGAAAAATCGTAACACTCTTTTCGGTGATTTTCACGATCTGGGCCCTTAAAGAACCGATTAAATGTGAACCTGATGCATGACCAGGTGCAAATAGAAGAGTCTATGACTGCGCGGTTTCTGGGGTTGACATTAGATAGTAAGTTGAAATTTAAGGAACACATTGACATACTTTGTAAAAAAATTAGTACCGCTTATCTTACGCTCTCTATAAACTTGCACCTATTATTAACAAAGTAGCTTTACTGTCAGCATACCATGGTTTAGTGGAGTCAGTACTTCGATATGGTGTAATTTTTTGGGGTAATGCAGTTGCATTACCCCAAAAAATTACACCATTGTTAGTTAACAATGACATGGTTTTTAAAATGCAAAAGCGTTGCATCCGTGCCATGTTTGGTATTGAGAGCACTGACAGTTGTGTGCCATTTTTTAAAGAGCACAATATTCTGACACTCCCCGGCTAGTGATGTTCAAAGTTGCTATAAAGCAAAAACTTGCTAAATGCTATTTGCTAATTTTTTTTAGCATGCTATTTTTCGTGCTATTTTTAGCATGCTATTTTTAGCAGGCTGCGTACGGCAACACGATGTGTGCATTTCAATCAAGTGCGGCGACTAGTGTGTTAATTCGCAACTCGGACTCGGACTGACAGCATGCTATATAGGTACATAACTAGGTATGCAATGCATGCTGCTGTTGCATAAAACTTAGCGAAGTGTTAAATTTTCGAACGACAAGAATTTTTTTTTTTATGTTCAAACTTTTTTTTACTGCAAAGCTATGAAAATCAATTTTTCGTTGATTATTCCTCGATGGTATGTCCGATTTTCATTTTTTTTGTTCTAAACCACCTTCACGCCACACGTTATCACTGTGGTAGGTAAGTTTGAAGGAGATCGGTTCAGGCGTTTAGGAGAAGTATCCGGACAAACGAAATACATGAGTCGCCTAAGATTGAGCTTCGCTCGCGTCGCTATACATCGGGTTTATGCATTTAATACAATACGGTGCACATTTGCACAATGAACTTTCCTTCATACTTTTCAGGCTTAGGACTGTCTATAATGGATTTATTTATTAACTAATATAAAATAAACTGTGATAGTATGTAAAGAAATTATAGGCGTATTTAAAAATTCATTGCTTGTATTCTGTTATTATACAGAAATCAAAATACTGTTTATTACGAGAGCCGTCCAAGTCCGAGAATTCAGCGTACGCGGTTCGTAAAACAATAAAACGCCATTTGACCGATAACAATCGCGAGCATGCGACGACAGGAGTGAGTGGCGCGATCCCGCCGTTCCCAGATGCTAAATGCTAATTTGCTAAAATACAACAACAATGCTAAATGAAATTCGCACGCGATTGGCTGGCGTCGCGCGGCACCTGTGATGGCCCATCATACGATATCGCAGATAGCATTTAGCAATATTAGAAAACCATAATAGCATTTACTAAATGCTATTTATAAATAGCACGATGCTTTATAATGCTATATGCTATATTAACCACCACTATCCCCGGCATATACATACTAGAGGTAGCACTGTTTACCAGGTATAACCCACACCTGTTTCCAAGATTAATGGACAAAGTCGTGCGTAATCGTCGCGATAATAACAGGCTATGTGTCCATCCTTCTAAGACTGCCCTATTACATAAAAGTCTCAGACTAAAAGAATAACATAGACGGAACATGTAGAATAAACACGTGAAGCCAAATGACACTTTAGATGTGTGCGTGTGACTCCGATTTCCGTGTACCGATACCACTAACGGCGTGTGCGTAATGTTGCCAGCAAATGAAAAAATCTCCTAAAAATCTCTATATAGTGGACATATGGAAAATTAATATTTGTTTTAGTAAATGTTATCTGCAATTATTTTGTCATTTACACAAATGATTATTATGATAAGTGCCTAAAATGGGGAAGTGTTAAAATAAATAAAAACGTGATAAACACTGAGTAAACACACTTTAATTACTAGCTTTCAAAAAATTTCTCATCGCGCGATTTTGAAAATGTTTTGCGACAAACGTTCCACGTTGAGTTATTGTTATTGAAGTTGAATATTTACAGCATAACAAAAATGTTGAATTATTGGAAATAAACGACTGCCTATTTGTAAAATATTCCAAGAGTAGTTTTCGTTATAAAATGATCCTAATTACTAGATAAATAAATAAGAGTAGTTTGAGACACAATTTTTATGATTTTCTATTTATAATAAACAATCAAGAGCAGGTCCGGACTGACCTTTTTGTATTCTACTTACCTAAAATTCCAACTACGAGTATGTATTTATTTGTAATTTTACTACCAAAGTTTATTCTTATTTCGTTAAATTTTCATTCAATAAAATAATTGCAAATTCAGTAGGAAGTACGGTCGAAATAACATCACGCCTTTCCTCGCTAGTGTTTATCTCTACGCAAGGAAATGTGCCTATTGCGTAAACTCAAATACTTTTTGCTTACGATCACCTCGCAATCTAAAAAATCTTCTAGGGTTGTACAAAAAATTGTCAATAAATGAAACACAAGTATAAAAATGGTTCATATAATTAAAAGTAAGTAAACAATAACAAAATATGAGTCGCCACCTAAAAAGCGTGCTAGGGTTGTACAAAAATTAGTTATAAACAAACATGAAATTTATAAATTATTCATATACTTAATTAAACGAAAGTAAACAATAACAAAATATGAGTTTAAGAGTTTCTAATGTTTTTTTCATTTTAATGATTACTGATCAAATTCTGATTTCTACTAATTTGATGATAAAATCAATTGCTATTGCAAAACCTATCAGAATGAAAATGTTACCAGCTGCCCGATTCACGTAATAAAAACCGTAGCGTAGTGACTTAAAAATGTCACTTCGCACACTTTTTAACCGACTTAAAAAAAGAAGAAGATTCTCAATTCGCTGTATTTTTTGAACCGATTTTGATGATTCTTTTTTTTATTTGAAAGCTGGTGCATCCCGTGTGGTCACATTTTAATTTCATTAGGATCGGACCTTGGGTTTACACCAGGTAACTCTTCAAAATCGTATAGGAATTGTATAGAAATTGAGCTATTGGAAGATTTATGACAATCCAAGACTAGATAAGTAAGTGCGTTAAAAACAGAAAACCAAAAGGCGATTTCTAAGTTTCTAAGTTAAAACGACTTTTGAACTGGCGTGTTTACGTGAATCGACCGGCTGGGTAGTTAAGTTACCTCAGTCTCTTTCAAAATCATTAGACGTTCTTCTCTTTCAAAACACGTAAAGCTCTTTCTTTCCTCTCTTTCATAGCCTCTATGACATTGGGCGGGTCACGAATAGGCATGCTTCGTGACTGCCGAGGATCAACTAATTCTGGAAGGAGGCAATCGTAATAAAATCTAACTAATTTCATCTCCATTTTCTCCTTCCAAAATTTGTCGTCCTTTTTTATAATATAAACTTTCATAGGTACTGCTATGTGGTGCTACTACCAAACCAGATGCCAAGCATGCAAACGTTTCTTTTAGTTATATGTAGCTGTCCCTGAATTTGGAAATACCAGTAATGATTTTTATTTATGACATAACCCTTGGAAGCCTTGTCCTTAACCCAAAAGGTATGTTTGGCCATTGCTTCATCAAGAGTCATGCCAGCTAAAGAATGTGGGCACTTAATTTCAATTAAACCGTTTGCATAAATGCCATCTGGTGTAGTACCAAGAAATTCATATTGATCGTCGACGAACAAACCGCAACCTTGTATACTAATATTCTCTTGAATTTCTAACTGTCTAATTGCAGTTTCTTCGTTTTCGATACCGTACCGTACAGCAGGCAAACTGGAGATATTACTACCATAAACGATTTTACAAACAAGAGCAGCACAACTTGTGCTCTCTCGTTTTTTACAAACTTCCCCGAACGATGATGAGGTTAGTAATTTTCTCCTTGTAAAAACAATGGTAAGTAAAAATTTTTTTAAGAAAAAACTTTTTAGCATTAATTAATGCTATTAATTAATGCTAAAAAGTTTTTTCTTAAAAAAATTTTTTACTTACCATTGTTTTGTCATGGATTTTCGCCAAGTAACGCCTGTTTCTATCCAATATTTTCTCCTTGTACTCATTTGTACTCATCCACTCAGCACTACTTCTTTGCAAATGGGTCGACCTTTCAAGCTCCTCTCTTTCAGCACAAGACAACTTTAAATCAACTAAAAAAGATGACTTGGCTTTCTCATATAATTCTGGACTCAGATCAGGTTTTTCGCAGTTTGGTCCATAGTGAGCGTCTTTCGATACAGCGCTGTGGCTTTTTTTCAATCTTAATTTAGGTTTAGCAATTAAACGGTTTCTACGATTACTATTTTCCACTTTCGCGATCAAAGGATTAGGACTAGATTTAAATATGACTTCATGAGTTTTACTATGAATCGATCCCGTATTAAAAGACACAACAGCAGCTGCGCATCGGCCCGCATAAGAACCACGGGAAGAATAATTTACACGCTTACCCCCAACTAATTTGGCAATTACTCCGTTAAAACTTTCAACTATATTACTTGTGCAATTATGAATTAAACTTCTAGAATGATATGACAGTCTTTTACTTAAAATTTCTACCGCGTCCATTAATCCGCATCCAACAATTGCTGGAAGTAACCCAACAGGTTCTATTCGACGAGTGTCAGGTCTACAAAAATACTCCTTGCAATGTTGGTGATTACCAAATACGTGTTGTGGACCATTTAGGATATCTTCACTAAGATTTTTTATTTTTTCTTCGAGTGACTGATTTTGATCCCCCCAATATTTAATCGCGCATTTTACACCCGTTCTTAAACGCAAATACCTTTCTTTTAGGAATTTCCGCAATTCGCAAGGATACTTAGTGTCTTTCGACAATTTCTCCAAGCTATTGCAGTAGTTTCGTAAAAGATGATTTTTGCATTCAATTTTCTCTACTATTAAATTATCGTACGGACGCGAATCTAATATTTTTTTATAAGTACTGGAATCGCCGTCTGCTACAAATTTATTATAAATTACACCGTGATCAACAAAGGAACGTTTAAACCCCTCAACTATTATGGTCGATTCCATCCCGGTAGATGATCCTGAATAATTCTTGAAACAATGGTGTTCCGGGGGCTGACTGTTGTTCTTTGCGGCTCGTGCACAGACTACGCAGTATTTATTTTTAACTCCAAAAAACAATACTTTATTAGTTTTAATGCCAATTATCGCAGCTGCGCCGGATAAGGCGGAAAAATTCTTACCATAAGATCTCTTGCTCCAACAACCGTCAACAGCAACAGATATTAATGGTGTACCATTTTTATCAACACTACCTATAGACACTGCGTACTCCGCTTCTTCCTTGACAGCTTCTGCCATGAAATGTGCTGCTGTCTTTTCCCACCAATCGCAAACCGTATTATTAATTTCATTGTACAATGAAGGTGACATGATTGGTAGGGCTACTGCGGCACTTAATGTTTTTAACTGAGAGTAGCTCCCACCAGATGATATGATACCAGACACAATTTGATGATTCACTTCCATGCTATCTTCTTTCTTTTCAACCAAACACACAGTAAATTTCATATTACACATACTACATTTTATGATGAGTTTTGAGTCCAGACCAACTTTTACTTCACCTATTATACTGAGGTAACTTAACTTACAATCCACTGGACCGTGGTCCCCTATGGCCTGAAGAGCTTTAAAAAAAAAAGAAATATCCACTACTCTACGCCCAACTTCCACTTCATCCACCTTTCCGTCTTGACGGTTGTCAATAACTAGTTCCTGTAAAGAAAGATAATGGCTTGATTTTTTTTATAAAAAATAATTCAAAAGGTATGGGCCAAATTTCTTCAAACATAGCTAAGAACTCCCTTAGAATACATCTTTGAAACACATAACACTAGATCAAAATCTTAAACGTTTTTATCAGTCTTCGTCAATTATGAAAATGAATAAATAAACATAATAAAAAACTGGTTGCTTGTAAAGTCGGTTTAGGACGATAATTTTACCGGATAATGTCATAATATTATTCTCCATCGCTTGTACTGCGCTCTCGCTTGACCCTAGCGTGACATAATGTGACACTTTTTTGTGCGTGTTGCCGGTGTTCATCGATTTATAAGACGTTATCACGTCATAAATTTAATAAATCCGACTATATGCATAAAAACTCAAAAGGTAAAAAGAAAACAAGTCTACGGTCTTGAATTATGTTACATAAAAATAAATAAGAACACTATTGTAATAAATCGAATTCAACAGTTGAGACCCATTGAAATCCTCACAGGCTCGAAGATATTCCTGACTAGCTAAATATTTCTTTAGAAATAGGCCCCGACTGCTAAATACGCTATATTACATTGGTGTTGTTATTTATTTTTATTAAATATTTTTATTACACATTTTCATTTTTTAATCTGTCGGGTTTTAACATTTTTATTGTTTATTTATTTATATTCATAACTGACGAAGACAAATTATAAAAGTGCAAAAGAATTCATACAATATTATGTTCGTGATGAACAGAAATTATAAATTTCCTTTACGCTATACGTATTGGTTTTTTATGGCGTCACTTATTCTATGTCACTCGGGCTTAGAAGACAATTCTAATGATACTAAAAACATTAAAATCGGTTCAATAATTTTGAACTTATCGTGCCACAAAGATATATTACTTAGTATACATACATACATACGTACACCAGTCGCGTAAAAGAAATATTTTACAAAAAAAATCTTGATTTTGGTAAAATACGAGATTTGAACGTGAATTTTCTTTTGAGAAAGTAATTGAGAAGTATGTGTTTGTCTCACAATGAAAATAATAAATATTGCAAAAAAAAACTGTAGGTACTGAGATTTTGTCTTCGCCCATCACTAACTAGTTTGTTTATTTATGTAACAAGTCTATAAGAATTACGTATAACAACTTACCTCTATACAGCGCGTAGCAGTGTTGCTCGGAGTCTCGGCCTGAAGGTTTTCTTAATTTTCAGTACTGGAAATATTATTCATCAATATCCACTTTTTATTTATTTTGTAATTTTTGTACAACCCTACGCCAGGCACGGCGCGCCTCTTTGGCGGTAAGTATGTCGACAAAGCCGCGCGCGCGCCCGTGCAATTTCTGATAGGAAACATACCTACTTCCACTTCCACATATTTAGACATGATGAACATGAAAACTAATAATACTGTAACTAATAATAGTGTAAGCAAACTCATTGCTTTGAAATACATAAATATATGAAAACTAATACTATATTATGTAATAAAATTTATTTTTGTATTTCAAAGCAATGAGTTTGCTTAAACTATTCTTAAAATATTAAGAAAGAAATTATAAATAGATCACAAAAACTGATGTCATCGGCGGGACTCGAACCCACGGCCTTTCCCTAACAGGGGGGACTGCTCTGACCAACTGAGCTACGATGACCACTACCGACGACATCGAATTTTTGCTTCATATCATATTCATAATTTCTACATCGCGCTATTAAGGTTAGCGTTGGATCCACCTACCGCAGTTCTACCGAACTGACGGTACCAGTGTATCGTGTTACAACGATATTTAAACACTGAATTTTTAGATGAATCCTTACCAAATCCATATATTTTTGTATTTCAAAGCAATGAGTTTGCTTAAACTATTCTTAAAATATTAAGAAAGAAATTTAAGAAAGAATTTTTTTGTGATCTATTTATAATTTCTTTCTTAATATTTTAAGAATAGTTTAAGCAAACTCATTGCTTTGAAATACAAAAATATATGGATTTGGTAAGGATTCATCTAAAAATTCAGTGTTTAAATATCGTTGTAACACGATACACTGGTACCGTCAGTTCGGTAGAACTGCGGTAGGTGGATCCAACGCTAACCTTAATAGCGCGATGTAGAAATTATGAATATGATATGAAGCAAAAATTCGATGTCGTCGGTAGTGGTCATCGTAGCTCAGTTGGTCAGAGCAGTCCCCCCTGTTAGGGAAAGGCCGTGGGTTCGAGTCCCGCCGATGACATCAGTTTTTGTGATCTATTTATAATTTCTTTCTTAATATAAAATTTATTATTATGAAAATTGTTCCTATAGAAATTGACTTTATTACTTATATAGATATTGAAATTACGTAATTATTACCTACTGGACATTGTAATTTTTCTTCTTAGACTGACATACCTAATTGTGTACCTATCTAATTACATGTCAAATCAATATTTACATGCTGTTGTAGGTATATGTCTGAATCAGGCGATCTAAATCATTGTACCTATTTGCTTTGTAATGTACCTACCCTGTTCAAAATGCAAATAGATTATATTATTATTACTACTAAGACATGATAAGCATACACACAAATAAAAGTAATAAAACTAGGATTTTTACTTGACACTAACACAAATCTAGTAAATTTTTTCTAGGTATTTAGGACAAGACGTAGTCAAGTAGGCAGGTAAATAAATAAGTAGGGAGGAACTTACATTTTATTCCGAGATCTTTTGACTTTCACGTTTTTATAATGCGTACTAAATTTTCTTTTCGCTGGCATGGCACTCAGCAAATTATCCTGCGAAAAGAGACCCTCGATTACCAATTACGTTTATGATACCTATTGCCTTAATCATGTTGAAAAATCTATGTATGTCGTGCAGAGAACTATAAGATGATTGAAAGTCATACCCAGTCATACCCAGTCATACCCCGCCTGTTCATATCTCGAGAAAATAAGGTGGGCAGGGCTTTGATTGTTTCAAGCCTGAATTGATACCTACTTTACAAGGTTCCTAAAATGACCTACGCAACAAAGTAAATAATTTTGTATTTCTTACGATTTATATCTAGTTCCATCATGGTTTTCTTTCAGACTTTCATTATATCGGTACTTTCTACTTACTGAAAGTAAATTAGTTATAAAAATATTGTACTTACAGTTTTTCACAAAAAACACAAATTCACAACACGTAATTTTGCTGTAGCATCCGACACGCGTGGAGTCACTTTGAAATTCTATGGCGCACTGGCGATTAGTTGCGACGATCGTTCTATCGGGACGCGCTTGAATTTGCATACATTTTTCTATGGAGAATTTACGTAAAACATATCTAGATTTTAGGGCTTTAAAAGGGGAAGTCTTTGTTTGTAAAGGTACAAAAAAAGTACATGGTTATATTTATTGGTTTTTTCAGTATTCAAAAAGTGTTTCTTTTTATCAATTTGTGTTGATTTATTGGGTTAAATCTGAAAAATACGAAGGCACGTTTTCGATTTTTTTCTCAATTTTGTGCGTTTGTTGACGTTTATTATACAACAACTACATGGTTTTAAGAGTTAAAATTAGCACTAACATAATTTTTGGTCTTTCATTTTAATATATACAAATTATCGTTGTTATTAATCATATGTAAACAGGTTAAATATGAAAAATCGTAACACTCTTTTCGGTGATTTTCACGATCTGGGCCCTTAATCTACAACAAAATTCCCAAAAATATAAAAAATTTGAACAACAATCGTTTTAAGTGGGCGCTCAAAAGATTGTTGACTGAGAAGTGCTACTATAGTATTAAGGATTTTCTCGAGGATATGACCCTGTAGGATTGACTTTTGTTTGTAACTGGATGACTGATGTATAATATAGATGTGATGACTTGAAGTTAAATAATAATTTGTACACCACTCAATGGTAAAACATGTTGTGTCCAATCGAAGTTTAAGACCTATATAATAAGCACTTGACTATGTATATTATATGTACACATGTTTTTGCAAATAAATATTATCTTATCTTATCTCCGTAAATGCATCTACGAATCGAGCAAGAAAAGTGCCTCCCGAAAGAGTTTGTGAATTGCATTTTCGGATCCGTTCGGTGTGGTGATCGACCTCGGTGTGTGCTGTCAAATCCGAGATGACAACTTATCGAGTGGTTGTGAATCACCTTGCTGAATGTGAAATAAAACTAGCTATTACTTTTTTTTTTCTTAATTTAAAATGAAAAGATGTAGTGACAAAGATTTCTTTCACTAAACCCCTGAGTGCTATAGACTACTTTTTATCTTGGTAATGTACACCTGTGGGATTCGGGAACGAGAAAACTATATCACGCAGGCAAAGCCAAAGCTAGTCAATTCATATAATATACGTGCTCGGTGTCTGTCTACCAAAGATATAATATAGAAACTGTTGTAGGGGCTTTATGAACGCAATAAAACCCAAATCAATGGTTTTTAGATTTTTTGTCCGTTTGTCTGAATGTTTGAACACGCTAACCTCAGAAACGGCCTTACCGATTTAAATGCGGTTTTCAGTAATGCGTTGTGGTTTATTCAACTTGACATTTAAGGTTTGTTTCATTTCAATCGGTTCATAAACAAAAAAGTTATGTCGATCTAAAGTAACACGCCGGGGGAGCTGCGGGCACAGCTTATTTTTTTTTAATCCGCCGCCCCAGGCCGCTGCCGCTCTAACGTCTGTTGCAGGGCGTCTCTGGTTCAGACGCAGAAGGTATTTCCAGTGGCGCTCGGTGGACGGGCAACAGCTATACATAATAAATCAGTAACTGGTGATCAAGAAAACTATAACACGCAGACGGAGCTGCAGGCAACAGCTAGTTTTAAATAAAAATACAATTAAATGTAAAAATGTTTTATTTTTAGACCAGAAATATTGTACATACTATGAAATGATTCTTATACATATAACAAAATACATACAACATGTAAGGTTAGTACAGTATCTTAATTGACCTTCAATGCACTGATTTACTGGGACCGCTAGTCCGGCGAAATTCGTACGGACTCAAAAATAAGAAACCATTCGAATTATGATTTCAAAAGTCAAAAAACTCAACCAGTACTATTAAAAAATTATGGTTATTTTATAGTACAGATTTTCTATTAGATTTTTTTGCAAATCTGTATCATAAAGTAACTTTTTACACATTATAGTACAGTCTACTAGCAATAACAGGCTTAAGTCAATCGACCATACCGCCTTGTTGTATTTTGTCGCCATATTGTCGATAACTTCTTCAAGTTTGTGTCTCTCAAAATGCCTAACTATTAGAACACTCGTAAAAACCTACTCGTGTTCTAATACCCCTCTTATGGCAACAGTTTTGTAAACTACTATTCTTAACGCGATTAGAATATAACATGTACTTCTTAGTCCAATTTTCCCTATCCTCAATTCCATATAAAATTAATGCTTGTGATATGAAGACATATGCCTTATTAAATGTCGTTTCCGAGCGAAACCTTTATTACATGTTTCGCAATTATAAGGTTTATGGACTGAATGAATTAAAATATGTTGCTTATATGAGCCGTTGTCACTAAAACATTTCTTACACACATCACAATGATAAGGTTTCTCACCAGTGTGTATTCGGGCATGTACATTTAGACCAGTCTTTTGATTGAACGATTTGGAACATAAATTGCACTTATAAGGTTTCTCACCTGTGTGTATACGAAAATGTTTAATTAAATCATTTTTTTGTGTGAAACATTTCTTACATACAACGCATGTATGTGGTTTTTCGCCTGTGTGCTTTCTAATATGTATTATAAGAGTACTTTTTGATCTGAATTTTTTTAAACATTCTTTACACTGATATGGTTTGTCATCAACGTGTGTTCGACTATGAACATCTAAGTGACATTTATACAAAAATGTTTTTTGACAGGTAGCACAATTATACGACCTAACTCTAGACTCTATGGTATGTTTACTTTCTATATTGGATTTACTATCTGTGGAACAGTTAACTTTATTTTTATTTATTTTTTTATTTTGTTTATCTTGAGTAGTATTTGACGCTGTTGTCTTCTTAAGTTTCCTTGAAGGTATGGAGATATCTGAACAACAAAGAGGTATCATGTTAGCTTACTATTATCAATTCCAGATAGGATGCGTATGGAGAAGTTTGCCCTATGTTCGGATAGCGCACTTTTGCGCTGCTAGCGCACCAAGATGACGTTTGGTATTTGTCGTAATACCACCGCCACATATACTCGCGTTGACTCAGTTTTAGGCATAGAAATGATTGCTACTTTAAAATAATTATGTAAATAACGTCTAAATAATGTACAGTCACTTTTCACCAGTGATTAATCACTGCATATGATTTGACGAGCAGTGTAGCTACGGCACGTTCTGTAGGCTGTGTTCTGGAATCATTTTTAGGGTTCTGTACCCAAAGGGTAAAACGGGAATGCTATTACTGAGACTTCGCTGTACGTCCGTCTGTCTTGAGCTGTATCTCATAAGCCGTGATAATCAGAAGGTTGAAATTTTGTATGGTTGTATTTCTGTTGCCTCTGTAACAACAAATACTAAAAAACAGAATATAAGAAATATTTAAGGGGTCTCCCATACAATAAACGTGATTTTTATGCCGTTTTGGTACGGATCCCTTTGTGCGGGAGTCCGACTCGCACTTGGCCGGTTTTTTGAAAGCGCGTGACGTCTTATCAGTATGCTTCGATGAAGTCATATTTCAAGGCTAGCCCGGCTAGCTAGGCCTGACGTATGACGTGTTTCAATTATCTATATATAGAAATGGGGAATGTAATTTTTGTCCCCCCTTAGCTCTCTCGAGAACTGCTTATGCTCCAATGATGGTTGACACCTCATGGGGTGAGATGATGATGATATGTGACATAAGCAGCGATAGCCTAGTCCATCGTTTGTCTCGCTGAAACACTGGGACGGCTAGACCGGCTTTACTAATTTTAGTCTGATATTAATTGTAGAAGGAACGGTGTTAAAGGTCTTTCAGGTGGTACGAAGTTCGCCGGGACAGCAAGTATAAAAATAAACAAGCCAAGAAACGAGTCGGACTCTGGCACGTAGCTGCTAGGCTAGATGACGTTGTGTGAGTGTCCAAAAATATTTATTTATACGAGGGTGGATTGAAAAGTAATCGGCCTAACCAAGAAAATAAATACATAATAAATTAAATATATTTTTATTTTTCAACGTAATCATCATCAAGTTCAATGCACTTTTACCATCTTCCTTTCCAAGCATTTAGCCCGTTGAAAAAAAGTGATTATTCCTTAGAGTCAAAATATGCGTGGGCGTAGGTTCTACGCCCAGCATACTCACTTCACTACGCGAATACCGAACGAGCTATAGGTACAATTTACGGCTTAAAAAATTGTGCTTGAAATAGTGCCCAATATCAGTCCAATTTTCGCTTGACTTTTGACCTAGAAATCCATTAAATTTAATTGTAAACTTCTACATACTAACGTTAAATGAGGTACAGTCGTTCACACATGTTTTAAAATAAACATATTAAAAATTCTTATTGTGGGCGGTTATGTAATTGGGAATAATTGTGGTATTTTCTGACATATCAAAAACTGTCGATTAAATGCTAATTAAATTTATTTTAATTTTTATTAATAATTTTTTTGTTTTTTTTTTTATAAATAAATAGAAATTGTAAGCGTAAATGAAATCTACTTCATTGCTTGTTGTTAGGATGAAATATTTCCCAAAAAAAATGTCTGTGCCCAGACATTTTTTTTGTCCATTACAATAGTCTATTGCAGCCAATAAAATTAATAAAATAGGTACCTACCTATTTTATTAATTTTAGATCTATTTGAGATCTTGAAAATTTGTAAAAAGGAAATACGTAGGTCACACTATAAGTTTTGCGTAACTTAAAAAACATACATAGCATCATGCCTTTTTCCCCGAAGGGGTAGGCAGAGGTGTGCAAACACACCCACATCTCGCCAGCTATGTTAGGTCCCATGTAATAGGGGGCGAGCCTATTGCCATTGAAATGAAATGAAATATTTATTCACTTGAAACATGGTTGACATGGGTTTTGTTAACTGTCTAAGGTTACGACATGTTTCGCCGGATGGATCACGGCATGCAAATATTAATTTTTTTTTTTTTTACATTCTACAATTATTACAATATTATTGAATTACCATTATGTCATTCCTAAAACTATATTAATAAAAATGTCACCTATTAATTATTATTATACTGTAATGTAGCATTATTATGTCAAATTTGTCAGAAAGAAAATGTCAATAATCTAATATTTTTAACTTTTGTATGTCAAGTATTCCTGCATAGAGTAAAAACATTTCTCTAGAAGCCACTCATTAGTACGTCTTCTAAATAGGTTACCTGGCAATTCTCTCAATTCTTTAGGTAACTTATTATACACTTTTATTGCCATACTATTACAATTTTTCTGATGAAGGGTGCTGTTTGATCTGGGTGCAACTAGTTTAGTAATGTCTCTAGAGATGTAATGCTTATGATCGCAAACTTTGGAGAACAGTCGCTGATGTTTCCTTACAAACAATGCCACCTCCAGGATATACAGGCACACTACATTGAGGATCCTATTTCTTTTAAATAAAGGTCTACAAGACACCCAGGGCGCGGCACCACATATAGCCCTGATGCATTTCTTTTGTGATATTAGAACTTTGTTAATGTCAGTGGAGTTCCCCCATAACAATACCCCATATCTGAGAATACTCCCAATATATCCATGGTAGGCAGCCAGGCTGCTTGCCACCCTACCTGATTTTTAATAGTTCTAAGAGCATACACAAATTATTTATTCGGACACAAACATTTGCAATATGATCCTTCCAGTTGCAGTGTTTTTCCAGCGTTATACCTAGAAATTTAACTTGTTCTACCTCTTGCACCAAGTTATTGTCATAATTAATTTTTATTTCGTCATACTTTTCTTGTAATTGTGTAATTGAACTATTTTCGTTTTACTAAGATTAACAGTCAAATTATTACTATCCAACCAACCAGTCACAGTCTCAATAGTTGACTTAAGTATGTCATTATATATAGTTACATCACGTTCCTCCGTGATTACTACAGACATATCATCTGCGAAGAGGACACACTTATGTTGTATAGCTTTCGGGATATCATTTATGTAGATAAGAAAGAGCAACGGTCCCAATATACTACCTTGGGGATCACCACAACTTATTTGCTTTATATTGTGACTTGAATGATTGCAAAGTATTGTTGTCACCAATTTTATCAATTTGCACACATTGCAATCTGTTCCCACGCAATGCTAGGCCTCTGATACCATAAATTTCACATTTTTTTAATAAAATTTCATGACTAACAACATCAAAAGCCCTGCTCATATCAAAGAAGATAGCCGTAGTGCGTTGCCTATTATCAATACCCTTCGTTATTTGATTAATCAAAGTATTTTACATACGTAACATTTACCGGGCACAAGTTCCAGACTCTGGGATAATTATCTGGGTAAAATTCTAAAGAGAATTATACATTATCCACCAGACCGGGGAATCGAACCCGAGACCTCGAGCGTGGCAGTCCGTACATAGTACCATTGTGCCACCGAGGTAGTCCTTAAAAGAACTTAAAAAAAAAACAAAATGTTAAAACCATACCCCACATCCCGACTAATTCACCTTACAAAAAAAACAAAATCCAAATCGGATCACCCTTTCGGAAGCTACGATGCCACAGACACACATATGTTCCAATGTGCAGACGATACTTGCATAGTGTCCGCCGGGACTAGTGTTATCGTGGCCCAAAATCGTCTTTAAGGGGACTTTGAGAGACTCTTAACATGGTCACATGATGCTGGGCTGGTTTTGAATGCACAAAAGACTAAGGTTATGTATATTAGCTCCAGCCAAAACAGAAAACCTTTTACTCCCAATCTTATAGCATACTGTCACGAATGTTTACATAAGAATAATCTAAAAAATTCAAATACGCCCTGTAACTGTGACCTTACTGAACACGTCGAAAATCAAATGTACCTCGGTTTAACGATGGATAACCGCCTTAACTGGAAAGATATTAACCTAGTATGTAATAAACTAAGAGCAATTCTAGTAAAATTTTCTATAATTAAATATAAAGTTCCTTATAAAACCCTTCTCATTCTCTATAAATCGCTAGCAGAATCCATAATTTCATATGGATTATCAAGCTACGGAAGGACTCGGACTTGAGGGGCTCGTGGTCTAGTGGTAACCGACAATATTAACACATTGTCAAGGTTAAGCAACATCGACTCAGGCCGGTCTTAGGATGGGTGACCATTTCTTAAGACACTGAGACCCCTCCGTGCCTCGGAGAGCACGTTAAGCCGTCGGTCCCGGTTGTCATACAAACATCTATATGGCAGTCGTTAGGGGTAGTTGGAGCCCTAAATCGAAAATCCGACCGGTCTACAGAACTTCGATATCGCCCATGGGTTGTGAAGGTCAGATGACAGTCGCTTCACAGAAAATATCAGTTAAGCCGAATCCTAGATAGACTGGAAAGCTGACCCCAACTGAGTTGGGAAAAGCCTCGGTGAATGATATCAAGCAACGGAAGGACATTTAAAAGCCACCTTGACCAAATATACGTACTTCAATTAAGAATCCTAAAAGAAATGGTTCCTGAAAATATAAAATAGAATTACACAAATGACTATCATCAACTCTTCCAGTTCTGCAACATAATACCGATACATGAGAAAGTGAAATTGAACATACTCAACGAAGAGTATTTCAATGAGAATTTTAAAAACCCTAAATCATCGGAGGACACTAATCGTGTAACCCGTAGTGTCACTAATAAGAAACTTTCACTACCTCGCTATACGAACCTGTACGGTAAAAGAACACTTAAATATGTACCCCATTTAATAAACCAACTTCCTGTCCCTCAAAGATAGAATCACCAACAAAAATTTCAAAACGAAATCTCAAAAAATATTTTCTTGCAAATTAAAATAAATAATTACTAAATGTGACTTTTTAGTGATGGAGCATCCTGTATAGTCACAGCTATGCGCTGTCCTATGGTACCTACATCTATGTGTGGCTGTTGCTCGAAGTGGCGGCGGCGGTTGCGTCCAGTGCGGTGTCGACTCACTCGTCACCGATATGGGCCAACTTTATATTTTTCTACCTCCCATGATAATATTCATTAGGTGCAAAAATTGTGCTTAGAATACCTACATTAGAATTAATAAGATTGACGACCCGAATGCACGGTAATACTCAAAGGAGTTTTTGTTGTATTGTATTATTGCAATTCATATGTATGTGTTTTTCTTGTAAGATTTTTATAAATAAATAAATAAACATAAACACAGACACGTCAAATTTCCGTCGTTAATGCGTCGGGGGTTAAAAAATTGTTATACAAAATGTAAGTTATTAGAAAGTTTTGAACTCGAATGTACTAAATCTAATGTTATGTAAAAGTTTACAATTAAATTTAATGGTGTTCTAGGTCAAAAGTCATGCGAAAATTGGACTGATATTGGGCACTATTTCAAGCACAATTTTTTAAGCCGTAAATTGTACCTATAGCTCGTTCGGTATTCGCGTAGTGAAGTGAGTATGCTGGGCGTAGAACCTACGCCCTTAACGAAGCCTATAACTCCGGAGTTATTAGAGCACCGTTTTTTCTTTTTGGGCACCATTTGGCACTATTTGGGCACAATTTTTTTAAGTATGAATAATGGTTGAACCGTACACAGATTCCACAAACGGAGGTGAGTATGCTGGGCGAAACCTTCGTCCAGCATACTCATCGAACTATGGCTGTAATTTCTTAAGTATAAGAGCACAATTTTTTTCCTTTGGGCACTAATTAGCACTATTTCAGCACAATTTTTTGGCATTCATGAAATATCAGGATTCCATGTTGAGTATGCTGGACGAAGGGACACTCGAGTCCCAGAATACTGAAGCCATCACCTTACTTGCCGATAAAATCGACTTAGCCTTTTTGGGGGGTGGTGAACCAGGTATTTTCCACTGTTTTGATTGTTGTTTTGTTTCCGGTGTACAGTAATGAACCCATGTTTTATCCATAGTAACAAAACGATTCAAAAAATCACATTCATCAGCTTCAAATAACTCCAAACAGTCGCGTGCAATAGTCAATCGCATCCTTTTGTGCTCAACTAAAAGCAGTCGCGGAACCCACCTCGCAGACACCTTGTGGAAACCCAACACGTTGACTATTATGTTTTGAGTACGTTCATAAGAGATGCCTATAATCTCGGCTATCTCTCTAATTTTCAATCTGCGATCTCCCATAATTATGTCGAGAATTTTTTTTAACATTTTCGTCAGTAGTGGACGTCGAAGGCCTTCCAGAGCGGGGTTCCTCTTTCACACTCTCTCTACCACGCTTGAATTCTGCTATCCATTTTTTGACGGATGAATATGACAGAGCGCAATCCCCTAATGTACTGACCATATCATCATAGATAGTTTTTGATGACAGCCCCTTCTTATGGGAGGTACTTAATGACGGCACGCTGCTCGATTTGCTCCACTTGCGGAAATGATGTAAGATTGCTTTGTTTATAAATTTATAAAATTAAAACTAATTATCGCACACGTTTCAAACTTCACACAATTAACAGGTCTGAACTGAACTAAATAATGTGGGTAGATTTGATTTTTAGAACTAAATGGATCAGTGTTAGGCCGACTACTTTTCAATCCACCCTCGTATTATTTTTTAACTATAAATATGTTTTAGACTGTTGTTATGGCGACAAATCATCTGTGAAAATTTCAACTGTCTATCACAGCCTACTTGTTAGCACTTTTTCACTATTACTGCCAATACCGCTGTTCTCTATCATCATGGGGAGCTTTCCGCTAAAATATGGGGGGAAACTCACAAATGTGGTAATTATACCGAAAACTCTAACAGCAATAGAGTTTGGTTTAAAACTTACCAATTTCGTCATTTTCCTGTATTTCCTCCTTCACAACATCTATAGATATCTCACCGTTCCAAACCAAATCCTCGTCTCGCTCTAACTTTACATCTCCTGTGAATGAGTAAAAGGGAATATTAGATACAGATAGATGGAGCTATGACGAATGTCTAGATCGTACAAACAAAATATAATGAGGGACTTGGATTTTTAATGAGCATGTGGCTGGTAGCCTTTTGGAGCTAGGCAAAAATCCAGGCCCAAACCCGCACCATGAACTAATTCAGAGTAATTAGTTCTTCTGGGTGGGAAATATTGAGCATTACTTTAGCACTGGCAAAATCATTGATGAACAATGGAGCCGTACACAAAATAAGGAGAAGAAATATAATGATGTAGGATATTTACACAGAACATCATCTAGTATCAAGCATGAACCGTTCTAGGCATTCTGTATCCCGAACCTACATTTCTACAGCCAGGATCCATGTAAGATACAATCTCTGAAGTCAGGTCAATTAACTGTGGTCACATATAAACAATTAGTGCAGATACCTAATCCCATACAAAGAGAGATGGGGCTGTTCATACACATATTCATCTCATCCACAGAGCCTTGGTGTTGGCTTTCCAGTCAAACAGATTGCAGCTGAATTGCAATTTTTTCCGTGGAGTGACTGCAATCTGACCTCCACGACCCATAGGCGATATCAAAGCTCTGTGGTTCTACCAGTTGGATAGTTAGTCGGTGTGATATCTGTCTGTCTTTATAATCAGCTGTGACGTAACATTAACTTGATGGTTGTGGGATGTCCACGGCTTATACATAAATTATATACAAAAACCTTCCTCAAGAACCACTGTATCCATTGGTGAAACCCGCATCAAAATCCGTTGCATAGTTTTAAAGATCTAAGCATATATAGGGATGGACAGACAGCGGAAGCGTCTAATACTATGTTATGATAGAGCACCAAAACTTACCTATCTCTGCAGTGTTGGGCTCCTCCTTTATAATATCCAGAGGCAGGTCACACTCCGAGGTTAGCCCTAGTATGGAGGGATCCATCATTCAACTGGGGAAATGGACGAAATGGCCAGCAAAAGTTGTTCTGGGTGGATTGCCGTCCGGCTGCCGGTTGGAAATAATAATCATTCAACTGTCAATAAATATAAATCAAATGATAATACAATAGAATGAGAGTCTGATATCTTCCAGAATGCAAATAAGAGATGCATCTTTTGATCAACTTTCCATTAAGACCTTTGCTTATAAAACCTGTATGTAAAATATTATCAACTCCCAACTCAACTGACACTGACATACTTAAATGGAAAGCTTAGCAAGTTAAGATACCTATGTATTATGAAGCCAGCCTCATGTGGACACAGTGCACCTACTGATGGATAACTCTGGTAAGTATAAATCCTTCGATTATTGGATGTTGTCACTATAAATGCCATGGACTGGGTTAGGGTGTCGCAAAGTACATAGCCGAATTTTCGACTGATTTTTGCATGGAGCAGGGAAAACAATCACAATAAAACTTATAATGATTTTATTCTCCGTCCACATTTTTTTATACTGTCCAAAATTGGTACTGCAATAACAATATGGGCTTAAAGAAGTTCGAATGTGAAATGAAAAAGTACACCTATTAATTAAAATATAATTCGTATGGAATTTAAGACCAACTGTTAGTGGCAGGGACTTGTAAAATTTTCACGACTTCACCTAGTGTCGCAAAGAGGGTCCCGGAGGATGACCTTGGAAAATCATTATAGTTAACACACCGACTTGTACTTGTAGACACGGGCTGATCTCCGCAAGTCCACGTCTAGCGCGGGTTTAGCGTGTGGTAACACCCCGACTCAGATAGGTTAGGTTTAGCCTTAGCCTTCGTGGGTTTTTTTTAACTCACCCAGAAACAGATAGGTAACCAGAAACAGATAGGTCAAAGGAGCCCCTTCTTACTCAAAGCTCAAGCTTGGCGGGGCTCCTTTGACGTATCTGTTAATCGTTCATATTAGATCAGAAAAGTTGTCTTAAAAAAAAATATACAAATATACCTACACTTTTTAAGCAATCCGGGACTTAATTACTTCATATTTGTATAGACCCTCTGCAACACCCCACCCATGACTGCATCAACTTAAAATATATAGCAAAACATGAAATGTATTGATCGGCAGATGCACTAGCTGCAGGCAATAACCGTTCATACATATTCTGTGAAATTTATTGAGCTGAGTTTACGAAGCTCTTTCTTAGGCGACTCGTGTATTTCGTTCGTAATCGAACTCCTCCTAAACGACATCTGAATTCATAAAGATCGGTCCAGTCGTTTAGGAGTTCGACCCGGATCGACAAACTCAGCCCAATTATTGCAACAGCAGAATGTAGGTATTGCATACCTAGTTAAGATTTGTATGAACTCACTCTAATCAGTACCTAATCAAATTTGTAAACCAGGATAATGTCTAGGTGGGAATATTTCTTTCTTTCTCATTACAAATAACAAAGAGATGAAGACGTCATGTAATACCTTTTTCACGAAATTGTTTTTATCAACAAAGAAGTTGTAAAACTTGATTTTGTTTTAGAGCACACGTGCATACGACTACTATACAGCGACTGGCTTTTATTTTAATATAATCAAATATCGCAAACAAAGAGTATTTATTGATTTCATCACTAAATTCGCAAATAAAACCGTGGTCACTCCGCGATTTTACAAAATTAAATGAATTGAATTCAAAAAATTCAAATGCTTGCTTCATATCTGACAGAAATAATCAAAGAGTAGAGAACATTTTTTTTTGCGATTTTATGCCTTGGTTGGTTACATATTCCATAGAGTTAAGTAATATACTGGCAATTGTTGGGAATATTGAGAGCCAACCGCAGATTTTTTAGTTTTTGATTAAACGTTACAGGTACTTTACAGGGTATAAAATTCAAATGGGTTAGTATGGGAAAATCTCAAAGTATAAGAATTACGAAAATCAAATACTAAAACCTTCTTCAAGAACCACTTTATCCATTGGTGAAAGCAGAATAAAGCTCGGTGCAGTAGTTTTTGAGGTTATCGCGAACAGACAGACAGACAGACGCTGCGGGGACTTTCATTTATGATATCGAGCCATTACCGCTGACTTAGCATAAGCGACAAAAAGCAAATTTTAAAGTTTTTTTTTAAATATTTCAGGCAATAGTTGTGCTATTGAAATGAAATTTACCCCAGTCATAATTTTTAATTATGACTGGTAATTATGACTGTTGGTATAATTAGTAATTAATAATTAATTACTAATTATACCAACAAAAAAATATAAAATTTACGAGATTTGTGGTATTTTTGGCGCCTACGATAATTTCCCTGTCACTGGAAAAACCATTAAGGCGTTTGAGATAAACTATGTCGTTTTAAAATAAGTGCATTAATCTATTTTTCAATGAATATTCCTACATTTGATTGTATTTTAACAGGTGAACCTAAATTTATTTAATTGAAATTATAAATAAAAATGTATTCAAATATTTATTATGTTAAATTTTACATTTTTAAGGTATGACGAGTGACGAAAAAGAGCGCTCCCACTGACCCAGAGTCTCCAGCCGTATCGGCTGGAGGGAGTCTTGGGCTCTCTGTTTCCGACGAGCGCGCAGGAACAGATCACTCCGCACATGGCTCTGTCTTCAGACGCCCAATGCGGATAGCAGCAGCGAAGACGACGTACCCGAAGGTATTCCGGGCCGTTATGGATCCTGGCCCTCGAGGAACTCGGGCCTCGACTGAGGGGGCTCTTCAGCGCATGCCTCGAAAGGGGCGAGTCTTCCAGGTGTGGAAGACGGGGAAACTGGCCCTGATCCGGAAAGCGGGGCGACTGGTGGACTCACCGTCCGGTTACCGGCCGATCGTGCTGCTCAACGAAGTGTGTAAGATCTTTGAGCGAATTATCGCGGAACGCCTCGTCGAGCATCTCACGCGTGTGGGCCCACCGTCGGGGTCCACCGTGGGCGCGATCATGCGCATGAAGACCCTGGCGGAGGAAGTCTCGCAGGGCGAGGTGGTGTTGGCGGTTTCTCTTCATATCGCCAACGCTTTTAACACCTTACCCTGGAGTTGCGTTAGAGAGCCACAGGTATACCAAGAAGTGCCTCTCTACCTCCGTCAAATTGTCGAGGCATATTTATCCGAGAGGGCTGTAGCTTACCCTAGCTGGCTCGGGCCAGCTCGGCGAGATGTCGTGCGGTGTTCCTCAGAGGTCGGTCCTAAGACCTCTCCTGGCAAAGAAGCCAACATTGTCTGTGACCTCACTCAGGTAGCACTCCGCACCGTCGAAAACTGGTGCAATCAATACGACCTCACCGTAAACCCAGGAAAAACGGAAATGGTTATGTTCACTAATAAGCGAGTGCTGGGCAACTATAGGGTGCCCAAACTTTTTGGGACAAGTCTTACACTGTCTAAAGAAGTCAAATATCTAGGAGTAACCCTGGATAATAAACTAACCTGGAGTAAACATGTACACGACAAAATTAACAAAGCTAGCATCACCTTCTGGCATTGTCGAAAGATGATAGGCAAGTCCTGGGGTCTTTCGCCAAAGGTGACGATATGGCTATACAACATGGTCATTCGGCCCATGTTATGCTACGGTGCACTAGTTTGGTGGCCTAGATGCCAACTTACAACCTGCACACAAAAACTGCAAAAGTTCCAAAGACTGGCCTGTACGGCCATCACGGGAGCTATGAAAACGACACCTACTGCTGCAATGGAGGCCATGCTAAGCATCCCCCCGCTTCATCTCTACATCACACAAGAAGCCGCGGCATCCGCTTTAAGGTTGAAGTCACTCCATCTATGGAGAGACACAAACATAAAACACACTACTATACTAGCCGCAATCTTTAACGACTTACCAATACTAATGGCAGGGTCGGACAGGATTCCGAAAACATTTATCTTCGACAAAAAATACAAGATCCAGTTACATGAGGACGACAACGTCGAAGGCCTCAACATCCATAAATTCAGAGTCTTCACTGACGGATCCAAAACTCCATCTGGAACAGGCAGCGGTGTATTTTCCGAAGACCTCCAGATCAGAATAGCAACTCCACTAGGATCCTACAACACGGTATTTCAAGCTGAAAGCCATGCGATTCTAGAAGCCGCCACGGCAATAGCTGCCAGAGAGGTAAGGTACTCCAGTATCAGAATTCTCTCAGACAGCAAGTCGGTGCTACAAGCCCTTGACAGCAATACTGTTAGTTCGGGCCTTATCTACAACTGTCATCAGCGCTTGGCTGAGATAAGTAAGTACAACCACGTCACATTACAGTGGATCAAAGGACACAGCGGCTCTAGAGGTAATGACGCAGCGGACGAGCTTGCCAGAAGGGGCTCGAGCCAAACGTCCATTGGACCAGAGCCAATCCTACAAATTTCGGTAGGTACTATACGAACACTTCTGGCACACAAAACTTACACACAACACAACACACTGTGGACAGGTCTGTCGGACTGTCGGCAGGCGAGGGAGGCTCTGCCTGTACTCAATCGTCGGCTAGCTGGCAGACTTGTGACGTTGAAAAAATCCCATCTCCGTCTATTCACAAGTGTCATTACGGGGCACTGCCTCCTAAACAAACACCTACACACTATCGGTGTTACAGACAGTCCCCTTTGCAGGGCTTGTATGGCTGAGGACGAGACGGTCAGTCATCTAATCCTGCGCTGTGAGGAAGTCCATAACTACAGGGCAAGGCATCTCGGGTCTCCAGGATCAATCCCTGAAGCTCTGCGCAACGTGCGGGGCCTGCTGGCGTTCCTGGAGGAGATCGGTTGGCTCGAGTGAGAGAGTCCCACCCACACGCAAAACCCGCGCACTAGACGTGGACTTGCGGAGATCAGCCCGTGACTACAAGTACAAGTACAAGACCTCTCCTGTGGAACATCGGATACGAGTGGGTGTTGCGTGGTGCGTTGCCTGAGTGCGTCAGCGTAACTTGTTACGCCGACGATACCCTCGTCACGGCGCGGGGAGTAACGCACCAGGAGGCAACACTCAAGGTCACGACTGGGGTTGCTGAAGTCGTGGGTCGGATGCGGCGGCTGGGACTGGACGTGGCACTGAATAAGTCCAAGGCTCTGTGTTTTCACGGAACTCGGCGCGGGTCACCTCCAGGATCCAGCATAAATGTAGGGAGCGTTAGCATCGGCATCGAGCCCACAATGAAGTAACTGGGGCTCGTACTCGATAGCCGGTGGAACTTGAGACCGACAGCTGCGCTCTCGCGACTGATGCCCAACTTAAAGGGACCCAACGCTTCCTGCAGGAGACTGTACGTGGGGATCGTGCGGAGTATGGCCGTGTAGGGGCTCCCGTATGGGTTCCGAGAATGACGGCCAACCACGCTGCTGTTTTACACAGATCCTTGAGGACCTTGGTCGTCAGACCAATAAGAGGGTACCGCATGATCTCCCTAGAGGCTGTCTCCTAGCCGCGACCCCTCCATGGGACTTGGAGCCCTTGCGTCATTGTTTCAATGGCACAAGGAGGCGCTGGAGCGGGACCACAGGCCTGCGTCTCGGGAAATTGAGGCCCAGTGGTCCCAACTCCGCCAGGATCTCATGGAGACATGGAAGGTGCGATTTGAGCAACCAAAGTGGGGAACCACTGCCATCGCGGCGGTGACACCGATCATGGAGGAGTGGCTGCAGAGGCAGCACGGTGGCCTTAAACACACCTATATTTCACCTTTATGATAGCTCACGCTATGTCGGACACTATAAGCTCATGCAAACGTATCGTGCGACAAAGATCATCACAGGGCACGGAAACTTCGGTTAGTATCTGTTTCGCATGCATCGTGAGATCACATTTGCGTGTCAACACTGCGAGTCTTCCGGCAAAGACTCGGCATTCCACACGCTGATGGAATGCTCAGCGTGGGCGAGTCACCGCCGGAACCTCATCGTGGGCTTGGGCGTAGATACCCTCTCACTGGAGACCATGCTACGAGCCATGGTCTCATGCGGGAGCCAGTGGAACGCGGCCGTTTTCTTCTACGAGCAGGTTATGCTCGTGAAGGAGGCGGCTGGTAGGGTGAGGGAGCGTAGCCTCCCCGCTGAGTTCCGAAGTGTGCGGCGAGGGCGCCGCAGACGTGACTACGCCCAGGACCATCAACCTCTATGATCGGGGCCTGAGGACGGTGGATTAGCAACCCACCGTCCTTACAGAAGCAGGCTAGAAGGGCTGCGGGCTGTGGGGCTTCACCCCACGCACGCCTTCACTCACCGACGCGGGATAAAACCCGACCCCAAAGATTCAGAAGGATTCAGTGTCCACCGGAGGCGCTCGGCAATGGACGTAGACGCGGCCCAAAGCTGCGGACTAAAAAAAAACCTGTTTCAGGTACTTTGTTTATAGTGAACGATACAATCGTCATGCAATATGTCGGTTACGATAACAAGTCGGGTCGGTTGCGATATAATTTTCAGATTTTAAATTAACTTGCGATAAATATTGATTTTGTCACCTACGTTAATATTTAAAAAATTGTTACGGTTAACATAAAATTAGCTTTTGCTATATCTCAAAAAATAATGAATTTAGGCGGGAAATGTCAATAGAGTAAGTTCCGTTATGGTTTAAAATGTCGATTTCGATAAAAAAAGGATTTTTGAAAAAATGTCGCTTACGATAATTTGGCGGTAATGGCTCGATATATATGTAGATACACGAGTAGAGTGATTGCAGTCTTTTGACATGCTTTGAAATAGCAATGGCTTGCTAGCGACTTTAGTATACAGAGTGACTAATTAACGCATTTTTAAATTTCCTGCCCGCTATGCTTGTCCTGCTGGTTTTAATAAAATAAATTCCAAGACCAAAGATAATTGAATAATACTTTATTGTAGTACTAATGAATTAGTATGTTACAAAATAAACGAAACAGCCCACATTCTTCCTAATATTAGGCACAATGAAAACAAGAATAAAATGTAAATGAATGAGAACATTGTTATAAAAAAGATAGTTTAGCTAATGAGGCAAATCGGCAAATCGCACTATGCGGCGCGCCAAAGTTATACAAAAATAGAGGTGCCCCAGTGTCAGGCCGCGCCACGTAGTGCGTTTAGACCTAATAACCGGCCGTGAACCGAACGTGAGTCGATCAAAACGAATTTTAGAGTTCTGTAAGTATCCTTGCATACTTATCCGCGTCGAATCGTCCGATTCTAGAAGTAGATGCGCGTTCGGTTAGGATAAGTGTGAGTTCACAACATGACTATCTATATTACACTTTTGACGTAACCGTTTCTTATTTGAAGTTTTTTATCTGTGTGCTTATCACGAAATAACTTCATAACATATATACCACTACCCACAGTGGCCACTAATACCACTCAGGTTTGAATAGGTCTTATCTCGGAACTTGGGTTTTTACGGAGCGCGTGGCTGGTGGCCTTTTAGGTTACCTCTGGCGCTGGGCAAAAATCCAGGCTCAAACACTCGAAATTATAATACCGAACAAGGTTTCCTTGTCCTGCACCGCGAACTAGTTCAGAGTATCTAGTTCATCTGTGCGGGAAAAATCAAGCATTACCTTGACATTGGCGAAATCATCGATGAAAATCGATGGAGTCACGTTTTAAAAAAAAAGAAGTTAAAGAAGGCCTTATCTCGTGTGTTCGCTTAAATGAGTTTGGTACTGTTTGCTGCTGTTCAATTGTTTCGTACAAATAATACAGTTGTACGGCCGTTCACCAATATGTGATGATCGAATATGCTTTATTAAAACAAGTTTATCATGATAGGGCCTATGGCAGACATCGCAGGAGTAAGCTTTAGATTTGCAATGAGAATTTTGATGTGGATGTGCAACTTTTTTTTTATATTCCTCAATGTTTTTATTAAAGTGTAATTTTAAAATACTCCTATTGTTTTGTATATTGATATAAGTTTTTCTTTCTATAGTTTTTATTTTACGGCGCGGTTTTAGCACTTCGACACTATTTCTAGATTCAATTTTCCAGTTGTGGCTTTTATATTTTTCTGCACTTTGTCTTTGTTCAGACGATAGATTTTCACGCTTCCTTGGCGAGATTAATTGATTATTTTTACGTACAGGGGTACCTAAAAGTACAAAAAATATAATTAATAATGTAGAACTAGTCACATGACCGAAATAGTCTGATATATAGGGGTGATACAACGGCGAGTGTTCTGAAGAGCTCTTCAACCTGATCCCACCCTCTTCCTTCCGATCCCACTCGCACACAGTGGATAGCATGTTCGCGAGAACCGAATGTTTTAAACGTTCGTATCTCTGCCGAACGATAGTGGCCTGGAACGCCCTGCCTGTGCGCGTGTTTCCTCCCACATATAATCCTGGGTTCTTTAAGCGGAGCGTGAAGAAGCACATCAGTAGGTCGTCAAGTTGAGGGTCACTCTCTATAGTATTGTGTAGTGGCCCACAATCGCTAGAAAAAAAAACATCACGACTCTGAAAAAAACGCTTTTTTGATAGTCTGTTTGTGCAACACTATACTTACTTAGAACATTGCTTTTATGGGATACTTGCTGAACGTCGTCACAACTTCCCATAGTAAGTTGAATTAGTGGATGCGCCACGCTTAGCGTCTTAACATTCGGCATTACTTGCAACTCTACTCTCTGCGAACAAATGAATCGTGTATATTTTGAGACAATACATAAATATGTTAGGGCAATTCACACAACGCCATCTAGTCTCAAACTAAGCAGAGCTTGTGATATGAGTACTAGATAAACTGATATAAATACTTATTTACATTTTTTTAGTAAATACATACATATTTTACATAGAAAACAACATCCAGACTTCGGTACAAACTACCGACCACGCCACCGAAGCAGTCACAGATACTAGAAAGCCTTGCTTTCGTCTGTACGTGTGTTACGGGCTAGCGGCCAATTTTTTTCTACGAAACTTGGCGCAAATTTTCCAATATTTCATCGTAAGAGAATATTGGAAATTGGGACAAAAAGCCTAAACAATGCTTTTTTTAATTTTCGCGAGGTTTACTGGTTGACCATATTATTGTCGGGTATAAACTGGTATACAAGGTGTTACATAAGGGTTATATCAACCCGAAGACACCCCCATCAGCTGGTCGACCAGAACCCGTTTCGATATGTGTCGACCACCAAACAAGAAAAAAAATTCCTCCAAAAAAGTGTGTGTGTCAGCTCCGACGCACGACTGGAGTTTACTCCTTAAGTACGAGTATCTAACCATAACAAATTAGAAAGTTGCGCACTAGAGGTGCGCACCAAAAACGTGACACGATTTTCGTTACTTGTTAGTAGGTTTTACCCCTCGGATTTTTCTCATACCGGGCGCCTTATATATGAAAATCGATTCTTAAGGAGTAAACTCCAAAAAAAACATTGTTACCGAATAAAAAACTCTTTTTTGAACAACAATAGCTAAAATCAGCTGATTCGGTCATTGACATAAAGTAGTACAAATAATGCGCGTCTGTGAAAACCCTCGCTGCGCCGCCGCCAAAGGCATTGTACGTACCACGCGCTCATTGTCTATTAGTAGGTACGTCAAGCACGTTGGGACACGTTTGTTTTTAATTTGAAATAACGCATATAACTTTTTTTTGATGACCATTTTTTTGTTTGGCGGTCGACACATATCGAAAGGCGTTCTGGGCGACCAGCTGATGCGGGTGTCTTCAGGTTGATATAACCCTTATGTAACACCCTGTATATAGTTTTAAATACATAACATTGTATAATTTTCATTTTATTGCAAAGAGGTCCCACCAAGATCTCACCGGCCCAAGTCAACCTTGCCTGCCAGTGTTGCAATTGACCAACAACCGTCGACACACTGGAATACATAGGATTGGTTTCTCTTTCTCGTGAAATTAAGTACTTTACTACCGAAAAAACACGTCAATAATTGACACAACAACCGACTTCGAATGACCGAAATGGGACCAAATAACTATCGGAATGGGATCAAGTGGGAAGTTGTATCTTTTAATTTAAAAAAAAAAATTAAAAATCAGTCAAAAGATGTTACACATAAAAACTGGTGGTTCTGTGAACCGTAGACTTCGGGGGCGGCTTTGTTTATTCGTTTTGTTCTTCATTTTCTTTATTACTCTTTCATTTGTCATCCAATCCAAAAAATATCAATGTTATTCATTGTAAGCAAGGAGTGTGTGTGTGTGTAAAGTTTCATGCAAATCGGTTGATAAATAAGGCCTCAAACACGATTTGACAGAACCCATGTATGGGTGCAGACAAAATAAATTGTCCCCAGTCTGCAAGTAGAAACGGAGCCAAAAGAAGAGAAAGAAGCGAATTGAGGACCTCCTCCTTTTTTGAAAGTCGATTGAAAAGTGGGTTATTATTTATAATATGCACAACTATATCTAACCTTCTTAGAATTCATTGCTTGTGCGAACTGCCTCTCACTCTGGATACAATTCTCCCTCAGTTCATAGCAGTTTTGCAGCCGCGCACAACATAAGTAACATGCTAGCAGCGGTCGGTGATCATCTGTTACAAACTAGTGAACCGAAGAATACTATATATAAATAGGTACAGAGGCCACATCTGACAAAGGAGTGGGGCTGTTTTTAGGTAATTTATAATACCCTTTTATTTTCCCTAGCAACTAATTGACGGATTCTCGAATTCACCAATTGCTCCGATAGGTTTGTGTGTATGGTTTTTAGCATTGTTCCCACTACAGGGATGTCCACGAATAGAGAGTAGACTTGCAAACTCTCATTCAACTCATAAGTCAACTCAACCGCAAAAATCTCATTGGTAAAATGGTGGTACGAAGAGTGTGTTGATAACCAATGATATCTTAAAAATGTGTTGGTCATGTCATTGACATTTTCTGCGATATCATTGGTTTTCGACACACTCTTCCTACCATCATGCTCGCTCTGCAGGAGTTGGCCAATTAGAGTTCTGTCTGAAGGATGTGAACAGTGCTTTATTAGTCGAGTCCGCATATAGACAGTGGGCGCAACGAATCTAATTAGCAGATTCCGGAATCGATAGATTCTTGTGACTCGGACTGATAAGGTAGGATGTTCAAGGTCAACATCCGTTGCGTAGTTTTAAAGATCTTCGCATACGTGAATAACTGCTCTCGCACAAAGCAGTCTGATTGCGTATGCGGCACACGCCTTTTAGTGGGTAGGTATAAGGTTAGCTAAGGTAACTTTTATTTGTTATATTTTGTTTTCTTTTGTGTTATGTATGGTGTGTTGTGTTTACTAAACTTATTTCTTGCTTTATGTATGATCACGGCGAGAAACACTTACCGGCATTCGTGTCAGAGACTCGTAAATTTCCCGCAAGTGTGTATTGACAATTAAACGCAAACCCATTTCGTCTGTAAAACATATTCTACATATTGAAAGTCTTCCCATGGTGCTGGGACATAAACAACTTCAAACATTCGTTAAATTAGTTTCTAAGGAAAGCTTTTAAACCTTCGAACCTATGATAAGGTATCCATCGAACGCTGAAAGAAAATAATATAGTAATTCTATGTTTATTCGTACGTATATACGTATTTCACGGTATTGGTAATTTATATTTCTAAGCCACAGAACGTTGAATTTGTGCAAGAAGTGCCAAAAAACGTAATATTTATTTCACATTTATTTATCGAAAATCATATTTATTTATCGAAAACTGCGAAACTGAAACAAAATTTGTGTCAATGTCAATTGTCGAATTAGCTGTCAAGTGGCAACTTTTTTTGTTTTTGTCAAATCGGGATCCTATTCTTTGTCTGTGGCTGTGGCCATTTGACATTTACATAAAGGTACTCTCTCTTTCATGTAGGTACTTGTTGTAGGACATATGGTACGGTTAAACATGCTTATTGAGCGAAGCGAGCCGAAGGCAAGCGGAGCCCTCAACGGGTGACTCAAATTATTTTTCAAACGATTTATGTTAAATTGTTTCTCGGCGAATACTCGGCCGATTTCGGATTTTCTTGCACTCATCAAAAGCTTACAGAATTACCCAGGTTTATAACGATGCCAGAATTTTGATGCCAGAATTCGCTTCGCTCAAATATATGCTGCAGCGTAACGGTACGTTTCGCGACTGCGGCGACCTAGTTAATTGCCCGAAAGCATGCTAATAAGTAGCACTTGCTACCTAGTAGCATGTGTGTACAAGCCTTGCTAGTAATAAGCATGCTAGTTTCGAGCATGTTTAAAAATCGACGGTCGTGCGATTTTGGAGCATGCTACCTGCAGCGCGGGTGGAAGAGGGGGTGCTTTTAGCACGTGTGAACACGTTTGCTTATTGAGCATGCTAGTTTCTTTATAGCGACAATTTTTTAGAGTCAACACGTCAAACAGATGAGGTATACTACAATATAAGTATAGTACTGTACTGAGAGTACTGCGATATAGTAGTAACTATACCGCAGTACTCAGAGGTGGTACTTTTACCATATCGTTGTTGAAGTGCATATGACTTTTATTCATATTTTATTATTTTGTCTACATTAATACACTTACGAGTATAAATAATTAATTTGACTGTTTGAAATTCAAAATTAACAAATTATAGGTGTAATTACAATTTTCAAAACTTTTGTATATCGGTCTGTCTGTTTGTTCTGGCTTAACTCATTACAGAGGTAATGAATGACAAAGACAGGTTTAATCAGTATTTTTCTAGAACCTAACGTAATTTTAGGCTAATATTTTTTATCCCAGGGGCTCGTGGTCTAGTGGTAACCGACAATGTTAACACATTGCAAAGGTTAAGCAACATCGAGTCAGGCTGGTCTTAGGATGGGTGACCATTTCTTAAGAAACTGAGACAACTCCGTGCCTCGGAGAGCACCATAAGCCGTCGGTCCCGGTTGTCATACAAACATCTATGGCAGTCGTTAGGGGTAGTTGGAGCCCTAAATCAAAAATCCGACCGGTCTAACTGCAGAACTTCGATATCGGCCATGGGTTGTGGAGGTCAAATGGCAGTAGCTTCACGGAAAATATTGATGTTCAGCCGAATCGCAGTTAGACTGGAAAGCCGACCCCAACTGATTTGGGAAAAGGCTTGGTGAATTATGAATGATGATTTTTATCCCGGGATTGTTCCCCTGGGAATTGGAAATCCGATAACTTCCACACGGGCGTCCGCTAGTAACTACTTTATCTTAATGGAAATAATCTTCCCATGGGAATTGGGAACCACATAACTATTCGAGCGGGTGTTACCGCAGGCGTTCGCTAGTATTTTAGATTAATTTTAACAAGAAAACGATCGAATAAACACTATGACCTACATCATACTTTACAATTATATTGCAACAATAATATCTAACACTTTACAATTTTCTTTAAAATATTCGATAATAATAATTTAATAATGAGATGATATCCAATTTTAAAACTCGAACCAATGAATCGATTCGAACGATCGAAATTTTGACATTAATAAGTGCTCTTAAACACATAACTATTCGCGCGGGTGAAACCGCAGGCGTTCGCTAGTTTTATTTGAACTGACAGAAGCATGTTACAAAATGGCATGTGTGTTTTACTGTTTGATTTGAGCATGCTTATTCAGTAGAATGCTACTGAATAAGCATGCTTATTGCTGGCAAATGTAAACAGTTCATAAGCAAGCTATTTAGTAGCATGCTTTTTAAGCATGCCACTAATAAGCATGTGTAACAGTACCATTTAGTTTGTAAACGTAGTGCTTATATTCTCTTTGTAGTTTGTATAGGACTATAGAGTATAGGATAGGAAGAAGGCAAGCAAGAAGGGACCAGTCTGTCGCAACTACATACAAAAAAAAAACTATTATGAAACGGGGATAAATTTTAATGGCTCAATATTTGTCTCACTCAATTTCTCAATCTGTCCCGCTCGTTCCTTGATGAAATGTCATGTGTCACTGTCTGTCGCTGTGGATGTCTAATCGTTACTATTTTCAATTTCAATAATAATGTTTTTCTTTGAATGTTGTTAGTGAAATAATTGGGAGAATAGCTGAATTTTATTAAAATTTTTGTAAGACCGTTCTCTAGAAAAGACTGTTTTATACATTGTTTATTAAAATCGAATATGAAGTATGTATAGAAAGTGTGAAATATGTAGTTTAAAATCTGGAAGAAAGGACGGCACAAAACGGATTTTCATGGCCAGATTTCCTATGGATGAGAACAATAACACCGGAAGATAACAAAATATATAACTACATAGCATGAAAGAATGATGGAAAGACAAATTATCGCTCAAAACATTTGATAAATGTGTTTTTGTGTTCGAACGTGATGTAAAACCTTATCTTCATAACTAGGTAATCGCTGGAATGCGGGCGGTTACATCCAAATAATTAAGACGGAGAACCCTACCTAACCTCTAAAAAATATAATTCAATTTTCAACAATGACGCGAGCCAACGAAGCCGCGAATTGTTCAAGTGTAATTATAAAGATGCAAAGGTGACCTGATTCCTTTCGGCCTATAAGCTAAGTATATCAAATGAGTTCTGTTTAGTGTCTTAGCTGCATGTTATAGTTGGTAGAAGCTTGATGATAAAGTTGCGGGGTAGGTTGACTTGTAATTTAAAGCTATTGCTCTGATAATTTACTTGTCAGCACATTGCAATAACCTTTCTAGCTCATTCTCATGATATTGTACGGATGGATGGAAAGTAACCTCCATCCAACCGTGAAAGTAAGTTTGACCCGTTAAAGTGATACTGAATTGAGTAACCTGTTGAGACTAATAGAATTGTAAAGAGAGTAAAGAAAGAGAGTGTGAGTGACACACCAGACAGATGCCGGGACGTTGATATCCTTTGTATTGGTTTCATATAACTTACTTAATTGGGGATGGATTGAGACGTCCTATGTTCATCTAGGCGCCAAGTAAAGAGATGAGGGACGTCCTTAAAGAGTGTTGGGGGTGTCCCTAAAGTAAAGTGAGCGGCTTCCTGTGACGGGGTGTATGTGACCCCCATCAGGACCGCCAGATCAGAGTGAGGAGATGTCCTCAAAGTATAGTACGGACGGCTTCCTCTGACGTGATGTATTGAATCCACAGCAGGGCCGTCCGACCATTGAGTAGAGTGAAAGAGTTGTTCAGTAAAGTGTAGATGGCCTCCGATGATCCACCAGGACCGTCTGACCATTGTGTGTAGTATAAAGTGAGTATAGTAACTTTGCCCTTAGATAAATCATTCCCTGGTTCATTCAATTGTATGCTAAAGAGAAAAGCCTAACCCTTCCTTTTACCTAAAGAAAAGATGAAACCAGGTTTACCATAGTTTAGAATGTAGGATACTTAGACAAGTGACAATGGTTGCTTGAGCTCTAATTTATACTTACAGAAAGGAGAACAAGAGGGACTGTTGGGTGCTATGGACTAAGGATGTATTGGAGGCTCAGATAACCTGATCATCATTACACAATAGAAGCGAAGCAGATTGTAGATTATATAAAACCTTCTAGCCTACTAAAGTGAGTTTTAAATAAAAAGGGTCATAATGTTACACAGTCACCAATACTACGAGCTGCAGAATATTGATTGAAGAAGAAATTACAAATATTTTTAATATACATGTAATGTTTTTAAATAAATATTTAATTTCATGAACTTATCATTTTAAAACCCAAACTGAGCCTGCCTATACTCCGTTTTTTAATTAAATGTACTGTACCTGTACTGTGCCTCCGGGAAATTGAACGCTTATTCATTTTTAACATGTAACTTGTCTGACGCAGTACTTTAGTTGAAAAATGGAGTATAGCGTCTGCGAAAATATAAAATTATTTAAAAAAAAGTACGGACCACTGCGTTTATCGATATCGATAAATGCCACTGCATTTATCGATATCGATAAATAATATTAAGTGGCACATCTCTATTTTTCTTTCCTTATGTTGGCGACTCTGTATGTGTAACATTTGTTAGGTTGGCTACAAAACGTTATCCCTGATTTGACATTTTGACATTTTGTAAGATTATTTTGCACTATGGGAGTCCCGTCTCTTCTTACGTAGTATTGTATTCTCTTTGGAAGGGACTGGCGGACTTGGCCTCTCATATCTCATCACGCACGTACGCATCATTCTAAATATCTAATTATTGTTTTTTGTGCTTGTTTCGTTAAAATTATTATATATATGTGGCTAATCTTAAAATCAGCTGATTCTTTTAAAATTTACCCAGTTTTGATTTGCAAAACACAACCAAATTAGAGCGTCTCGCGTCCTCTTTTTTTTATTGTCAAGACCACGCTGAAGACTTGCAATATTAATTTACAATTATCATTTTACTGTACCCATTGACTTGGATATCACGTAAGTAACAGTTTTTGGCTTGTTACGGGCATGGTTTGCAATCTCTTAGCCACTGTTAGCCACGTCCTTTGGTCGTCAAAGGCCACGACATGTATTCATATTTATTAAATCTTAGTACATTGTTTCCTTCTCAAAAGCAAGTTAAAAACAGTTTATCGTGTGTAATATAGGTAAATAGGTAAATTATTGTAATATAGGTAAATTATTGATAAGTAATTTGATTGTAGTGTGGGAGTCTAACCTCATTGCTACAGATGCATAGGTACCTACAGATCATTATCTACTTGCACTATCTAACCTTGTTTTATCTTTTATCGAGTGTTATACCTATGGTTTTAATTTGATTTGATTTTTAATTTGATTTCCATGACGTCTACTAACCTAACCTTTAAACCTAACCTTAAATATTAGAGGTTATGTATGGTTGAGATTTGACTTCACTATTCTTATGTAAAGAAAATGAAATACGTTTCATGGTCCTAATTTCCTATGGAACACATTAATTATTGAGCCGAATATTAGATAAATAAATATAAATATTGTTGAACATTTACACAATGTCATCTAGCCCAAACTAAGCCATAAGCTTGTGGTGCTATGGGATCTAGACACACCCAAACTCCGAAACAAACATTTGTGTATCACACAAATATTAATTTCGACCAAGGAATCGAACCCGAGACTCCGGAGTCGAAGGACGATGCACTACCAACCACGCCACTGAAGCAGTTTATGTTGGAAATGTTGGGAATTTAAAAAAAAAACTTTCTTTTTTGTAAATTCTATTGCACTGAAAGTATAAAACTTATTAGTTTAAGTTAAAATGGTTAGATTGCCACCTTTGATAATAGTCAACTGAATTAATAGTTTGTGTTTCATGATAATAGTCGACTGAATTAATAGTTTGTGTTTCATGATAATAGTCAACTGAATTAATAGTTTGTGTTTCATGATAATAGTCAACTGAATTAATAGTTTGTGTTTCATGATAATAGTCAACTGAATTAATAGTTTGTGTTTCATGATAATAGTCAACTGAATTAATAGTTTGTGTTTCATATAAATCATTCAACTGGGCTTGATCTGCTTGATCATCTATAAAATAAATAAATTACACACACACACACATATATAACGCCTATATCCCCGAAGAGTTAGGCAGAGGTGCATTACACACCCACAATTTGCCAGTATTTTAATCCCACTTAATACATTTATAATGGGTTATGTCCAAAATAGCCGAATGAATTTATTTAAAAGTAGCAGCTATATTGTAATTTTGAAAAAAATAAAATTGAAACCTTGCCATGTGATGAAATGTTGATTACGGGCAACAAAATCTTAAGTGCCAACCGCTGTGGCACAGCCAATTAAAGTCCTGGGTGTCTCGGACTACTATTAAATACATACTATACTATAATATACTTAAATATCAAAACAAATACTAAAAAACAGAATAAAATACATAGTTAATCTCCCATACAACATACGCTTAAATCAAAAATACTATAGATCATATTAGATTCAGTACAAATACAACGCGGAATCTTGGCACTCGAATACTAAATAGGTAATTATTACAAATTCCATCTATAAAATAAACAAGATTGTCATTGATGGTTGACAGAAATAATTCGTAATAATTAAAACAAAGGCATCAATTTACAGCGCCGTTGTCGCATCCCTCGAGAGTCAGCAAGCGGAATAGGAACTTAGTACGGAAGCGGTTGAAGCGCGCAGGTGTGCACTGACCGAGGTGAAGTTGTGCCGTTGTTAAAGCTGTGATCGGTAATCTAGTTTTTTTTTTTAATATTTGGTTCGCCAAATTGACGCCCTCCGCCTGGTGGTAAGTCTAGCGATTGTGGGCCACTCTCACAGCACATAATACTATAGAGAGTGGCCCTCAACTTGACGACCTACTGATGTGCCTCTTCACGCTAGGTATTATTGATCTAAGAACATACGTGATTTTTTTGCCGGTTACCCTTAAGAGCCATTTCACGTTTTCGCATAAATTTCTAATATTTTGAGCTCCTAAATTACCATATTCTGTAATAACTAGAAGTTATTGAATATGTGCAAAAAATGGGCCAAGCTTTCGTGTTGACGTTTAATGTAACACATTTACTAAAAATAACTTGTTTGATCTATAGTAATCAATTTCCCACAAGCATTTTATTGAAAAACGGGCGCAGAGTTGATTTCAGAGTCGTATTTCAATCAAAAATACTTATAAATTGAGTTAAAAAAAATACATAAAGCATTGGATATATATTTTAATCGTCATTTAATGTAACAGATGATTGAATTGTATTACAATTATTTAGTCAAAAAATAAACCATTTGGCCAATTTTTGAGTTTAACATCGCAATTTGATCGTGATTTTTGGTTTAAATACACAGTAATTACAAAAATAAAATTATTCCAAAATAAACTACGTTCATTAGAGAACCGATTTCTGCAGTAATATAGGAAATTCTTGCATATACTTTGTCAAAATATTGATATAACTTCGATCGAAATTACAATAAATTACGATACACAAGTGGGCACAGTACTAAGACGGCGCATTTTGTGAAATGGCTCTTAAATATTTATTTGGTTTTTACATCCATATTTTCTTTTTTGTTTTCTGATTGCAGTATAAAGACAATTTTCAAGATTAAAGTGTACACTCTGATGAGAAATCATATCAGTATAATGGTTTTGTCGCATTACACTGATATGGTTTCTCAGCTGCGTGTGCGCACATTCCACGGGTATAAGTAGAAGATGAAGAAAACATGTCGCCATCGCTGTCTACTCTCAAGAAAGAAAAGCCGGGCCAGTGCAAGTCGGCCTCGCGCACGAAGGATTCCCAGCAAAAAAGAACGTTTGTTGTTTGGGGCTCTCATACAACTTTGTTTTTTCGCCGTTTATTTAATATTTATTTTTGTTTTTTCATATTTGCTGTTATAATGCTGTGTAATTTGTTATTCCTTTGTATTAGATGGGGTATCGTAGGGGGAAGTCGCCGAGTTCCAGATAATAAGAACGAAGGATATTTTAACATAACAAAAAAAATCCAGGACTTATGGTCTGTGCCACAGCGGCTGGCACGTAAGATTTTTTTGTTTTTCATCCAGTTTTCATCGCAAGGCAACGGGTTTCAATTATTTTTTTTAAATTACAATATAGCTGCTACTTTTTATTAAATTCATTCGACTATTTTGGACATAACCCATTATAAATGTGCCCGGTGACGGCAATAGGCTTGCCCCCTATTACGTGGGACTAAAATACTGGCAAATTGTGGTAATACACCTCTGCCTACCCCTTCGGGATATAGGCTTGATATGTGTGTGTAACAAAAAAACCATGTAGTTATAAATTAATTTGTTTATTTTTCTAAGCTCGTTTTTATATATAAATATTTATCATAGTAAGTAGCAACACATGTCAGCAGTTTTAAACTTTACTTTAAATTGTACTTAATAATAAACAATTAAATGAGTACGCGACTGCCCTCCCTGAGGTCCCAGGTTGGATTCCGGGTCGAACCAAATATTTGTGTGATTCACAAATATTTGTTTCGGAGTTTGGGTGTCTTCTATGTAAAATATGTATGTATTTAGAAATATATAAGTATGTTTATCAGTCGTGTAGATCCCATAGCACAAGCTTATATTAGCTTAATTTGGGGTAGATGACGTTGTGTGAGAATGTCCACAAATATATTTTTTTTTCAATAATTTTTTAAGTATTTACATAGAAAAACCCGGCCAAGTGCGAGTCTGATTCAAGCACAAAGGGTTTCGTACCAAAAAGAATAGACTCACGTTTGTTTTGTGGGAGCCCCCTTAAATATTTATCATAATATATTTTTTTGGTATTTGTTATAGAGGCAACAGAAATACATCATCTGAACTATCACGGTTCATGAGATACAGCTCAAAACAGACGGACAAACAGCGAAGTCTCAGTAATAGGGTTTCCCTTATACCCTTTGGGTACGGTTCCCATCGGAACGTCCCCTACGGATCAAAATGGAACAAAAAGACCTCACAAACATTATATATAGGCTTTTCCCTTCCCGTTCAAAAAAACCTCACGATGACACCATGTTTTAAAATTTTAAATCCAGGAACAAGTACCAAGTTTTGTGGAGATCAGATATAAATGTATATTATGTAGACACTTCGCTTCCTCGGTCAACAAACCACGATAATGTCTAACATAGTGTTGCGACTCAGGGCTTCGTAGAGTAGCGCCATCTATCACAGTCTACACTTACTAATTAATACACACACACATTTTCTTTTTTGTTTTCTGATTCAGTCTTCTGAGTCTTCAGGCCACTTTGGGTTACCCCGTCGAACACTCGCTGTAAAAACGAGGGAACGATTATTGAAACGGTTCCGCTGCCGGGTTCCGGAATAGGAACCGGATTCCCTTTCGCTCAAAGGGCGTTATTTATCATATTTCTGTGATTAAACAAAAATAAATAAAAACACGCCACATCGACTGACTCGCGAGCAACTACTGTTCACGCGAAACCCTTCTCCACGTCAGTCCTCCAGGGCCTCGCTGGAGTATTTGCTACTACCACCAAGATCTGCATCGACGGAGGCTCCAAGCGGGCTCACGCCCAGACCCTTCTGCGCTCTCCGCCGCGCACGTCCTACTCGTTACGGCTTAATGACGTCACAATGAACGTCGCACATGCCCGTAACGGTAGTGTATAGGCAAAACGCTTCAGCGCCATCCATTTTCAGGGCTGGTTGCTTCGGCAGGTGAGTCGTTGCACACTCCTTAGCGGATTCCGACTTCCATGGCCACCGTCCTGCTGTCATGAGCGACCAACGCCTTTCATGGTGTCCCATGAGCGTTTTTTAGGCGCCTTAACACTACGTTTGGTTCATCCCACAGCGCCAGTTCTGCTTACCAAAATTGGCCCACTTGGCACCGTCATCAGATCTCCGGCTTCATCGTTCGAGTAAGCCGGAGTACTCACCCATTTAAAGTTTGAGAATAGGTTGAGGTCGTTTCGGCCCCAATGCCTCTAATCATTCGCTTTACCGGATGAGACTGTTCAAATCGACGCCAGCTATCCTGAGGGAAACTTCGGACGGAACCAGCTACTAGATGGTTCGATTAGTCTTTCGCCCCTATACCCAGTTCCGACGATCGATTTGCACGTCAGAATCGCTACGGTCCTCCATCAGGGTTTCCCCTGACTTCGACCTGACCAGGCATAGTTCACCATCTTTCGGGTCCCAGCATTTATGCTCAGAGCGCGCGTACATTCATTGGAAACGAGACGCCTCGGGAGTGCGAGAGATCGACCTAGATCGACGCTCCATCCTCCCTGAGCACGCGGCAAGCGCGCGCCTTCACTTTCGTTACGCCTTTCAGTTTTATTATCTCAATGACTCGCATACATGCTAGACTCCTTGGTCCGTGTTTCAAGACGGGTCCTGCGAGTGCCCGAAACTGAATCATCGCAGACAGAGACGCCCACAGTCCGAGAATGCACGGCAGCAACAACAGACGCGCCGCACTAACGTCCGCGCTTAGGCGGTACGCAAGATACGACGTTGACTTGCGTCGGGCCGGACGCGTTATAAACGCGTGGGCGTTTCGTCAGAACTACCGTCCGACGGCCGGTCGGCCACCGTCGCGGTCCCACAGACCCCGTGAAGGGTCAATGGGGCTCCCGAACGGCGCTTAGGCCGACATCGAACGGGTCGCGATGTATTTACTAAGAGAGAAGTGCACGCCGTCCGCGGACGTCGACGTACGAGCGTCGTGCACGCCGACCGAGGCCGACGACATCGAACCGCCCGTCCGTACGCCGCGGAATGACGAATCTCTCCGTTCGTTCATTCGAGTTTCGCAGGTTTACCCCTGGACGGTTTCACGTACTCTTGAACTCTCTCTTCAAAGTTCTTTTCAACTTTCCCTCACGGTACTTGTTCGCTATCGGTCTCGCGGTAATGTTTAGCCTTAGATGGAGTTTACCACCCACTTAGGGCTGCACTCTCAAGCAACCCGACTCTAAGGAGAGCCCCTCTCGCCACGATCCTCCGTCGCTACGGGCCTGGCACCCTCTACGGGAAAACGGCCCCGTTCAAGACGAACTTGGACAGGAGTGATCGCGACGAGAAAGCGGAACCTCCCGAACACCACATCTCCCGCCGTCTGAAAAACGACGGGATTCAGTGCTGGGCTTATTCCTGTTCGCTCGCCGCTACTAAGGAAATCCTAGTTAGTTTCTTTTCCTCCGCTTACTAATATGCTTAAATTCGGCGGGTGATCCTGCCTGATCTGAGGCCAACGATAAAAAAATGAGGCAGACACGATATCCGTCAGCGTTACGACGACGCAACCGCTACTAGAACGACTACGGCGTCGATGCGCTCTTCGGACGTCGAGTCCGCCTACTATATGTGTAAATAATGAATGTGTCGATATAAATATGTACTAAATAAATAGACAAACAATAGTAAGAGTTTTATAATTCGGACGACACGTGCGTTAGTCTCTAGTTCAACACTCTCGTTGTTATGCGAAGAGTCGAACGCGGTCCCGTCACGGACGTACACGTCGCGCGTGCACCACGTTATTAAACGTGTCGCTACACGACGATCATACACCCATAGAGGAACTACGAACACACACACACACACACAGCCGCCTATTCTCGTATATTGATCATCACGATCGTTGTACGTGAAAAATAGTGTGCGCCGGTTTATGTTTATATTTAAACGGACCGTAAACATAAAAGTTTATATTAATGCAATATTAATATATAAATTATATTAACGGATACCGTCATGTACACGTATATATTGTGTATATATATACGCGCAATGTGGCGTTATTATTTTATACAGCCGGCCCTCAGACAGGAGTGGTCCTGGATGTGTCTCCACGGACCGCAATGTGCGTTCGAAATGTCGATGTTCAAATGTGTCCTGCAGTTCACACTATGACGCGCAGTTAACTGCGTTCTTCATCGACCCGCGAGCCAAGTGATCCACCGTCCAGGGTAATAGTTTTTCCACAACATATCACCCATGGAGATATATATAGTCAATGATTGTTACAAAAATTGAGAACGTATAAAAAAATATACAAAAAAAAAAGTACCGACGTAACGACCCACCGTTGTTGGGAGACGTCGATACTGTTTGTGCATTTAACGAACACGTTCTGTACAAGACTCGTGGTACGGATTTTTAACCAGTCAACGTCGAATATATTTATGAACGTGACGCGACCAGTGACCCAAAAGTTGAATCATTCAAATGAACAATAAAAAAATAGGTATCTTCTGGTCTTGTGTATTTTGTTTTGGATATTTATGTTGATGCCAACTTGCGTTTGCAAAAACGTTTGCAAAAACGATCCTTCCGCAGGTTCCCCTACGGAAACCTTGTTACGACTTTTACTTCCTCTAAATGATCAAGTTTGGTCAACTTCCCAGCAACGCCGACGGCCGTGAAGCCACCGCGTGTCGGTCCGAAGACCTCACTAAATCATTCAATCGGTAGTAGCGACGGGCGGTGTGTACAAAGGGCAGGGACGTAATCAACGCGAGCTTATGACTCGCGCTTACTAGGAATTCCTCGTTTATGGGGGATAATTGCAAACCCCAATCCCCAGCACGAAGGAGTTTCAACGGGTTGCCCGGGCCTCTAGGCCAGGGAGAACATGCTGATTCCTTCAGTGTAGCGCGCGTGCGGCCCAGTATAATATCCGACTTCTGGAGGACCATATGTTGGATTAGCTTAGGAATTCAGCGAAATAAAACGGCAGATGAACGGAGCGTGTACTACTGTATATTGAGAGAGTTAATACTAAACTGTTACAAAAAATTAACTTAAATCTACCGACAATAATAACGGTGGTTAAACCTGGTGCATATTGGAAAGCAATTACTGTATCAATTGGTTTGCTATTAATTAAGGCGCAGGCGCCTTAACACCTGTACTATAGATTCTACCTTTCAAATAAAGATAATCAATAAAATCGTATTAGGTACCTATATAGAAAAAAAGTTATGTTAAGATTATGAGAAAAAAACACATAAAACCACATACAAATAAATTAGGTACCCACCTCCTTTTTTAGTCGGGTAAATAACTATATGACGTCGTCGTTCTTATATTGAATTGCTGACTACACAGTAACAAACGGTAAGGTATCCGTTTGACCGCTGACGCAAGCACACACACACAAACCTAATGAATATCCAATTGAATCTTCTCTGTTTATGTCTGAAATTATATTACAAAGTGTTAACATTAAATACCGCAATAAACTACGTGGTTTTCTGGATATGTCTGTTAAATAGAATTAATTACATACAATCACCTGTTTATCCCAGGACTAGGTAGAAGTGTATTAGACAACCAAATACCTATTGTCTAAAAATTCGAATTTTTCATCCAATGAAAGTATTTAAATCGTGTTTAGGATGCTTATGTCTACTGATCATTACTCATCATATCAGTGAAGGCAACTCAGTATGTATAACTGTTAGTTGATAATATATAAGTAGGTACGAATGAACGATCAACGAACATACAGAAATTATAGGTAAATTTATTATGTATATCGGTTTATACCTTTGGCGGCGTTGGTAAAGACGTGGTTTTGTATTACAATTATTATAACAGAATTACAACACTTTGATTTAATTAGACGTAAGTAACATAAATTAAAATAAGCACCCGTGAAAGTATGAAGTTAAGTTTTAATTTTGATGTGAACTGAAGATTGCTGAATTTATATTTTTTATGTATAAAACCCCACAATTGATCAAATAAAATTACATTCGCTCCAGCAGTATCTTCCAGTGACCTCTCACTTTTCTCTCCAGTATCTTCCAGTGATAAGAAAAAAATGTGAGTAAGTTCTATTAAATTAATAATACTGTGATTAATTGTTATATTAATAATTAATTAATTAATTAATTAATGTGATTAATTGTTATCCAGCTCAGTTGCTTGGTTAATTCCCACCCGCTGGTGTAACTTTTAACACATAAATAATTATAAAATGTAGTTATATTGTTATGTGAGTGGCTTGGATAATTCATGTCGACTGGTGTAACTAGGTATGATCAAATATTATAATTTGATCTTTTTTCTTTTTAGTTGTGATTAATTTAGGAAAAATCATATCTGGGTTAAGTATGACTTTGACTAACGTATTGGTCTTCATTTTAATTTAACAGGTCTGATTCAGAGTTTGAAAGTACATCTGAAGTTACCCCTGTAGAGGTGAAGAAGAGCAAACCTAAAGGCAGTGTTGCAACCACCAACAAACGCAGCCGTAAGGACGACGAGTCGCATTCGGAGGAGCTTGCTGGAGGTTCGATACTCGCTCAATACAAGTGAACACCTACAGCACATAGGTATTGCACAATTTTTATTTATTTACTAAACAAGTGTTTTATACTTTTGTATATGTGATTTTCATAGCATCAGTTTATTAGGAATATTTATCATATTTTTCAACCTGTTGGTTTAGTGTAGTAGTTAGTGACTTTGATAAGTACGTCAAATGTCGTGGGTTCGATTCCCACCCTAGATAACTCTTTATATGATGGAAATAATGTTTAATTTTGTGTTTGATCTAGATGTGTATAATATGTTCGAACCATATTTATATTTATTTATTGTATTAACCACTGAAACCGTTTCGTCCCAAGTCTTTTATATACAGTTTTTTTCTTTTTTGATATAAATTAGAAGAATAGGTTTGAGAATAGCTTGTAATCTATTTTTACACTTTTTCTTTATCAGTTTATATGTTAAAACAGTGTTAGTTGGGGTAAATTTATCTTCAACTGTATGTCAATAAAACGTAAAGTACAATCTAGTTTAAGAGCTATATGGAATGTGTATGTGTTTCTATGTTAATGATACAAGTATATTTTATAGTTCCATTCTTACATTTTTATAGAACGAAGAAACCAGCTTCGTTGGGTTTGTTTAAAATCTTACAAACTGAAGAAGCCGGCGTCAGCGCACCGAAAAAGCACGCCGGCACTGGAAGCCTAACATCAAGCTTTGCAAGCCGAGTGTCAACAGGAACATCGCGTCGGGCAATAAAACGAAGTGGTGCGTATTTCGTTGACCTCAAACTGTACAAAGCAACTGACTATACTTCTCACGCTGTTGATGTTCGGTATAAGACAGCGCTGATAACCATAAAGCTACAGTGTGATGAATCATCACCGTCGTGGCAAGCACTTCAAGCGTACTTGGGTCAAGCTTTTGTAGAGTTTGAGGACTCTGAACCGACTCATTACAGTAACAAGATTGTGATAAAATAAATATATAAATAAATAAGGAGTTATTTCTGGATACACTTAAGCATATCTAGATAAATTAGATCTAAATATTAAATAAATCATTAGGAATCGAAACTCCAACGTCGCAGCCAGATTACTAACTATTGAACTAGTCTGGTGTGTATGTATGTCTTTATTTTATTTTTTATAGTTGATAGGTTTACATTAACCATAATCTCACCTGGTGGTAAGTGTATATGTGATCTAAGATGGAGCACGCTTGCATAGAAGATACCAATTCACTCAGGATTTGAAAAAGCCCAGATTGTAGGAATCAGGAAACACAAACTTTGATAAGTTTTTCGCGCGGTCGGAGCTGCGGGCAACAGCTAGTATATTATATTATTTGACTTTAATTATATATCATCGTTATATAGATAATTAGTACCCAATATCTTAAGCGATAAAAATGCCGTTCTGTACTACGTGTAACACATCTGTAGGTACACAGTAGATCATGGGTAGGACATTTACGGAGCAATTCACATAGAAAAAGTAGACATACAATTAAACATAGTCAAGGTATAGAAATCGTCAGCTCAGCATATCGTATTACAACATATAAAATTGTCCCCTTTGACCAGATTCAATTATCTTCACTGGATTCCTTCTTATTCAGTATTCGTAATAAGTTAAAATCTCTTTTAAATGAATGAATTATAAAACAGAGAAATTACTGAGCCAGATATCTAAAACGTTAGAAGATCGCGGCAGAGGAGGACGAGACGACAACCATAATACATTATTAATAATGGCAGACGCATATGGTGATGGTATTGTTCAATACGCTCAAGACCCCTTTGACTTCTTATACATTTTACCTAATTCTAAACCTACACAAGTTAAACCAAAAAGAAGAGAACCAACTGTTTGTAAGAAATCTAAAAAGACAGCTCTCAAATCTTTTGTGATCAGCACCCAACCAAAAGGAGTCAAGCTAATTCAGATAAAGATCTTGGACATCACCAGCGACAAAGACAAACCTCCGTTACAGTTGGGTGAAGACTGTGACAGTGTGATACTTAGTGCACAACACGTAGTTCATGATACAGTTGATGAAATCATGGATATGGCTGAAGGTATTATTAAGAAAATATCTAAGAAAATTCATGGTGATAGCTTATCATTTTAACTAATGTGTTTTAGTTTTAAGTAAGTTTATACATCACCTTAATACTTAGAGATGTACTGCTGACGCTTCGACATTTTGTATCTAATTATACTGTTACTATTATGCTGTAAATATAATTTCAAGTATCATATCAAATAAGCTTCAATTTTTAAGAATGAAAGTGTTGATGTGTTAGGTTTAAGATCAATGTAAATTTCTTAAGACATTTAATAAATGGTATTATGTTTAACAACAATCATTTTTTCATTTCAATTTCATCTTGTGTAGGAAATAGTATGAAAAACAAACACAGTATAGTAATAAAACATTTAAGTTTATTAAAATTATGAAATACAAAAGTTATTTTCTAAACACCATTGCTTAATACACAATACATTCCTTAAAGCACAATAGTTCTTATGAGCAAAACAATTATACAAAAATAGATCTTTACAGTAAAGATCACTAAGAGTCTTTAAATTAGGAACACTTTTATTTTCACATATGTCAGAAACATTATTATGACCACATAGCTCTTGAACCCACTTTATTTTCTCACTACCTTTAACAAGAACCTTTTTTTCCTTCAAATAGGGTTTGATTATTCTAGAAAATTCTTTGTAGTCTATATATCCTTCGCTCCAGCGGTAACCTCTATTCCTTTCAATCCACCAAATGTGTCTTCTTTCTTCATCAGTCAGCGAGGAGAACGGATAAGGAGGTTTTATTAAGAATATATGAGTATGTTCCAATGTAGCTACAGCCAATTCCTTGACTATAAAGTTATTATAAATATCTTTAAAACCCTGAACATCTACTATAATAGTAGTTTTGTTCATGATATCTTTCTCACGGTGTTACTTAACGGTTTATACTCGATGATACAGTCTTTCAATATAAGACAATATGCTGAAGTTTGATCTGGTATATCAATGTCACTTTCAATTTCCACTCTGACATCCACAACAGGACTTAAGATTATCTGGTTGTCTAGAACAATCTACGACAAATAACGGAGCAATATTTTTAAATTGTTTCTCACTTAATAACGGTTCACCACGACGACCTCCATAATATGAGTGTTGGAATCTGGTGTATTGTTCATATATTCTATGCAATTCTGTTATTCGAGAAACTTGAATTTAAATTTTCATAAGGGAAGTAGGTTGAATTTAGGTATACTCTAACATCACGAACGTCACAGTGATCAAACTGAGACATATCCAATTTAGGATTATTTTTTCTATTTGTTTGCAGACCGATAATAACAAATCTTGGTTTCTCTATTTGCGATGATGTTTTTATGGACCAAGTATGTTTAGTAGTTTTTGGTAAAGCCTAAGCCCAAAGATATTCATATAAATCCCAATTCCTGAATATCATCTGGAGTGGTCGGTCTTTTTCTAACAGTTTTAACATATTTATTTTTTCTCTATCGGATACTTTGACATGTGGTACTCGCCATATTATTTTGTTTATAATAATATCTTCTACCGTTTCACCAGCGCTAAGTTTTAGGGCGTTCAGATTAGTATTACTTCGTAACAATATTAATTCATGTTTGCTGTTTATCACTACTTTCTTGAAATCTTCTGCAAAACCAAGAATGTTACAGAGGGGTATGGAAGCAGAAAAGCTACCCCCATTTGTACTATTTATACCATCGATATTCCAACCCCAAGCATTAGATACTTTAGCCTCGTTTTCGTTCATTGATATTAATGATTTCATTGTGGTAGTTATACCAGCGTTTTTTATTTTATCTATTTCCACTCCATTTATCTCATACCTTATATCTTGAAACAAGTAAAGTAAACTATTGTTTGTGAAATGAACGCTACTGACTCTCTCTTTAGAATTTTCAGCCTTGTTTACAACAATAGTTCCTTCCAAAAACAAAGTGCTTGCTGATGGTAATATATACAAGTCTTGTTGATTAATAGGTATCCTGATTTCATCGCTTCTATTGAAACTTGTTACGTAAGGCTTGTAAGAGTGAAATTCAATTCCTTCCACAGAGTTGTTGTATGCAGGAGCGGATAAAACATCTAGTATATTCATTTTAACAAACCAATCGCTTTAAGAAAAGCTTTATTATTGTTATTCAATTTTATGACCTTTTTGGATCGAGCTCTTATGGGTTTGATAGTTTGAGTAGGACTGTTATGTTTAGTTGAATGAACCACATATTTATTATAATCTATCATGTTTTCTTCTGATATGTAGATACAACTGCACTTCTTCACCTCGCAAATTTATTAAGTTATTATTTATATCTAACAGCCTTATCTGTATGCAGCTTATATTGGTTTGGTTTATTGGAAAGTAGATTGCGTTTTTAGGAATTTCTATAATCCTGTATCCAGGTGGAACATTAAGTGCAAATTCGTGTAAGATGTGACTGGATAGGAACCGCTAACTATGTCACATTCAATCCTTATGACAGTCGTAGGCAAAATGTTAACTGGAAACTCTGATACATGATATTTATTTGCTTCTAAGATCTGTTTTTTAAATCCCAATAAACTTCCAAATGTACCTTCTTTAGTAAAATCTATAGTTGATGTACAAAATAACATAGTTTTTAAGGTGTTGTTATTACAATGGAGTTTTATGGATGCATCTTTTATCCCAGTTTTTAAATAGTCGGCAATATCTTGTAATTCATAAGTTCCTTCAGGTATCTCAATGACATTTTTAGAACCATAATATAATTTATTGTTTGTATTATCAAAATTTGGAATAGAATTATATGTAGAGAAATGTAATAATGCACATTCATACTCCCCAACTAATGGCAGCGTGCTTGGATAATAGGTAGATAATACCGATGAGTTTCCAGTTATCGATAAGGTGAGTGACATCTTGCAAATGATGGAAATGAAAGAGTGATATAAAATTTATAGTATTTATTCCAAAAAATTTGCAAATATCTTAAACACAAATGTCCACAAATTATTGTGTTAAATTGTTGATATCTACTAAAGTTATAATAAACATCACTTATTGGATAGAAACAGGCGTTACTTGGCGAAAATCCATGACAAAACAATGGTAAGTAAAATGTTTTAAGAAAAAACTTTTTAAATTATATAATAGCATTAATTTTTCGCAGAATCAAAAAGACAACAAAACGTCGACAATTGTTTCGCCTCTAAACGAGGCATTATCAAGACTGTCTCAGAGAGAACAGCAAAATTCGTGGTTGGAATGTGTTTGCTTATAAGTAAACGCGTGCAAATTTCATTATCGCGATGTAGGATTCTTTACAATAACTAATGTGGGTAGAAACCTCAGATCATGCTAAGTTCCAAAAATAGGTATTCACCAATACTTGACCTTATCTGTTTGATTTAATTACTGTCTCTTGATAAGTTGCATAGAAAACCCAAATGACACACACAAACCAACAACAATTAATGTGTCTGTCTGTTCGCAAACAGATTAAGTAAGGGAGATGTGTGAAAATCTATTTGTTCGTTGAGTAAGGTGTCCGCATCTCTTCTAACTATTTCTAGCCTTTCCCAAACACTTAACTTGAACCCTTTCTCACATAAACGTAAAACTTTAAAAGTGTTACTATTGTTCAACGAATGACCAGTGTCAAGAAGATGCTTCGCGAAGAGGGACTTTTCAGGACAACCATTGCGGGACGCCGCTCTATGTTCCTTATATCTAATATCGAAGGACCTGCCAGTCTGTCCCACATACTTCAAACCACATTCATCACAACTCAACAAATAAACACCTGATCTGCGTGAGACCGACACCGAATCCTTGCCATTACATAGCTCCCTCAAGGTATTCTGAGTTCTAAAAGCAACAAATATACTACTTTCCCTCATGATCTTAGCTATACTCAACGAGACAGGACCCACGAACGGCAAACAGGCCGTGTACTTCCTAGGTGGATCTTGAATCGGATATAATAAATGAAAACTAGCCTTTCTTCGTTTTTTATTTAATAATGAGTGAACCATTCCTACGTCATAGCCATTACTTTGTGCTATGTAGCAAATGATGGACAATTCTTCACCAAATGCCTGTGGCCTCAACGGTACCGCCAGTAACCTGCTCAGTAAGCTGTGGAAAGCTGCCATTTTATGTTGCCATGGATGATTGGATGAGTAAGGAATAACTGTGTCTGTAACTGTTGGTTTCCTATAGATACGGAACTCATGTACACCGTTCCTTCTAGTAATTGAAAGGTCCAAGAAATTGAGAGTGGAATCTGACTCCAACTCTAGTGAAAAATCAATCCTAGGGTGTACTGAGTTCAACTTGGAGACAAGGACACTGAGCTGGCGTTTTGTTCCTGTCCAACATATAATAATATCATCCACATATCTAAAATAGTACAAGACATGAACGTTCCCAACTATGTGGTTAGTCTCGAATGCATCCATAAATATTTCAGCTATTAAAGGACTGAGTGGCGATCCCATAGCCAAACCATTCCTCTGTAGAAAAAAACTGTTGTTGAACTGAAAGTAATTCTGAGTCATACACAATCTTGTTAGGTTATAAATTTCCTCTATTTTATTAAAATGGATCCTTTTTATTGTTAATTTGTGTTTCAAAATATCTAATACTTCATTATACGGTACGTTAGTGAACAAACTTTTCACGTCCAAAGACACAAGTTGAGCATTGGACGGTAACTTAATATTTTTAATCTTGTTTATGAGGTCAGTACTATTTTTTATAGAAAATTTTGGGTTAAAATCTATTGCTTCTTTAATGATTGTGTTCAAAAATTTCGACAACTTGTATGCTGGCGCGCCCCTGTATGCGACAACAGGTCTAATTGGGCACCCTTCCTTGTGTATTTTTGGAAGGCCATAAAACAACGGACAACTGGGATTCATGTTTATCAACGTTTTATGCAACGAAGAGTTCTCAGGGAATAAATAAGTCGTGGATTTCAATGCAAGCTTTAGTTCTGCCTGGAACTTAGCTGTAGGTTCGTCTAACTTGTTTACACCTTTATCACCACGTCGTAATCGTTTTGAAAGCTTTGTTCCTGGTCCACAATAGTTATAACCGGGTATGTGAAGTTCGAATGGTAAATGATTAATGATACTGTTTATTAGTCCACCACCTTGCATCGTCCAAAGAATAATGAATATACTTTAAAATTATATACCTATCACTTATATAATTAACTTATTCCACTATTGCAGTCTTATCAATCCAACTGTTCTCTTTGTTATTTAAACTAAACCATTTTACAAACAGTTTATTTCCTTTCTTTTTTAATACCTTTTCTATCAAATAGACACCAGGGCAGGACGACTTTTGAAGCTCTTGTTCGTAAAAAGTTCCTAATATGACTTGTTTTTGATTATCTTCGATGCTATATGTTATTGGTACAGTATTATTTATCTTTTTTATAGTAAATAATTCTGTTGACCAGTTAGGAGTGTATCCTTTCTCAAATATATGTTTGTACTTACTAATTCGAACTTTGTCACCAATTTTAAACTTTGGGCGACATTTTTGGGTTACCTTTATCATGGAATTTGTAATATTATTTTTAATGTCCGTTTCATTAAACTTATTAACATTAACAGGTGCAAATTTAATAGTGCGATGTTTTGTGTTGTTATATGTCTTCATAACACCGTTCAAGCCACCATCTACCCACTTATAGTGTCCGTTCAAGCTAAAGTATTTGTACAATTTATTTTTAATCGTTTTAATAACTCGTTCAACAATTGAAGCCTTTTTGGTTGAAAATGTTGAGTAGTGTTTAATATTATAGTTCTGTAAAAGCTTTTGAAATGTAGAATTATAGAACTCAGTACCCCTATCAGTTTGCAGATGAGTTGGTATCCTATGATTAGTAGAAAGTAATTTTTCAAATGCATGAGAGACATCATGTTTGGATTTAGTTTTTAGTGGTTCCCCTAAACGTACTTTGAGAAGCAGTCAATAACTATTAAAATATAGTTATATCCTTTATTAAAGGTTTTTAGGTTTTGCATATCAACTAAATTTGCTTGCCACAAATCATCAATACCTTTTAAAATTACAGATCGTCGAGGAAAATTTTTTCGTGCTGCTTTATGTATTTCATTGACGATTTGTTGTTTCGCCATTTTGATAAACTTTGAGGTCTATGTTTTTCGATCTTTTAATATAGATTGAATTGCGTCTTGAATTAGTCTATCAACTGCGTTCCTTGTGTAAAATTTGTTTTCCCAATGAGTCACTATCTCAGACATTATTGTTTTTAAAGCTTTCTCTATATGGTTTTGAAGACTATTTGGAATAGAAATTTGCAATTTTTGTAAGTCATTCATTAGTACACCTTTCAATTCATCTACATATGCTTTATTTACGGCATCATCTGCGTCTTGAGGAGGTTTAACACCTTTTAACCTCGATGTCTTCAAGTCATAATCTCCACGATCAGATTTTATTAATGCGTTATCATTAAAATCAAGTATTTCCGATATACGCATTCGCTTATGAATATAATGACCAAATTTGTCTACATTCATATTAAAGGTGTATTATGTTGAACGGTATATAGTAAAATGATACACATATAATATTAGTAGATTTATTTATTTAATGATTTTGCTTTCACGTAGTTCTTCAATGATAGATATTATTTCATTGTCTATTCCTGTGTTACCAGCATCTCGAGAAGCAATTAATAACTTTAATCTATCAACCAATTCATTGGGATCATCCCAATATATAAAATCTGTTTTTTTTCCACATTTTTGTTAAAGGTAATCCTTTTCCTACCTTCTGTCTACAACTTGGACTTTTACTTTCTTGTTCGAAAAGTGGCTTAATAACTTGCAAATATTTTTGTCCTTTATTACTTTTAATTGGTATTTTTGAATCGAAATCACGACGATGTGCATTCGTTACAAGTAACATTGCCTTATAATTTTGCTTATCATAGTCATTAACCAAGCTCAGATCAATGTCTTTTTTTAACAGTAGCTCTCGCAACCCAGGTGTACTTTCGTACTTGTGTCCGGCTACAGTAATAACTTTATCTCCAATCGTTATGCTAGAGGAACCTAACATTAACTGTCCACGGTTATTTCTTATACCAAATGGTACATTCGATAGTACTTGTGAAGATAATGACCAAGATGATACATCTGGATTAGTATCGACTAATGACTGAAATGAAGAGTCTGATGAGGGTTCCGATTCGTTACTATCATTACTGCTATCATCTGTTTCTTTCATGTCTTGGTCTTGTGGTTCTTTTTCCTCCTTTTTTGTTAGAGCTAAGTGGTTATTAGTGTTGGCTATTAAATTGAGAGATTCTGTAACAGGCTTAAAAACTGTATCAAGAGCATGCCTATTATTATCTTCTAAATCCTTCATTTTACGTATTTTTTTCCTGACAGCTTGTGTCGCATCAACAATTTGTTTTTTCAATGATTTATCCATTATGTAAAATAGGTGGTAATCGGATAAGAACCAATTAAAGAATAACAATAAAGTGACTGCAGTCTACTTAAATATTCAAATTTCATCTAATAATACAAAAGTGTCAAACGTTTTTCTATAGCAGCCGTTGTTTTTAGAACAATCTTTATTAATTACTACATAATCAAAAGGCTCTTTCCATATTAGGGAACACATTTCTCGAAATTTCAACCATGTCATATCGGTGTTAACATGTTCTTCGTAAACATGTTTCAAATTAACTTCATCTTGCTTAAAAAGCACAATTAAGTTAGCATTATCTCTTACAAGTTGTTTAGGTATTTTGGTATAAGTTTGATTTAAATAAAAACTGTCAATCAATTTATGTCTTCCCATGGCAAAATAATCACGCATATTACTTTGATTTTCACATGCTACATCGTCAAAAATAATCACAGAATTAGGTTTCGCATCTGTAACCTTCAAAACGTCATCATTTGCTTGGTATTTCTGGAGAGTGATACCTGGTACTCGTTGTAAAACTTTTTCTAAAAAGATGTACTTTGGTTGATGTAGAGTTTTAGAATATACATAAACATTCTGAAATGTCAATCCATTTTCATGTAATAGAAGACCAATTAATAAGTTAGTTTTTCCACAATTTGATGGTCCGCAAATGATGCAACGTACTGTATTCGGTAATAATTCTCCATGGCGTAACTTGTTTTTTGTCAAATCGTCACAGATTGTATTGACCTGTAACGATTGTGTTTGTTTAACGAATTTCATGTTTGCTATGTAATACTGATGGACTCGTAATGAAAAGATGTATTTATAACATAAATATTTATAACTACAAGTAGTCGACCCAAACTGGTTACAGAAAAGCTGTAGGTTATAAATGGTAAGTACGTTTTAGCTTATCGTAATTGTGATTCTACAAAATAGTTCCCTAATGAACATGCAAGGAGCTTCAGCGAACGTACGAACAGTGGGACAGCGTGCTCAAATGATATTAATGTGGGATATTCGTTTAGTTACGTTATTTCCCAATCCAAAGTTATAGGTATTGGACATTCTGTCCCACCTTTATCTATCTTAAAAATGTGATCTTAACGTGTTCATGTTAACAAACATGCATCGGGTTAGTTTGCTGTACGAAAGCAATCATCTAGCAAGTGAAATTGGTTAACCATTCATAGGATGATATTGGGCATTCTGTCCCACCGTAGTGACCGACGGCTGTGCCCGAGGGAGGTGGGACAGAATGCCCAATATCTCCCTACTGACTGCCGCGTAACCAAGGGACGAGGCATCACAAAACCCCGTTGATACAGGGACGGTGTGGCCACGGCCACATGACGGTCATGACGTATATCTGATAGCATTGGAAGCTCCTTCACGTAGGACTGCCATTGCGAAGTCAAATCAGATGGGAGACTTTGGTCCCAGTCGAGCTGGCGAGACCAAAGTTCTTGCATGAAACACTTAGCGTAAAAGGTGCACGGTGCCACAAATCCCAAGGGGTCGAACTGTCGACCGATCTGTGACAGCACCGTTCTCTTTGAAACAATATGGCTAGGTGGCGTGACTGTGAAGGAAAAAGCGTCAGATGCAGGTAACCACTGAAGCCCCAGCACTTTAATGGCTAAATTCTTTTCATCATCAAAGGTCACTGGTTTTTCAAGATGATCCTCGTTGAGCTTGTCGAGAACCTGATTGCAATTGCTAGACCACTTTCGAAGAACAAACCCACCTGACTCCAACAATTGCATGATTTCTTGTTGAATGGTTAGCGCTTCCTCGACAGTCGGCACCGACCACAGAAAATCGTCCATAAAAAACGCAGTCTTTAACAAAGGAGCCACCCTAGGGTAATTCTCACGTTCATTATCCGCTAACGTATGTAGTACCTTAATAGCTAAGTAGGGATAGCTAGCCACGCCATAGGTGAGGGTATTCAAAGAGTATTTTTTGATTGGTTTATCTAAAGAATAGCGCCACAGAATGTGTTGATAAGATCGCTGGTCAGGGTCCACGATAATCTGACGATACATTTTACAGATGTCTGCAGACAAACAAACCTCGTGAAGACGAAAGTTAATTAGAAGCTGGTTGATACCTGCCTGCAGTTTAGGGCCTGGAAGTACGACTGAATTCAGCGACAAACTGTTAGATGACTTACCTGACGCATCAAATACCACACGATGAGACGCAGTGGAACTGCTAGGCTTAATGATGCAAAAATGCGGTATGATGTATTTCGATACCACATCCCGGGCATCACCAAGACAGGTCATATGTCCGAGGTCCTCGTATTCACGTATAAATTTATGGTATTGTATTTTAAGCTCAGGTTCTCTTTCCAATTTTGACTTTAAGTTACGAAGTCGCCGAGCTGCCATTTAACTCGAGTCTCCCAATTCCACCGACTCACGAAACGGATACCTCACTATATACCTACCCGAAGTGTCACGCATGTGGCCTTTCGCGAACAAGTGTTCTGCCTGCTCTTCCTCCGGACTTAGCGGTACGTTAGATGGTACTTCTTCTGTTTCCCAAAACGATCGCATAACTTGTTCAATTGTGGAAAACGCGCAGAAAGAGTCAGAGCGATTCGCGTTGGTAGTTGTAGGATCCCTCGAGTGACAGATGTCTGTCTGCCCCACAAGAACATAACCGAAAATGGAGCTCATAGCAACAGGTAAACCAGATTCTCGCGGAAGTATCTTTTGACCGTCATAAATATATGGTCGTGGTTTAACATTGCATGTAGTTAAACCGAAATCCTTGACCAAACTACCACCCAGCCCAATGGGTTCAAAGTGACTTTGACGTCGCGTCAGGTTTAAACGTTTTGCACAGTTTTTATCGAATTAGGTTATTGACTCCACATTGATTATTAATTAAACAATTATTAATCATTTAAAGAACTGTTTTATTTTAGATTAATTATCTCACGTTGTCCATTTTCCATAGAATGACAGGTCAGGACCATAGATTATCCACATTTATTATAGTAGTGTTGTTTCAGCTTACCTAATAGTGATGTGTATAGTATCGTATGTTACATCTTTCTTCTTTTAAAAACAAACAAAACATTAGACAATAATATTTGAAATTTTACCTGGACTTAATTAATTCTACTCAATTCTGCTCTAATGATTATTTTAACAAAATTATTCAACTTATTTACTTAGTGTTCATAATCCTTTAAGTATTCCGGAAGTTTAATTATTCTTCCTCTTCTTGATACTCTGCAATTCTCCTTATTAACATTATTTGAAATATTTTCATGACTTACTCTATTCTCATGATCACAATTTTGATCACTCTCTTGTTCTTCACAAATACTTTCATTTCTACTATTACCTGGCATGTCATTTACATTATTCTCATAGTTATTTCCCAAATTGTAATTATTATTCGAACTATTTCCATAATAGTCATAATCTCTTAAAGCAAATTTATAATAATTTGAGCTATTCTTTAAGTGAAATCTATTTCTGTTTACAACATTTCCCGATTCTGTTAACAAATTATAAGATCTAGGTTTATCAGATTGTTTTAATACCTTTGAATGTCTATCAAAAGTCCCTGTTTTGTAGTTTTTCATTAATACATTATCTCCTTCATTGAAGGCTTCTAATGGCTGAACATGCCTATCATAATATAATTTTTGATTTTCTTGTCTTTTCTTATATTCTGTATAAACTTCTTCATTGCTCTGATTTTCTTTTTGTTCTGCATTTGGTAATATCCCTCTTACTTTATGACCGAATAATATTTCATTTGGTGAATTTAAATTGTGTGAAATAGGCGTATTTCTTAATTCTAAGATTGCAAAAAATGGGTCTCTTTTGTCTTCAATACATTTCTTCAGCAGCCTTTTAATCGTGCCTCGTATGTGCCTTTCTACCATACCATTGCTTCTTGGATAATAAGGCGAGGAAAAAATGTGTTGAAAGGCCCATGATTGTGTAAATTGTTTAAACTTTTGTGAAATGAATTGAGGACCCCCATCACTATGCAATTCTAACGGAATACCAAATCTAGAAAAACATTGCTCGAGTGCTTTTATAACATCTTCAGTTGATAATGATTTTAAAGTTATAACTTCCACATATTTTGAAAAATAGTCTACTACCAATAGATAGTCTTTTGAGTACAAATGAAAAATATCCACTCCTAATTTTTGCCATGCCTTATTGGGTATTTCATGTTGTATCAATGGTTCTTTGCAATTCTCTGAACTATATTTTATACAAGTACTACAGTTTTTTATGTAATCATCGATATGTTTAGACAATCCAATCCAGAAAAGTGATTCTCTAGCCCTTATTTTTGTTTTTTCCATACCTATGTGATTATAATGAAGTTTATACAGAATATCTTTTTGTAATGATTTTGGGACAATTACACAATTATTTTTAAAGAGCAACCCATCGGAATAATGTAAATCAGTGTGAAATGTATGATAGGGTTTAATAACATTAGGTACATCTTTTTTCTCATTTGGCCAACCTTCCATTATGTATTTTTTTAACAAACTTATTTCCTCATCTTTGTCTGTTTCTGTTTTAAACTTTCATACCTTTTCACACTCATTTTTTCCTTTAAATATATTAACAGTATACTACTATCAAAGTCTTCATCTTCTGTTACATTTTTTTAAATAATATCTTGACAAATAATCTGCTATGTGTAAATTTTTTCCTGGTTTGTATGATAATGATATGTCATAGGGTTGTAACCTCAATCTCATTTTTTGTAATCTTATTGGAATTTCAGCAAGCGGTTTTTTAATTATTGGTATTAAAGGTTTATGATCAGATTCGACATCAAAATTCTTACCCATGACATAAAAATGAAATTTCTCACAAGCATGAACTATTGCATACATTTCTTTTTCGATCTGTGCCCATGTCTTTTGTGTTTCTGTGAATGCTTTTGAAGAATATGCTACTGGATAACCATTTTGTAGAAGAACTGCACCAACCCCGTTACTACTAGCGTCAACACTTAGGAAGCATGGTGCATTTGGATCATAAAATTGTAGAACCGGAGATGAAGTTAAATATTCTTTAAGTTGTGTAAAACTTTTTTCTTGATCTGGACCCCATTCCCAATTCTTGTCCTTTTTTAATAGCAATCTTAATGGTGCAGTTAAATCAGAGACATTTGGTATAAATTTTGAAACATAAGTTACAACACCCAGTAATTTCTGAACACCAGTAATGTCTTTTGGTTGTTCCATTTTAATTATGCTTTCTATTTTGTCATTGTCAATAAAAATTCCTTTATTTGTGAAAATATGTCCCAAAAATTTTAGTTGATTTGTGCCTATTATGCACTTTTCAGCATTGAAAGTGATATTATTTTCAGATGCCCGTTTTAGAACTGTATGCAATATTTTATCATGTTCGGTTTGGTTCTCAGCCCATATGATTAAATCATCGATAAAAATTTCCACATTTGGTATGTCTTCGAATAAACGAGAAAACAGTTTATGAAAAACTTCTGATGCCACTTTGGCACCATAGGGAATTCTTCTGAAGCAATATCTGCCAAATGGTGTTTGGAATGTAGTTAATTTAGAACTTTCAGGACTCAATACAATTTGATAGAATGCTTGACTACAATCAAATTTACTAAATATTTGTGCATTTGCCATTTTAGCAGATATTTCTTCAAATGTTGGAAGTTTATAATGCTCTCTTAAAAGACAAGAATTCAGATGTTGTGGGTCCAGACAAATACGGAGCGAGTTATCAGATTTCCTTACAATGACTACCGCATTCACAAATTCAGTTGGTTCTTCTATTTTCCTGATTATACCATTTTGTTCCATTTGATGTAACTCGGATTTATAAGCTTCCAAAAGTTTCATAGGCACTGGTCGACAAGGAATTACTTTCCCTGTATAATTTGGTATCAACTTAAAATCATAAACATAGTCTTTTATTTCTCCTAAGCCTGAAAACAAATGCGGATATTGATTTATTATATTTTCTTTTTGTACTTGACATAAAGAAATTATTAAATTAAATTTTTGTATAGTAGGCAACCCTAATAATGGAGCTGAGTCACAATCTACTATGTGAAATTTCACAATCTCTTTTTTCCCATTTATTTGACATAGTAAATTCATTGTTCCCAATAAGTTAATTTTAGTGTTATTATAGTTTCTTAAGATTGCATTAGATGTACTTAATTCTCCTTGAATATTTAATTTATCTAACATTTTTTTACTCATAACGTTACATCCTGCTCCCGTGTCAAGTTTAAATACAATATTTTTATTTAAATTCAAAAATTTCCCCTTAACAGTCCAGTCATTAACATTGATACTACCCAACATGTACTCATCTTTAACATTTTCTTCATTTGAAATTTCTGCCGATATCTCCTTTATCTTGTGTTCCTTTTTTCTGCACACTGTTGCGAAGTGGTTTTGTTTCTTGCAATAATTACATGTTTTCCCATAAGCCGGACAGGCACGAGGCAGGTGTTCATATCCACATCTTCTGCATTTGAATTTGCCGCTAGTACCCGGTGTCAGTTGCTGATATTTAGTGGTTATTTTGTCTACTTTTCTGGTTTCTTCTTCCTGCAGCTGCTTAATATGTTCTGTGGCTATCTCCGCTGTCTTACACATATTTATACACCTATCCAATGTCAAATCCGGTTCGCGTAGTAGTCTTTCCTTAAGTGTTTTGTCTTCAATGCCACAAATTATTTTGTCCCTTAGTAAACTGTCCCTTAAATTGCCGAAATTGCATGTTGCTGATAATCTTGTCAATTCCGCTAGATACTCCAAAAAGTTTTCGTTATTTCTTTGCTGTCTTTCAAAAAATGTGTGTCTATTTATACTTTCGTTAGTTTTTGGAATGCAATATTTTTTAGTGCTTCAAGTACTTTGTTAAAATCTTTTTTGTCTTGCTGCGATAACTCAATCGTATCGAACCTTTTAACGCCTTCTTCTCCCAGACAATGTAACAGTATTGCGACCCGAGTTTCATCCGATTTTGTTTCACATTCGTTAGCCGCCATGTAAATCGAATTAGGTTATTGACTCCACATTGATTATTAATTAAACAATTATTAATCATTTAAAGAACTGTTTTATTTTAGATTAATTATCTCACGTTGTCCATTTTCCATAGAGTGACAGGTCAGGACCATAGCTTATCCACATTTATTATAGTACTGTTGTTTCAGCTTACCTAATAGTGATGTGTATAGAATCGTATGTTACAGTTTTGAGTTATGTAGCTCGTCATGGCGCCGCTATCAATTAAAGCACGTACGGTGTGGAACTGGCCCCAACAATCTGCGACGTGTATAATAGCGGTGCCGAGCAAAACTGTCAAGTTAGCCGAGCACGTCAATGCTACTGCACTAGTATTCGAATTTGCAAGAGAATCTATGTGCAATGTGTGATTATGCTTATTTTTGCACACCGTACATCGTACCGTAGACCGACAGTTGTCGATCGAATGTTCTCGTAAACAATTTTCACATAGACGTAATTGGTTGATTTTATCGAGACGCTGCGCCGGTGTCAGGTCGATGTAGTCGGTGCATCGATAAATAGAATGCATCTTTGTACAGTACAGACAGTTAATGGATTTCATTGACATAATACTTTTGTCTGTACTTGTACTTGTAACAGCTGACAAGGTCGTTCGCTGTGTTTACCTAGGTTTTGTGGTAGACGGTTGGCTACCACTCGAAGAACCAGGAATGTGACCAGCCATCTCGAGAACACGTACGTATTTCTCCACGAATAGTATTAATTCCTCATAAGTAGGTATCTCAGACTGTCCTATCTCTTTTTCTAACTCGCGCCTAGTGACGGAGTCTAAGTTACGCAAAGCGACATAAAATAATATAAATCCCGATAGGTTGTTGACCTTGAGCAGCTGTAAGGCCTTAACGTTTTCTTGATATGTCTGTAAGAATTCGTTAAGTCCCGTGACAGATTCGGTAACTAACGGTTTAAAATTAAATATTTTATCTAAATAATTAGTAGCTAATGCGCGTTTGTTGTCATATCGCTTCACTAAAGTAGACCAAACAATAGGATAATTGTCAGACGTAACTGGCATAGACTTCACGATAGTTAATGCGGGACCGCTCACCACCGAAAGTAAATAATAAAACTTTTCGATATTTGCTATTCCACTATTACTATGAAGTAAGCTGAGAAATGTGTCTCGAAAAGTAGGCCAGTTTTCAAGTTTACTATCAAAAGGCAATAGTTCCAACTTAGGTAGCCTAGGTTTCGCGCACTGACTTACACTTTTACAAGTTTTATTCAACTGATCACTATTTGATTCACTGGAACCAAAAATACCTTCATAGACGCTACGAATGTGATAGTACATAGTATCAAAGCTACTTAGATCATTGTAGGATGGTAAGTAACTCGCATACAGACTTTTTTTAATAGCTGTTATAGCACTGACACTATTTTCAAACCTTTCGCGCCACTGCGGCAAGTCGTGATAGCGAGATCAAAATTCACCAGCTGATTCGGCGTGTGTACCTACTTTTTTAGAGATATCAAATAGTTTTTGCAATCTCATGAAACACATTTCTTTTGTTGTAATATGCGAACCCGCTAAACTTAACATCAATCGCGGCAGCTAACTCGCTCGTACTTGCAGTCGCGTCGTCTTTAGTCATTTTTAAATAAAATTATGAAAATGCAAAGTATGAACAACAATGGCGGTCACCGATCGTATTTATTTTTGTAAAATGAAAACTTAAAGTACTGTGTTCTGCATTAAAATATACACTGATTTGAGATACGATGTGTATATTTCTATGTTTTACACAGGTTTTAGACTCCTACAATAGGAATTGACATAGATATATGCAAATATGTCGCACCCGGTAGTAGGTACCTACGTAATAGTTTTACAATGAAAGTTGATGAAATAATGAATTTATATCGATAAATACATGTAAATACATAGATATTCAGTTGTATTGATATCATAACTGATCGATCCTGGCTCGATTGACCAAAATGTATGACGATAGCCCAATTAATTGAAATTGATTTGATATGCAAATGATGGTCAGCAAGATTGACTCACCCGTGTCTTTGAATCCTGGTAAAAACCCGGTCCCGGTGCTGAGATGCTGTTATTACACAAACACACTTCACTTTGAATTATTATTGGATTTTAGATTGATTATTTTGTGGAGAAAAATAGTTTGAACGTCTTGAGTATGGCGGACGTAGAATGACACAAGTGGCGCCACAAAGTGAGTGGACGCCGGGTGATCTAGTCAGCCGACCATAGATTATAAAGAATTATACACTATTTCTACAAATTGAATGGCCTAATAAATTGTTTTTAAATCATTGTAAATCATCATCCACCGAGCCTTTTCCCAACGCGGTCGGGGTCGGCTTTCCAGTCTCACTGCGATGAATCAGTGGAGGTCGCTTCACGGAAAATATCGAAGTTTCGCCGAGAACTTCGATATTTTCCGTGAAGTGACTGCCATCTCACCTCCACAGCCCATGGGCGATATCGAAGTTCTGTAGTTAGACCGCGAGGATTTTTGATTTAGGGCTCCAACTATCCTCAACGAGTACGACTACGACTACCGTAGATGTTAGTATGACAACCGGGACCGACGGCTTAACGTGCTCTTCGAGGCACGGCGGGGTCTATCTTAAGAAATGGTCACCCATCCTAAGACTGGTCTGACTAGATGTTGCTTTACCTTTGCAATGTGTTTTTAAATATGTGTCAGATTAATGATTTTACAATTTTTATGCTGCATGTATTAATTACAGTTGATGTTGTGTGTATCGCGCACACAATATTGTGGAAGTCTTCGCATGTCCAAGTAAAAACTCAAATTGTACAACAGTTTTTAATGAATAAATTTTAAACTTGAAGAATCAAATCTTCAAGTTTATCACAGCATCAATCATATATTTAACTTAAAACAAAGGCAAATGATACAGTTACAAAAATATAAAGAGTATGTACTTATACATAGGTAAGTATAGTTATATTATAGCCACTTATGGAGACACCCATAGAGGCGTAGTGGCGTAGTGGAGTGGTGGAGTAGTGGAGTCACGTCCTAGTGCGGAGTGCCTCGGTGATGTCAACATACAATTACAAAACAAAACACAACAATCAATACTTAAGTACTAACTCGAAAGGAGATTTAATGAAGACTCGAAGTTACAATTATTATGTAGGTACTTTCAAATATAACACACAAGGTTCACAACAGTGGATACATCTCAATATAGACACTTTCTTACATTTTAATTGTACTGGTAAAGAATATACATAAGTATAGGTTTTCTTTACAATTTTCAAGAATGTACTATAATAATAACAATACAAAAAGTAAATAGAGACAATACGGTAGGTCAAGTAGCGCACCTACAGATCATAAGATATCTTACCTTACTTGACTAATAGTGCACTTCATTACGTGAATGCTTCATGTGACGGGATCGCTTATAAGGTCACGAGGTAGACTCTCGAGGCGGACGATATTGTTATTAAATGCGAGATTCACCACCAACTGCATGTCAGCATCTCGTACATACAAATTGTCAATTTTTGACATGACAGTTTGATATATAATAGCGATTTTCAACTAGGTACCTCAGACTAAAAGAATAACATAGACGGAACGAATAGAACTAGCGAGTGAAGCCGCCAAAAGGGATACTATATAGCAATGGGATATCATTCCGCTCGCACTCCTTTGTGAGCAGCGAGTGTGTACGCACGTGCAATCACGGTTGAACAAAATATTATAAATATGCCGTATTGTGTGGTGAAAAGGTGTAAAAACACTTCAACTATTCATAGGAAGAATGCTGGATTATCGTTTCATAAGTAATTAACTATTTCTTATTAGATTTCATAACATTTTTCTAAATATTTTAGTTGCACAAACTAGGAACACAAAACCTCCGCCATATCATACAGAGTTGCCATAATTTTTTCATCATTTCCACAAAATATTTAGCAGTATTTATGGGAATTTATAAAGTACTGAGTAAAAAAAATCAGTGTCAGCAATGTTGACAACCTCGATGTTTCTAATCATCATCATCATCATTCGTGCGTTAGTCCCGAACTCCCGATCACATCTGTGTCCGGGATCTACTTAATACGTGGCTTGGTTATTTCGGCAATCTTGGAATTGACATCTGTCTGACCTCCCAGCCTGTGTTCTGATCCAATATATTTATGTTACTGTGTCAGTAGTTTAATTTCAGTCTAACACTACAAAGGCCTCAGTCTTAACCTAACGACTATTGATATCTACTTCATGTATAGTCAACGACAAAAGTAGCTTAACCAATAATTCTTATCTGTTGATCATTAATAGCTGTTAAACCGATCACAAAATCATAAACAAAACACGAAATATATTAACTTTGTCCTTGGGGATTCTAAAATTACTTGTATATTGCTGTGGCACATGCATTGGGATGTAAAAAAGAATAATATTTTTTTGTGCTAATCAACTTTTGTTGTTGACTGTACTTTGTACTTACACTGGAATGAAGCTTTGTTCATTGTCGCACGACACAGACAACTCGAGTCACCTACACTCGTTAACCTTTTATAAATGTTGTTCTGCCTTTAAATTATGTTACTGTAGGTATACCACTTGCAATAGTTCTTTACAGGCTGTCTACCTCGAGGGGGGGGTGAATGTGTTACCGCGAGAATTGGAACATAAAAGTAACTATGACGTGTGCAGGCCAGCAGGGGCAATTTCAGAATACTTTTTTTAAGAATTTCACTATTTTAGAATAAGTTCAACTTACGCTAGAAATATATATACGTGTTGAAAAAATATATTACTTGAGATTCACGGAGGAAGGAGGTGTGTTCTCACCAGGAGGGGGGAGGCGGTGTCTAAAATTCGCCAAAAACGTCTCACGCAATTTATAGTCTCTAAGCCAAAACTGATTTAATATCGCTCGAAAACCCAAACTCAAAAATTTTAAATCGTTTACACTTTCAACGCGAAGTATTTTTATCGCTCGTGAAATCGGGGCATTTTTAATGATTCCATTATGTACACCGCCTCATGTGACAGGTGCTATGTACCAGGAGGTAGGCAAGTGCCAGCGGGTCGCCCACTATTATGTACACCGCCTCATGTGACAGGTGCTATGTACCAGGAGGTAGGCAAGTGCCAGCGGGTCGCCCACTATTATGTACACCGCCTCATGTGACAGGTGCTATGTACCAGGAGGTAGGCAAGTGCCAGCGGGTCGCCCACTATTATGTACACCGCCTCATGTGACAGGTGCTATGTACCAGGAGGTAGGCAAGTGCCAGCGGGTCGCCCACTATTATGTACACCGCCTCATGTGACAGGTGCTATGTACCAGGAGGTAGGCAAGTGCCAGCGGGTCGCCCACTATTATGTACACCGCCTCATGTGACAGGTGCTATGTACCAGGAGGTAGGCAAGTGCCAGCGGGTCGCCCACTATTATGTACACCGCCTCATGTGACAGGTGCTATGTACCAGGAGGTAGGCAAGTGCCAGCGGGTCGCCCACTATTATGTACACCGCCTCATGTGACAGGTGCTATGTACCAGGAGGTAGGCAAGTGCCAGCGGGTCGCCCACTATTATGTACACCGCCTCATGTGACAGGTGCTATGTACCAGGAGGTAGGCAAGTGCCAGCGGGTCGCCCACTATTATGTACACCGCCTCATGTGACAGGTGCTATGTACCAGGAGGTAGGCAAGTGCCAGCGGGTCGCCCACTATTAAACTGACTTTATAAAAGGAAATTATTTTTGACCCGATTTTGAACTTTTTTTAAGTGTAAGCTATTTTACCTGGGTTCCATTTCATATGTAGACGACTGTCACATCAAATTAGCTTCTTTTTATTAAATGTCAAAACGATAGACCTAGTAATTTGTATGAAAAACTGAACTATGACGTCACTATTCTGTACCGTCAAAACACTAACTATCAGAGATTCAATTGATAATTAAAATTAAATACAAGGTCGATAATAAGATAGAATTTATTATTACGTACATAGTTTGCGATTCTTTATTTAAGAGAAACATCATTTAAATTATTTGTTTTATTTGTAGACATCTACCCCCGTGCCCCGTTCCGGTAATTACAAGTCGGTTGTGTTCCTTACGTGTAGTAACACAGCAAACTATATGTTATCAAAGGTGCGAGTCGTGCTCGAGCGCGAGGAGCGCTCCAGCAGAGATACGAGGCGGCGCAGGCGCGCGCTTCGGAGCGGCGGCGGCGCGTCCCCGTCCGCGTCCCACGTGGACAGGCGGCGCGGGGCGCGGCCCACCACCTCGGACGCGGACGCGGAAAGCTCGCTGGCGGGCGAGTCGGGCGGGTCGAGCGAGTCGGGCTCGGGGCTGGCACTACTCACCCACAGCGCCGAGTCGGGGCGCGTGTCGGCGTGGCCGGCGCGCACCAGCTGCTCGCCGAGGCTCACGTCGTGCGCCGAGGACGTGTCGATGAGCAGCACCTCGGCCACGCGGTGGCGCGCGTCCAGCGCCACCACGTTGGCGACGAGGCGGCGGCCCGACACGAGCGCCAGGAAGGCGGCGCTGGCGGCGTGCGGCCAGCGCCAGCCGGCCGCGGCGGGCCGCACGCCGCCCAGGCGCGCGCGGCAGGCCTGCGCCGGCAGCGCCGCCCACTCGCGCAGCAGCGGCCGCAGCCCCGCCGCGCCCACCGTGTCCACCGTGCCGTAGTCCACGTGGCGCACCTTGACGGTGTCGCTGTCCACGAGCTTGACGATGACGGAGCGGTGCCAGTCGTTGTCGTACAGCGAGGAGCAGTAGTGGCCCACCTGCAGCGCGCCGCGCGCCAGCAGGCGGCTGCGCCCCTCGCCGCGGTAGTACGTGTTCATGTCGTCCATGAGGTCCTCCATGGCGAGGTTGTAGCGCTCCCCGAGGCGGATGAACCAGAAGTGGGAGGGCGAGTACACCTCGCCCACGATGACCTCCACCATGGCCCCGGGGCGGAACTCGCTCGTGTCCATGGCCGCGATGCTCTCCAGCAGGTGCATGCAGTCCGAGGGGAACACGTCCGGGTCCTGTGCGGGGTGCGGGAAGACACAACACTTCAGGTAAAAAATAACACATACAAAGAGTCACACAAAAATGACATTTCTTTTATATTTCAAAATCAATAAAACAAATAAATAAATGTATTATTCTAAATAAACAAGATTTGATTGTTTGTTTGAGTTTTTTGTATTTTAAGTAAAATTTATTTTTCTCAAGTCAACCCCATTGTGTGGGGTGTCATTAGACAGGTACTTTAAAAACATTAAGAGATTTCTAGGACAATTTTTTATTTAGGAATTCTTTTGCAAACTATTCAACTTTAAAACTTCATCCGCCTCTCTATAAAATTCTAAAAAAAAACGATGATACCCCAGAGCTGGCGAAAAACAAATCTTTGAATACATTAAGGCTGGAATTGTGTTGCTAAACCATCTACCTGATCCTTACACAAGATCGAAATCAAAATCAAAATATCTTTATTCATGTAGGTCACAAAGTAACACTTATGAACGTCAAAAAAAAAGAAAATGCTTCTACATTTACATTTACCGCCAGATTCGTAAGGCAATAGGTAGAGCCTGTGAGGAAAGAACCTGGCAAGAAAAACTCACGGCCACTCTTTTTATTCGCCAGTAAATACAATGATTCTGTTACAACAATAAAAAGAGGGCAAGGGCAGTACGTGACCATGTGTGGACCAAGTGAACTTAAAAATTATGAATCGCTGTTATTCACAAAAAAAAAGTCAATACTAGTTAAAGGTGCCACATAATCTCAAAGTACCCATACCTTACAATATCATAATAATTATAATTTAACAATAATAAGTGAGTTTCAGCAATAAAACAACATTTCAAACAGAAGTAGCCCCTATGTAGCTCGAGTGATGAGCAAGCAACTAATTGCCATTTCTCTGTATCGTTTAGATAATCTTTAAGGTTGCGCTATTTAGCGGCTCAAACTCGTTGATAGGTATTGCTCGGGAGCATGCTGTTTCACCTCACAGCGTGTAAGAAAGAAACAGCATCAGCGATGAGCAGTGCAGACGTATGCGCGCACACGTATAATAGCAGGCTCATGTCACACACGACACAGCACACGCACACATGTTCAAGTTCATTGAAGCGAGCCAGGCGTGCCGCCCGCGCGTGGCCTCTCTCGCGCGGGATGTACCTATACAATGTTGACCCAAAACGTAAATCACCGAACTCTTTCGATTATCTTTACAACAGAAAAATGTTACCAACCTAACTATACCTATTTATTGTTTAATTACCTGGTTTTATACTTACTTTGAACTTACACTGCGTAGGTATACTACCTAAAGCGCCTAGCACAGAATTTGGTAGATAGTTAGGTACTAATTACCTATAGCTAAGAATTCTGTGCTACTAGGTAAGTACTAGTATAAATAAGCTTATGTGAAAGTTTATGAAGATGGATGTTTGACTATTTCAAAACTAGGTAGGTACCACCCTAGGTACCTATTCTGTGTTGGTGATACATCCAGTATTTCGGTTGACTACCAACTACCACACCACCGAACACCGTCTGACCTGCACCTGATAACTTTCCGGGAAGATTGACAGCATCTTACCAGTTTCTCCCACTGCCTCTTTCCAACTGCCGCTACCACTACACCCAGTTCGTGACGCACCTGCCGACCCACTATACCTTCGCACCGGCACTGCTACCTACCGCATGTCTGCTACCTTCACAAATTCTACAGCGTTGTTCTGGCCACATGAAGCACCTGCCGCACACGTCACCTACTGGGCACAGCGGTACAGGGCAGTCTTAATCCCCTTCTATATGTAGGTACCTACCGAGTATCATTTACCTTTATACCTACCATGCGATTGCGAACGTACCTAACTACCTACTCACTACCCCGAAAATTAGTGTAATAATACCTAGGTAGGTAATAAACTCTGGTTTGCCAGAGACGCCCGGCAATGGACGTCGTACGAGCGGCCGCATCCGCACGGACGTTAAAAATAAAAAAAAGGTAGGTAATAAATATAATATATTATAACGAATATATAAATAATATGTACCTACCTATGCTAACTTTTTCTCATATAATTTTACAATATGAAACACAATAACTATGGTCTTGGCCTGGACTCGAACCAGTGACTGCCTTTCCAGGAAGAGCGTTCTACCCACTGACCAAGACACCACTAGTCACATGTTTTCTGCTAGAGAAGTGTTCCTAGTTATATTAGGGTAAGTACCCCACGCGCACAGATGCCCATACTCCGCCGCGTAGTAGTTTACGTAAATAACTAATAATAACGCAGCGAGAGTCAAAATACAAACGAGCTAAAGAAGCCGCAGCAGCAAACTGAACTCTATTAGAAATAATTTGAGCGTGTGGGTACGTGAGTAGTAAAATAACACAGTTGCACATGTGTGCGTGTGAGTGTTCCTCCAACCGCACCCCGCGCACCGCATGGGGGAGAAGCGTGTGAATGCGAAGTAGCGATAATTCATCGTAAAACGGGTGTGTAGAAATTCACGAAAGGCCTTTTGATAAAAAGTGTATTCTGAAAAAAGTACTGCATGTATCGATTTAGAATCTTCGAGAGTTAAATTTTGTCGTCACGGTTTTAGTTTTTGAGATTTTATACTCCTTAAGCCCTTATTTACACAGAAAGTTGATTTTTTTTTTTTTTTTTTTTTTTTATATTTAGGTCGACAAATTGACGCCACTCGCCTGATGGTAAGCTGAAGCGACGTCTGGCAATTGAGGGCGACTCTCACAGTACACAGGAATACTATAGAGAGTGGCCCTCAACTTGACGACCCTGTAATGTGCCTCTTCACGCTTCGCTTAAAGAGCCCAGGGTTATATGTAGGAGGAAACACGTGCGCAGGCAGGGCGTTCCAAGCCACCATCGTTCGGCAGAGAAACGATCGTTTAAAACGCTCGGTTCTCGCGAAGACGGTTTCCACGGTATGAGGGTGACATCTCTGCCCGGCACGCGTTGTTCGGGATCGGAAGGGAGAGGGTGGGATCAGGTTGAAGAGCTCTTCAGAACACTCACCGTGGTAAATACGGTAGAACGCGGCCAAGGAAGCAATTGTTCGGCGCTGGGCTAGCGGCTCAAGGCTTCCCGTTACCTCCGGACAGTCTATAATGCGAACAGCGCGTCGCTGCATAGCGTCGAGTGCGTCCAGCAAATACTTCGCGGAGCCGTCCCAGAGGTGAGAGCAGTATTCAACGCAGGGTCTAATCTGGGTTTTGTACAGCAGACACCTCTGGTGCGGTGTAAAGAATCGCTTTACCTTGTTCAGTATTCCTAGTTTCCGCGAAGCTAGCCCAATACATCTCTCAATGTATTTTGTGTTATTGAGCTCTCGACGAACGTCTATGCCAAGGATGTCTAGATTGTCCTTCATTGGTAATATTGCATTCTGAAGAGTGGGTAGGGGAAGGAAAGGGGATTTTTTCGCTGTAAATGCACACGCCTGTGTTTTGTGGGCATTGAACTCGACCAAGTTCTCGGCACCCCATTGGGAGATACTGTCGAGGTTTCGGTCGAGATCACCCACGAGATGTCGTCTCTCCTCCTCTATCACAGATCGCCCCGCCGTCGGACGAACCGAGTAACTCCCGTGCAATGTACTGTCATCTGCATAGCAATGAATGTTCCCGAGGGAAAGCATATCATTGATATGCAGAAGAAAGAGAGTTGGTGACAGTACGGACCCCTGCGGTACCCCGGCATTCACTTGCAAAAAGCGAGAAGCCTGGCCATCGCAGAGGACCCGCACTCGGCGCTCGTTTAAAAAACTGGCAATCCAGCTGCACAGTTGAGGAGGTAGACCATATGCCGGAAGCTTGGAAAGGAGCGAAGCATGCCAGACCCTATCGAAAGCTTTGGCGATGTCCAGGCTAATAGCCAAGGACTCGCCAAACTTTTCCATAGCCCCACCCCATACATGCGTGACGAATGCCAGGAGGTCACCCGTTGATCGTTTTGGCCTGAAGCCATATTGCCGATCATTGATTAGCGAGTGATCCTCCAGGTATCGCATGAGCTGCTTATTAATAAGAAGCTCGAGCACCTTGCAAATGACTGAGGTGACAGCTATGGGTCGATAGTTGCCTGGATCGGATCGATCCCCTTTCTTGGGGATCGGTTGTACGTTCGCCTCCTTCCAGGCCTCCGGCACGAGGCCTGTAGAGTATGACAGGCGGTACAGACGCGTTAATACTGGAGACAACTCAGCAGCACATTTTCGTAGCACCACCGCCGGAATGCCGTCAGGGCCACTGGCTTTCCGCGTGTCGAGTGACCGCAGCACTGCCCGTACATCACATTGCCTGATAACAATATCAGGCATAGTGTGGCCACAGTTGGCGATGGCGGGGGGCTGCAGGCCACGGTCATCGACCCGGGAATTAGCCGCAAAGAGGTCTGCGAGCATGTCCGCCTTCTCTTGGGCTTTGTGAGCCAGTGATCCATCAGGAAAACGCAGTGGTGGCAGCGAGGGTTGACAAAAATTTGACTGTACGGCTTTGGCCAGTTGCCAGTATCCACGGCTGCCCGTGGGATGGGATGTGAGCTCCTGACCAAGCCGCGCGACGCGCTGGGCATCCGCTCTCTTGAAGGCCCTCTTGCTGAACCTAGTGGCCCGATTGTACGCTGCTTTGAGGCGGTTCACGTTCGGGTCACGTGCCGCCCGAGCCCTGACCCAGGCGCGATATGCCGACTGTTTTTTCTGGACAGCCTCGGCACATTCACGCCCGAACCAGGGGCGAGCTTTGCGGATGCTGGCGACATCAGTGAAAGGGATATAATATTCTATCCCTAGACTGATCTCGCCAGCAATGGCAGCAGCGCTATCCGAAGGCGCCTTCCCTACAAAGCAGCGCTGGCTCCACGGGATGGACGCAAAGTAATCGCGGAGACCGTCCCAGTCTGCCGACGAGTAGTGCCATAGTCGTCGAGTCATTTGTTCAGCACGAGCAGGCGGTGGCACTTGGAAGCTGGCGTGCACCACACAGTGGTCGGATGTGCCCAGTGGGGCGCGTACCGACACACTGTACTCGGCTGGGCGACTCGTCAGCAGTAGATCCAGCAAGGCGGGCGTGTGGTCTGACCTGTCAGGTATCCGGGTGATCCCCCGTACCATCTGGGTCAGCCCGTGGGAGAGAGCGAATGCATGGGCGGTTCGTCCCGCATGATCGGTCCTAAGGGACCCCAGCCACTCAACGTGATGACCGTTAAAGTCCCCCAGGAAAACCAGGTCAGCGTTCGGGAACCGCACCTGCGCATCGTCAGCCATCTCGCTGAGGTATTCGAAAAGCCTTGTTGTCCCAGTGTCCCCTGTGTGGGAGCGGTAGACGCACACGTAGATCTGGCTCATGGAGCCATGATCCACGTGCAGCCAAAGGACGGAGTAGGAGGGGTTCTCCAGACAGCGCAACCGGCGGCAGCAAACATCCGCCCTAACGAACACGCACACCCCGGCTTTATCGCGGAATTGTTCTTCAATGATATAGCCCGGGTAACAGAGGTACGACGTGTCGTCAGGGCGGCGTATCTGTGTCTCCGTTAGGAACATCACAGAAGGCCGTGCCGACTCCAGGTGATGGTGGACGGTATCGAGGTTTGCATGGAGTCCGCGGATATTCGCGAACTCCACCTCAAACGAAGTCAACTTTGTGGGGTTTCTAGGGGCCGCTGTGTACCGTCTATTCTCTTGTTGCACTGTCATTTTGAAATATGGGGAAGCGTGAAGACAGGGCGATATTTGGTGCGGCAGTAAGTGACAAAGTGCAGAGGCTAGCTTCGTCTAGAACCGTGTGGTTAGGTCGGAGCCGACCCGCCGGACGGAAGGGCTCCCAAACCCCCCTGATGCAAGGCCGCCGCTACCCCACACCGGTTACCACCCGGAGCGGCGACCCCACAACAGGATTATGCGCAACATGTGGGGCAGCCTACTGGGGTGGTTGGTCCCAGGCGGGCCCCATGACTATGTTGCGGGCGGCCGCGGCAACGCCGTTGCTAAGGGTCTCCCTGGCCGGCGAATCGACCCACACCACCCACACTAGACTCAGCTTCGCCCCCACTGGACCCCTGCCTGCCGCACCATACACCGCCCCGGGCCCGGCAGTGCAGCTGCTGAACCCCTAACGCAACCCAGCCTGGGCTGGGTTACTTGGGGGGCTTTAGCACAGCTGCACGGTGGTACCCCCCCGGACCAACACTGTTGTACCACCTGGTATCCACGTAGGGGCCAAAGCCACCACATGGGTACCGTAATATACGAACCTCGTCCGTTAATCAGCAGGTGCGCCACTAGCAGGTGAGGTCGCTGGGGCCCGATAGATGTAAGAAGGACCCCTTTGCACCCATGATTAAAAATAAGGCAGAAATTGCCAATGTTTATTGGCTTATATCTTTTTAATGGTTCATAATTGTACATTTTTAAAACCGTACCGACACAGTTAATGATTAGGCAAGAGGATAAAACTTTAAAATTTGTTTGTAGGATGTCAAATAGATGAGGTATGGACTCCAGAAGTTTCTATGGACAAAGTAGCGGCTAGCTCCGCCTTAATAGTATAATATGCCTTTTTTAGGAGGTGTGTCTTAACAGCCACTTTGAATTTATTCAAAGTAAGGTTCATAATGTTAAGAGGAATTTTGTTATAAAAACGCACACCAAATCCTGCAAAGGAGTCATGAACCTTTTGTAAACGATAATACGTCCCAACCAATTTATGCTTATTTCTAGTATTTATTGCATGTATGTCACTGTTCACACTGTATAATAATAATATTCTGTTTAACGAACATAATATTCGCATATATATATTGTGATGCCACTGTTAAAATGCCTATTTCTTTAAATCTTTCTCTAAGAGAAACTCGTGCATTCAGTTTATAAATCGCACGTATAGCTCGCTTTTGGAGTATAAAAATGATATCTATATCAGCTGCCTTGCCCCACAGTAAAATTCCATACGACATGACACTGTGAAAATAGCTAAAATAAACCAGCCTGGCAGTTTCTACATCCGTGAGCTGTCTGACTTTACTAATAGCAAATGCCGCAGAGCTAAGTTTCCCTGCAAGACCCGATATTTGGGCGTTCCACTGTAATTTACTGTCTAGAGTAATACCCAAAAATACGGTTGATTCTACAAGATTAAGGGTATCACCGTTCAAAAAATATTAGTACCGTAGTTCTGAACATTAGGCACACTAAATCTAACACACTTCGTCTTTTTTGCGTTCAGAAGTAAATTGTTGGTTGTAAACCAATCCAGAACTAGTGCAAGTGAACTATTTACTTCGTCAAAATTCCTCAGCTTGCGATTAACTTTAAAAATAAGTGATGTTTCATCGGCGAATAGAACAATGTCGCACAAGTTCTGTACATAGAACGGTAGATCATTAATGTAAACTAAAAATAGAAACGGACCTAGAATTGATCCTTGTGGCACGCCCATCGCTACAGAAGCCCCTAAAGACTGACTACCATTGATATTAACATGTTGTATTCTATAACTGAGGTATGAGGCAACTAGGTCCAGTGCCGAATCTCTGATACCATAATAATTGAGTTTCCGTAATAGGGTATTATGTTCAACGCAATCAAAAGCTTTGGAGAGATCGCAAAATATACCAATGGCATCTTGCTTATTCTCCCAGACAAAATATGCTTCAGAAGCGTTACCCCTGCGTGAATGTTAGAACGACCTCTTGTGAATCCATACTGCTCATTATATAGTAGCATATTTGAATTAAAATGTGATTGTAATTGCTGCAATATAATGTTTTCAAAAATTTTACTAATGGCAGATAGTATTGAAATTGGTCTAAAATTACCAGGGTCGCTTTTTGATCCAGTTTTAAATAAAGGTATCACTTTACTGTATTTCATGAGATCAGGAAACACTCCACTATTGACACATTTATTAAATATTGCAGCTAGATGTGGAGATATATTCACAATAATGGACTGAAGCAATTTTACAGAAATACCCCACAAGTCAGCTGTCTTTTTTGAGTTAAGCGACTTGAATACTTTTATAATATCATTGGGGTTTACATATTCAAAGCTAAATGAGACATGACACTGATTCATGCCGCTTTCCAGCATACGTTGAGCTTTAACTGGGCAAGAATTCAAGGAGCTAGTTATATTCGCGGGTATGTCTATAAAAAAAATATTAAAGGATTGTGCTACATCTGGTTCTTTGTTAATGACTTTATTATCAATAATTAATTCAAAGTCATTGTCACGGGGCTTTAGGCGACCGGTTTCAGCATTAATTATATTCCAAGTCGTTTTGACTTTATTGTTGGACTGTTTAATCTTATTACTCAAATATAATGACTTGGCAGCAACACACGCTTTTCTGAAAGTTTTGGAATAATCTTTAACATACTGAATAAAATCAGGATTAAAATTATATTGCTTCATACCATATTATTCATACAACTTAGCTCTACTTTTGTAGATGCCAGTGGTTGCCCAGTCACAGAACTGGAGGTTTCCATTTTTATAAAAAGTTATTGATTTAAATATATTGTCGAACTCAGATTTAATTGTATTAAACAAGAACTCATATAAGTTATTTGGATCAACCTGGTTAAAGTCAATACTAGCAACTTTTGCAGAAACGCTTTCATTAAATCGTTCTAGGCGATATGTACTCATTGGCCTACATGAACTTTTTTTCCTTTAGCCGTGATATTGATGGGAAATACGACCTTCTGCCCCAGATGGTCAGATTTGAAGTTACTTAATACCTCCTTTGTCAGGAGTTCACAGTTGCAAAATATATTATCTAGACATTTTTTTTTTTTTGGACATTTTCACACAACGTCATCTAGCCCAAATTAAGCTAATATAAGCTTGTGTTATGGGATCTAGACAACTGATAAACATACTTATATATTTCTAAATACATACATATTATACATAGAAAATACCCAAACTCCGAAACAAACATTTGTGGATCACACAAATAATTCGATTCGACCCGGAATCGAACCTGGGACCTCAGGGGCGGCAGTCGCATACTCATACCACTGAGCCACCGAGGCAGTCCAGCACATGTTGCAGAATGTGATGTGATTCTAGTTGGCTCTGAAAATAAGTGTTGTAAGCTGAAGGAACTGAATAAATTGCTAAATTTAATGCATTTAGGTGACTGCACAAGTACATCAACATTAAAATCACCACACACCACAACATGCTTTTTACTAAGACACAATTGTTACAATACATTTTCCATTACTATCTCAAAGGAATCGTAATCACAATCCGGTGGGCTATAGACACAGAGGACAATGAGTCGCTCAAGCTCAACACAGGACAATTCCACAGTGCGCTCTACAGAAAAAGCAACAATATCTTTACGTTCTTTACATTTTATATTATTAGACGCGAATATTAGGGAGCCATCACGAATAGCCTTCTTTCTTGCGAACGCACTAATAAGTGAGTAAAATTCACTGTTGAACAATAATTCGTGGTCTTTTAACCAATGCTCTGTTATACAAAAAATATGAACATTATGGTCCCTAATGTAAAGGTCGATTTCTAAAAGTTTATCAGATAAGCCTTGAATATTTTGGTGTACTATGCTTAAACTACTAGACATAATGTTATGCTCAACAGAATTGCATTCACCCCCATACATACTACTACTAGGGGTCGGCTCAATTACTTCAAGGCCACAGGTCCCCTACCTTCGGGCATATATTTTAGTTAAAGGTACATAATTCACATAATCTCAAAGTATCCATACCTAACAATATCATAATAATAATAATTTAACAATAATAAGTGAGTTTCAGCAATAAAACAACATTTCAAACAGAAGTAGCCCCTATGTAGCTCGAGTGATGAGCAAGCAACTCATTGCCATTTCTCTGTATCGTTTAGATAATCTTTAATAGTATAATATGCCTTTTTTAGGAGGTGTGTCTTAACAGCCACTTTGAATTTATTCAAAGTAAGGTTCATAATGTTTAGAGGAATTTTGTTAGAACAACCCACACCAAATCCTGCAAAGGAGTCATGAACCTTTTGTACACGATAATACGTCCCAACCAATTTATGCTTATTTCTAGTATTTATTGCATGTATGTCACTGTTCATACTGTATAAATGTATATTCTGTTTAATGAACATAATATTCGCATATATATATTGTGATGCAACTGTTAAAATGCCTATTTCTTTAAATCTTTCTCTTGTGAGGACACTAGTGTGTGGCACGTATGTGTTCACTGGGAGTTATTACTGGACAACTCAAGAGTATGTCTGTATAATAATTTTCAACCATTTTCTTCTCGTGCCGATGGGCAACACTATGGTGATTATATTGTCTTGGCCCGGTGCTCTGCGACGCGAATCGCATTTGGCCTCGCCTCGTCATCAACAGGTCATCTAAAGTGCACGGCTCTGGGCAACCCGGACATGACATCATGTGGCTGATGGTTTGTGGTGATAAGCCACATTCACACTGGTTCTCTTAAGTGTCAATGTAACCCCATTTGGACATATTATCTTTAGACCTGCCAACCTGGGTTCGTATTCTATTAAGAGCCTTCCAGGTGGGCCAGGGGATTTTGTGTCCGGGGGGTAGTTTCTCTACCGGGGATGAAAGTAGGTATTGAGAAACTATCTTGCAATAGGCTCACTCTTGCCTTAGAAGGGTCCGTGCTATTGATAGCAGCAGTGTTGAGAAAGCTGCGCCGGCTTTTCAACCTTTTGCTCGCTGGGCTTTGGCCATATAGTGGATGTCTCGGATCCGTTGCTTGTCTGGATCTTTTTCAACCATAATAAATAAATTTAATGACTAACGATTTCACGACATGTTTGATGCCATATATCTGACGCCTGTTCTACAGTTCGCTTGACTGTCCGCAGTATGTGGTGTACACAACTACGATAACCAACTGACAAAATTCCAGCCTTAATGTATTCAAAGAGATTTTAGCTCTTGGGGTACTACATCTATCCGCGAGTAACATAGGCTACGGTACTGTTCCCACGGGTATCGGTAACGAGAAACTTTATCACACAGGCGGAGTCGCAGTGATCAACTATAAAATATGACCTACCTATATACAAAAAAAATATTCCTCATCAAAAAAGTAGCGACATATTAAACGTAGTCAAAAAAAAATATTTTGCGCGTCACATGCGACTTGGGACAAGCTTCACTTATCTCGCACACAAATGATTGGATTTCAAAATATAATAGTGTCCTCACATAGTCGATGCCGGGCAGCGCGTCGTTGGAGTCCACCTGCGCGGGGGCGGCGCGCTCGGGGTGCGGGGCGCGCGCGGAGGCGCGGCGCGGCGGCCCCGCGCGGGAAGGCGGCGCGCGCGCGCTCACCAGCCAGTCGCCCATGTCCACGGGGCGCGAGATGTGCGCGCCCTCCAGCAGGTACACCACGCTCAGGATCGACGTGTACCCGAAGCTCGCGAAGTTCAGCTCCTGCTTGTAGCGCTTCCTGCACACACATACGTGGCACTATGTAGCCTCGCCTACGTCTTCGACGACACTCAGCCGAGGGCCGAGGGACACTGTTCGTTGATTGAAACTGACTAAAGTGTTTGTACAATAATATACTTAGTAATGGGGACTTACTTGTATAAGTTCATAAGGTCCGTACACCACACTCCGTCCGGTGAGTCCTTGATGATTTCCAATATATCTTTCTTTAGTTGTTCAAATTTGAGCACCTTCGCACTGTGCGGCTTGGCACCTGAAAACGATAGACGATTGCCATAAAACTGGTCATGGCACTCATGGTCCACAATAATCGTTTTGTATACTTTAGGTAACATAAACCTGAATGACGTGTTGTGTTGTAGCGAGTATTTATTCAGTGTTATTTGTTGCAGATATTAATAAGACGAATAAGTGTCACCACAAATCAATCCGAGATCCACTTGCTACGATCCTGGCATACTGTTACAATATAAGAACATCGTACAGGCCATGATAAACGTCTGGTCACATCACTAATTCGAATATTCTAGAATACGAGTAAACCGGTTCAAACAATGGATAAATTCGTATCGCCAACGCAGCCCATTGTTCTGTGATGACGCTTTAGATTAAGTAGATAAGCGCCAGCCGCCGGCCAATGGGAAAGCGAGATCAGGTGTCGAGTAGTAGTTTGTCCTCGCACTAAAGTGCATCGAGTAGGGATACCACTATCCCCCCGCTCCCCGATACCGCGGTCACCTTTTATAAACGCTGTCGCGACGAGCGGAGAGGAGAATCGCCGTTTGAATACTCAGTCAAAACACAGCTGACGTCATAATACATGGGGCACACTAAAAGTTTTGCACTTCTAGCTAATGGGAACTATTTGAATTTCGAATGTTATATTTTTTTAAACGTTGCAACCTTCTTAGTAATAAAAAAAAACAATTGGCGGGAAATCATTTGTCAATTGTTTTTTATCACACATCAAAGTTCAACGTATGCAACGAAAATGGAATTAAGTCGAAAAGATTTTAGAGCGATGATTTTTAATGATTTTCAAAGTTCTCTCTCTCCGCAAGACTGTGCCGCTCGTCTTCAAAATGCTTTTGGGAGAGAAGCACCGTAAGGCGATGGTTTGCTGAATTTGAGAGAGGTCGAGTTTCTTTACATGACGAATTTCGTACTAAAATAATGTGGCTACTGTTAAACGGTTAATTGAAGAAAACACGCGGATTACCTATGAGACAATTCGAGGACTATTGGGGATTGGTATGAGTAAAATCCAGAACATTTTACACGAAGAATTGAAAGTTCGGAAACTTTGTTGTCGTTGGATCCCTCATGAACTGACAACGGAGCAGAAGCGGGCTCGCGTAGACTGGTGCTCACAGATGCTACTGAAGTACGACCACGGACATTATAATGCTGTTTATGACATTGTCACAGGAGACGTAACGTGGATTTATTGTTTTGAACTCGAAAAAAAAACAGCAATCTTGTGAATGGGTGTTTGAAAATGAGAACAAGCCAACAAAAGTGAGGCAGGCGAGAAACGTTGGTAACGCGTTTTTTTTCTCAGCCACGGGTCCCATCTGTACAATTCCACTTGAAGATCAAAAGAGTGTTAATGCCGAGTGGTATTCTACCATTTGTTTACCCAGGGTGTTATAAAAAGTTCGCGAAGGACGACCCAAAAGCGTTCTCCCAAATCATGACAACGCTTCTTCACACACGGCCAACAAAACGAAGTCATTTTTAGCTTACGAAAAAATACAACTCGTCACCCATCCTGCGCATAACCCCGACCTAGCACTCTATGATTTCTATATTTTCCCCAAAATCAAAGATTTGATGAGAGGTTTCACTTTTACCAACTCCGAAGAGGCAGTGATAGCGTTCAATCAGCACGTAGAAAACATGTCTTCAGATCTGTGGTCCTCCTGTTCGATCGAACTGTTTTAAAAAATAGTTCGATCGCATGAAAAAATGTTTAAAATGTAAAGGAGAGTATTTTGAAAAGCAATAAACATAATATTTTGGTTTTAACATGTTGTTTTTTTAAGTTGCGCAAAACTTATAGTGTGACCTACATAGTATCTGTTATTATACCCAGCAAGAAGTTGCATTTAATTTTAATTATTTATATAAAAAGTATCCTGAAAGTCAGTGTAATTGTTCCTGAATACCGGGGTAAGTCCTTTTAATGGAATAAGCTGTTATAACGTCGATATACTAGGTCGCCGCAGTCGCGTAACGTACCGTTACGCTGCAGCATATATTTGAGCGAAGCGAGTTTAAATTCAAAATTCTGGCATCGTATTAACCTGGGTAATTCTGTAAGCTATTGATGAGTGCAAGAAAATCCGAAATCGGCCGAGAAACAATTTAACATAAATCGTTCGAAAAATAATTTGAGTCACCCGTTGAGAGCTCCGCTCGCCTTCGGCTCGCTTCGCTCAATAATTCTTGTTTTACCGTGTCAATTGTAAACGTACATCTCATAGCTATTTCATAGATTAGTAGCCGTGTTAGGATTTAACTTAAACCTATGGTTTGTTTAGACTCCGGGAGTGTTCTGTTTTCCGATGTTATAAAATTTAATTATTAAGATCAGGCGATGCTGAATTTTCTTTACCACAAATATACAGGAAAACATTTAGGACCATGATGTTAAATTACTCCACCCCTAAATGCTATAATTATATATGTATTACCTATCTATATAATATGTTGTATATGTTATTACCTATTTATAAACTCGTAGGGAATGTTAGGACCTAGTCACATCACCCTATCGAGGGAATAAAATAAATTGTTAAAAATGTTCTACCTAAAATTCTCTTAAGGGCTATCCACCATCTTGTGCTACGGCCTTAAGCAGGAAACCATTGTTTCATACGTTTATATTGCATATCAAGGAAGTAAAATCCAGTTTAATATATTTCATCTACCCGACATATTTTATTGTGAAACCGTACCGCTTGGGTCGCGGCCTTAGACGGGAGACCGCTATTTTTCTAAAATCATATTGCGATTAACGTAAATTAAAATACCTAGAACATATTCCACCTATCTGGAGTATTCACTTTTCATAATATTCTTGTTAACGAGACGGCCATAGAAGGACTGTCATTTTAGGGTTCCCTAAATTAGTGAACCATTGTAAGATTTTAATTGTTAATGGGAAATACACCTAACGCAGACTCAGAAAGGAACTTCGTCTCCGATAGGTAGAAAAATAATCATTCGGAATGTACCTACATTTGAGTTGGGCCTATGTATGAATTTTATTATTGAATTATTTTGGATTTCTTTCTTTGAGACTTTCTGCCGCCGGTCGGAGACCGATATATAGGGACGAGCCAACTACCTGTCTGTGTTTCCCTGTTTCCCTGTTCCCATGTTTGTATAATCCTGTGTAATGTGTAACCTTGTCATGTACCCTCATGTTAATAATTGTGCAGTGCATCCGACAATTAGGGAACCTGTAGGGAGATTTACATGTGGGGCCTACGGCAAGCGGTGCCAGGCCGGGATCTAATCCGTTGCTTGTGTCCTTTCCAGAACTACCTTGAGGCTTAGTATAAGCCATATTTTGGAGAAAACTACACCAGTTGCTGAGCGACCAGACGATGCGCCGGCGCTCCTGTGGCCATCGACCCGGGGCGACTCGTCAGCGAATACCATTAATTGGAGGACACCAACGGATCTTGCCGGTCGACCGCCGTCACCTGTGAACCCTAAGTTAAGTGCACCGGGCGGAAGTGCCCGGTGCACTTAACTTGGCAAACAGTATTGTGATCTAATACTTTCGACACACGCATAGATAATTTGCATTGTATAAACCTACCTAGGTTCCTGCGAATAAAGAAACGTTAATTGTTTTACGTTGTTTAATTTCCTCTATTCCACAACGTTCAACTGGAAGTTCAACCAGTTGAACTAATTGGAAAAAAAAAATCCACTTATTTCAACTTTGTAATTTATTTTGAAAGTGGAAATTTCGGGACTAAATTGATCCAATTAGTTCAACTTTATAATAAAAATAACAGGTATAACCGTGTAATGGATAAACAATAATACTAGCTCTAGGAATAATTTTCTTAAGTGATTATTCAAATATATATTACCTACATTAAAAAAAAAACCTATTCTATTTTTTTATTATTATCTTATGACTTTATATTATGGTCAGTCTCTCTAATCTTGAAGGCTCTTATATTGTTATATATTCCTGGTACATTTGATTTCAATGTCATCAAATATTAAGCACGATCAAAGGTGAACGGTTTCTAAACAAAACTTCTTCGAACACATTTTGAATAAACCAAACTGAATGAAAAGAGTTGGCGAGTACTCTTTTGTAGTTCTGTACTCCTAGTACTTTTGTTGTTTGTGTATCTGAGTGAAGGGACCCAAGCGGCTCTGGTGAGCGCATGAAGGCGATTTTCCACCAGAGTGGCGAGACGAGTGAATTCCACGTGTAGTGGCCCAGTCCTCAAGTAATCTCCCCCTGCCATTGGTTACCCGGAAGCCCCACGTCGTAGACCAGGCGTTAAAGTCTCCCAGGAGAAGGACAGGGCGAGGAGACACGCAGTGAAGACGCGCGACGGCGAGCTCAGTGAGCCATAGCTCATACTGAGCGTCGTTAATGATGTTTGGCGAGATGTATGCGGCCACGACTGCCACCCCTTCATATTCCGCAGCAACGCAGCCTCGACCGTTTGCAATAATTTGCAAGGTGCGAGGTGCGTGCGGCGGACCCCCCAAAGATGCAGGCCAAGCCGTCTTGCACCACCAGGCTGCCCGGGTGGGCATAGTACGGCTCGGCGACCACGACCAGATCTATGGACCACTGCGCGATGCTCAAATTCGTCTGCAGGATGCGGATATGGGTGTCCATTAATGGACGTCCCGACGTACGATATCAGCATCCCGCCGCCAATCAGGGCGCGCGGTAGCGCATTCACCGAACGGACGAGGTTTTGGCCTCGTAGCGGCGCAAGAACGGCTGCCGACACGATGGTCCGCCGTCTTGCCCTCCGCCTCGCATCTGTAGCACCAAGGCGGTGCGTAACAGGCGTTGGACTTGTGTCCGGGCTGGCTGCAGCGGAAGCACCGATCACCCACGGTGTCTTCCACTGCACACTGCACTCCTACGTGCCCCACCATCATGCACCGGAAACACCTGGTTTCCCGGGCACGCAGGAGGTGCACCTGCGCCTTGAGGAATCCCCCTATAAGCAAGCTGCCCTCTAACTCATCTTTGAAAGCAAAGATGGAAGAGGGCAGAGGCCAGGAGACTTGGCCACTCGCTTCACTCGCTCGGAGCTAGTGAGCGAGTCGCGGGCCTTGTAGGTCCGCCATTCTACAACCCCCTCGTGCAATGGGGTCAGCTGCCGGATATTGGCCGGAGCATTACCAACTCCTCTGCCGTGGCAGGGGTGTTGTCATCTACTCTGTTGCCCAGAGTGCACCGGCCTCCCAGCTTCCGTTCCCCATAGGAAAAACCCATAGGGACAAAGAAGCCGCAGGGCACGCGTGGAGGTTCCCGATCTCGCACCCCGGTGGAAACAGTGTGGATTGACGAGAATATGCGAGGCGTGCAAACAACAAAAGTACTAGGAGTACAGAACTACAAAAGAGTACTCGCCAACTCTTTTCCCTCAGTTTGGTTTATTCAAAATGTGTTCGAAGAAGTTTTGTTTAGAAACCGTTCACCTTTGATCGTGCTTAATATTTGATGACATTGAAATCAAATGTATCAGGAATACATAACAACATAAGAGCCTTCAAGATTAGAGAGACTGACCATAATATAAAGTCATAAGATAATAATAAAAAAATGATTCATTTCTTAAGATTGCTGTTACTTTTTTAAAATAGGTAAATAAAGAATTAAATTTGTTTTTTTTTAATGTAGGTAATATATATTTGAATAATCACTTAAGAATATTATTCCTAGAGCTAGTATTATTGTTTATCCATTACACGGTTATACCTGTTATTTTTATTATAAAGTTGAACTAATTGGATCAATTTAGTCCCGAAGTTTCAACTTTCAAAATAAATTACAAAGTTGAAATAAGTGGATTTTTTTTCCATTAGTTCAACTGGTTAAACTTCCAGTTGAACTTTGTGGAATAGAGGGTTTAATTTAACTTCCAAGCAGGGGCCGTATCAATACTTCTTTCGCTTCTTCCACTTTCATAACTATCTTCATGCACGCTCTCCAGTTATGGGTACACTTAACCTGGCCTTTTGGTTAAAACACCAATCCATCAAATACACATCGCATTAGTCGCATACAGATAATAAAATCGACCGATGCATTTCAAATTCAAGAATGTATTCGCATTATACCTACAACTTACGAGGGTGGATTGAAAAGTAGTCGGCCTAACACTGATCCATTTAGTTCTAAAAATCAAATCTACACACATTATTTAGTTCAGTTCAGACCTGTTAATTGTGTGAAGTTTGATACATGTGCGATAATTCGTTTTAATTTTATAAATTTATTAACAAAGCAATCTGACATCATTTCCGCAAATGGAGCAAATCGAGCAGCGTGCCGTCATTAAGTACCTCCATAAGAAGGGGCTGTCATCAAAAGCCATCCATGATGATATGGTCAGTACATTAGGGGATTGCGCTCTTTCATATTCATTCGTCAAAAAATGGATAGCAGAATTCAAGCGTGGTAGAGAGAGTGTGAAAGACGAACGCCGCTCTGGAAGGCCTTCGACGTCCACTACTGACGAAAATGTTAAAAAAATACTCTACTTAATTATGGGAGACCGCAGATTGAAAATTAGAGATAGCCTAGATTATAGGCATCTCTTATGAACGTACTCATAACATAATAATCAACGTGTTGGGTTTCCACAAGGTGTCTGCGTGGTGGGTTCCGCGACTGCTTTCAGTTGAGCAAAAAAGGATGCGGTTGACTACTGCACGCGACTGTTTGGAGTTATTTAAAGCTGATGAATGTGATTTTTTGAATCGTTTTGTTACTATGGACGAAACATGGGTTCATTACTGTACACCGGAAACGAAACAACAATCAAAACAGTGGAAAAGACCTGGTTCGCCACCCCCTAAAAAGGCTAAGTCGATTTTGTCGGCAAGTAAGGTGATGGCTTCAGTATTCTGGGACTCGAAGGGTGTGATTATCTTGAAAGGGGTCAGACTACTGCACCTTACTACGTCGTTTACGAGAGGAAATAAAAGAAAAACGTCCAGGAATGATCAGTAGAAAAGTCCTGTTTCATCAAGATAACGCTCGTGTTCACACGTCTGTCCAATCAATGGCAGAAATTCACAACTGTGGCTTTGAACTGTTACCGCATCCACCTTATTCACCTGATGTGGCACCGTCAGACTTTTTTCTGTTCCCTAACCTAATAAAGCACTTGTGAGGTCAAATATTTTTGACAAATGACGAGGTCAAAGCAGCGGTAGACACATATTTTGACTCTAAAGGCTGCTACACACAGTGCCGGCTGCAGTGCCACCGGCCGTGGCGCCGCTAACCCGGCGGCTTACACAGCCGCCGGCGGGCCGCACAAAGAAGCCGCCGGCTTGGCCACCGGGCTGTGCCGGCGGGTTGCGCGGGGTGCCGGCGTCAGTTTATACATAATCAGTCAGTTTATATATATTTTGATTTAGCTGCTAAACAATCTGCTTTAAACTTTTTTGAATAAGTTTTAACATAATCTAGAAATTCAACTGATCTATTAAGCTGTCTTTCTGAGTATAGTTCATAAAGTTTTTGTCTACTTTTGTGTATACCCTCAGTGGCCCATTCACTGAAAGTAGGATCACTAATCATGACCTCCTTAGACTTGAATATGGAGTTGAACTTGCTGTAAAAAGAATCAAAAAAATAATTTATACATTACATTTGGATCTAAGCCAGTGTCTAAGAATGGAATTTTATTGCAAAGTCCAACCCTCATACGTTCCAAGCGGTCACCAGTTATTGGTCTACATAATATTTTACGTTTTATAACTTTTTCTTTAGTGATTTTAAAAGATGCTATTTGCCCACAATGGTCTGAATCTAGCTTTTTTATAATACTTTTACTTTCTGGCAACATATCGCTGTATATATTATCCAGGCAAGTGGCTATTGTAGCACAATATCTAGTAGGCTCCAAAAATAAGTTTGTAAGATTGTGTGATTTAAATAAATTTAAAATATTATAACTCATAGGCGTATTAACAAGTAAATCGACATTAAAATCACCACAAACTATTAGGTACTTATTAGTTTTTCGAAGTTTACATAGAACTTTGTCAATAAGTTCCTCAAATTCGCAAAAGGGCGAGGTTCCAGGTTTATACACGCATACTACTACGAATTGCTCCATTTCCACGCAAGACAGTTCGACTTTACACTCTAGAGAAAGAGACACAATATCTTTCCGTTCTTTAAATTTAAGTTTTTTATTTAATGAAATCAAAGATCCCCCCGTACTGTGGTCACCCTGCAGAATGCACTACCAACCCGGTGATGACTGAAATTGAACATGAGCTAATTCGACTTACGCATATGTTCTGTAATACAAAAAATATCAATATTATCTGAATTCATTAACAGTTCCAACTCTAACTCTTTGCCATGTGTTAAACAACCAATATTTTGATGCCCTATGTTGATATAATTTACATTTTTTGATTTGGTTTGATTTGGAGGGCATTTTTTAACATAATTAATATTTGTAACTAAATTTAATTCAATTAATTGACTATGTCTGCTAAAGGGTAATATTGCCTCTGTTGTCGTAGAACTTAATTTAAATTACTTGGAATAGATTCCAAAGTCTTAACACTAAATCTACATTGCTCAATAGAAGCAGTTTTGTCAGCCAAGTTCTTGGCTGAAGTGTAAAAATAATTGAATAGCAAACTCGCTATTTGTCTCTTATAATGCTTCGGGTAGAAAATACCTACCTTTGTTTACATAAACAATATGTTTGTTATCGTTAAACTTACTGTCAGAAGTTGACAAATTGTATTTATATGCAGTTCTCTTAAAAACAGAATTAAAGTCAATTACATGGAATTTATTATTATATTGGCTAGTTAAATTGAGTTGTAAATTTATCTTATATCTAACTCTAACAATGAAAGGAAACTAATTATTACTAAACCGTATATTCGATATGATCTAAATAAAATAAATCTAACTACTTTGCAATATTCCGCCACATGCAAATTACCCAACTCTCGTATTTATTCATGCACAAGTCCGCCCTCCAATCCCACTTAGGCCGAAAGAATAGAGAAATAATTTTGAAAATAGAATAAATATGAGAGTTGTGTTATCGTGCAAAAAATAATAAAAAACCTCGACACGTGTTTCGCCCCCAACCAGGGGCATCATCAGGAGATGTCGATGGCTCGGCGCACGGCGACCGAATGAGCCACAACTCGTAAACCGCACCTATTTATATCCTAGGTTTTTTATTTCTACCCACAACCATAATACCAAACTATTTTTTGTCTACCCACCACCGTTGTTTGAATGACGTATACCTACCCGCAGCAAAGGGGAAGAGGCGAAATTAAGTTGATCATTTAAAATATTAGGGTTCAAGCGTCTATGTTTGTAGATTTCTAATTGTTCCAAAACCGAAAGCCTCAGTCCTTTGTTGCAGGTGTGCAGAACGTCATAAGTGTGAAGATTAGGTAGGGAGTGACCGGAGTCCAACAAATGTTTTGCGAAATGAGACCGTTCTGGGCGATTGTTTCTAAAAGCTGATATATGTTCTTTATACCGCGTCGCGAAGCTACGGCCGGTTTGGCCAATATAAACACCCTCACAATCCCCACACTTAAGCCTATACACACCTAACTTCCTGTCATCCCCAATTTTCTCCTTAACATTGCAAATGTTTCTCCGGATAGTGTTGTCCGTTCTAAACGCGACATGAATATTATTTTTACGCAAAATTTTGGCAACTTTATCAGATATCGGACCTAAATAAGTTAGACTAGCTCTATACCGATGGACGTCACGATCCGGGGGAACAGCATATAGTAAACTACGCGTAATTGAGGCTCGCCGCCTTCCAACTAAGTTGTCCACAAGCTTGGTACTGTAACCATTAGATTTAGCAATTTGATAAATAATATTTAAATCGCGGTTAAAATTTATTTGAGAAAGTGGAACCGAAAATAGCCTGTGAACATAGCTGTGGAAGGCGGCAAGCTTGTGCTGCCAAGGATGACAGGAAGTAGCAGGAATTACTGTGTCAGTATGAGTGGGTTTGCGAAAGATCCGGAATTCATGCCCACCCTCATTTCTAGTAATAGTCAAATCTAAGAAATTTATGGACCTATCCTTCTCTAACTCGAGTTTGAATTTGATTTTAGGGTGAACACTATTCAAATGAGATAAGAAATCCGTAAGTTCCACATCGGTGCCCCGCCAACACAATAATATATCGTCAACGTACCTATAATAATAATGGATGTTTTCGTTACCTACAATGTAACTATTTTCAAACCTATCCATAAAAACATCGGCCAGAAATGGGCTCAAAGGTGAACCCATCGCCAGTCCATGCTTAAATAGATAGTACTTGTTGTTGAATTGAAAATAGTTTTGGTTCATGCATAAAGAAGTTAAATCGATTAGCTCAGCCGCCTCCCCTGGATGTAGACGCTGTTTTTCAAAAAGATCTTTAAGTATTGTTAAACATTCCTCGTAAGGGACATTAGTAAACAAGTTATCGACATCCAGTGAAAGCAACCTTGCATTAGGGGGAAGCTTGATATCCCGTATACGATTGATTAAGTCAGTCGTATTTTTAAGACTATAACGAGGCGAAAAGGCAGTCTTCCCCCTAAGGATGTTATTAAGTGATTTTGCTAGATCATATGACGGGGAACCGATGCTGGACACCACCGGGCGGATGGGGACGCCTTCCTTGTGGATCTTTGGCAAACCGTATAATATTGGAGGTCGTGGATTCATTGATGTAACTTTGTCGTATTTCCCATTGTCAAAAACAAAGCGGGTACTTTTAACTAATTCTTTCAAATCGTTAGAAAACTTTTTAGTGGGGTCCGATCGTAGCACCACAAAGTCGTCGGTCTGTAGAACATCATCGACTTTCTGGTTATAGTCATCACGCTCCAAGACAACAATGCTGTTGCCTTTATCGGAGTTAGCGACGACCAAACCAGAGCCGACAATCCTCCGCCGCAACGACCCTGCAGTAATAGAATCGGGAGAGGGTCTGTCTGTCTGTGTGTGTAAGGATGTTTTAATATGATGGGATACTAAGTTTTTGATACTATCCTTAGAATCAGACTTACTAAGGATAATAGCAACCTCTGAATCCACGGCCAGTGTTTCCAGTGACCTCTCATTGATTTTGCGGGGGATATTATACTTAAAGCCTTTATTTAATAGACTCAGTTCATTGTGTGTGAATTGAGTACTAGTGAGATTTGTAACGCGTGGATGAAATGAAGAGGTCCCTGAATCTTGATTTGTTCTACCCCTAGTTAACTTGTTGAGTTTATCACGTTGACGTAGGTACCTCTTATGTACCTCCATCGACGCGATATCCCTAGCTTTTTCGTCCAGAATGTCAAATTCAACACAGTGCAAGGAGAAAGCTAATTCGGTATGTAAAACTTTTAAATGTAATTTTAAATTATCCCTGACCGAAAACCAATGTCTTGACTCTTCGTTGAGCCAAATTTTTTGAGCCCGGTTTACTGCTATTGACGCGGCAAAGCTTTTACTACGCGACCGTATCTGAATATAATCGGGTATTATATTAAGATGTTTGCACTGTTGGTTGAACCAAACATTCTGAACAGCAATTCGGTGCAGTTTAGTGAGTTTAATATATAGTTTTGCCTGACAAGCTATGCTGGCTGTTTTTATAAAGTTAATACTATCAGGCGTTACTTTTCGGAAGTCCATAGTTAAATAAAATAAATCTAACTACTTTGCAATATTCCGCCACATGCAAATTACCCAACTCTCGTATTTATTCATGCACAAGTCCGCCCTCCAATCCCACTTAGGCCGAAAGAATAGAGAAATAATTTTGAAAATAGAATAAATATGAGAGTTGTGTTATCGTGCAAAAAATAATAAAAAACCTCGACACGTGTTTCGCCCCCAACCAGGCGAATGGGCAGCAAAGGGGAATTTCGCCTCTTCCCCTTTGCTGCGGGTAGGTATACGTCATTCAAACAACGGTGTTTGGTTATGTTTGGTTCAACCAACAGTGCAAACATCTTAATATTATACCCGATTATATTCAGATACGGTCGCGTAGTAAAAGCTTTGCCGCGTCAATAGCAGTAAACCGGGCTCAAAAAATTTGGCTCAACGAAGAGTCAAGACATTGGTTTTCGGTCAGGGATAATTTAAAATTACATTTAAAAGTTTTACATACCGAATTAGCTTTCTCCTTGCACTGTGTTGAATTTGACATTCTGGACGAAAAAGCTAGGGATATCGCGTCGATGGAGGTACATAAGAGGTACCTACGTCAACGTGATAAACTCAACAAGTTAACTAGGGGTAGAACAAATCAAGATTCAGGGACCTCTTCATTTCATCCACGCGTTACAAATCTCACTAGTACTCAATTCACACACAATGAACTGAGTCTATTAAATAAAGGCTTTAAGTATAATATCCCCCGCAAAATCAATGAGAGGTCACTGGAAACACTGGCCGTGGATTCAGAGGTTGCTATTATCCTTAGTAAGTCTGATTCTAAGGATAGTATCAAAAACTTAGTATCCCATCATATTAAAACATCCTTACACACACAGACAGACAGACCCTCTCCCGATTCTATTACTGCAGGGTCGTTGCGGCGGAGGATTGTCGGCTCTGGTTTGGTCGTCGCTAACTCCGATAAAGGCAACAGCATTGTTGTCTTGGAGCGTGATGACTATAACCAGAAAGTCGATGATGTTCTACAGACCGACGACTTTGTGGTGCTACGATCGGACCCCACTAAAAAGTTTTCTAACGATTTGAAAGAATTAGTTAAAAGTACCCGCTTTGTTTTTGACAATGGGAAATACGACAAGTTACATCAATGAATCCACGACCTCCAATATTATACGGTTTGCCAAAGATCCACAAGGAAGGCGTCCCCATCCGCCCGGTGGTGTCCAGCATCGGTTCCCCGTCATATGATCTAGCAAAATCACTTAATAACATCCTTAGGGGAAGACTGCCTTTTCGCCTCGTTATAGTCTTAAAAATACGACTGACTTAATCAATCGTATACGGGATATCAAGCTTCCCCCTAATGCAAGGTTGCTTTCACTGGATGTCGATAACTTGTTTACTAATGTCCCTTACGAGGAATGTTTAACAATACTTAAAGATCTTTTTGAAAAACAGCGTCTACATCCAGGGGAGGCGGCTGAGCTAATCGATTTAACTTCTTTATGCATGAACCAAAACTATTTTCAATTCAACAACAAGTACTATCTATTTAAGCATGGACTGGCGATGGGTTCACCTTTGAGCCCATTTCTGGCCGATGTTTTTATGGATAGGTTTGAAAATAGTTACATTGTAGGTAACGAAAACATCCATTATTATTATAGGTACGTTGACGATATATTATTGTGTTGGCGGGGCACCGATGTGGAACTTACGGATTTCTTATCTCATTTGAATAGTGTTCACCCTAAAATCAAATTCAAACTCGAGTTAGAGAAGGATAGGTCCATAAATTTCTTAGATTTGACTATTACTAGAAATGAGGGTGGGCATGAATTCCGGATCTTTCGCAAACCCACTCATACTGACACAGTAATTCCTGCTACTTCCTGTCATCCTTGGCAGCACAAGCTTGCCGCCTTCCACAGCTATGTTCACAGGCTATTTTCGGTTCCACTTTCTCAAATAAATTTTAACCGCGATTTAAATATTATTTATCAAATTGCTAAATCTAATGGTTACAGTACCAAGCTTGTGGACAACTTAGTTGGAAGGCGGCGAGCCTCAATTACGCGTAGTTTACTATATGCTGTTCCCCCGGATCGTGACGTCCATCGGTATAGAGCTAGTCTAACTTATTTAGGTCCGATATCTGATAAAGTTGCCAAAATTTTGCGTAAAAATAATATTCATGTCGCGTTTAGAACGGACAACACTATCCGGAGAAACATTTGCAATGTTAAGGAGAAAATTGGGGATGACAGGAAGTCAGGTGTGTATAGGCTTAAGTGTGGGGATTGTGAGGGTGTTTATATTGGCCAAACCGGCCGTAGCTTCGCGACGCGGTATAAAGAACATATATCAGCTTTTAGAAACAATCGCCCAGAACGGTCTCATTTCGCAAAACATTTGTTGGACTCCGGTCACTCCCTACCTAATCTTCACACTTATGACGTTCTGCACACCTGCAACAAAGGACTGAGGCTTTCGGTTTTGGAACAATTAGAAATCTACAAACATAGACGCTTGAACCCTAATATTTTAAATGATCAACTTAATTTCGCCTCTTCCCCTTTGCTGCGGGTAGGTATACGTCATTCAAACAACGGTGGTGGGTAGAAATAAAATAGTTTGGTATTATGGTTGTGGGTAGAAATAAAAAACCTAGGATAAAAATAGGTGCGGTTTACGAGTTGTGGCTCATTCGGTCGCCGTGCGCCGAGCCATCGACATCTCCTGATGATGCCCCTGGTTGGGGGCGAAACACGTGTCGAGGTTTTTTATTATTTTTTGCACGATAACACAACTCTCATATTTATTCTATTTTCAAAATTATTTCTCTATTCTTTCGGCCTAAGTGGGATTGGAGGGCGGACTTGTGCATGAATAAATACGAGAGTTGGGTAATTTGCATGTGGCGGAATATTGCAAAGTAGTTAGATTTATTTTATTTAACTATGGACTTCCGAAAAGTAACGCCTGATAGTATTAACTCGATATGATCTCTCGACTAAATCATTATTAGTCTAATGAAGCATTAGTTTAAATAAAATTTGTGCAAATGAAAATTCGGTAAAATGACAATAATGAATCCAAATAAATAATTATGCTAAATAAAATTCTACCAATTAAATATTCGGTCAAATGAATAATTATGTGAAATGACTTTATTGTAACTGAAATTAGTCGAAGTGATTTTCGACCAAACGTTGTTATACCAAACAAGGGTGAACCGATGCAACTCGCTGCGCATATTGAACAAAACACACAGGTACTTATCCACTCTCATTCCGATTGACTTTTCCTCACGGCATCACCAGATATTATAATATTCGAGCATCTGATAAAGAAAAATATCTTCTAAACATATAATGTGCTGATGTTAATTTAATTTTCTACAAGTTAAATACAGTGAACCCCAAAATAACAGTGTAGACCAGTATGGACCAGTGCGTAAAATATCTTTCTCCAAATTATAAACAAAAGTACAATAATAAAACAGTGTCAAAATAAAAAAAAATTATGCCAATACGAACAGTTACAAGCATCGACGATTAAATAAACAGTGTTACAATATAACAAGTGGTTGTTAAAATCGGTATCAGTGTATCAAAGTTACAGTACAAAAGTGAAAAAACAGGGTATATCTTACTAAACTAAAAATTAAACTACTTCTTCAACTGGACAACTATAACTAGAAATCTAAAACTAGAACGCGCATTTGTACAATAGGATCGACAATTTCAACATGATGTATCAACAGTAATTTGGCCAAGTGGATAAGACGGCTGCTCGAAATGACCAATGTTTGAGTTGACAGTGGTTCTAATCCCACATAGACAAGATGTTCTTTTTGTGAATTGTTGAGCATTATTTCGCCAGTTCATTTTAATATTCGAACTAAGCATTAATAATCGACTATTATAGTAATATAAATAGTAAAAGAAAGTTATTGGAATAGAGAAATAGATAATGGATGATAACATAACACAAAGAAAGCGACATAAAATGGGTTCCTTGTCAAATTTGTCGCTTGGGAGAACAGATAATGAAGACACATTATTTGACAGCACAATATTAAGTTTACCAAACAGCCTCAATGATGAAGATGAAGCCATTTACGCATTAAATCAACAAATTGAACTGCTGACTTCCCAGCTAATGAGCGCTCATCAAGAAATTGAGGACTTACATACCGAAAATTCGAAATTAAAATCTAATTTAGAAAAGTCATATAGGACCGCCGAGAATTATAAAACCATTTGCCTAACACCTAACCAAAAAGGCACAACTGTAACACCTAAATCAATACGTAGGAGATCTGCAACTAGTGGTGGACAATCTGTGTGTATGAGAAACAACAAAGTTCAAGTTAATATAAACCACAAGCAAACTCAGACTTGCAATATTGACCCAAACCACCCAACGAGTTCGACGTTTTTTGCTGACCCACAGAGGATAACTAACACCATTACGACAGGCGCTACTGTACTAAAACAGAAGAACAAACTATGTGTACTAAGTGGCGGCTGTACCAGGGGAACTCTGCCGTTAATTGATGAGATTTACTCGAGCCACTTTAACTACTGCCATTACGTGGTACCTAATCTACTTACAGGAGACTTCCCAAGCATAATTAAGACGAAGCTATGTGATTTCAATATGTTGGACTATTGTTTAATATTTATTGGGAAAAATGATCTTCAGTCGAGTGATTGTATTAACACACTTGAAAACCTTAGGGGGTGGCTAAAAATGTATACTAACACAAATATAGTGATCTGTGCCCCTACATATATAATGGGTGCATTGATTTATAACTACAAGGTCGAATTATTCAATAATTTTCTGTACTGGGATATAAATACGTATAAACATGCATATAATTTTGACACGAACCAGTTTCTATAACATGAAATGTTCTCATACAACACTGGTATAGTTAATAAGCATGGGTGGAAGAGTATTTACTACGCAATATTTAATAACATAATGATAGATTACGATTTGTTGTGCTCCAAGTCAGATTCTTCGTCACACAATACCGAACCGCTTCTTCCGTTACAATCAAAATATCATACATCGTTGAATAATAGTTCTACACCTACACAAACGGTAACTGACGCAGATAACACATTTTTTCGTTCCCCCGCCAACAACTGAATTAACCTTATTCCATCAAAACATTGCAGGCGCCATTAACAAAACAGAAAAAATGGTACTAGCATTAAAAGAATTATCTCGTAACTACAAAAAAATCAATATTATTTGTTTGACTGAATCATTTATAGAGAAGGGCACTGAACATCTATTTAAACTACCGGGATATACGTTGGCTTCATCATATAGTCGTCGATATAATAGAGGAGGCGTATGTATTATGGTGGAAAAATGTATAGAATATAAACCGCTATCAAACATTATTGATCTGGCTTGTGACACTCACTTTGAGTGTACAGGTGTAGAATTGGTTTCACAAAAACTTGTAATAATTTGTATTTATAGGACCCCAAACAGTAACCCGCATGTGTTTCTCGAAAATCTAGAAAAGTTACTATTGAGAATAACATACAGATATAAAAAAGTTATCATATGCGGAGATTGGAATCTTGATGTCATTATTCCTTCAAAAAACTGTTTACATCTTATTAATCTCCTCAAAAACTTTAACATGGGTAGGCATATAAAGTCTCCGACACGGCAATTAACCTGCATTGACCAATTTGCTAGTAACATCAAGAATAATATCCACGGCAAGGTCCATTATCTCGCGCTATCAGATCATGAGACAGGTCACACCTTAACTTTTACTGTAAAGTCATGTACCAATAGGAAATTAGAATACTGGTATGAGCAGGTAAGAGATTATAGTCAAGATAACATAGTTAAATTCTGTAAGAATATTTCCTCTCTTAACCTTACAGCTATATGTGATAAACCGAATCTGAATGATTCGTTTAAAGAGTTTCACGATTTATTGTCTCTATTTTATAACTTACAGTTCCAATAATTAAAATAAAAAGGCGTGACAAACTAAAATCAGATTCGTGGATATCGCAAGGAATTAAGAAATCCAGTTCAAAAAAGAGGTTTCTCTATTTAAAATATAAACATTCTCAATCAAATAAAAAACAAAATAAAAAGAAATACAAAAGATATAGTACAATATTAAAAACATGCATTCAACAAGTCACAACAAATACAGAGTAAAAAGTTCATAGATAAGAAGAAAAATAAATGTAAGGCGGTATGGGATATCATAAATGAAAACGTAGGACAGAATTCTACTACAACAGAAATAAATACAATCATAAGTGAAAATGTTATAAATAATGATCCAATAAAAATGAGCGAATTGTTTAATAATTACTATATAAACTTGACGCATTTTAATAAATTTAATTTTAAGATTCATGACATAGATAAGAATATTAAATTTGACAACTCCAATACAATTTTTCTAAAGCCAACACATGCTATGGAAATATTTAAAATCGTTAATAGTCTTAATAACACATCATCAGTGGGTGTTGATGGTATTAGTACAAAGATACTTAAAGCCTGTGCAAAGTATATTAGCGCACCCTTGAGTGCAGTTATAAATATTTCTCTCGAAGAGGGCATGTTCCCATGTGCTCTAAAACAGTCAATCGTAAGACCTTTGTTTAAAAAAGGGACGAAAAGGAATTGGGTAATTATCGTCCTATAACTCTAATTCCAGTATTGTCAAAAATATTTGAGAAAGTCATGCTAAACAGACTTTATTCGTATGTCTCTGACATGGGAATTCTAAAAAGGGAACAATTCGGCTTTAGGAAGAACAGTACAACATCGTTGGCTTGCTTTGAGCTTATTAAAGAGGTTACTGAAGCAATTAATGCTAACATGCCAGTGACTGCTATTTTCCTTGATATGAGCAAAGCCTTTGATTTTGTTCATCACGAAATTCTACTACACAAGTTGACTAAGTATGGAATTCGAGGTAAAGCTAACGACTGGATCAAAAGTTACCTTTCTGATAGAAGTCAATGCGTGGAAATAACAAAAATCGATCACAGTAAAAAACTGAAATTGAATTACAGGTCCAACTATCAGAAAAACATGTTCGGCGTTCCTCAAGGTAGTGTACTGGGCCCTTTTCTGTTCTTGTTGTACATCAATGACCTCCCCAACGTTACTGACCACAAAACTATACTGTTTGCGGACGATACAACACTCGTCGTCAAATGCAAGAATAAAATTACCTACGAGCATGAGATCAACTGCGCTTTAAATAAAATTATTAATTGGCTCGATACAAATAATCTTAATATTAACGTAAATAAGACAAAACTAATCCAATTTCAAACCCATAAACGTAAGGAAATAGATCTACATGTATACCATAATCATCAAAAACTGGAAGAGGTTAGCTCTACTAAATTTCTAGGAATAACTGTGGATAGACATTGTAATTGGAAAGCTCACGTGGAGAATGTGTGTGATAAACTTCACAAATTTGTGTACGCCATAAAAAGACTTCGAACTACGGTTTCCACTGAAGCAGCACTTAGCGCCTACCTCGGATATGTATCATCTGTGCTGTCCTATGGCCTTTTGCTTTGAGGGAATTCAGTCGAATTTGAAACTATTTTTAGAGCCCAAAAAAGGTGTGTGAGAGCAATTTGTGGGGCATGGTTTATGGATAGCTGTAAACCCATATTTAAACGGTGTCGTATTCTTCCACTGGCTTGCATGTACATAAGGGAAATTTGTGTATTTGTTAAAGAGCATCCTGAGTACTTTGACCTTCAATCAGAGGTAATAAAACGAAATGTCAGACCGAGAAATATGCATAAGATATATCAACCTCCATGTAAATTAGAACTATTTAAGAAAAATTCATTTATTAACTCAATTAAAGTTTACAATAAATTGCCAAATAGATTTAAAGATTTACCAAACAGATTGTTAAAGACCAATTTATCAAAATGGCTTTTAGAACACTGTTTCTATAATTTGAATTTTTTTTTTTTTTTTTTTATATTTAGGTCGACAAATTGACGCCACCCGCCTGATGGTAAGCTGAGGCGACGTCTGGCAATTGAGGGCGACTCTCACAGTACACAGGAATACTATAGAGAGTGGCCCTCAACTTGACGACCCAGTAATGTGCCTCTTCACGCTTCGCTTAAAGAGCCCAGGGTTATATGTTGGAGGAAACACGTGCGCAGGCAGGGCGTTCCAAGCCACCATCGTTCGGCAGAGAAACGATCGTTTAAAACGCTCAGTTCTCGCGAAGACGGTTTCCACGGTATGAGGGTGACATCTCTGGCCGGCACGCGTTGTTCGGGATCGGAAGGGAGAGGTTGGGATCAGGTTGAAGAGCTCTTCAGAACACTCACCGTGGTAAATACGGTAGAACGCGGCCAAGGAAGCAATTGTTCGGCGCTGGGCTAGCGGCTCAAGGCTTCCCGTTACCTCCGGACAGTCTATAATGCGAACAGCGCGTCGCTGCATAGCGTCGAGTGCGTCCAGCAAATACTTCGCGGAGCCGTCCCAGAGGTGAGAGCAGTATTCAACGCAGGGTCTAATCTGCGTTTTGTACAGCAGACACCTCTGGTGCGGTGTAAAGAATCGCTTTACCTTGTTCAGTATTCCTAGTTTCCGCGAAGCTAGCCCAATACATCTCTCAATGTATTTTGTGTTATTGAGCTCTCGACGAACGTCTATGCCAAGGATGTCTAGATTGTCCTTCATTGGTAATATTGCATTCTGAAGAGTGGGTAGGGGAAGGAAAGGGGATTTTTTCGCTGTAAATGCACACGCCTGTGTTTTGTGGGCATTGAACTCGACCAAGTTCTCGGCACCCCATTGGGAGATACTGTCGAGGTTTCGGTCGATATCACCCACGAGATGTCGTCTCTCCTCCTCTATCACAGATCGCCCCGCCGTCGGACGAACCGAGTAACTCCCGTGCAATGTACTGTCATCTGCATAGCAATGAATGTTCCCGAGGGAAAGCATATCATTGATATGCAGAAGAAAGAGAGTTGGTGACAGTACGGACCCCTGCGGTACCCCGGCATTCACTTGCAAGAAGCGAGAAGCCTGGCCATCGCAGAGGACCCGCACTCGGCGCTCGTTTAAAAAACTGGCAATCCAGCTGCACAGTTGAGGAGGTAGACCATATGCCGGAAGCTTGGAAAGGAGCGAAGCATGCCAGACCCTATCGAAAGCTTTGGCGATGTCCAGGCTAATAGCCAAGGACTCGCCGAACTTTTCCATAGCCTCACCCCATACATGCGTGACGAATGCCAGGAGGTCACCCGTTGATCGTTTTGGCCTGAAGCCATATTGCCGATCATTGATTAGCGAGTGATCTTCCAGGTATCGCATGAGCTGCTTATTAATAAGAAGCTCGAGCACCTTGCAAATGACTGAGGTGACAGCTATGGGACGCGTTAATACTGGAGACAACTCAGCAGCACATTTTCGTAGCACCACCGCCGGAATGCCGTCAGGGCCACTGGCTTTCCGCGTGTCGAGTGACCGCAGCACTGCCCGTACATCACATTGCCTGCACAATATCAGGCATAGTGTGGCCACAGTTGGCGATGGCGGGGGGCTGCAGGCCACGGTCATCGACCCGGGAATTAGCCGCAAAGAGGTCTGCGAGCATGTCCGCCTTCTCTTGGGCTTTGTGAGCCAGTGATCCGTCAGGAAAACGCAGTGGTGGCAGCGAGAGTTGACAAAAATTTGACTGTACGGCTTTGGCCAGTTGCCAGTATCCACGGCTGCCCGTGGGATGGGATGTGAGCTCCTGACCAAGCCGCGCGACGCGCTGGGCATCCACTCTCTTGAAGGCCCTCTTGTTGAACCTAGTGGCCCGATTGTACGCTGCTTTGAGGCGGTTCACGTTCGGGTCACGTGCCGCCCGAGCCCTGACCCAGGCGCGATATGCCGACTGTTTTTTCTGGACAGCCTCGGCACATTCACGCCCGAACCAGGGGCGAGCTTTGCGGATGCTGGCGACATCAGTGAAAGGGATATAATATTCTATCCCTAGACTGATCTCGCCAGCAATGGCAGCAGCGCTATCCGAAGGCGCCTTCCCTACAAAGCAGCGCTGGCTCCACGGGACGGACGCAAAGTAATCGCGGAGACCGTCCCAGTCTGCCGAAGAGTAGTGCCATAGTCGTCGAGTCATTTGTTCAGCACGAGCAGGTGGTGGCACTTGGAAGCTGGCGTGCACCACACAGTGGTCGGAAGTGCCCAGTGGGGCGCGTACCGACACACTGTACTCGGCTGGGCGACTCGTCAGCAGTAGATCCAGCAAGGCGGGCGTGTGGTCTGACCTGTCAGGTATCCGGGTGATCCCCCGTACCATCTGGGTCAGCCCGTGGGAGAGAGCGAATGCATGGGCGGTTCGTCCCGCATGATCGGTCCTAAGGGACCCCAGCCACTCAACGTGATGACCGTTAAAGTCCCCCAAGAAAACCAGGTCAGCGTTCGGGAACCGCACCTGCGCATCGTCAGCCATCTCGCTGAGGTATTCGAAAAGCCTTGTTGTCCCAGTGTCCCCTGTGTGGGAGCGGTAGACGCACACGTAGATCTGGCTCATGGAGCCATGATCCACGTGCAGCCAAAGGACGGAGTAGGAGGGGTTCTCCAGACAGCGCAACCGGCGGCAGCAAACATCCGCCCTAACGAACACGCACACCCCGGCTTTATCGCGGAATTGTTCCTCAATGATATAGCCCGGGTAACAGAGGTACGACGTGTCGTCAGGGCGGCGTATCTGTGTCTCCGTTAGGAACATCACAGAAGGCCGTGCCGACTCCAGGTGATGGTGGACGGTATCGAGGTTTGCATGGAGTCCGCGGATATTCGCGAACTCCACCTCAAACGAAGTCAACTTTGTGGGGTTTCTAGGGGCCGCTGTGTACCGTCTATTATATTGTTGCAATGTCATTGTGAAATATGGGGAAGCGTGAAGACAGGGCGATATTTGGTGCGGCAGTAAGTGACAAAGTGCAGAGGCTAGCTTCGTCTAGAACCGTGTGGTTAGGTCGGAGCCGACCCGCCGGACGGAAGGGCTCCCAAACCCCCCTGATGCAAGGCCGCCGCTACCCCACACCGGTTACCACCCGGAGCGGCGACCCCACAACAGGATTATGCGCAACATGTGGGGCAGCCTACTGGGGTGGTTGGTCCCAGGCGGGCCCCATGACTATGTTGCGGGCGGCCGCGGCAACGCCGTTGCTAAGGGTCTCCCTGGCCGGCGAATCGACCCACACCACCCACACTAGACTCCGCTTCGCCCCCACTGGACCCCTGCCTGCCGCACCATACACCGTCCCGGGCCCGGCAGTGCAGCTGCTGAACCCCTAACGCAACCCAGCCTGGGCTGGGTTACTTGGGGGGCTTTAGCACAGCTGCACGGTGGTACCCCCCCGGACCAACACTGTTGTACCACCTGGTATCCACGTAGGGGCCAAAGCCACCACATGGGTACCGTAATATACGAACCTCGTCCGTTAATCAGCAGGTGCGCCACTAGCAGGTGAGGTCGCTGGGGCCCGATAGATGTAAGAAGGGCCCCTTTGCACCCTTTGCACTTCGAATGAGTTATAATGAGCAATTATTGCGAGTATGATGTTTCAAGTTAATAAAATGACGCATGAAATGTCAATACAAATGTAATGTTCACTAATTTATCTGTAATTAAAATTGACATTGTATTTATTGATTATTTACCGACATTCAGATATTGTGACATTCATATTTATACTTAAATTGACATTATTACATAATTGTTTATACCTAAATTAACATTACATTGCTATGATTGTATTATTTTGATTGATTGACATTTTTAACTATTATTATTATTTATCTGTTACATCAATTGCACTTGACTCAATTTTGCACACCATAGTTATGGTAGAATGTATTGAACTAACTACAACCTATATTACCATCTACGCTGTATTATTACCATCTACGCTGTACTACTACATTCTGGCAATAAAGATATTATTATTATATCGTTTATTCATTTCTATTCTTATTTTATACATTTTTAAATACGTTTATAAAAAACACAAATACATTTAAAAATATAAAAAAAAGTGAACCACCAGTAGCGGAGTAGGACCCAAACTACCGGCGGTGGAGGCTACAGACTAAGAAACCTCCTAACAATACGGCACGTGTCGAGGATAACAACCTTCTGAATCTGACTCTTGATCCAACAATCTAACGAGAGTCTCTTGAGATGTTGATCGAGACTCTTCGCTATTAATCCGTTTGCCGAAACGACCACCGGGACAATGATCGTAGAGTCTACGTCCCACATGGCGGTTATCTCGAAGGACAGATCGAGGTACTTACTAAGTTTGTCCTTCTCTGCCTTCACGAGATTCTCGTCATGCGGGACGGCGATATCGACGAGCACTGCCCGACGCTGGGTCCGATCAACCAACACGATATCGGGCCTATTGGCAACAATAGTCCTGTCCGTGATGATTGATCGGTCCCAGTAGAGCAATGCACGACCATTCTCAAGAACTGGCACTGGTGTGTACTTATAGTACGGTACTTCAAACTCAATAAGGCCATATTGAAGAGCAAGTTGCTGGTGGATGATCCTGGCTACTTGATTGTGCCTATGCAAGTACTCGGTGTTAGCAAGATACGAACATCCGGAAATAATATGGCGAAGTGATTCACCAGGACGGTGGCATGCTCGACAAATGTCGTACCGTCCTTCATGATGTATTTCCGATAGTTGTTCGTCTTGATAACCTCATCTGCAATTGCACAGGCAAAACCTTCAGTTTCCCCAAAGAGGTCCCCAAAACGTAGCCAGTTCACCGAAGCGAGCAGGTCTACGTCGGGTCCTGTTAAGACCCGGTAGAACCGCCCGTGTAGCTCCTTACTCTTCCATACGTCCTTACGGTCTTCAGTACCTAGCACCTTTGGTTTACGCCAGTTCTCGTTAGCCAAGGAAAGAGGTGTTAGGCCCTTGTCAACCATCACAACATCGCAATGAATATCACACCCGTTCTGTAGAAAGTAATCTCTCAGACTGCACACTTCACGGTTGTGGAGGTTCTTGGCATTCAAAAAGCCTCGACCCCCCCACTTCCGCGGAATGTACAGTCTCATGACAGAAGATCGTGGGTGTAACATTCGATGCAATGTCAGTTGTTGACGGACTATCCAGGGCGTCTAGTTCCGTTTGAGTCCACCTAAGTATGCCAAAAGAGTATAACAATAAAGGTATCACCCAACCGTTGAAAGCCCGCATTTTGTTACCACCGGACAAAGAACTGTTAAGAACTTTTGTCAGGCGGCCAAAAAAACGTTCTTTCACCGATTTCTTAATATCCTCTACCGCTATACCCAATGACTCTGACATACCTAGGTATTTGTATGTTTCGGTCTCGGAGAGAGATCTGAGAGTTATTATCTCAGAAAGTTGTAAATTCGGTGAATTTACAACCTTCCCCCGTTGTACATGCATAACCGCACACTTATCAACACCGAACTCCATCTTAATGGCATTACTAAAAACTTCCGTAGTTTTTAATAATGTCACTAAATCTTGGTGCTTCAATGTGAACAGTTTGAGGTCATCCATGTACATCAGGTGAGATATAACCTCACCCCCTCTACGAAACCGATAGCCTAGCCCTGAATCCTTCAGCAATGTGCTAAGTGGATTCAGTGCTAAACAAAACCACAATGGACTCAAACTGTCGCCCTGGAATATACCACGCTCGATCCTTATCAAGCCTTGCGGGTCAGAGGCGTGCCCACCACTACCTGGTTGACGAAGGACTGTGGTCCACTGCCCCATACACGAGACTAAGAAGGATTTAAGAGTCGGATTAATTTTATACAACTCTAAAATCCTCCTCAGCCATGAATGAGGCACCGAATCATAGGCCTTCTTGTAGTCAATCCAGGCAGTAGAGAGGGCGCCCCTACTCCGCTTGACTTGTTGGCTAATGGCCATATCAATGAGGAGTAGCTCCTTAGTACCACGAGACCCAGCCCTACATCCATTCTGAGCGTTATCTAAGATATTATTAGATACTATGTGCGAGTTTATTTTACTTCTCAGAATAGATGTAAGGAGCTCGTAGATGGTAGGTAAGCAAGTGATGGGTCTATAGTTTTTAGGTTCCGTGGTACTACCTGATTTGTGGAGCAGGAAGGTGATGCCAGTGGTCATGAAAGCGGGTAAGGAACCAGACTCAAGGGCTTCTTGATACTGTGTTGCCAAGCGTTCATGCGAGCTCTGAACCCACTTTATCCAAAAGTTGTGCAATCCATCCGGCCCAGGACTTATTATCTGCCTGCGACTTGGTCTGTTCAAGATTAGTAGGTAAGTATTTCTGGTATGTACTTAGCCTATTTTCTTTTCCTATGTATATGGGAATATATGACATTTTCTTATTATATATTTTAGCAAATGGTAAATTCGGGTATCTGGAGTGAATAATAGGGGTCCTGAACCTATCTCACCACCGCTGTCGGACCCACAAAATTTCTGTAGACCTAGACATACACTCTGGCTACCTATATCTTTGGAAAAACAGGTGTGGTGGTGTGTACCTACAACATGAACATTATTTGGAATATTATACTTTCACATCACTTAAGGGCAACATTTTGGATTAATAAGAAGACTTATATACCTATCTAACTTAAGGGCCCAGATCGCGCTCGGACGAAGTCGATTTTGAGCGACAGCAGCGCTATTGTTTTCCGAATCACCCGACGGGCGGGTGAATGACCCAGAGAGACCGCGATTTTGAAAATGTTTTGCGACAAACGTTCCACGTTGAGTTATTGTTATTGAAGTTGAATATTTACAGCATAACAAAAATGTTGAATTATTGGAAATAAACGACTGCCTATTTGTAAAATATTCTAAGAGTAGTTTTCGTTATAAAATGATCCTAATTACTAGATAAATAAATAAGAGTAGTTTGAGACACAATTTTTATGATATTCTATTTATAATAAACAATCAAGAGCAGGTCCGGACTGACCTTTTTGTATTCTACTTACCTAAAATTCCAACTACGAGTATGTATTTATTTGTAATTTTACTACCAAAGTTTATTCTTATTTCGTAAAATTATCATTCAATAAAATAATTGCAAATTCAGTAGGAAGTACGGTCGAAATAACATCAAGCCTTTCCTCGCTAGTGTTTATATCTACGCAAGGAAATGTGCCTATTGCGTAAACTCAAATACTTTTTGTTTACGATCACCTCGCAATCTAAAAAATCTTCTAGGGTTGTACAAAAAATTGTCAATAAATGAAACACAAGTATAAAAATGGTTCATGTAATTAAAAGTAAGTAAACAATAACAAAATATGAGTCGCCATCTAAAAAGCGTGCTAGGGTTGTGCAAAAATTTGTTATAAACAAACATGAAATTTATAAATTATTCATATACTTCATTAAACGAAAGTAAACAATAACAAAATATGAGTTCAAAATTCTAATGTTTTTTTCATTTTAATGATTACTGATCAAATTCTGATTTCTACTAATTTGATGATAAAATCAATTGCTATTGCAAAACCTATCAGAATGAAAATGTTACCAGCTGCCCGATTCACGTAATAAAAACCGTAGCGTAGTGACTTAAAAATGTCACTTCGCACACTTTTTAACCGACTTAAAAAAAGAAGAAGATTCTCAATTCGCTGTATTTTTTGAACCGATTTTGATGATTCTTTTTTTTATTTGAAAGCTGGTGCATCCCGTGTGGTCACATTTTAATTTCATTAGGATCGGACCTTGGGTTTACACCAGGTAACTCTTCAAAATCGTATAGGAATTGTATAGAAATTGAGCTATTGGAAGATTTATGACAATCCAAGACTAGATAAGTAAGTGCGTTAAAAACAGAAAGCCAAAAGGTGATTTCTAAGTTTCTAAGTTAAAACGACTTTTGGACTGGCGTGTTTACGTGAATCGACCGGCTGGGTAGTTAAGTTACCTCAGTCTCTTTCAAAATCATTAGGCGTTCTTCTCTTTCAAAACACGTAAAGCTCTTTCATAGCCTCTATGACATTGGGCGGGTCACGAACAGGCATGCTTCGTGACTGCCGAGGATCAACTAATTCTGGAAGGAGGCAATCGTAATAAAATCTAACTAATTTCATCTCCGTTTTCTCCTTCCAAAATTTGTCGTCCTTTTCTATAATATAAACTTTCATAGGTACAGTAGCACCAAACCAGATGCCAAGCATGCAAACGTTTCTTTTAGTTATATGCAGCTGTCCCTGAATTTGGAAATACCAGTAATGATTTTTATTTATGACATAACCCTTGGAAGCCTTGTCCTTAACCCAAAAGGTATGTTTGGCCATTGCTTCATTAAGAGTCATGCCAGCTAAAGAATGTGGGCACTTAATTTCAATTAAACCGTTTGCATAAATGCCATCTGGTGTAGTACCAAGAAATTCATATTGATCGTCGACGAACAAACCGCAACCTTGTATACTAATATTCTCTTGAATTTCTAACTGTCTAATTGCAGTTTCTTCGTTTTCGATACCGTACCGTACAGCAGGCAAACTGGAGATATTACTACCATAAACGATTTTACAAACAAGAGCAGCACAACTTGTGCTCTCTCGTTTTTTACAAACTTCCCCGAACGATGATGAGGTTAGTAATTTTCTCCTTGTACTCATCCACTCAGCACTACTTCTTTGCAAATGGGTCGACCTTTCAAGCTCCTCTCTTTCAGCACAAGACAACTTTAAATCAACTAAAAAAGATGACTTGGCTTTCTCATATAATTCTGGACTCAGATCAGGTTTTTCGCAGTTTGGTCCATAGTGAGCGTCTTTCGATACAGCGCTGTGGCTTTTTTCAATCTTAATTTAGGTTTAGCAATTAAACGGTTTCTACGATTACTATTTTCCACTTTCGCGATCAAAGGATTAGGACTAGATTTAAATATGACTTCATGAGTTTTACTATGAATCGATCCCGTATTAAAAGACACAGCAGCAGCTGCGCATCGGCCCGCATAAGAACCACGGGAAGAATAATTTACACGCTTACCCTCAACTAATTTGGCAATTACTCCGTTAAAACTTTCAACTATATTACTTGTGCAATTATGAATTAAACTTCTAGAATGATATGAGTCTTTTACTTAAAATTTCTACCGCGTCCATTAATCCGCATCCAACAATTGCTGGAAGTAACCCAACAGGTTCTATTCGACGAGTGTCAGGTCTACAAAAATACTCCTTGCAATGTTGGTGATTACCAAATACGTGTTGTGGACCATTTAGGATATCTTCACTAAGATTTTTTATTTTTTCTTCGAGTGACTGATTTTGATCCCCCCAATATTTAATCGCGCATTTTACACCCGTTCTTAAACGCAAATACCTTTCTTTTATGAATTTCCGCAATTCGCAAGGATACTTAGTGTCTTTCGACAATTTCTCCAAGCTATTGGAGTAGTTTCGTAAAAGATGATTTTTGCATTCAATTTTCTCTACTATTAAATTATCGTACGGACGCGAATCTAATATTTTTTATAAGTACTGGAATCGCCGTCTGCTACAAATTTATTATAAATTACACCGTGATCAACAAAGGAACGTTTAAACCCCTCAACTATTATGGTCGATTCCATCCCGGTAGATGATCCTGAATAATTCTTGAAACAATGGTGTTCCGGGGGCTGACTGTTGTTCTTTGCGGCTCGTGCACAGACTACGCAGTATTTATTTTTAACTCCAAAAAACAATACTTTATTAGTTTTAATGCCAATTATCGCAGCTGCGCCGGATAAGGCGGAAAAATTCTTACCATAAGATCTCTTGCTCCAACAACCGTCAACAGCAACAGATATTAATGGTGTACCATTTTTATCAACACTACCTATAGACACTGCGCACTCCGCTTCTTCCTTGGCAGCTTCTGCCATGGAATGTGCTGCTGTCTTCTCCCACCAATCGCAAACCGTATTATTAATTTCATTGTATAATGAAGGTGACATGATTGGTAGGGCTACTGCGGCACTTAATGTTTTTAACGGAGAGTAGCTCCCACCAGATGATATGATACCAGACACAATTTGAAGTAGTGAGTTATTGGGCATTCTACCCCACCTTAGTTCCATCGGTTATCTTCGATAACCTCAGTCACAGTGGGGTAGAATGCCCAATAACTCTGTGGGGTAGAATGCCCAATAACTCTTTGTAAAATCATTTACCTAAGCCAACGTTCCACATTTTAATGCCGTTCAATACACTACCGTTCCGTCAATGGTTAACCAATTTCACTTGCTAGATGATTGCTTTCGTACAGCAAACTAACCCGATGCATGTTTGTTAACATGAACACGTTAAGATCACATTTTTAAAATAGATAAAGGTGGGACAGAATGCCCAATATCACTTTGGATTGGGAAATAACGTAACTAAACGAATATTCCACATTAATATCATTTGAGCACGCTGTCCCACTGTTCGTACGTTCGCTGAAGCTCCTTACTACTACTTGTAGTTATAAATATTTATGTTATAAATTCATCTTTTCATTACGAGTCCATCAGTATTACATAGCAAACATGAAATTCGTTAAACAAACACAATCGTTACAGGTCAATACAATCTGTGACGATTTGACAAAAAACAAGTTACGCCATGGAGAATTATTACCGAATACAGTACGTTGCATCATTTGCGGACCATCAAATTGTGGAAAAACTAACTTATTAATTGGTCTTCTATTGCATGAAAATGGATTGACATTTCAGAATGTTTATGTATATTCTAAAACTCTCCATCAACCAAAGTACATCTTTTTAGAAAAAGTTTTACAACGAGTACCAGGTATCACTCTCCAGAAATACCAAGCAAATGATGACGTTTTGAAGGTTACAGATGCGAAACCTAATTCTGTGATTATTTTTGACGATGTAGCATGTGAAAATCAAAGTAATATGCGTGATTATTTTGCAATGGGAAGACATAAATTGATTGACAGTTTTTATTTAAATCAAACTTATACCAAAATACCTAAACAACTTGTAAGAGATAATGCTAACTTAATTGTGCTTTTTAAGCAAGATGAAGTTAACTTGAAACATGTTTACGAAGAACATGTTAACACCGATATGACATGGTTGAAATTTCGAGAAATGTGTTCCCTAATATGGAAAGAGCCTTTTGATTATGTGGTAATTAATAAAGATTGTTCGAAAAACAACGGCTGCTATAGAAAAACGTTTGACACTTTTGTATTATTAGATGAAATTTGAATATTTAAGTAGACTGCAGTCACGTTATTGTTATTCTTTAATTGGTTCTTATCCGATTACCACCTATTTTACATAATGGATAAATCATTGAAAAAACAAATTGTTGATGCGACACAAGCTGTCAGGAAAAAAATACGTAAACTGAAGGATTTAGAAGATAATAATAGACATGCTCTTGATACAGTTTTTAAGCCTGTTACAGAATCTCTCAATTTAATAGCCAACACTAATAACCACTTAGCTCTAACAAAAAAGGAGGAAAAAGGAGATCCCCAAGAACCACAAGACCAAGATATGAAAGAAACAGATGAAAGCAGTAATGATAGTAACGAATCGGAACCCTCATCGGACTCTTCATTTCAGTCATTAGTCGATACTAATCCAGATGTATCATCTTGGTCATTATCTTCACAAGTACTATCGGATGTACCATTTGGTATAAGAAATAACCGTGGACAGTTAATGTTAGGTTCCTCTGGCATAACGATTGGAGATCAAGTTATTACTGTAGCCGGACACAAGTACGAAAGTACACCTGGGTTGCGAGAGTTACTGTTAAAAAGAGACATTGATCTGAGCTTGGTTAATGACTATGACAAGCAAAATTATAAGGCAATGTTACTTGTAACGAATGCACATCGTCGTGATTTCGATTAAAAAAAACCAATTAAAAGTAATAAAGGACAAAAATATTTGCAAGTTATTAAACCACTTTTCGAACAAGAAAGTAAAAGTCCAAGTTGTAGACAGAAAGTAGGAAAAGGATTACCTTTAACAAAAATGTGGAAAAAAAATTCAGATTTTGTATATTGGGATGATCCCAATGAATTGGTTGATAGATTAAAATTATTAATTGCTTCTCGAGATGCTGGTAACACAGGAATAGACAATGAAATAATATCTATCATTGAAGAACTACGTGAAAGCAAAATCATCAAATAAATAAATCTACTAATATTATATGTGTATCATTTTACTATATACCGTTCAACATAATACACCTTTAATATGAATGTAGACAAATTTGGTCATTATATTCATAAGCGAATGCGTATATCGGAAATACTGGATTTTAATGATAACGCATTAATAAAATCTGATCGTGGAGATTATGACTTGAAGACATCGAGGTTAAAAGGTGTCAAACCTCCTCAAGGCGCAGATGATGCAGTGAATAAAGCATATGTAGATGAATTGAAAGGTGTACTAATGAATGACTTACAAAAATTGCAAAGTTCTATTCCAAATAGTGTTCAAAACCACATAGAGAAAGCTTTAAAAACAATAATGTCTGAGATAGTGACTCATTTGGAAAACAAATTTTACACAAGAAACGCAGTTGATAGACTAATTCAAGACGCAATTCAATCTATATTAAAAGATCGAAAAACATAGACCTTAAAGTTTATCAAAATGGTGAAACAACAAATCGTCAATGAAATACATAAAGCAGCACGAAAAAATTTTCCTCGACGATCTGTAATTTTAAAAGGTATTGATGATTTGTGGCAAGCAGATTTAGTTGATATGCAAAACCTAAAAACCTTTAATAAAGGATATAACTATATTTTAATAGTTATTGACTGCTTCTCAAAGTACGTTTGGGTGGAACCACTAAAAACTAAATCCAAACATGATGTCTCTCATGCATTTGAAAAATTACTTTCTACTAATCATAGGATACCAACTCATCTGCAAACTGATAGGGGTACTGAGTTCTATAATTCTACATTTCAAAAGCTTTTACAGAACTATAATATTAATCACTACTCAACATTTTCAACCAAAAAGGCTTCAATTGTTGAACGAGTTATTAAAACGCTTAAAAATAAATTGTACAAATACTTTAGCTTGAACGGACACTATAAGTGGATAGATGGTGGCTTGAACGGTGTTATGAAGACATATAACAACACAAAACATCGTACTATTAAATTTGCACCTGTTAATGTCAATAAGTTTAATGAAACGGACATTAAAAATAATATTACAAATTCCATGATAAAGGTAACCCAAAAATGTCGTCCAAAGTTTATAATTGGTGACAAAGTTCGAATTAGTAAGTACAAACATATATTTGAGAAAGGATACACTCCTAACTGGTCAACAGAATTATTTACTATAAAAAAGATAAATAACACTGTACCAATAACATATCGCATCGAAGATAATCAAAAACAAGTCATATTAGGAACTTTTTACGAACAAGAGCTTCAAAAGTCGTCCTGCCCTGGTGTCTATTTGATAGAAAAGGTATTAAAAAAGAAAGGAAACAAACTGTTTGTAAAATGGTTGGGTTTAAATAACAAAGAGAACAGTTGGATTGATAAGACTGCAATAGTGGAATAAGTTAATTATATAAGTGATATATAATTTTAAAGTTTATTCATTATTCTTTAGACGATGCAAGGTGGTGGACTAATAAACAGTATCATTAATCATTTACCATTCGAACTTCACATACCCGGTTATAACTATTGTGGACCAGGAACAAAGCTTTCAAAACGATTACTACGTGGTGATAAAGGTGTAAACAAGTTAGACGAAGCTTGTATGCATCACGATATCGCATACGCAAACTACATAGACTTGCCTAACCGTCAAAAAGCCGACTTACGTCTTATAGATATGACTAAACAAAGACTTAAAGCAAAAGATGCTCGAACAGGGGAAAAGATTAGTTCGTGGATAGTAAACAAAATTATGAAAGCTAAATTGAAGTCTGGTGCTGGTGTTAAGACCTTTAATAACTTTGTTAGGAAAATAAAAAGAAAAATCAAAAAACTCTCGCCTAAAGATAATAAGTCACTAATAAATATAGCTTATATGGTTGCTAGAAAATTAGTTCCATGCATTCCAAAAGTTCGCGTACCTCGAATGATACCTATACCAAAAACTGGAGGCATTCTACCTTTAATCCCAATTTTTGCTGGTTTGTCTGCTTTAGGAGCATTAGCTGGTGGTGCAGCTGGTATTGCTAAAACAGTGAATGATTATAAAGACGGTCAGAAAAAATTACAAGAAACTGAACGTCATAATAAAACTATGGAGGCTATAGCAATAGGTAAAGGTTTATACATTAAACCACATAAGCAAGGTCAGGGATTGTTTATAAATCCATCAAAAAACTAATTGATCAGCTACCTAATCGCGCTTTAACTAATATCGATATTCAGAAGTATGCCTATTGTATTCCTTACTTTCGGGGAGTTTACATGAAGGATCAGTTACCAAAAACACCTAAACGAATTGAATGTGGTATAGTTAACCTAGATAATTCAAAAAATGATGGAACGCATTGGGTAGCTTATGTTAAAATAAATAATTATTGTGAATATTTTGATAGCTTTGACGATTTAAAACCGCCAAGAGAATTAATCCTATATTTTAAGAACTGTGATGTTTATTATAACTTTAGTAGATATCAACAATTTAACACAATAATTTGTGGACATTTGTGTTTAAGATATTTGCAATGTTTTTGGAATAAATACTATAAATTTTATATCACTCTTTCATTTCCATCATTTGCAAGATGTCACTCACCTTATCGATAACTGGAAACTCATCGGTATTATCTACCTATTATCCAAGCACGCTGCCATTAGTTGGGGAGTATGAATGTGCATTATTACATTTCTCTACATATAATTCTATTCCAAATTTTGATAATACAAATAATAAATTATATTATGGTTCTAAAAATGTTATCGAGATATCTGAAGGAACTTATGAATTACAAGATATTAGCGACTATTTAAAAACTGAGATAAAAGATGCATCCATAAAACTCCATTGTAATAACAACACCTTAAAAACTATGTTATTTTGTACATCAACTATAGATTTTACTAAAGAAGGTACATTTGGAAGTTTATTGGGATTTAAAAAACAGATCTTAGAAGCAAATAAATATCATGTATCAGAGTTTCCAGTTAACATTTTGCCTACGACTGTCATAAGGATTGAATGTGACATAGTTAGCGGTTCCTATATAAACGGTCAATCCAGTCACATCTTACACGAATTTGCACTTAATGTTCCACCTGGATACAGGATTATAGAAATTACAAAAAACGCAATCTACTTTCCAATAAACCAAACCAATATAAGCTGCATACAGATAAGGCTGTTAGATATAAATAATAACTTAATAAATTTGCGAGGTGAAGAAGTGCAGTTGTATCTACATATCAGAAGAAAACATGATAGATTATAATAAATATGTGGTTCATTCAACTAAACATAACAGTCCTACTCAAACTATCAAACCAATAAGAGCTCGATCCAAAAAGGTCATAAAATTGAACAACAATAATAAAGCTTTTCTTAAAGCGATTGGTTTGTTAAAATGAATATACTAGATGTTTTATCCGCTCCTGCATACAACAACTCCGTGGAAGGAATTGAATTTCACTCTTACAAGCCTTACGTAACAAGTTTCAATAGAAGCGATGAAATCAGGATACCTATTAATCAACAAGACTTGTATATATTACCATCAGCAAGCACTTTGTTTTTGGAAGGAACTATTGTTGTAAACAAGGCTGAAAATTCTAAAGAGAGAGTCAGTAGCGTTCATTTCACAAACAATAGTTTACTTTACTTGTTTCAAGATATAAGGTATGAGATAAATGGAGTGGAAATAGATAAAATAAAAAACGCTGGTATAACTACCACAATGAAATCATTAATATCAATGAACGAAAACGAGGCTAAAGTATCTAATGCTTGGGGTTGGAATATCGATGGTATAAATAGTACAAATGGGGGTAGCTTTTCTGCTTCCATACCCCTCTGTAACATTCTTGGTTTTGCAGAAGATTTCAAGAAAGTAGTGATAAACAGCAAACATGAATTAATATTGTTACGAAGTAATACTAATCTGAACGCCCTAAAACTTAGCGCTGGTGAAACGGTAGAAGATATTATTATAAACAAAATAATATGGCGAGTACCACATGTCAAAGTATCCGATAGAGAAAAAATAAATATGTTAAAACTGTTAGAAAAAGACCGACCACTCCAGATGATATTCAGGAATTGGGATTTATATGAATATCCGGCTTTACCAAAAACTACTAAGCATACTTGGTCCATAAAAACATCATCGCAAATAGAGAAACCAAGATTTGTTATTATTGGTCTGCAAACAAATAGAAAAAATAATCCTAAATTGGATATGTCTCAGTTTGATCACTGTGACGTTCGTGATGTTAGAGTATACCTAAATTCTACCTACTTCCCTTATGAAAATTTAAATTCAAGTTTCTCGAATAACAGAATTGCGTTAATATATGAACAATACACCAGATTTCAACACTCATATTACGGAGGTCGTCGTGGTGAACCGTTATTAAGTGAGAAACAATTTAAAAATATTGCTCCGTTATTTGTCGTAGATTGTTCTAGACAACCAGATAATCTTAAGTCGGGTCCTGTTGTGGATGTCAGAGTGGAAATTGAAAGTGACATTGATATACCAGATCAAACTTCGGCATATTGTCTTATATTGAACGACTGTATAATTGAGTATAAACCATTAAGCAGCACTGTGAGAAAATTATCATGAACCCGAATACGATTATAGTGGATGTCCAGGGGTTTAAAGACACTTGTAATAACTTTATAGTCAAGGAATTAGCTCTGGCCACTCGTGTTTATACCCAAACGTACTTAATAAAGCCTCCATACTTATTTAAATACTTAACTACGAATGAAAAAAAACAAGTTACGTGGTTGGAGAGAAACAGAGGGATTTACTGGAATGAAGGTTATATCGACTATAGAGAATTTCGACGTATAATTGTTCCTTATCTAGAAAATAAAGAAATTATTGTGAAGGGCTTAGAAAAAGTTAAGTGGATTCAAGATCTTTGTATGAATTGTATTTGTTTAGATCTTGGTGAAGACAAGTATACAAATTTATCACTGTTGCATAACAAATATTCAAATATTGAAACCAGTTTTAATTGTATTAATCATATTAAACAATGTGCACTTAAAAATGTTTTATGTATAAAGAACTATTTAATAGAGCAAGAAAGGTAATATGTCTTCCTATACGCAGTTTTAATAAATAAAACAATTTTTTAAAGTAAATGGTTTTTTATTTTTTAACACACATTTTTAATATTTATAATTTTTTGACATATATTTTCATAGTAAATAATTTTTTTATAAAATCTAAATATGTTCATCACTTTATCTACTAGTTACATTAATAAATTATTACCTGATTAAAAAATATGATATGAGTAGCCACACAATTATTACCTATGGTTTTTATTTTTTAACACACAACTTAATATTGAAATTTTTTTAACACATATTTTCACAGTAAATAAAATTTTAATAAAATCTAAATATGTCATCACTTTATCTACTAGTTACATTAATGAATTATTACCTAATTAAAAAATGTGATATGAGTAGCCACACAATTATTACCTATGGTTTTTATTTTTAACACACAACTTAATATTGAAATTTTTTTAACACATATTTTCACAGTAAATAAAATGTTAATAAAATCTAAATATGTCATCACTTTATCTACTAGTTACATTAATGAATTATTACCTAATTAAAAAATGTGATATGAGTAGCCACACAATTTTTTGGAAATATTGTGAATTAATTTTTCAGCTTGATCCGATATCTCATCTACCGTATCTTGTACAATATACTGTGCAGTGATTATGTCCTTACCTTCATCTTCGTCGTCCATTGACTCACTGAGTTCCTTGATCGTAATTTTTATTAAACGTCGTCCTTTTCTTCTTTCACTGTTAATAATATAGGAATTCAATGCACTGCGTTTGTTTGTAATTGGTTTTCTTCGATTAGTTTTCTTTTTGTTTCTTTTTACTTCTTCATTGGGTGTTATTATCCAAGATCTATTCATTGCGTTGTCCAAGTCGAACTGATCTTGCAGGTCTGGAAGATATTCAGGAGAGCTCTCTTCTATTCCGTTTGAAAATTTGTTTAAGTTGGTATTCTGAAAATTATTTAAAACATTAGTAGTTGGGTGCAAAGGGGCTCTCTTGGGTGCAAAGGGGCTCTACCAACATCTATAGGGCCCCAGCGACCTCACCTGCTAGTGGCGCACCTGCTGATAAACGGACGAGGCTCGTTAATTTACGGTACCTATGGAGTGGCTTCGGCCCCTACGTGGGTACCAGGTGGTACAACAGTGTTGGTCCGGGGGGGTACCACCGTGCAGCTGTGCTAAAGCCCCCCAAGTAACCCAGCCCAGGCTGGGTTGCGTTAGGGGTTCAGCAGCTGCACCGCCGGGCCCGGGGCGATGTATGGTGCAGCAGGCATGGGACCAGTGGGGGCGAAACGGAGTCTAGTGTGGGTGGTGTGGGTCGATTCGCCGGCCAGGGAGACCCTTAGCAACGGCGTTGCCGCGGCCGCCCGCAACACAGTCATGGGGCCCGCCTGGGGCCAACCACCCCAGGAGGCTGCCCCACATGTTGCGCATAATCCTGATGTGGGATCGCCGCTCCGGGTGGTAACCGGTGTGGGGTAGCGGCGGCCTTGCATCAGGGGGGTTTGGGAGCCCTTCCGTCCGGCGGGTCGGCTCCGACCTAACCACACGGTTCTAGACAAAGCTAGCCCCTACGCTTTGTCACTTACTGCTGCACCAAATGTCGCCCTGTCTTCACGCTTCTTCTTCAAAATCTACAATGGCAGTGCAACAAAAAAGAAATAAACGTTACACAGCGGCCCTAGGAAACCCCACAACTTCACATTTCGAGGTGGAGTTCACTAACGTCCGTGGACTCCATGCGAACTTCGATACCGTCCACCACCACCTTGAGACGGCACGGCCCGCTGTGATGTTCCTCACGGAGACACAAATACGCCGCCCTGACGACACGTCTTACCTGTGTTACCCCGGCTATGTCATCGAGGAACAATTTCGAGACAAAGCCGGGGTGTGCGTGTTCGTTAGGGCGGATGTTTGCTGCCGCAGGTTGCGCTGCCTAGAGAACCCCTCCAATTCCGTCCTTTGGCTGCACGTAGACCATGGCTCTATGAGCCAGATCTACGTGTGCGTCTACCGATCCCACACAGGGGATTCTGAGACAACAAAGCTCTTCCAGTACCTCAGCGAGACGGCTGATGAAGCGCAGGTGCGGTTCCCGAACGCTGACCTAGTGTTTCTGGGGGACTTCAATGGCCATCACATTGAATGGCTGGGGTCCCTCAAGACTGATCATGCGGGTAGAGCCGCCCATGCGTTCGCTCTCTCCCACGGTCTGACCCAGATGGTATGCGGGATCACCCGGATACCAGACAGGTCAGATCACGCGCCCGCTCTGCTGGATCTACTGCTGACGAGTCGCCCAGCCCAGTACAGTGTTTCGGTAGGAGCCCCACTGGGTAGTTCCGACCACTGTGTTGTTCACGCTGGCATGAAGGTGTCACCTCCTGCACGTCCTGTGCAAACGTCACGACGACTATGGCACTACTCGTCAGCGGATTGGGACGGTCTACGCGATTATTTTGCGTCCGTCCCCTGGAGCCAGCGCTGCTTTGTAGGAAAGGCTCCTTCGGATAGTGCTTCTGCTATTGCTGGCGAGATCAGTTTAGGGATGGATTATTACATCCCTTTCACTGATGTCGCCAGTATCCGCAGAGCCCGTCCCTGGTTCGGGCGAGATTGTGCCAAAGCTGTTCGACAAAAACAGTCGGCATATCGCGCCTGGATCAGGGCCCGGGCTGTGCGCGACCCAAACGTGGGCCACCTCAAAGCAGCGTACAACCGGGCCACAAAGTCGAGTAAGAGGGCCTTTAAGAGAGCGGATGCCCAGCGCGTCGCGCGGCTTGGTCAGGAGCTCACTTCCCATCCCACGGGCAGCCGTGGATTCTGGCAACTGGCCAAAGCCGTGCAATCTAACTTTTGTCAGCCCTCGCTGCCACCGCTGCGTTAACCAGATGGAACACTGGCTCACAAAGCCCAAGAGAAAGCGGATATGCTCGCAGACCTCTTTGCGGCTAATTCCCGGGTCGACGACCGTGGCCTGCAGCCCCCCGCCATCGCCAACTGTGGCCACACAATGCCTGATATTGTTATCAGGCAATGTGATGTACGGGCAGTGCTGCGGTCACTCGACACGCGGAAAGCCAGTGGCCCTGACGGCATTCCGGCGGTGGTGCTACGAAAATGTGCAGCTGAGTTGTCTCCAGTATTAACGCGTCTGTACCGCCTGTCATACTCTTCAGGGCTCGTGCCGGAGGTCTGGAAGGAGGCGAACGTACAACCGATCCCCAAGAAAGGGGATCGGTCCGATCCAGGCAACTATCGACCCATAGCTGTCACCTCAGTCATTTGCAAGGTGCTTGAGCTCCTTATAAATAAGCAGCTCATGCAATTCCTAGAGGATCACTCGCTAATCAATGATCGACAATACGGCTTCAGGCCAAAGCGATCAACGGGTGATCTTCTGGCATTCGTAACGCATGTCTGGGGTGGGGCTATGGAAAGGCACGGCGAGTCCTTGGCTATTAGCCTGGACATCGCCAAAGCCTTCGATAGGGTCTGGCATGCTTCGCTCCTTTCCAAGCTTCCGGCATATGGTCTACCTCCTCAACTGTGCAGCTGGATTGCCAGCTTTTTAAACGAGCGCCGAGTGCGGGTCCTCTGCGATGGCCAGGCTTCTCGCTTCTTGCAAGTGAATGCCGGGGTACCGCAGGGGTCCGTACTATCACCAACTCTCTTTCTTCTGCATATCAATGATATGCTATCCCTCGGGAACATTCATTGCTATGCAGATGACAGCACACTGCACGGGAGTTACTCGGTTCGTCCGACGGCGGGGCGATCTGAGATTGACGAGGAGAGACGACGACTCGTGGCTGATCTCGACCGTAACCTCGACAGTATCTCTCAATGGGGTACCGAGAACCTGGTCGAGTTCAATGCCCGCAAAACACAGGCGTGTGCATTTACTGCGAAGAAATCCCCTTTCCTTCCCCTACCCTCTCTTCAGAATGCATTATTACCAATGAAGGACAACCTTGATATCCTTGGCATAGACGTTCGTCGAGAGCTCAATAATAAAAACTACATCGAAAGATGTATAGGGCTAGCTTCGCGGAAACTAGGAATACTGAATAAGGTAAAGAGATTCTTTACACCGGACCAGAGGTGTCTGCTGTACAAGACGCAGATTAGACCCTGCGTCGAATACTGCTCTCACCTCTGGGACGGCTCCGCGAAGTATCTCCTGGACGCTCTCGACGCTATGCAGCGACGGGCTATCCGTATTATTGGTTGTCCGGAGGTAACGGGAAGCCTTGAGCCGCTAGCTCAGCGCCGAACAATAGCTTCCTTGGCCGCATTCTACCGTATTTACCACGGCGAGTGTTCTGAAGAGCTCTTCAATCTGATCCCACCCTCTTCCTTCCGATCCCGAACGACTCGTGCCGGGCAGAGATGCCACCCCCACACAGTGGATAGCATGTTCGCGAGAACCGAACGTTTTAAACGTTCGTTTCTCTGCCGAACGATAGTGGCCTGGAACGCCCTGCCTGTGCACGTGTTTCCTCCCACATATAATCCTGGGTTCTTTAAGCGGAGCGTGAAGAGGCACATCAGTAGGTCGTCAAGTTGAGGGCCACTCTCAATAGTAATGTGTGCTGTGAGAGTGGCCCACAATCGCTAGATGTCGTCACGACTTACCACCAGGCGGGCGGCGTCAATTTGGCGAACCAAATATAAAAAAAATAAAAAAAAAAAAAAAGTAATAAATCATACTAAGTATTTTGTAAATAGATTGAAATTTTCAATAGATTGAAAGTTATAAAATACCTACCATGTTGTTAGATATGCTCGTATTGACTGTTTAATAAAGAATGAACTAGGTAATAATATTTTTTCTAACGCAGTTGATATATCAAATTATGTTGACATAAAGTATTTATTGGTATGATGATCAAGTTAGAACTTGAAATTCAACCATTCAATAATTCGTATGTGCATAATGTTATTGTTATGCACCTACTTAATAGTTGTGAAATTCTTATGAATTTCAAACGTGTTGTAACGTGAATGATGACGTATTTCGTTATCAATATCAGGTAAGGAATATAATAAAAACACAATAATTATGTAATTGCTTATTTTAATTTATTCGACATACTAATATAGAATCGGGTGACCAGTTAAATACCTATAGGCACCTTATCAGTTAGTATCATACGAAATGAACTACAATAGGTATTCCTAATATTTCATATTTTGTATTGTCTAAACTCTCCAGCTATTCTAAAGAATACCTACATTATTCCTTACTGATGATATTATATTCTACAACTTCTTTGGGAGCTACTCTAATTGAGTCACCAGAGCCTATTTAAATTTGATAAAATATTCTACATTATGTATAACTACGTGCTACTTTAATTTTACACTTTTTGGAATGACCAAAATATATAGGTATCTACTTACAAATTGATTACGTAGTTCACCGCGCTGTCCATGAGTGTTCCTTGTCAATTTCTTCCGTGATGATAAAATATCTGAAAATAAAATTAAATATAGGTTTAAGTCTAATTATTGAAAATCGGCAAATGTAGTCCAAATATGTCAAACCTACAACTTCTTCGGAAGCTACTCTAATTGAGACACCAGAGCCTATTCAAATTTGATAAAATATTCTACTTTATGTACAATTAAGTGCTACTTTAATTTTACACTTTTTGGAATGACCAAAATATATAGGTATCTACTTACAAATTGATTACGTGGTTCACCGCGCTGTTCATGAGGGTTCCTTGTCAATTACATCCGTGATGATAAAATATCTGAAAATAAAATTAAATGTAGGTTTAAGTCTAATTATTGAAAATCGGCAAATGTAGTCCGAATATGTCAAACCTACACAACTTCTTCGGAAGCTACTCTAATTGAGACACCAGAGCCTATTCAAATTTGATAAAATATTCTACTTTATGTGCAATTAAGTGCTAGCAAGAGATTAAATATTTCAGCGTTCATTATTTTATTTATAACTTTTTGAATTTTGTACAGAACTTAAATTTTATACGAAATTTAAGGATAATCGTATAAAATTAAATTTAAAGGACTTCCATAGAAAACTACGTCGCCTAATAAATTAGATATTTAGTAGGTAAACTAACAAAGAATTATATATCAAATAATTAACATTATAAGTAATTACTTACATGACATTGCTTTTATTTTGGGTCTTCCTTTTAATCCTCTGAAGGACGTAGTGCACTGCGTGGTTGGTAGCTCGATGCAAATGGTAGATACTGTGGGAACAGAATATGAGACATTCCTCGCGTATAGGAACGATGTGACGATGTAACACACATAGGTAAACAAGTAGAACATACATGAACAAACTGCTGACTTAACATTGGTCGTAGCTTTGTATAAAGGTACGTTGTTAGCCGACTTGGATAAAAAGAGGTGTATTACCATATAGTTTAAGCACATACCAAAACTATTTGCTAATATTTAAAAGTTATATTTTAAATGATTATTTGTAATGTTTGTTCACATATTTGTGGGATAAGTCTGTAGTAATATTTTTGTAAAATTATTTTTATCTAAACGATTCCAAAGGATTTTTAATAGAATACCGTTAACCATACCTTGTATCAAATTTGAGAACCATAAACCAACATACCTACAGATAAATAAAGTAACCACCTTTTTAAGAAGTCGGTTAAAATGATGTCGTTTTAAAATTGTATCGCTGAGTAAGTAAACTAACAGATACCTTGCTTCCACACACACACCCATGCAAACCGTGCATAGCAATTTGAAACTTCTATAATTGTGACGCAAACTAGTTAACTTCCAGGGTACGTCTACCTTTTAAAAATAATTAAATACCTACCGTGTACTAACGGTCAGCTTATATTGGTGATTTAGGTATAGACGACGGTCCTTACCTACATAAATTGCATAATTTTACTTCTGCGGAATGTATGAGTATATTTCATTAATACTTTTCATGTACCTATACATAATTATACAGTTACTATATCATATACTTATCGACGACGATCAACGAACATACCTACATAAATTATAATTACATTTTATATGTATCATACACATATCATAACATTCGTCGGAATTAATCGGAATTTGTGTAGTCAGCAATTCAATATAAGAACGACGACGTCATATAGTTATTTACCCGACTAAAAAAGGAGGTGGGTACCTAATTTATTTGTATGTGGTTTTATGTGTTTTTTCTCATAATCTTAACATAACTTTTTTTCTATATAGGTACCTAATACGATTTTATTGATTATCTTTATTCGAAAGGTAGAATCTATAGTACAGGTGGTTTATATAAATTTGATTAAGTTTTAACGATAAAGAGAAATCTATCCTAGAGAAATCGAAGGAAATTATTAAAATGTTAAATGACATTCAAAGTGATTTCACAATAATTTTACAAATATAACAATTTGAAGTCCTTTGAATATTTTAATTGTGTAGAATTGAAATTGTTTGAACTGAGCTTCCAATAAAAGTGTTAAAAATAAGTTATACACGCTTACGCTTAATGAAATATTTTTATCCTTTATTATTTATTCCTTTAAAATATTCATTTAGCAATACTTATTTTGTTCATACACCTCTTTCTATCACAGTCGGGTAACAACGTAACAAAGCTAAGGTAATGTCAGCAGTTTGTTCTGGTGTGTGTTACTTGTGTATAATAGACATGTATCATCGTTCCCATACTCGAAGAACGTCTCACATTCTATTCCCACGACATGCTGCACGGCATTTTGTGGACATACAGTATACCTACTAAGTACTCTATCTATCCTTGGATTTTAAAATAAGACAGAAAATAAGAAGCAATGTCATGTAAGTAACTAATAATTATGATAAATAATTTTCTAGTCTATTACACACCTATGTCTGAAATTTTATAAAAAAAAGATTTATATTGTGCATTAAAACACTTTATTTAAATTTTATGTGAATATCCAGTGATACTTTAGTTATTTTATGTATCAGTAACATAAGTTCTAACCTAAAGTTTTAACGTATAAATTATCTATCTTAAAAATGTGATCTTAACGTGTTCATTTTAACAAACATGCATCGGGTTAGTTTGCTGTACGAAAGCAATAATCTAGCAAGTGAAATTGGTTAACCATTGACGGAACGGTAGTGTATTGAACGGCATTAAAATGTGGAACGTTGGCTTAGGTAAATGATTTTACAAAGAGTTATTGGGCATTCTACCCCACCGTGACTGAGGTTATCGAAGATAACCGATCGCGATGGAACTAAGGTGGGGTAGAATGGGTGGGCATTCTGTCCCACCTTTATCTATCTTAAAATGTGATCTTAACGTGTTCATGTTAACAAACATGCATCGGGTTAGTTTGCTGTACGAAAGCAATCATCTAGCAAGTGAAATTGGTTAACCATTGACGGAACGGTAGTGTATTGAACGGCATTAAAATGTGGAACGTTGGCTTAGGTAAATGATTTTACAAAGAGTTATTGGGCATTCTACCCCACAGAGTTTTTGGGCATTCTACCCCACCATGACTGAGGTTATCGAAGATAACCGATGGAACTAAGGTGGGGTAGAATGCCCAATAACTCACTACTATTTGATGATTCACTTCCATGCTATCTTCTTTCTTTTCAACCAAACACACAGTAAATTTCATATTACACATACTACATTTTATGATGAGTTTTGAGTCCAGACCAACTTTTACTTCACCTATTATACTGAGGTAACTTAACTTACAATCCATTGGACCGTGGTCCCCTATGGCCTGAAGAGCTTTAAAAAAAAAAGAAATATCCACTACTCTACGCCCAACTTCCACTTCATCCACCTTTCCCTCTTGACGGTTGTCAATAACTAGTTCCTGTAAAGAAAGATAATGGCTTGATTTTTTTTATAAAAAATAATTCAAAAGGTATGGGCCAAATTTCTTCAAACATAGCTAAGAACTCCCTTAGAATACACATTTGAAACACATAACACTAGATCAAAATCTTGAACGTTTTTATCAGTCTTCATCAATTATGAAAATGAATAAATAAACATAATAAAAAACTGGTTGCTTGTAAAGTCGGTTTAGGACGATCATTTTACCGGATAACGTCATAATATTATTCTCAATCGCTTGTACTGCGCTCTCGCTTGACCCTAGCGTGACATAATGTGACACTTTTTTGTGCGTGTTGCCGGTGTTCATCGATTTATAAGACGTTATCACGTCATAAATTTAATAAATCCGACTATATGCATAAAAACTCAAAAGGTAAAAAGAAAACAAGTCTACGGTCTTGAATTATGTTACATAAAAATAAATAAGAACACTATTGTAATAAATCGAATTCAACAATCGAGACCCATTGAAATCCTCACAGGCTCGAAGATATTCCTGACTAGCTAAATATTTCTTTAGAAATAGGCCCCGACTGCTAAATACGTTATATTACAATGGCGTTGTTATTTATTTTTATTAAATATTTTTATTACATGTTTTCATTTTTTTATCTGTCGGGTTTTAAAATTTTTATTGTTTATTTATTTATATTCATAACTGACGAAGACAAATTATAAAAGTGCAAAAGAATTCATACAATATTATGTTCGCCCATCACTAACTAGTTTGTTTATTTATGTAACAAGTCTACAAGAATTACGTATAACAACTTACCTCTATACAGCGCGTAGCAGTGTTGCTCGGAGTCTCGGCCTGAAGGTTTTTTTCATTTTCAGTACTGGAAATATTATTCATCAATATCCACTTTTTATTTATTTTGTAATTTTTGTACAACCCTACGCCAGGCGTTGGCGCGACTTACTTACCGCCGAAGCATGTCGTCAAAGCAGCGCGCGGCCGTGCAATTTCTGATTGTGTGTGTACCTATCTAATTACATGTCAATATTTACATGCTATTGTAGGTATATGTCTGAATCAGGCGATCTAAATCATTGTACCTATTAGCTTTGTAATGTACCTACCCTGTTCAAAATGCAAATAGATTATATTATTATTACTACTAAGACATGATAAGCATACACACAAATAAAAGTAATAAAACTAGGATTTTTACTTGACACTAACACAAATCTCGTAATTTTTTTCTAGGTATTTACGACAAGACGTAGTCAAGTAGGCAGATAAATAAATAAGTAGGGAGGAACTTACATTTTATTCCGAGATCTTTTGGCTTTCACGTTTTTATAATGCGTACTAAATTTTCTTTTCGGTGGCATGGCACTCAGCAAATTATCCTGCGAAAAGAGACCCTCGATTACCAATACGTTTATGATACCTATTGCCTTTATCATGTTGAAAAATCTATGTATGTCTTGCAGAGAACTAGATGATTGAAAGTTATAGTAGTATAAAGTTATAGTATACCCTGTCATACTCCGCCAGTTCATATCTCGAGAAAATAAAGTGGGCAGGGCTTTGATTGTTTCAAGCCTGGGTTGATACCTACTTTACAAGGTTCATAAAATGACCTACTCAACAAAGTAAATAATTTTGTATTTCTTACGATTTATATCTAGTTCCATCATGGTTTTCTTTCAGACTTTCATTATATCGGTACTTTCTACTTACTGAAAGTAAATTAGTTATAATAATATTGTACTTACAGTTTTTCACAAAAAACACAAATTCACAACACGTAATTTTGCTGGAGCATCCGACACGCGTGGAGTCGCTTTGAAATTCTATGGCGCACTGGCGAGAATCGTACAATCGCGACGCGAATGATGTTTCATACATTTTTCTATGGAGAATTTACGTAAAACATATCTAGATTTTAGGGCTTTAAAAGGGGAAGTCTTTGTTTGTAAAGGTACAAAAAAAGTACAATGTTATATTTATTGGTTTTTTCAGTGTTCAAAAAGTGTTTCTTTTTATCAATTTGTGTTGATTTATTGGGTTAAATCTGAAAAATACGAAGGCACGTTTTCGCATTTTTTCTCAATTTTGTGCGTTTGTTGACGTTTATTATATAACAACTACAAATCGTAACACTCTTTTCGGTGATTTTCACGATCTGGGCCCTCAAATTGAGATGGTTAATGCATATTGCATAGTTCGGCAAATGCCGTCGTATCGCATGTTCAAGCCAGGAACTTCAAAGTCAAAGTCAGGGTAACTTATAATAAGTTATCCCAAAAAAGCAATTACGTTTAGAATATGGGTTTCAAATGGATGTTCCCTACTACGTGCTACCAGAATATGTCGGGGTATCAGTAACAGTAGCTTTAGTGTTATTTGGAGATTGGGCATTATTTAAATCGATCGATCGTCGACTCTTGTTCCTAACCTCGACTAAATGGTAATAATAATAGGTATAACGCAACTTACGAGATGAGTCCTTATCCTGCACTGACTTGTCACAAGAATGCTCGTCTTCCTCATTCACGTACTGTGAACTGTTGTAATCAGGCAATCTCTTCTTGAAGAAGTTCTTCACGGCTTCACTACTGCTGGTATATAACTCCTTTGGTTCACTCTCGGTAATAATGTGTTCTACTCTGCCTTTCGCCATGTTGTTACTGAGCCGCTCCTCGATGTCATCATTTTGCTGCTCGTTATTTAAACACGGAGAACTAATGGCCACATCGGATTCAACTTTGTCATTAGATTTCCTACACGTTGTAGTATATTTGTTAGGAGGTATGTTTGATTTTCGAACTGTCTCGTAAGAGTGCGTTGGAACTACGTTCGGTTCGCTTTGCCCACGTCCCCCCGTTGACGAAGAAGGAAAGGTTTCCTTCTTTAACTTAAACGATTTAGTGATAGAATTTTCTTTAGGCTGGTTCACTATCGCTTCTGGTACACTCCTGCGCTTTGGATTACTGTGAATGTTTAATAAAAATTAATTAAAGCAAGTGAAAAGCCCCATAGGTACTATTTACTGTACACATCTATACAATGCTTCATCCATTTGTTGAATGACTTGTGATCGTCACAAGGATCTTAAAACTTCACTTTAATAAGGGCAAAAACAACAATGACAGACAATAATTACGTCCCCGAAGGCGTAGGCAGAGGCGCTTATTGCGTCTACATTTCGCCAAATCTTTAACCCCCACGTAAAAAACACGGCAATAAGCCCGCGGCGAGCCTATTGCCGTGTCCGAAGAGTATATTTGCAATAGGATGGGATGAGAACTTTGGAATGGAACTAGGAATGAGAAAATATAAATAGAGGAGAGAGGAGATAATATGAGTAGAGGAGAGAGAGGAGAGAATATGAGTAGAAAGCAGATTAAGACTGAGCTTGTGTGACATAGATCAGAGGAAAGCCATCGAAGGCACTATGGATCCGTCTTCGTGAGTGGCATATATTCCAAGATGTGGCAATAGCGAAACAGTGTTTGATTTTTACTTGGAAAACTTAGAAAGTGAAAGTGATTAGGCTGGCCTTTTAAACCCGCCCAGAGCCATAGAACGGCATAGAGCAGTTTAACGACCGAGTTGAACGACAGTCCATGGTATGAAAGAATTCCGTAACGGTAGGTACAAGATTAAAATAGTAGGAGCGTCTCGTTGGTACTACTAACTAGTACGGTTACAACATGATGTGCAACTATCCTCCTTTCCATGACATACATTTTTTTTTTTTTTTTTTATATTTAGGTCGACAAATTGACGCCACTCGCCTGATGGTAAGCTGAGGCGACGTCTGGCAATTGAGGGCGACTCTCACAGTACACAGGAATACTATAGAGAGTGGCCCTCAACTTGACGACCCTGTAATGTGCCTCTTCACGCTTCGCTTAAAGAGCCCAGGGTTATATGTTGGAGGAAACACGTGCGCAGGCAGGGCGTTCCAAGCCACCATCGTTCGGCAGAGAAACGATCGTTTAAAACGCTCGGTTCTCGCGAAGACGGTTTCCACGGTATGAGGGTGACATCTCTGCCCGGCACGCGTTGTTCGGGATCGGAAGGGAGAGGGTGGGATCAGGTTGAAGAGCTCTTCAGAACACTCACCGTGGTAAATACGGTAGAACGCGGCCAAGGAAGCAATTGTTCGGCGCTGGGCTAGCGGCTCAAGGCTTCCCGTTACCTCCGGACAGTCTATAATGCGAACAGCGCGTCGCTGCATAGCGTCGAGTGCGTCCAGCAAATACTTCGCGGAGCCGTCCCAGAGGTGAGAGCAGTATTCAACGCAGGGTCTAATCTGCGTTTTGTACAGCAGACCTCTGGTGCGGTGTAAAGAATCGCTTTACCTTGTTCAGTATTCCTAGTTTCCGCGAAGCTAGCCCAATACATCTCTCAATGTATTTTGTGTTATTGAGCTCTCGACGAACGTCTATGCCAAGGATGTCTAGATTGTCCTTCATTGGTAATGTTGCATTCTGAAGAGTGGGTAGGGGAAGGAAAGGGGATTTTTTCGCTGTAAATGCACACGCCTGTGTTTTGTGGGCATTGAACTCGACCAAGTTCTCGGCACCCCATTGGGAGATACTGTCGAGGTTTCGGTCGAGATCACCCACGAGATGTCGTCTCTCCTCCTCTATCACAGATCGCCCCGCCGTCGGACGAACCGAGTAACTCCCGTGCAATGTACTGTCATCTGCATAGCAATGAATGTTCCCGAGGGAAAGCATATCATTGATATGCAGAAGAAAGAGAGTTGGTGACAGTACGGACCCCTGCGGTACCCCGGCATTCACTTGCAAAAAGCGAGAAGCCTGGCCATCGCAGAGGACCCGCACTCGGCGCTCGTTTAAAAAACTGGCAATCCAGCTGCACAGTTGAGGAGGTAGACCATATGCCGGAAGCTTGGAAAGGAGCGAAGCATGCCAGACCCTATCGAAAGCTTTGGCGATGTCCAGGCTAACAGCCAAGGACTCGCCGAACTTTTCCATAGCCTCACCCCATACATGCGTGACGAATGCCAGGAGGTCACCCGTTGATCGTTTTGGCCTGAAGCCATATTGCCGATCATTGATTAGCGAGTGATCCTCCAGGTATCGCATGAGCTGCTTATTAATAAGAAGCTCGAGCACCTTGCAAATGACTGAGGTGACAGCTATGGGTCGATAGTTGCCTGGATCGGATCGATCCCCTTTCTTGGGGATCGGTTGTACGTTCGCCTCCTTCCAGGCCTCCGGCACGAGGCCTGTAGAGTATGACAGGCGGTACAGACGCGTTAATACTGGAGACAACTCAGCAGCACATTTTCGTAGCACCACCGCCGGAATGCCGTCAGGGCCACTGGCTTTCCGCGTGTCGAGTGACCGCAGCACTGCCCGTACATCACATTGCCTGATAACAATATCAGGCATAGTGTGGCCACAGTTGGCGATGGCGGGGGGCTGCAGGCCACGGTCATCGACCCGGGAATTAGCCGCAAAGAGGTCTGCGAGCATGTCCGCCTTCTCTTGGGCTTTGTGAGCCAGTGATCCATCAGGAAAACGCAGTGGTGGCAGCGATGGTTGACAAAAATTTGACTGTACGGCTTTGGCCAGTTGCCAGTATCCACGGCTGCCCGTGGGATGGGATGTGAGCTCCTGACCAAGCCGCGCGACGCGCTGGGCATCCGCTCTCTTGAAGGCCCTCTTGCTGAACCTAGTGGCCCGATTGTACGCTGCTTTGAGGCGGTTCACGTTCGGGTCACGTGCCGCCCGAGCCCTGACCCAGGCGCGATATACCGACTGTTTTTTCTGGACAGCCTCGGCACATTCACGCCCGAACCAGGGGCGTGCTTTGCGGATGCTGGCGACATCAGTGAAAGGGATATAATATTCTATCCCTAGACTGATCTCGCCAGCAATGGCAGCAGCGCTATCCGAAGGCGCCTTCCCTACAAAGCAGCGCTGGCTCCACGGGACGGACGCAAAGTAATCGCGGAGACCGTCCCAGTCTGCCGACGAGTAGTGCCATAGTCGTCGAGTCATTTGTTCAGCACGAGCAGGTGGTGGCACTTGGAAGCTGGCGTGCACCACACAGTGGTCGGAAGTGCCCAGTGGGGCGCGTACCGACACACTGTACTCGGCTGGGCGACTCGTCAGCAGTAGATCCAGCAAGGCGGGCGTGTGGTCTGACCTGTCAGGTATCCGGGTGATCCCCCGTACCATCTGGGTCAGCCCGTGGGAGAGAGCGAATGCATGGGCGGTTCGTCCCGCATGATCGGTCCTAAGGGACCCCAGCCACTCAACGTGATGACCGTTAAAGTCCCCCAAGAAAACCAGGTCAGCGTTCGGGAACCGCACCTGCGCATCGTCAGCCATCTCGCTGAGGTATTCGAAAAGCCTTGTTGTCCCAGTGTCCCCTGTGTGGGAGCGGTAGACGCACACGTAGATCTGGGTCATGGAGCCATGATCCACGTGCAGCCAAAGGACGGAGTAGGAGGGGTTCTCCAGACAGCGCAACCGGCGGCAGCAAACATCCGCCCTAACGAACACGCACACCCCGGCTTTATCGCGGAATTGTTCCTCAATGATATAGCCCGGGTAACAGAGGTACGACGTGTCGTCAGGGCGGCGTATCTGTGTCTCCGTTAGGAACATCACAGAAGGCCGTGCCGACTTCAGGTGATGGTGGACGGTATCGAGGTTTGCATGGAGTCCGCGGATATTCGCGAACTCCATCTCAAACGAAGTCAACTTTGTGGGGTTTCTAGGGGCCGCTGTGTACCGTCTATTCTCTTGTTGCACTGGCATTGTGAAATATGGGGAAGCGTGAAGACAGGGCGATATTTGGTGCGGCAGTAAGTGACAAAGTGCAGAGGCTAGCTTCGTCTAGAACCGTGTGGTTAGGTCGGAGCCGACCCGCCGGACGGAAGGGCTCCCAAACCCCCCTGATGCAAGGCCGCCGCTACCCCACACCGGTTACCACCCGGAGCGGCGACCCCACAACAGCATTATGCGCAACATGTGGGGCAGCCTACTGAGGTGGTTGGTCCCAGGCGGGCCCCATGACTATGTTGCGGGCGGCCGCGGCAACGCCGTTGCTAAGGGTCTCCCTGGCCGGCGAATCGACCCACACTAGACTCCGCTTCGCCCCCACTGGACCCCTGCCTGCCGCACCATACACCGCCCCGGGCCCGGCAGTGCCGCTGCTGAACCCCTAACGCAACCCAGCCTGGGCTGGGTTACTTGGGGGGCTTTAGCACAGCTGCACGGTGGTACCCCCCCGGACCAACACTGTTGTACCACCTGGTATCCACGTAGGGGCCAAAGCCACCACATGGGTACCGTAATATACGAACCTCGTCCGTTAATCAGCAGGTGCGCCACTAGCAGGTGAGGTCGCTGGGGCCCGATAGATGTAAGAAGGGCCCCTTTGCACCCATACATACATTAATATTTATTAAACACTCAAATAATGTTAATAATCAGATGAAAATAGTCTATTTTACAAATTGAAACAATAGTTGAACTTTTCTCAACAGTCTGAGGTAAGTTCAGGAAATGGTAAAAAACAGGACACAGAAGGGCAAAAATGGGAAAAAAAAACCCCAAAAGACGTCAAACAATAACGGAACACACACTAATCACATCTCTAGCCTCAAAGGGGTAGGGAGGCGCTTATTGCGTTTAGCCAATTCGTTAACCCCCACGTAATAGGTGGCCGATATAATTGCAAGAGCCTCGTCCGTTGGTGCACCACGTGCAGCAGCAAAATCAACTCCCCCCAACATCAATTCGTAAGTACAAAAAATTTAAAAAAATTTACAGCTGGGTTAAAAAATTCCGAGATTTTTTATTACTTGACTGGCCTAATAAAAGCATGAATCTAACAGTTATTGGAAAATTAAAAAAAAACGCCATGTTACAATATTAGCTAAGTTATTAATCTAATCGAATCGCATATTTATTCATTTGTTTTCGATGTTTAGGGTTCCGTAGTTCATGCCGCGGAACTCCTTAACAAGCCCCACCCACCCCTGCAGCCGCCCCTATGTCCGGGTACACACTTGAAGAATCCCCTGCGACGGCAGGGCGGTCCCATTTATCCTGAGCTCCCCTAAGTGGAAAAATGTTTTCTGGAAAATTTATGTACAGAAAACTAGCCTGCACCATTCGACCGATTTCACTCAAATTTAGCACAAACGTGTATTTTAATAGTGGGACAGCTGACAGGGAAGCAAGCATATTGGGATAACTTGTCTAGGAGGAATGAAAACTAGTCAAATGGAGTTGGACTCACACACAAAGGGTTCCGTTGTTCCGTACCAAAACATGAAACGTAACTCTGAAAAATGGCCTGCTATTCACAATAATTGTTTCAGATAGGAGAAATACAATAAAATCTCTCTTTATCTTTCCAAGTAATATTATAATCACAATAAAAATGTTTGGGAATGTGTCTAAATCTCTATCGAGGTAAAAGTGGACAAGCAGAAAATTAATCACACTGTGTATGTACTTTTGTACCACGTTATGGAGTGATTTAAATCAGCAGGCGGCTAAACCGGGCCAAACGCTAGGAATAGAAAGTAAAAAAAAAATGGTCAAAGAATAAACGCTTATATAATTATTATAGTAATATAGCATATTAGTTTGAAAATGGCTACCTACCTACCAAATATTGATGACACCTACTTAAGGAGTTTAACAAACTAAACTAGGGGAAAATGGCTACCTACCTACCAAATATTGATGACACCTACTTAAGGAGTTTAACAAACTTAAACTAGGGGAAAATGGCTACCTACCTACCAAATATTGATGACACCTACTTAAGGAGTTTAACAAACTTAAACTAGGGGAAAATGGCTACCTACCTACCAAATATTGATGACACCTACTTAAGGAGTTTAACAAACTTAAACTAGGGGAAAATGGCTACCTACCTACCAAATATTGATGACACCTACTTAAGGAGTTTAACAAACTTAAACTAGGGGAAAATGGCTACCTACCTACCAAATATTGATGACACCTACTTAAGGAGTTTAACAAACTAAACTAGGGGAAAATGGCTACCTACCTACCAAATATTGATGACACCTACTTAAGCAGTCTTATTAATAAAAAAGACCTAATCAATGGATACTCTTATGTTTACACCGAAATAGTTGGTTCTAAATGTAATTGTGTTTAAGTGTGACGTAACAACCTTATTAATAAACTCGAAGCAACGTTGAAGAACCTATACATTATTTACAGCTCGGATTACGCGTTCCTTGTGGCAACATTGTCGAAAAAAAACGCAATGTATGCTAAAATAACAAGTAATCAGTCGGGAGCTGTCAAATGAAACGTCACTCAACTGTCATCGTTTCGTACTTGTCTTTTTATTTTTGTTATTTTGTTATTGTTTCATTGTCCATGAATCGTGGGATATTGTTAATATCTTATTTTACAAGATGGCTCACAAACGTAAAATATTTGTACACTGGAATAAAAACGTATGAAGAAAAGTGTGTACCTACGAAGATTTTTTTTTCAATTTGAAATGATACAGAGCAAGACTACAGAAATTGGTAAGTAAGTCTTATTTTGAAAGATTATTCCTCAAAATACGTATAAGTCTTTAAAAGCGAACCCCAATAAGGCGAAGAGCAACGCATGGTTTGAAGTACCTACATAAAAGAAAGTTCCTCACAATTATAGTAGTTGCGTGTAGTTTGTCAGTTTACTTTACTGATTACTTCATTACAACATTACAACATTGCACTTCATGAGATAAAAAATGACTGGATTGTGGGATATACATAAAGGATTTTTAATATTTTTTGTCACAGAATATAATTATGTATTTTATGACCGTTATTGTGACAGAAATTATCATAAATTAAAGTATTGATGATAATGCTACTTTGTTTCAGATTCAAAGAACTGAACTTGAGAACCCGAGACTTGAGTCAGCTGCAGATATAATGGAAGGGAATGATAATGAATGCAAGAAAGCATCTGATGGCTACAAAAGGGAAACTATTAAAACTGGTGGTGGATATAATGTTCAAGTCCCAGTCAAGCCGATGTTGAGGTAGCCAACTTATGAAATCCAGCAGAGTTAATTAGTGATGAGAATAAATATGATTCCGATGGACCTTGCCTGGTGAGTTTTAAACGTCATCTATCTACATTTAGTGAGCGCATACAAATGATACGACAGTCTAAAGACATCCTATCGGTTCATTCATCATCATCATTCACCGAGCCTTTTCCCAACTCAGTTGGGGTCGACTTTTCAGTCTAACTGCGATTCGGCTGAATGGTCAGTGTCTTAAGAAATGGTCACCCATCCTAAGACCAGCCTGACTCGATGTTGCTTAACCTTTGCAATGTGTTAACATTGTCGGTTACCACTAGACCACGAGCCCCTCATACTATCGGTTCATTAAAATATATTAGGTATATTGGAAATGCGCATTGCAACAAACCTGTCTATTATGCACATGGTGACTTGACCACTGTGTTTGGCTCATTGTAGAGAAAACAGTTTTGTTTAAGTCGTAAGCCAGATTTGTCTGTGTAAGACAAATTCAGGCAAGGATGGAATAAACCCCATTACAAAAAACCATAATAAGCCCTGTACCTTAGCCCATGGTGGCATTATAGATAATAATATACATATTTATTTAGTAAATATGTGTAATATGGGAAATATGTAGGTAATAATATTGTACATTGTTTTTCTAGGATGTAGATTTTCAAAATACTTGGCCCAGTCAAAACAATTAAAAGAATTGGAACACAAGAGACGCATGGAGATAGCTGAAGAAAACCATGCCATCGAAATAGAAATTAAAAGATTCAATAAAGAAATAGAAATTTAAAGAGAAGAACTCAGATGTGCACAACTGGAATGAAGCTCAAGACATTTTATAAAAATCCTTAAAAATTATGTTAAATTATAAAATAAAACCTTGTTGTAAAGCTTGATATTTTATTTATTTGTAAGTATGTCTTCATCATCAACCGAGCCTTTTCCCAACCCAGTTGCTGTCCAGTCTAACTGCGGAGTGGCTGAACTTCGATATTTTACGTGGAGCGACTGCCATCTCACCTCAACAACCTACGGGCTATATCGAAGTTCTGCAGTTAGACTGGTTGGATTTCGATTTAGGGCTCCAATACCCGTAACGACTGCCATAGATGTTCGTATGACAACGGGGACCGACGCGACAACGTGCTCTCCTAGGCACATTTGTTTTTAGTCTTACTTACCTAATTATTACAAAATTTTCATTAATAAAAGCTGCTCGTACGGAATGAATTAGTAATTTTTCATTTCTTGATCCTGATAATAAAATAGTCTTCTAACTCATCCGTTACCCTCAAATGATCAACTAAATAAATTATTTACATTTTCTACGGTCAATGAACAAGTAATCACGACATCCGTATTATAGATAGTGCGGAGGTAATAGGAAGCCTTGAGCTGCTAGTCCAGCGCCGAACAATCGCTTTCTTGGCAGCATTCTACCGTATTTACCACTGCGAGTTTTCTGAAGAGCTCTTCAACCTGATCCCACCCTCTCCCTTCCGATCCCGAACAAAGAGTGCCGGGCAGAGATGCCACTCCCACTCAGTGGATAGCATGTTCGCGAGAACCGAACGTTTTATCGTTAGTGTCTCTGCCGAACGATAGTGGCCTGGAACGCCCTGCCTGTGCACGTGTTTCCTCCCACATATAATCCTGGGTTCTTTATGCGGAGCGTGAAGAGGCACATAAGTAGGTCGTCAAGTTGAGGGCACAATACTATAGAGAGTGGCCCACAATCGCTAGACGTCGTCACGACTTACCACCAGGCGGGCGACGTCAATTTAGCGAAACCAAAATAAAAAAGGCATAAAATCGGCTAGAAATAAAAATACAAATGAATGAGAAAAATATCAGATGTTTAGTTTAGTCATACGCACATGTTATACTAGGGGACGGTTGGGATTAAATTTTACTGCGAAACAACAATCGAACTAGCTTACTTCCTTGCTGCCCGACATTTATTAATAATGAATTTGGTTACTTCAAACTTAAAATTCGATGTAAAGTTTACTCTTTGTTTATTAATAAGGCTGAAGGAGTTTAACAAACTTAAACTAGGGGAAAATGGCTACCTACCTACCAAATATTGATGACACCTACTTAAGGAGTTTAACAAACTTAAACTAGGGGAAAATGGCTACCTACCTACCAAATATTGATGACACCTACTTAAGGAGTTTAACAAACTTAAACTAGGGGAAAATGGCTACCTACCTACCAAATATTGATGACACCTACTTAAGGAATTTAACAAACTTAAACTAGGGGAAAATGGCTACCTACCTACCAAATATTGATGACACCTACTTAAGGAGTTTAACAAACTTAAACTAGGGGAAAATGGCTACCTACCTACCAAATATTGATGACACCTACTTAAGGAGTTTAACAAACTTAAACTAGGGGAAAATGGCTACCTACCTACCAAATATTGATGACACCTACTTAAGGAGTTTAACAAACTTAAACTAGGGGAAAATGGCTACCTACCTACCAAATATTGATGACACCTACTTAAGGAGTTTAACAAATTTAAACAAGGGGAAAATGGCTACCTACCTACCAAATATTGATGACACCTACTTAAGGAGTTTAACAAACTTAAACTAGGGGAAAATGGCTACCTACCTACCAAATATTGATGACACCTACTTAAGGAGTTTAACAAACTTAAACTAGGGGAAAATGGCTACCTACCTACCAAATATTGATGACACCTACTTAAGGAGTTTAACAAACTTAAACTAGGGGAAAATGGCTACCTACCTACAAAATATTGATGACACCTACTTAAGGAGTTTAACAAACTTAAACTAGGGGAAAATGGCTACCTACCTACCAAATATTGATGACACCTACTTAAGGAGTTTAACAAACTTAAATAGGGGAAAATGGCTACCTACCTACCAAATATTGATGACACCTACTTAAGGAGTTTAACAAACTTAAACTAGGAGAAAATGGCTACCTACCTACCAAATATTGATGACACCTACTTAAGGAGTTTAACAAACTTAAACTAGAGGAAAATGGCTACCTACCTACCAAATATTGATGACACCTAATTAAGGAGTTTAACAAACTTAAACTAGGGGAAAATGGCTACCTACCTACCAAATTTTGGGTGCAAAGGGGCTCTACCAACATCTATAGGGCCCCAGCGACCTCACCTGCTAGTGGCGCACCTGCTGATAAACGGACGAAGCTCGTTACTTTACAGTACCTATGGAGTGGCTTCGGCCCCTACGTGGGTACCAGGTGGTACAACAGTGTTGGTCCGGGGGGGTACCACCGTGCAGCTGTGCTAAAGCCCCCCAAGTAACCCAGCCCAGGCTGGGTTGCGTTAGGGGTTCAGCAGCTGCACCGCCGGGCCCGGGGCGATGTATGGTGCAGCAGGCATGGGACCAGTGGGGGCGAAACGGAGTCTAGTGTGGGTGGTGTGGGTCGATTCGCCGGCCAGGGAGACCCTTAGCAACGGCGTTGCCGCGGCCGCCCGCAACACAGTCATGGGGCCCGCCTGGGGCCAACCACCCCAGGAGGCTGCCCCACATGTTGCGCATAATCCTGATGTGGGATCGCCGCTCCGGGTGGTAACCGGTGTGGGGTAGCGGCGGCCTTGCATCAGGGGGGTTTGGGAGCCCTTCCGTCCGGCGAGTCGGCTCCGACCTAACCACACGGTTCTAGACAAAGCTAGCCCCTGCGCTTTGTCACTTACTGCTGCACCAAATGTCGCCCTGTCTTCACGCTTCTTCTTCAAAATCTACAATGGCAGTGCAAAAAAAAGAAATAAACGTTACACAGCGGCCCTAGGAAACCCCACAACTTCACATTTCGAGGTGGAGTTCACTAACGTCCGTGGACTCCATGCGAACCTCGATACCGTCCACCACCACCTTGAGACGGCACGGCCCGCTGTGATGTTCCTCACGGAGACACAAATACGCCGCCCTGACGACACGTCTTACCTGTGTTACCCCGGCTATGTCATCGAGGAACAATTTCGAGACAAAGCCGGGGTGTGCGTGTTCGTTAGGGCGGATGTTTGCTGCCGCCGGTTGCGCTGCCTAAAGACCCCCTCCAATTCCGTCCTTTGGCTGCACGTAGACCATGGCTCTATGAGCCAGATCTACGTGTGCGTCTACCGATCCCACACAGGGGATTCTGAGACAACAAAGTTCTTCCAGTACCTCAGCGAGACGGCTGATGAAGCGCAGGTGCGGTTCCCGAACGCTGACCTAGTATTTCTGGGGGACTTCAATGGCCATCACATTGAATGGCTGGGGTCCCTCAAGACTGATCATGCGGGTAGAGCCGCCCATGCGTTCGCTCTCTCCCACGGTCTGACCCAGATGGTATGCGGGATCACCCGGATACCAGACAGGTCAGATCACGCGCCCGCTCTGCTGGATCTACTGCTGACGAGTCGCCCAGCCCAGTACAGTGTTTCGGTAGGAGCCCCACTGGGTAGTTCCGACCACTGTGTTGTTCACGCTGGCATGAAGGTGTCACCTCCTGCACGTCCTGTACAAACGTCACGACGACTATGGCACTACTCGTCAGCGGATTGGGACGGTCTACGCGATTATTATGCGTCCGTCCCCTGGAGCCAGCGCTGCTTTGTAGGAAAGGCTCCTTCGGATAGTGCTTCTACTATTGCTGGAGAGATCAGTTTAGGGATGGATTATTACATCCCTTTCACTGATGTCGCCAGTATCCGTAGAGCCCGTCCCTGGTTCGGGCGAGATTGTGCCAAAGCTGTTCGACAAAAACAGTCGGCATATCGCGCCTGGATCAGGGCCCGGGCTGTGCGCGACCCAAACGTGGGCCACCTCAAAGCAGCGTACAACCAGGCCACAAAGTCGAGTAAGAGGGCCTTTAAGAGAGCGGATGCCCAGCGCGTCGCGCGGCTTGGTCAGGAGCTCACTTCCCATCCCACGGGCAGCCGTGGATTCTGGCAACTGGCCAAAGCCGTGCAATCTAACTTTTGTCAGCCCTCGCTGCCACCGCTGCGTTACCCAGATGGAACACTGGCTCACAAAGCCCAAGAGAAAGCGGATATGCTCGCAGACCTCTTTGCGGCTAATTCCCGGGTCGACGACCGTGGCCTGCAGCCCCCCGCCATCGCCAACTGTGGCCACACAATGCCTGATATTGTTATCAGGCAATGTGTACGGGCAGTGCTGCGGTCACTCGACACGCGGAAAGCCAGTGGCCCTGACGGCATTCCAGCGGTGGTGCTACGAAAATGTGCAGCTGAGTTGTCTCCAGTATTAACGCGTCTGTACCGCTTGTCATACTCTTCAGGGCTCGTGCCGGAGGACTGGAAGGAGGCGAACGTACAACCGATCCCCAAGAAAGGGGAACGGTCCGATCCAGGCAACTATCGACCCATAGCTGTCACCTCAGTCATTTGCAAGGTGCTTGAGCTCCTTATAAATAAGCAGCTCCTGCAATTCCTAGAGGATCACTCGCTAATCAATGATCGACAATACGGCTTCAGGCCAAAGCGATCAACGGGTGATCTTCTGGCATTCGTAACGCATGTCTGGGGTGGGGCTATGGAAAGGCACGGCGAGTCCTTGGCTAATAGCCTGGACATCGCCAAAGCCTTCGATAGGGTCTGGCATGCTTCGCTCCTTTCCAAGCTTCCGGCATATGGTCTACCTCCTCAACTGTGCAGCTGGATTGCCAGCTTTTTAAACGAGCGCCGAGTGCGGGTCCTCTGCGATGGCCAGGCTTCTCGCTTCTTGCAAGTGAATGCCGGGGTACCGCAGGGGTCCGTACTATCACCAACTCTCTTTCTTCTGCATATCAATGATATGCTATCCCTCGGGAACATTCATTGCTATGCAGATGACAGCACAGTGCACGGGAGTTACTCGGTTCGTCCGACGGCGGGGCGATCTGAGATTGAGGAGGAGAGACAACGACTCGTGGCTGATCTCGACCGTAACCTCGACAGTATCTCTCAATGGGGTACCGAGAACCTGGTCGAGTTCAATGCCCGCAAAACACAGGCGTGTGCATTTACTGCGAAGAAATCCCCTTTCCTTCCCCTACCCTCTCTTCAGAATGCATTATTACCAATGAAGGACAACCTTGATATCCTTGGCATAGACGTTCGTCGAGAGCTCAATAATAAAAACTACATCGAAAGATGTATAGGGCTAGCTTCGCGGAAACTAGGAATACTGAATAAGGTAAAGAGATTCTTTACACCGGACCAGAGGTGTCTGCTGTACAAGACGCAGATTAGACCCTGCGTCGAATACTGCTCTCACCTCTGGGACGGCTCCGCGAAGTATCTGCTGGACGCTCTCGACGCTATGCAGCGACGGGCTATCCGTATTATAGGTTGTCCGGAGGTAACGGGAAGCCTTGAGCCGCTAGCTCAGCGCCGAACAATAGCTTCCTTGGCCGCATTCTACCGTATTTACCACGGCGAGTGTTCTGAAGAGCTCTTCAATCTGATCCCACCCTCTTCCTTCCGATCCCGAACGACTCGTGCCGGGCAGAGATGCCACCCCCACACAGTGGATAGCATGTTCGCGAGAACCGAACGTTTTAAACGTTCGTTTCTCTGCCGAACGATAGTGGCCTGGAACGCCCTGCCTGTGCACGTGTTTCCTCCCACATATAATCCTGGGTTCTTTAAGCGGAGCGTGAAGAGGCACATCAGTAGGTCGTCAAGTTGAGGGCCACTCTCAATAGTAATGTGTGCTGTGAGAGTGGCCCACAATCGCTAGACGTCGTCACGACTTACCACCAGGCGGGCGGCGTCAATTTGGCGAACCAAATATAAAAAAAAAAAAAAAAAAAAATATTGATGACACCTACTTAAGGAGTTTAACAAACTTAAACTAGGGGAAAATGGCTACCTACCTACCAAATATTGATGACACCTACTTAAGGAGTTTAACAAACTTAAACTAGGGGAAAATGGCTACCTACCTACCAAATATTGATGACACCTACTTAAGGAGTTTAACAAACTTAAACTAGGGGAAAATGGCTACCTACCTACCAAATATTGATGACACCTACTTAAGGAGTTTAACAAACTTAAACTAGGGGAAAATGGCTACCTACCTACCAAATATTGATGACACCTACTTAAGGAGTTTAACAAACTTAAATAGGGGAAAATGGCTACCTACCTACCAAATATTGATGACACCTACTTAAGGAGTTTAACAAACTTAAACTAGGGGAAAATGGCTACCTACCTACCAAATATTGATGACACCTACTTAAGGAGTTTAACAAACTTAAACTAGGGGAAAATGGCTACCTACCTACCAAATATTGATGACACCTACTTAAGGAGTTTAACAAACTAAACTAGGGGAAAATGGCTACCTACCTACCAAATATTGATGACACCTACTTAAGGAGTTTAACAAACTTAAACTAGGGGAAAATGGCTACCTACCTACCAAATATTGATGACACCTACTAAAGGAGTTTAACAAACTTAAACTAGGGGAAAATGGCTACCTACCTACCAAATATTGATGACACCTACTTAAGGAGTTTAACAAACTTAAACTAGGGGAAATGATGGAGGTACTTAGTTTGAATTACGTATTTGTTAAATGGATAAGACCATATATTCGACTTCGACGGAATGCTCGTATTCTTTCCATGCTTTATAGCATTCTTTTTAACCCCACCACCCCCTGTTATTTGAAAGAACGTTTTATGTTCCTGTATGACACACATTCCAGATCTTTGAGGTCGTCGGTTTCCCTGGAATTAACAGTTCCTACTCATTCCACAAAGTTCTACGACAAGTCCTTTACGGTCCAGGCAGTTAGGTTGTGGAATGCTTTGCCTGTCGAAATTAGAAGGGCACAATCCCTAGCTGTTTTCAAGGGACTGGTCAAGCAACACTACCTGGATTCTTGAAGTAGCTTGTATATATTTTGTATGTATATATTTTATAATTACTGAACTATTGTTATGTAACTTATATCGTACCTGCATTATATATTTGTAATACGTATCTAGATTTATTATAATTTTTGTATAGTTTTAATAGTTTATTAAAATTTATTAAAATTAATTTGTAATAAGTATTTGGCACCAATATTTTACCCACCTTAAAGTTTGTCTCTCTAAATACCTGTCCATCCTAAGGTTGCCTATAAGATATTGCTTTTAGCGATAAGGCCGCCCTTTGTACATCCTGTATTTTTTGTATCCTATGATTTTTTAAATTGGTGTACATTAAAGTTTATTCAATTCAATTCAATTCAATATATCTATTATCCTTAAATGGGTAAAATGGGTAAAGCCTGAATAAGGTTCAGTTGGTTGTGACAATCAATCTTTTTTTTTTTTACCAAAATTAGGCTTACGTTTGGCCTCAATCTTGCTCGATGGAAGGCGAAGATGAGGCCTTGAATGGTACATGTTTGCCTAGAAGGTGTCTGTACACTTTGACCTTAAAGATGTCCAGATTATAGCGTTCCGGAAAAAATAAAATAAATAAATAAATCTTTCAGATTGCCTGCCAGCAGCTTCTCTGAAATGTGTGCTAGCTTTCACTATAATAGTGTTCAGGGCCATTTTTTGCACTACAGACTGAATAAATTACTAATCATATAATATGTATGTACTGTAACATTATTATTACCTACAGAATATTCAGTGGCACTATATTACACAAATAATCGTAAAGTATAGTACTTTGCGATTATTAGCAGCTTCTTGTGTGTATCTACTTAGTATGTAAGTGAAGTATTTTCTTATTTTTCAGTAAATACCACTTGAAACACAGGTTTAACAGGTAAAACTAGATCAGCCAGATTGCAAGACATAGATAAAGTTACACAGTTCTGTTTATTCTGCATGTATGAAATATATTCTTCATGTATGTGTCTTAAGAAGCAACTTAACAAATTGTAGGTACTTACAATTTACTTGTACTGGATGATTTTTGTTTCTGAACAAACTTGTCAATATGTTTCAATGTTTTCGGAACTATCAGTGTCAGTACAGGATTAACAGTAGGCCCGCTGAACTGAAAATAAACATAAAACATTGATTATACTGTAAAGAAAAAGAGTAGAAATTTAAATTATGTAGAAATTATGAATATATATGAAGCAAAAAAAAATCAATGTTGTCGGTAGTGGTCATTGTAGCTCAGTTGGTCAGAGCATTCCCCGTGTTAGGGAAAGGCTGTGGGTTCGAGTCCTGCGGATAACATCAGTTTTTGGGATCTATTTATAATTTCTTTCTTAATATTTCAAGAAAAAGAGTATTTATAAACCAAAGTAAAACATACCAAGAAGCAGTCACTGAACCTTTCCTTCAGAAAATCTACAGGATTAGTGTGTCCGTACTTGCGAAGAGGCACATTAGAACCGATCATGTTTCGGTAGTCGCGTAGGAGAGAGCGTACGTCCACCTGCGTTGGGCAAGACACCACCAACGAGCGAAACACTGTCTTTAACGATTCAATTTCGTCCCCCATGTTAATGGTATGGTTTAGTATAACTTTTATTTTAAAAAACACTCCATTACACAAAACCAAAGGACACGTAGACACATAATCAGCACTTTAAATATGATGTTCTTTTAAAGTAAATCTATCTCTAATAACATTTAACATCAAAAAAATAAAGTTTTGGTGAGTTTTATGATAACAAAACAAACAACTAAATTATTTCTTTCCAATATCTATTGTTTATAGCTAAGCTAACGAAGGAGAGAATAATATTATATTAACAGACCGCACACCTACGCACACCCGAGCACTGCGATAGACAAATATAAATAAAAATAGTTTAAAATACCATGTGAAGAAAAGTGCAATCGTAAACGTATGAATTTTTGAAGTGTGAACTGTGAAGCTGTGAACTATAATATGTATAATCTATGGTGAGCAGCACTGAACTTAAAATGACCTAAATGAACTAGAACAAAGTCAGTCTCGCTGCTCGCTGTCAACTTACAAAATTTAGTCCCTAGTTCCTAGCTCAGTTAGCAAGCGGCATGCGGACTTGGATTTTGCGGAGCGCGTGACTGATAGCTTTTTAGGTTACCTCTGGAGCTGGGCCCAAATCCAGGCCCCAAACGCTCAATTGCAATGTTTCCTTGTCCCGCCCTTGTATTAAGAAGAAAAACGCTGGGCGAGAGTGGGAGTGGTGTGTTTGCGCATCGGTACTCTCGCTCTTACTCGCTGTTACCGCCATATAGATCAATAAATCCCCTACTGCGTAGTTTGAAGGTCAGCGTTCTTCTTATAAGAATAGGGGCAAAATAAAAATCCGCCAGCTATGCGCTCAAGAACCGAACTGTTGTGTTCATGGTTGTGTAGTCTGTCTGTGCTTCAAGTCTGTCAAGTGTCAAGTACTGTCAGTGTCAGTGTCACCCAAGTTCAATTATATAAGTTGCTGCAAATATTATTGATAGTTATTGAATTGATATTTATTCGTTTTAAACCGACATGTCGTATTTAATTAGACGGGTGGTTGGTACAACATGCTCTTTAGGCCGTAATGCCTTGAATAATATCAAAAGCCCAATGGTGCAGCGTGTAGCCACTAAATCTGACCAAGCCTCTCAAGTGGAAACTCGCCCAACAATATTTTAAGATAGACCCTCTACAGAAGTCGCAGCTTGTAGATTTCGGCAAATACATAGCTGAATGTGTGCCTAAATATGTGCAGAAAGTACAATTAACAGCAGGGAACGAGCTGGAAGTGCTCGTACCGCCCGAGGGTGTCATACCTGTGTTACAGTTTTTGAAAGATCACCATAGCTCACAATTCGTGAATCTCGTTGACATCGCGGGTATGGACGTGCCGAACCGGCCGTACAGGTTTGAAATCATTTATAATTGTTGGATAGAAACAGGCGTTACTTGGCGAAAATCCATGACAAAACAATGGTAAGTAAAAATTTTTTTTTAAGAAAAAACTTTTTAGCATTAATTAATAGCATTAATTTTTCGCAGAATCAAAAGGACAACAAAACGTCGACAATTGTTTCGCCTCTAAACGAGGCATTATCAAGACTGTCTCAGAGAGAACAGCTGTTCTCTCTGAGACAGTCTTGATAATGCCTCGTTTAGTTTAGACTGTCTCAGAGAGAACAGCTGTTCTCTCTGAGACAGTCTTGATAATGCCTCGTTTAGAGGCGAAACAATTGTCGACGTTTTGTTGTCCTTTTGATTCTGCGAAAAATTAATGCTATTAATTAATGCTAAACGGTTTTTTCTTAAAAAAATTTTTACTTACCATTGTTTTTTCATTTATAATTTGCTATCTTTGCGTTATAATTCACGGGTTCGTGTTAAGACATACACTGATGAACTCACTCCCATAGAGTCCGCTAATGATGTATTTAAAGCAGCCAATTGGTATGAAAGAGAAATCTGGGACATGTATGGTGTATTCTTTGCCAACCACCCAGATTTGAGAAGAATCTTGACTGATTATGGGTTTGAGGGACATCCTTTCAGGAAGGACTTCTATCTACTATCCAACTGCCCTAAGGTCCCAGGTTCGATTCCGGGTCGAAACAAATTATTTGTGTGATTCACAAATGTTTAAAGTAATGGTAAGTAAGATGTTAAAACTTTTCAAAACATAATAGCATTATTTTCACAAAAACAAAAGACAATAAAACGTCGACAAGTGTTTCACCTCTAAACGAGGCAAGACTGTCTCAGAGAGTTGTCTCAGTTCTCAGACAGTTGTTTTTGTGAAAATAATGCTATTATGTTTTGAAAAGTTTTAACATCTTACTTACCATTACTTTGTCATGGATTTTCACCAGGTAACGCCTGTTTCTATCCAATATTTCACAAATGTTTGTTTCGGAGTTTGGGTATTTCCTATGTATAAAATTATGTATTTAGAAATATAGAAGTATGTTTATCAGTCGACTAGATCCAATAGAATAAGCTTATATTAGCTTAATTTGGGCTAGAATACGTCGTGTGAGAAAAAAAATTGAAAATATTGTTCTGTGCCTTTTTGTTCTGGCTTATATCTGAAACGGCTGATCCTATTTCACTGGGACTTTCACTGGCAGATGATGTTATAAGGGGTAACGTGGGCTATGTTTTGAGGTCGCGATAAGTTTCTGATTAGCGGCGCGGCGATAGGCTCGCCCCCTTGTTATGTGGGACCAACAAGGTTACTGACGAGACATGGGCGTATAATATGCCTGTGCCTACCACTTGGGGGAAATATGTGGGTTTATGAGACAATTACGAAGCAAGACGATCAATAATATTGTATAAAGAAATAAAACAAGGAAGTTCAGGAGCTGATCAATTATTAATTTGAATAGACCAGTACCAGCTACAACAACGGTGCTTATATACTTTTTTAAACTTTCGCGTTTTATACACATTATAAACTTAGACGAACGGTACTTCTCACGCTGTTGATGTTCGGTATAAGACAGCGCTGATAACCATAAAGCTACAGTGTGATGAATCATCACCGTCGTGGCAAGCACTTCAAGCGTACTTGGGTCAAGCTTTTGTAGAGTTTGAGGACTCTGAACCGACTCATTACAGTAACAAGATTGTGATAAAATAAATATATAAATAAATAAGGAGTTATTTCTGGATACACTTAAGCATATCTAGATAAATTAGATCTAAATATTAAATAAATCATTAGGAATCGAAACTCCAACGTCGCAGCCAGATTACTAACTATTGAACTAGTCTGGTGTGTATGTATGTCTTTATTTTATTTTTTATAGTTGATAGGTTTACATTAACCATAATCTCACCTGGTGGTAAGTGCATATGTGATCTAAGATGGAGCACGCTTGCATAGAAGATACCAATTCACTCAGGATTTGAAAAAGCCCAGATTGTAGGAATCAGGAAACACAAACTTTGATAAGTTTTTCGCGCGGTCGGAGCTGCGGGCAACAGCTAGTATATTATATTATTTGACTTTAATTATATATCATCGTTATATAGATAATTAGTACCCAATATCTTAAGCGATAAAAATGCCGTTCTGTACTACGTGTAACACATCTGTAGGTACACAGTAGATCATGGGTAGGACATTTACGGAGCAATTCACATAGAAAAAGTAGACATACAATTAAACATAGTCAAGGTATAGAAATCGTCAGCTCAGCATTTCCTAATCGTATTACAACATATAAAATTGTCCCCTTTGACCAGATTCAATTATCTTCACTGGATTCCTTCTTATTCAGTATTCGTAATAAGTTAAAATCTCTTTTAAATGAATGTCTTATGAGACATACATGTGTTAAGGTAAATTTTGAACTATTTGCTGTTTCTAAAATTCAAAGATAATTCACAAGAAGTCAAATCTTTTGGAACCAAAAACAAAATATTGTATTCACACTTCGATTTTGAAAACTTATATTTTGAAACACTTAGCTATTTAAAAACAAGTATTGAAGAATTTGAAGATCGTGACAGTGGATGGACATTTATAAACAATCTATACATTGAGGTAAATATTAATAAATACCAACCATTTCGCGGTTCCAGTTATATCAGTTTGCCTAAATCAATCCAAGCTAAAAAGGCGTGCTTAAATATTGTTAATAAGGATCAATTTTGCTTTTTATGGTGTGTAACAGCGGCTTTATATCCGGCTAAGAAACACCCTGAGAGAATTTCATCTTATCCTAATTTTCGTGAACTATTTGATATAAGAAATATGTCTTTTCCAGTATCCTTTCATGATATTAGCGTTTTTGAAAAGAATAACCCTAATATAAAATTTATAATATATGGATTAAAAAACTTTACAACTATCATAGGACCTTTGTATAAATCTGAAATTGATAAAAAATACAAAGGAAAAATTATTCATTTACTGTTTCTTGAAAATAACAGCCCTTCTCATTATTGTTTGATAAAAGATACTTCTAGACGTTTTAGAAGCCAAGTTACTTCCCATCATAGTAAGTTATACTTTTGTGACATATGTTTAATATCATTTAATACTCAGACTAAAAGAATAACATAGACGGAACGAATAGAACTAGCGAGTGAAGCCGCCAAAAGGGATACTATATAGCAATGGGATACCATTCCGCTCGCACTCCTTTGTGAGCAGCGAGTGTGTACGCACGTGCGATCACGGTTGAACAAAATATTATAAATATGCCGTATTGTGTGGTGAAAAGGTGTAAAAACACTTCAATTATTCATAGAAAGAATGCTGGATTATCGTTTCATAAGTAATTAACTAATTCTTATTAGATTTCATAACATTTTTCTAAATATTTTAGTTGCACAAACTAGGAACACAAATCCTCCGCCATATCATACAGAGTTGCCATAATTTTTTCATCATTTCCACAAAATATTTAGCAGTATTTATGGGAATTTATAAAGTACTGAGTAAAAAAAATCAGTGTCATCAATGTTGACAACCTCGATGTTTCTAATCATCATCATCATCATTCGTGCGTTAGTCCCGAACTCCCGATCACATCTGTGTCCGGGATCTACTTAATACGTGGCTTGGGTATTTCGGCAATCTTGGAATTGACCGCTGTCTGACCTCCCAGCCTGTGTTCTGATCCAATATATTTATGTTACTGTGTCAGTAGTTTAATTTCAGTCTAACACTACAAAGGCCTCAGTCTTAACCTAACGACTATTGATATCTACTTCATGTATAGTCAACGACAAAAGTAGCTTAACCAATAATTCTTATCTGTTGATCACTAATAGCTGTTAAACCGATCACAAAATCATAAACAAAACACGAAATATATTAACTTTGTCCTTGGGGATTCTAAAATTTCTTGTACATTGCTGTGGCACATGCATTGGGATGTAAAAAAGAATAATAAATATTTTTGTGCTAATCAACTTTTGTTGTTGACTGTACTTTGTACTTACACTGGAATGAAGCTTTGTTCATTCATCTTAAAAAGGATTATTTTAATTATGAGATTTTTTTTAAAGCTAGTAATTAAAGTGTGTTTACTCAGTGTTTATCACGTTTTTATTTATTTTAACACTTCCCCATTTTAGGCACTTATCATAATAATCATTTGTGTAAATGACAAAATAATTGCAGATAACATTTACTATAACGAATATTAATTTTCTATATGTCCACTATATAGATTTTTAGGAGATTTTTTCATTTGCTGGCAACATTACGCACACGCCGTTAGTGGTATCGGTACACGGAAATCGGAGTCACACGCACACATTGAAAGTGTCATTTGGCTTCACGTGTTTATTCTACATGTTCCGTCTATGTTATTCTTTTAGTCTGAGATTTAATACTTCTCAGGAAGTTAATGACCATTTGTGTGGAGGCGTCGTAACTGTTCTCCCGAATAAGGGCTCGGTAATTCAATTTAAAAACTATGAACGTAAACAAAACATGCCTTTTTGTATTTATGCAGATTTTGAATCGATGTTACAGACCAGGACTGAAACCATCGGTTCAAGCGGAAAAACGAACACTTTGAACCATCATATACCAGTTGCCTTTGGGTATTATATTGTTTGTCGAGATGACCCTAGCTACAATAGATACGTATCTTATCGGGGACCCAACTGTGATAAGCGGTTTGTAGATTCAATAATGAAAGACGTACAAAAAATATATAATATAATTAATCTGACTGTCCCGATGATATTCACCACTGAAGACAAATATGATTTTAACAATGCTCAACGTTGTTACATTTGCCAAAATTTCGTTTTTACAGACAAAGTTCGTGACCATTGTCATCTTACAGGTCGTTATCGAGGAGCCGCACACCCTTTCTGTAATTTACAGTATAAGCGTCCTTCGTTTATTCCTATTTTTTTCCACAACTTAGCCGGCTATGATTGTCACTTATTTATAAAAGCTTTGGGAGATGTTCCTGGTGCTATAAAAATAATACCTAAAACAAAAGAAAACTATATATCATTTACTAAACTTGTACCCGTTTCAAATAATAAATTTTATCAACTTCGTTTTGTTGATTCCTATAAGTTTTTGTGCACAAGCTTAAATAAACTGTCTAACACTTTAAAACCGGAAATGTTTAAACACTTGATAGGAAAATAATTTTCCTATTCAGGAGCAATTTCGTTTACTAATTCGTAAAGGAATTTATCCGTATGAATTCGTGGGAACGGTATGATGAAAAAAAATTACCTCCAAAAAAATGCTTTTTTTAATTCGTTAAGCGATGAAAATATTTCTGAAGTTGATTATAAGCATGCATGTTTAGTATGGTCAACATTTAAAATCACTGATTTAGGTACATTAGGATACAGATCTATATCTAAAAACCGACGTACTTCTTCTCACAGACATTTTTGAAAATTTTAGGATAATGTGCAAGCGATACTATCAGTTAGACCCGGCATTTTATTTAACTGCACCTAGTTTATCATTCGATGCAATGTTATTAAAAACCGGTGTTCAATTAGAACTTATTGATGACTTGTCAATGGTGCGTATGCTACAGAGTGGTATTAGGGGAGGAGTTTGTCTCTGTTCTCACAGACATGCTAAAGCGAATAATACTTATCTACCGGATTACCAATCTACAAAGCCTGATTCCTACATCGCTTATATCGATTGTAATAATTTATATGGATATAGTATGTGTCAGTATTTACCATTGTCTGATTTCAAGTTTCTTGATGAACAAGAAATTAATAAATTAGATGTAACAACTATACCCACTACTGCAGATTATGGTTACATACTAGAAGTGGATTTAGTATATCCTAAGCATTTACATAATTTACACAATGATTTACCATTTTGACCCGAAAAATGTATTCCACCTGGAGGGAAAACGTATAAGCTAGTCCCTAATTTGTATGATAAATTTAAATATGTTATACATTATGTACACTTACAAACTTGTTTGAAACATGGATTGATTTTAAAAAAAAATTATCGCGTAATTAGTTTTCATCAAAGTCCTTATTTAAAACAATACATTGATTTAAACACTGAACTGAGACAAAAAAGTTCATCAATATTTGAACAAGACTTTTTTAAACTCTTGAACAATAGTGTCTTTGGTAAAACCTTAGAAAATAATGAAAAGAGGATTAATGTTCATTTAGTTAATCAGTGGTATTATAGCAACAATGTGACTAAAAAAAGAAAATGTGCACAAATGCTTATCGCTCGACCAAACTTCCATAGTGCAACGGTTTTTACTGAGAATCTAGTTGCAGTGCAGTTAAATCCTGATCAAATAACTTTAAACAAACCAATATACATTGGTTTTACTGTGCTTGAATTATCGAAAAGTCACATGTATGACTTTCATTACTCTGTAATACAACCTTTTTATAAAAATCGTGTACAGATGTGTTATACGGATACAGATAGTTTTGTATATCATATACGAACTCATGATTTTTATGATGATATAAAAAATCATTTTTTGTTTTACTTTGATACTAGTAATTTCTGTAAAACTAATCAATATATGTTACCAATACAAAATAAAAAAGTACCTGGTCTGTTTAAGGATGAAATGGGTGGTAGAATCATAAGTGAATTTGTAGGACTTCGCTCGAAGTTATATTGTATAAAAACCGAACATAGTACCATAAAAAAAGCGAAGGGTATTAAAAAAAATATTGTTCGTGATTTTAATGTTGATGATTGCAAAAATACCCTCCATGAAGGTAGTATTGTTTGTAAAACTAATGTTTTATTCAAATCAATAAAACATGAGTTGTTTACGTGTACTGTAAACAAAATTGCATTATCTGGTGATGATGACAAAAGAGTTATATCTAAAGATAAAATTTCAACTCGAGCGTGGGGACATACAAGTATTTTTAATTTTTAACGTATGTTATTATAAAACAATGGTAAGTAAAATGTTTTAAGAAAAAACTAAAAATATGTTATTATTTTCGTATTAATTCGTAATGAAATAAACATTTAGTTTTAATATAATTAAGTATGTTTTAATTTGCATAAAACAAGATATTTACATGTACAACAGAAAATAATGTACCTACTATATATCTGGTTTGGTCTGATAAAAGAGTAAAAAGATAAAATTTCCACTCAACGTTTTTTATCGTAGCATATCTTAGTATCCATTTAAATATGAGAAAATGTATTTTAATAAACTAATATCTATGTAAGTAGGTACTTAATTAAAATTGTATATTAAATTAAGAAATAAATGTATACTTTAAATTGAATTATAGTTTAATTTACCTTATCCTATATACCCACTAATGTCTAATAGTTTTTATATGGTTGGTAACGCGTCAGTGTCGTCTGTGGAAGTGCAAGCATGCATTGGCTTCAACATAGATACCTACTTAGAATTTCTTACATCATTCTTAAGGCTTCAGGTTTGAACATGTCAATAGTGAGCGATGACACTTGCACACTTGTAGTGAGGATCTCGTTACAACTTATTGTGAAATAAACTAAATCAACAGGTGAGAACTTGAATTAATACGTAGTACAGTACATGCATCACTAGCGTCTCATATTTTTAGTTTGTTTCACCTTTTACTCATAATTACATTCAGTTTCATACTTGTTCTCTTTACGTTCACACGAATCAGTCTTTTAACTAATAATGTCGAAGCAACAGCAGTGCATCTCCGAAGCTCAAACCAGCTACTTTGCTACAAGGAATAGGAGGATTCCAAAATACGTAATTAAAATAGATGTATTAGAAGCTGAAGATACATCAGATAACGAAGTGGAAATAAACACAAGAGTGAAAACCCAATATATTGTTTACGATCACCGGGATGAAATATATTATAAAACAGAGAAATTACTGAGCCAGATATCTAAAACGTTAGAAGATCGCGGCAGAGGAGGACGAGACGACAACCATAATACATTATAAATAATGGCAGACGCATATGGTGATGGTATTGTTCAATACGCTCAAGACCCCTTTGACTTCTCATACATTTTACCTAATTCTAAACCTACACAAGTTAAACCAAAAAGAAGAAAACCAACTGTTTGTAAGAAATCTAAAAAGACAGCTCTCAAATCTTTTGTGATCAGCACCCAACCAAAAGGAGTCAAGCTAATTCAGATAAAGATCTTGGACATCACCAGCGACAAAGACAAACCTCCGTTACAGTTGGGTGAAGACAGTGACAGTGTGATACTTAGTGCACAACACGTAGTTCATGATACAGTTGATGAAATCATGGATATGGCTGAAGGTATTATTAAGAAAATATCTAAGAAAATTCATGGTGATAGCTTATCATTTTAACTAATGTGTTTTAGTTTTAAGTAAGTTTATACATCACCTTAATACTTAGAGATGTACTGCTGACGCTTCGACATTTTGTATCTAATTATACTGTTACTATTATGCTGTAAATATAATTTCAAGTATCATATCAAATAAGCTTCAATTTTTAAGAATGAAAGTGTTGATGTGTTAGGTTTAAGATCAATGTAAATTTCTTAAGACATTTAATAAATGGTATTATGTTTAACAACAATCATTTTTTCATTTCAATTTCATCTTGTGTAGGAAATAGTATGAAAAACAAACACAGTATAGTAATAAAACATTTATTAAGTTTATTAAAATTATGAAATACAAAAGTTATTTTCTAAACACCATTGCTTAATACACAATACATTCCTTAAAGCACAATAGTTCTTATGAGCAAAACAATTATACAAAAATAGATCTTTACAGTAAAGATCACTAAGAGTCTTTAAATTAGGAACACTTTTATTTTCACATATGTCAGAAACATTATTATGACCACATAGCTCTTGAACCCACTTTATTTTCTCACTACCTTTAACAAGAACCTTTTTTTCCTTCAAATAGGGTTTGATTATTCTAGAAAATTCTTTGTAGTCTATATATCCTTCGCTCCAGCGGTAACCTCTTCCTTTCAATACACCAAATGTGTCTTCTTTTTCATCAGTCAGCGAGGAGAACGGATAAGGAGGTTTTATTAAGAATATATGAGTATGTTCCAATGTAGCTACAGCCAATTCCTTGACTATAAAGTTATTATAAAGATCTTTAAAACCCTGAACATCTACTATAATAGTATTTTTGTTCATGAAATCTTTCTCACGGTGTTACTTAACGGTTTATACTCGATGATACAGTCGTTCAATATAAGACAATATGCTGAAGTTTGATCTGGTATATCAATGTCACTTTCAATTTCCACTCTGACATCCACAACAGGACCCGACTTAAGATTATCTGGTTGTCTAGAACAATCTACGACAAATAACGGAGCAATATTTTTAAATTGTTTCTCACTTAATAACGGTTCACCACGACGACCTCCATAATATGAGTGTTGGAATCTGGTGTATTGTTCATATATTAAAGCAATTCTGTTATTCGAGAAACTTGAATTTAAATTTTCATAAGGGAAGTAGGTTGAATTTAGGTATACTCTAACATCACGAACGTCACAGTGATCAAACTGAGACATATCCAATTTAGGATTATTTTTTCTATTTGTTTGCAGACCGATAATAACAAATCTTGGTTTCTCTATTTGCGATGATGTTTTTATGGACCAAGTATGTTTAGTAGTTTTTTGTAAAGCCGGATATTCATATAAATCCCAATTCCTGAATATCATCTGGAGTGGTCGGTCTTTTTCTAACAGTTTTAACATATTTATTTTTTCTCTATCGGATACTTTGACATGTGGTACTCGCCATATTATTTTGTTTATAATAATATCTTCTACCGTTTCACCAGCGCTAAGTTTTAGGGCGTTCAGATTAGTATTACTTCGTAACAATATTAATTCATGTTTGCTGTTTATCACTACTTTCTTGAAATCTTCTGCAAAACCAAGAATGTTACAGAGGGGTATGGAAGCAGAAAAGCTACCCCCATTTGTACTATTTATACCATCGATATTCCAACCCCAAGCATTAGATACTTTAGCCTCGTTTTCGTTCATTGATATTAATGATTTCATTGTGGTAGTTATACCAGCGTTTTTTATTTTATTTATTTCCACTCCATTTATCTCATACCTTATATCTTGAAACAAGTAAAGTAAACTATTGTTTGTGAAATGAACGCTACTGACTCTCTCTTTAGAATTTTCAGCCTTGTTTACAACAATAGTTCCTTCCAAAAACAAAGTGCTTGCTGATGGTAATATATACAAGTCTTGTTGATTAATAGGTATCCTGATTTCATCGCTTCTATTGAAACTTGTTACGTAAGGCTTGTAAGAGTGAAATTCAATTCCTTCCACAGAGTTGTTGTATGCAGGAGCGGATAAAACATCTAGTATATTCATTTTAACAAACCAATCGCTTTAAGAAAAGCTTTATTATTGTTATTAAATTTTATGACCTTTTTGGATCGAGCTCTTATTGGTTTGATAGTTTGAGTAGGACTGTTATGTTTAGTTGAATGAACCACATATTTATTATAATCTATCATGTTTTCTTCTGATATGTAGATACAACTGCACTTCTTCACCTCGCAAATTTATTAAGTTATTATTTATATCTAACAGCCTTATCTGTATGCAGCTTATATTGGTTTGGTTTATTGGAAAGTAGATTGCGTTTTTAGGAATTTCTATAATCCTGTATCCAGGTGGAACATTAAGTGCAAATTCGTGTAAGATGTGACTGGATAGGAACCGCTAACTATGTCACATTCAATCCTTATGGCAGTCGTAGGCAAAATGTTAACTGGAAACTCTGATACATGATATTTATTTGCTTCTAAGATCTGTTTTTTTAAATCCCAATAAACTTCCAAATGTACCTTCTTTAGTAAAATCTATAGTTGATGTACAAAATAACATAGTTTTTAAGGTGTTGTTATTACAATGGAGTTTTATGGATGCATCTTTTATCCCAGTTTTTAAATAGTCGGCAATATCTTGTAATTCATAAGTTCCTTCAGGTATCTCAATGACATTTTTAGAACCATAATATAATTTATTGTTTGTATTATCAAAATTTGGAATAGAATTATATGTAGAGAAATGTAATAATGCACATTCATACTCCCCAACTAATGGCAGCGTGCTTGGATAATAGGTAGATAATACCGATGAGTTTCCAGTTATCGATAAGGTGAGTGACATCTTGCAAATGATGGAAATGAAAGAGTGATATAAAATGTGTAGTATTTATTCCAAAAAATTTGCAAATATCTTAAACACAAATGTCCACAAATTATTGTGTTAAATTGTTGATATCTACTAAAGTTATAATAAACATCACAGTTCTTAAAATATAGGATTAATTCTCTTGGCGTTTTTAAATCACCAAAGCTATCAAAATATTCACAATAATTATTTATTCTAACATAAGCTACCCAATACGTTCCATCATTTTTTGAATTATCTAGGTTAACTATACCACATTCAATTCGTTTAGGTGTTTTTGGTAACTGATCCTTCATGTAAACTCCCCGAAAGTAAGGAATACAATAGGCATACTTCTGAATATCGATATTAGTTAAAGCGCGATTAGGTAGCTGATCAATTAGTTTTTTGATGGATTTATAAACAATCCCTGACCTTGCTTATGTGGTTTAATGTATAAACCTTTACCTATTGCTATAGCCTCCATAGTTTTATTATGACGTTCAGTTTCTTGTAATTTTTTCTGACCGTCTTTATAATCATTCACTGTTTTTGCAATACCAGCTGCACCACCAGCTAATGCTCCTAAAGCAGACAAACCAGCAAAAATTGGGATTAAAGGTAGAATGCCTCCAGTTTTTGGTATAGGTATCATTCGAGGTACGCGAACTTTTGGAATGCATGGAACTAATTTTCTAGCAACCATATAAGCTATATTTATTAATGACTTATTATCTTTAGGCGAGAGTTTTTTGATTTTTCTTTTTATTTTCCTAACAAAGTTATTAAAGGTCTTAACACCAGCACCAGACTTCAATTTAGCTTTCATAACTTTGTTTACTATCCACGAACTAATCTTTTCCCCTGTTCGAGCATCTTATGCTTTAAGTCTTTGTTTAGTCATATCTATAAGACGTAAGTCGGCTTTTTGACGGTTAGGCAAGTCTATGTAGTTTGCGTATGCGATATCGTGATGCATACAAGCTTCGTCTAACTTGTTTACACCTTTATCACCACGTAGTAATCGTTTTGAAAGCTTTGTTCCTGGTCCACAATAGTTATAACCGGGTATGTGAAGTTCGAATGGTAAATGATTAATGATACTGTTTATTAGTCCATCACCTTGCATCGTCCAAAGAATAATGAATTTACTTTAAAATTATATATCACTTATATAATTAACTTATTCCACTATTGCAGTCTTATCAATCCAACTGTTCTCTTTGTTATTTAAACCCAACCATTTTACAAATAGTTTGTTTCCTTTCTTTTTTAATACCTTTTCTATCAAATAGACACCAGGGCAGGACGACTTTTGAAGCTCTTGTTCGTAAAAAGTTCCTAATATGACTTGTTTTTGATTATCTTCGATGCTATATGTTATTGGTACAGTATTATTTATCTTTTTTATAGTAAATAATTCTGTTGACCAGTTAGGAGTGTATCCTTTCTCAAATATATGTTTGTACTTACTAATTCGAACTTTGTCACCAATTTTAAACTTTGGGCGACATTTTTGGGTTACCTTTATCATGGAATTTGTAATATTATTTTTAATGTCCGTTTCATTAAACTTATTAACATTAACAGGTGCAAATTTAATAGTGCGATGTTTTGTGTTGTTATATGTCTTCATAACACCGTTCAAGCCACCATCTACCCACTTATAGTGTCCGTTCAAGCTAAAGTATTTGTACAATTTATTTTTAATCGTTTTAATAACTCGTTCAACAATTGAAGCCTTTTTGGTTGAAAATGTTGAGTAGTGTTTAATATTATAGTTCTGTAAAAGCTTTTGAAATGTAAAATTATAGACCTCAGTACCCCTATCAGTTTGCAGATGAGTTGGTATCCTATGATTAGTAGAAAGTAATTTTTCAAATGCATGAGAGACATCATGTTTGGATTTAGTTTTTAGTGGTTCCACCCAAACGTACTTTGAGAAGCAGTCAATAACTATTAAAATATAGTTATATCCTTTATTAAAGGTTTTTAGGTTTTGCATATCAACTAAATCTGCTTGCCACAAATCATCAATACCTTTTAAAATTACAGATCGTCGAGGAAAATTTTTTCGTGCTGCTTTATGTATTTCATTGACGATTTGTTGTTTCGCCATTTTGATAAACTTTGAGATCTATGTTTTTCGATCTTTTAATATAGATTGAATTGCGTCTTGAATTAGTCTATCAACTGCGTTCCTTGTGTAAAATTTGTTTTCCAAATGAGTCACTATCTCAGACATTATTGTTTTTAAAGCTTTCTCTATATGGTTTTGAAGACTATTTGGAATAGAACTTTGCAATTTTTGTAAGTCATTCATTAGTACACCTTTCAATTCATCTACATATGCTTTATTTACGGCATCATCTGCGTCTTGAGGAGGTTTAACACCTTTTAACCTCGATGTCTTCAAGTCATAATCTCCACGATTAGATTTTATTAATGCGTTATCATTAAAATCAAGTATTTCCGATATACGCATTCGCTTATGAATATAATGACCAAATTTGTCTACATTCATATTAAAGGTGTATTATGTTGAACGGTATATAGTAAAATGATACACATATAATATTAGTAGATTTATTTATTTAATGATTTTGCTTTCACGTAGTTCTTCAATGATAGATATTATTTCATTGTCTATTCCTGTGTTACCAGCATCTCGAGAAGCAATTAATAACTTTAATCTATCAACCAATTCATTGGGATCATCCCAATATATAAAATCTGTGTTTTTTTTCCACATTTTTGTTAAAGGTAATCCTTTTCCTACTTTCTGTCTACAACTTGGACTTTTATTTTCTTGTTCGAAAAGTGGCTTAATAACTTGCAAATATTTTTGTCCTTTATTACTTTTAATTGGTTTTTTTGAATCGAAATCACGACGATGTGCATTCGTTACAAGTAACATTGCCTTATAATTTTGCTTGTCATAGTCATTAACCAAGCTCAGATCAATGTCTTTTTTTAACAGTAGCTCTCGCAACCCAGGTGTACTTTCGTACTTGTGTCCGGCTACAGTAATAACTTTATCTCCAATCGTTATGCTAGAGGAACCTAACATTAACTGTCCACGGTTATTTCTTATACCAAATGGTACATTAATAATAATATAATAATAATAATAATAAGCCCCCTATAATCCAACCGTACGTCCGAGTCGAACACCTGACTCACGTGGGGGGCAGACACGCGATATTCATGTTACTGGCGCGGCTAACATGGCTCTGGGAACCCATTTATGGAGATGAATCTAAGAAGTAAACGTATAGGACCGCTTCCCGGGGGTGATCGCCGGGGCACACCTGGAGCTGACGCTGGGTGTCACAGCATGCGAACCGTCAGTGGACAGGAGTTGAATAGGCGGGCTCCCTCCGACAAAAATACTACAGCCAACCAACACAACACAAATCACACAGACAATTTAGATAACATAAGTTTAACTTCATCACTTTCAATAGTAGAACCTTTCAGTCCATCTACTATTTCATATAACCCAACACCTGTGTCTTCTGTGGATGAAAATTCTCGAGAAGCACTAACCCCAACTTTAAATGTTGCGCAGGAGGTAAATACCTTCTTACCTGCGTCCACTAAAGCTGGAAAACCCCGAGTACGCATGAGATGGAGTAAAGATGTTAACATATTTATCATGCGTACTTACTACTACATCACAAAATTAGAAACAGACCTGACCACATACAGAAAACAACTACATGATCATTTCTCAAGACAATACCCAGATATTAAAGTTACTGAACAACGCATTTCCGACCAAAGAAGAACTATAATTAGAAATAAACTACTATCCGAAGAAATACTGAACCGATTAAAAGAAGAAACTAGAATACAGATCCAAGAAAATTTAGAAAATTTAGAACCTCTCACACGTCATGACAACCAAGCAGATCGGCATACTCCACCACAAGCACAATCACACACCTCTTTCTCACAACAACTCACACAGCCCTCGCACATAGTAACACAAACTTTGCACACATCTACACAAACTGAATACACCACACTAATACTAGAGAACGAAATAGGGACTCTTAATGATAACAACCCTATAGCTGAAATACAATCTCAAAATATGTTAGACACACTTAAATCTGCCTTAACACAGTACTCTGGAATGGACCCAAGTGCTAGACCAAGACTGCCTAAATTAAAATATAGCCTAAAATTGTCTCAATTAACCATTTTTTTCAATCGAACCATAATACCACAATTAGTCTCAGAAGACATGCAACTACTAGACCTACACACTCTCGTTTATTGCACAGCTTTAGTCATATCTGAGGAATTAGGATACAAAATATTAGAATCATCAAGTAGAAGATCAAAACATGATAATAAACCATCGTGGCAGATACGACTTGAAAAAGATATAGAAAAACTTAGGGCAGACTGTGGTAGGCTTACACAATACATTAACAACAATAGATCTAATAAAATCGTTAAGAAGGTAGAACAAATATTTAAAAACAGAATAACTCACACTAGACATGAAAGTAACAATAGTAAACCTGAAGAATTTTTAGATACACTTAAACAAAAACTAGCTCTTAAAGTACACAGACTAAGGAGATACAAAAAAGCGCAACAGAGGAAAAATGATAACACATTATTTAGCACTAGCGAAAAGTCTTTTTATAGAAACTTAAAATCACAGAACAACATACATACACAGAATTCAGATATACCCACGAAAACACAACTAGAAACATTTTGGTCTGATATCTGGGAAGAACAAGTACAACACAATGAAAAAGCAAGTTGGATAACACTAGAAGAAAATAAATTTTGTGCAATAGAAGAAATGGAGTTTGAAGAAATTTCCGAAATAGATATAATAAATATAACATCAAAATTACACAATTGGAAAGCACCTGGCATAGATAAAATACACAACTATTGGTATAAAAAATTAACTTCATTACATAAACTCATAGCTCAAAATCTAACAGACATTGTTTTAGGAAAACAAAATATCCCACAGTTTATTGCTACAGGACTAACTTACATGCTACCAAAATCCACACACTCTACACAACCTGCTCACTATAGACCAATAACATGCCTACCTACAATCTACAAAATACTCACATCAGCAATAACAAGAAAAATCTCTACACACATTGAACAGCACAATATAATAGCCGAAGAACAGAAGGGATGCAGACGGGCCCACATGGAATGCAAGGAGCAGTTAGTCATAGATTCCACAATACATAAACATGCTAGCACAAAAAATAGGAACCTCCATTGTACTTATATAGATTACAAGAAAGCTTTCGACAGTATACCGCATTCCTGGTTATTAAAAATTCTACAAATTTATAAAATTAGCCCTAAGATAACGAAGTTTTTAAGTAACATTATGCCCTATTGGAAAACTACTTTACAACTTAACAACCAGTTGAACACTGTTACAACGCGACAGGTATTAATTAGGAAGGGTATCTTTCAGGGCGACTCCTTAAGCCCGCTGTGGTTCTGCCTTGCAATGAACCCTCTATCACATTTGCTTCATAGCTGCCAGGCCGGATACAATTTTAAAAGCGGGACAGACGAAACAGTTATCTCACACTTAATATACATGGATGATATAAAACTCTACTCTAAAACAGATAAAGAAATGAAAAAATTAATAGAAGCTACCACTCAATTTAGTAAAGACATAAACATGGAGTTCGGGTTAGATAAATGCAAAACGATACATATTTTAAAAGGTAAAATTCGGCCGGGCGACTATGAAGTAGATGACAATATTACTATATCAGCAATGGAGCCAAACGAAGTCTACAAATATCTTGGCTACAAACAATTAAGAGGACTACAACTACAACTAAAGAAACACTAAACAAAGAATACCAAAGGAGAGTAAATGCCATTTGTAAAACACAACTTACTGGCAAATACCTCATAAAAGCATTAAACACATATGCCATACCAATTCTAACGTACTCTTTCGGCATCATCAAATGGTCCAAAACTGATATATAACAAATAGAACGAACTACACGCACTACATTAACAAAACATAATAACCTACATCCTAAATCGGCAATAGAGAGACTCACTATCAAAAGGCACAATGGAGGCAGGGGTTTAATAGACATACATCATCTTTGGCAAAAACAAATACACAACCTTAAAACATTCTTTCATACAAAATCTAACACAAGTAATTTACACAAAGCTATCACTCAAAACGATCATAACTATACACCACTAAATTTAACGTCTCATTCTACCACACAGAACTCTGACAGTTATAACCCTCAAACACAGAAAATTGACAACTGGAAAAGGAAAACACTTCATGGAAGGCATCCTCATGATTTGGAACAAACCCACATAGATCCAGTAGCATCAAATAAATGGTTACAAATAGGTAGTTTATTCCCCGAAACGGAAGGTTTTATAATAGCTATACAGGATCAAATAATAAACACGAAAAATTACAGAAAATACATAATTAAAGACCCATCTATGACTAATGATAAATGTCGCAAATGTCACAATCAGCCAGAAACCATACAGCACATAACCGGCGCATGTACCACACTCACGCAGACAGATTACACACATAGACACAACCAAATCGCTAACATAATACACCAAAAACTAGCTCTCAAACACAAACTCTTACAAGACTCAGGCACTCCCTACTACAAATACACACCACAAACAATATTAGAAAACGCAACCCATAAATTATATTACGATCGTGCTATACTCACCGACAGAACTATACACTACAATAGACCGGATATAACACTACAAGATAAAATAAATAAAACCACATACCTGATAGATATTGCAGTCCCCAATACACATAACATACAAAAAACTATTACTGAAAAAATAACTAAATATGCAGAACTCAAAGAAGAAGTAACTAGAATATGGAGGCAAGACAAAGTGTATGTCGTGCCTATAGTCCTTTCTACAACAGGTATAATTCCCAAGCATCTCCACCATAGTATTAAATTAATAGACCTAAAAGAAACAATATACATAACTCTCCAAAAAGCAGCCATCTTAAATACATGTAGAATAGTTAGAAAGTTTATGCAACTAGATGAAACAGAAACCTCAACACCATACACAACACCTACATCTTAAAACACACTACACGCTGCATTTACTTGGTTGATGCCCGTAAATGCAGTTATCACCAGCATAAAAGCTGAGAATAAAAATGTATCCGAATAAATAATAATAAAAACAGTCACATTTTTTTTCTTGAGGAGCATTTATTAAAATATTTTACCTTTATTCTACAATAATACAAAAATATCATTCAAAACATAATAAAAGCACAAATATATATCTATTACAAAAAAAATCAGCATGAAGAAATCCGGAAAAAACACAAACATATATTTTATAAATTATAGTACACTTTGACACATTATGTCAGTGTAATAAACTGAAAATGATAATATGAAAATAAGATGAAAATCAAGAAAAAATATAATGTTGACCAGAGCTGGCGCCAAAAAAGCACAATTACCAACCCCGGACTTGTCGCACAGCTCCGCCTTACAGTCGTCGACAACTGTGACTACTGGTGAGGCGTCGAGCTCAAGCAGCGACGAGTTTTTCTCTCCGCCGACGTCGCCTCTACCTGTACGTCGGCAGGGGAGAGGCCGGCCACCGACTGGCTTGGGACCCCGAGGCCCTCCGGCTTCGATTACGGACCCCGCTACCGGTGGTAATGTGCACCGCATTCGATGGAACTTCGGTATGAATGAAAACGTGATGCGGGCATATTTTGTGGCTACAGAGGGGGGAACTAACCTCACTGCGTACCGTGTTCGCATGCTACCTCTGTTTCAGGTACTTGAACCAGATGTCAACGTATCGGCACAACGCCTATCGGATCAGGTGCGCGCCATACAACGCTGTCACCTGTTGGATGACGCTACACTTGAGAGGCTACGCTTAGAAGTGTGTAGTGGTATCACACCTTCTTCATTGCAACCATTACCTGTGCCATTACAAAGTGACCGTAATGAAATAACGCAAGAAAACATCATCTCACATGTTGGTGAAGAAGTGAGTGATGCTGCTATACCTGTAAGTACTCAATACAATGAGGAATTAAGGAGCGCTTTGGAGCGAGCGATTGGTGAGTTTCAATCTGTCCCTATTGAGTGTAGACCGCGGCTTCCGCGTTTGCCCACACATAAAAAAAATGTGGCGCTAGTGTGTGCCCTAGACTCGATGTTAACATCGTTTTTTAACAACTGCAGAAACATTACTGATGCCCATTCCATTCTGTACTGTGCAGCTGTTGTAGTATGTCGAATAGCTGGTGTTAAATTTTTTAAACAAGAAACAGCTATTCGACCAAAGCCTGCTGTACCAGCTTGGCAGTGCAGAATTGAACGGCGCATCAACGAGGCTAGGGTGCTCATTGGCAAGCTACACTGCTTCAGGACGGGCAATACACGCCCGAGAGTCATGCGCTTTGTGACCCGTGCATTCTGCAATACTCTGTTCGGGTCACAGAGCGCATCGATTACCTGAAGCAGAAAGTTTATGCGTGGGCGAACCGCATAAGGCGGTACAAAAAAAGAGTGGACAGATACACTCAGAATCGCTTGTTCCAAAAAAATGAGAGGTGGGTATATAGAGGGTGGGAGCGACCTAACTCGGATGTGACTGATGGGAGTCTACCTGATGCTGTTTCTACAGTTAACTTCTGGAAAAGCATCTGGTCGACACCCGTCAGTCATACACAGGATGCGTGGATTAGGGATGTTGAGCGGGCGTGTGAACCAATTCCAGCTATGGAACCTATAACCATTTCTGAAGAAGATATTGGTTGTGCAGTTCGTTCGTTGCCAAATTGGAAATCTGCTGGACCGGACGGACTGCACAACTTTTGGTTAAAATGGTTCCGTAGCTCACACGCTTGCTTGGCATCTTGCTTCCAGTCATCCCTTGAGTCAGCGTCGCTTCCAGCTTTTATGACTACCGGAGTAACCCACCTCCTATACAAGTCTGGTAGTACCACAGACCCCAAAAATTATAGACCTATAACTTGTCTACCTACCATATACAAACTTCTTACATCCATCCTGAGAGTAAAAATATATTCACATGTACAAAACAATAACATCTTGTCAATCTCTCAGAATGGATGTAAAAGTGGGGCACGTGGTACGAAAGAGCTCCTTATTATTGACATGGCTGTTTGCCAGCAGGTACGCCGCAACCGAAAGAACCTTGCGACATGCTGGATTGACTATAAGAAAGCGTACGATTCTGTGCCTCATACATGGCTTCGGAGGGTGCTAGAGCTGTATAAAGTTGATGCAACTCTATGCACCTTTTTGGGGTCATGTATGAGACAATGGAGTACGGTTCTTGTTTATCCAGGGTGTCGTCAGGTTCTAGGAGGTGGTGTACCAATAGGGATTGAGAGAGGTATATTCCAGGGCGATAGTCTGAGTCCGTTGTGGTTTTGTCTAGCACTGAATCCTCTCAGTACGTTACTAGAGGGTTCAGGGTTAGGCTATCGGATGCGCAGAGGGGGTCAAATTTTGTCCCACCTTTTTTACATGGATGACCTAAAGTTATTTGCCCCTAATGGCCCCGATTTGATGGCTTTGCTAAAAGTTACTGAAACTTTTAGTAAGGCCATCAGTATGGAGTTTGGGGTAGATAAGTGTGCGGTCATGCATGTAAAAAGGGGCGGGATTGTGGAATCTGAAGGAGTCAATCTTTCAGATTTCACACGATTTGGGTCGCTCTCCGCAACCGAAACCTACAAATATCTAGGTATGTCTCAAGCTCTGTGTATTGCTGAGACTGACATGAAACAGAAGTTGCAGGATCGTTTCTTTGGCCGCCTAAAAAAAATACTGAAAAGTCTTTTATCAGGCGGTAACAAGGTGCGTGCTGTCAACGGCTGGGCCATGCCAGTCTTAGTATACTCTTTTGGCATACTTAGATGGACTCAGACGGAGTTAGAAGCTCTGGATAAGAAGGTGCGTTGTCTATTGACTTCATATCGAATTCACCACCCACGTTCGTCAGTAATGAGCTTGTATATACCACGGAAATGTGGGGGTCGAGGATTTTTAAATGCCAAGACTCTCCATAACCGTGAGATATGCAACCTTAGAGAGTATTTCCTACAGGTGGACGTGGATGTGCATCGAGATGTTGTGGCAATAGACAACGGACTGACCCCGCTGTCCCTTGCGAAAGAGAACTGGCGCAAACCTGTAATATTAAGTGTATCTGATCGGAAGGAAATATGGAAGAGCAAGGAACTGCATGGTCGATTTTATCGGGCTCTAAATGGACCCGATGTTGATTCAATAGCATCGGTATCCTGGTTACGATTTGGTGATCTCTTCGGAGAAACTGAGGGTTTTATCTGTGCAATCACTGACGAAGTCGTGATGACGAATAACTATCGGAGATTTATTGTCAAAGATGGGACGCTAGACATTTGTCGGGCATGTCATCGTCCCGGAGAATCTTTAAGACATATTATCTCTGGTTGTTCCCGTCTTGCGAACGGTGAGTATTTGCACAGACACAACCAAGTAGCCAGGATTATCCACCAGCAACTTGCTCTAAAGTATAACCTTGTCGACGTGGAGGTACCTTATTACAAGTATGTGCCCGACCCAGTTCTTGAGAACGGTCATGTCACATTGTATTGGGATCGATCTATTATCACTGATAGGACTGTTATAGCTAACAGACCTGATATAGTGATAATGGATCGATTAAAGCGCCTTGCAGTAATTGTCGATATCACTGTGCCACATGACGAGAATCTCGTGAAAGCAGAAAAAGATAAGCAAATTAAATATTTAGACCTAGCTCACGAGATTGTCGACATGTGGGATGTTGATTCGGCGATTATTGTTCCGATAGTCGTATCTGCGCATGGTCTAATAGCCAAGAGCCTCGACCTCCACCTACAGAGGCTCGCGTTAGGCAGCTGGGTCAAGGGCTTGATGCAGAAGGCGGTTCTGTTGAATACGGCTCGTATTGTGCGGAAGTTCCTGTCTCTGGAGCCCTAACCACCGGTAGCTTGGTCCCTGTACCCGATGCCGGTGGGTTACTGTTTTTTATATTTTTAAATGTATTTTTTATAAATCTATTTAAAAATGTAATAAATATGTGTTAAATGTTAATAAAGAGATAATAATAAATTTATTTCGTAATAATAATTGTACAATAAAATTTTACATAGAATCTTAATTTTAATTGTGCGCTATTACATCATAGTTAGTGCATTAGTAGCTTAAGTATGTAGGTATAATAATACCTATTTACATTTATATGTTTCTAGATGTTTTATAAATAGGTAGTCTTATAAACGTAATTTGCACCTGAACTAGGTAGTCCTGTATTTCAGGCGTCAATTGCAGCTAAGTAAATTATATAACATTACAGAAAAACAATTACGTAACATTATATGATTAGGTTATTCATAATATTATATAATAAGAGCTAGTACAATACCAAAGTGGCTCAATATTGATAACTATATTAGATAAGTCTTAATTATTCAAGTTATCACTATTTATTTTAATACAGATATTAACTCCTCTGTGTCATCGTAGGGCATCCCTTGGAGGGCATTCTTTAGTACTTGCTTACAACGAGAATAATTAAGAGGATAAATATTTGCTGTAGCGTTTATCCTATTGTACAGAAGCGGTCCTAAGAACAAGTAAAATTTGCCTGTGTATTCGCGTTTTATCGCAGTTCTTTCAGTGCAAACAATATCTTTCCGTCTTTTGTAGGAAACTTGAGTGCTGTAGGGAAGTGATGCGTGCTGTTTTAGTACTGTACTGAGTATGAATAGCTGACGGACTGTTAATACTTCACAAGATTTATATAGGAGGTTAGTGGGAAATAGGAAAGGGCGGAACGTTGATACCTTAAGGATTGCCCTCTGAGCTCGCTCGACGGGTAAAAGCAAGGTCTTGCCTGCTCCTCCCCATGACGTTATGCAATATGTTATTATTGATTGACAAAGTGCATAGTAGACTTGTTTAATCACCTTTGAATCACCTATATATCTTATTTTTTTGAAGACAAATATCAGCTTGCGCATTCGCTTAATTAGTGCTTCGCTATGTTTTTTAAACGAAAGCGTCTCATCTATTATAATACTCAGGTATTTTATAGTATCTGTTATGGCTATAACTGGGCAAGTGCACGTGTTATCTTTATTATCAGGTTCCCTACAATAGTGAGCGTACAGTGAGGGGTTGGTTGTATTCGGTCTCTTGCGCATCGAGAATGAAATATATTTGGTTTTATCTGCATTTAATGTAAGTAAATTGTATTGAAGCCATTTATTTACGATGTTAAATCCTCGCTGCGCACGCCCGTACGCTTCTGACTCTGATTCAGCAGAAAAAAGGAGGGCAGTGTCGTCCGCGTATGATATGACCGTACCGTACTCGAGATTTATGTTACATAGTTCATTTATATAAATTAAGAACAAAGTGCTTCCTAATACGCTTCCCTGGGGAATGCCGAACGAGGTGTTCTCGAGATCTTCACTGATAATATTACAGATCTTTACACATTGAGTACGCTCTTTTAAGTAGCTTTTGAGGAGGTCCAATTGTACGCCTCTTATTCCCATGTTGTCAAGCTTTGTCAACAGCTTAGGAATAAAGACCGTGTCATAAGCTTTGGCAAGGACAGGAAGATTCCCACTGTGTAGTTACCCTTGTCAAGCTCTTGTGCTATGTAATCCGTTAGTTGATACACCGCATCGGCTGTTGACCTATTAGCTCTAAAACCAAACTGGGTATTTGATAAAAGGGCATTGTCCTCTAAATATTTCGTCAACCTGTTGTTTATAATTTTCTCAAGTATTTTCGATATTGCAGGGAGTAAGGAAATAGGTCTGTAATTTGTTACCTGGTCTTTTCCTCCAGTCTTGTATACAGGGACAACAACAGCTTTTTTAAGGCACTTAGGGAAAATACCCGACGATAAACATTTTTGGAATATGTTAGTTAACGGTTGCACCAGCGTACGCCTGCATTTTTTAAGGATTTTATTTGATATAAGGTCCCAACCAACAGCACAATCATCTTTTAGATTCATTATTATCCTCTCTACCTCTTCTTCGTCGGTGTCTAATAGCACAAAAGATGACAGGGTAGTTCTACTCTGGAACGGAGGGCTTGCTGGAAAATGTGTATTTGCTTGCGTTTGCTGCGCCAGTCGCCTACCAACTTCTATAAAAAACTTATTGACCATGTTAGATGATGCGACCTGTGATGAATGGATGTTTAATAAACTTGAAGGCGATTCATTTTGTTTCGTAGTGTATGTTATACTTTTAATATGCCGCCAGATAATTTTACTATTTAAACCTGCCTTTTCCAGTTCTTGTTTGTCGTGATGTATTTTAACTTTTCTTAACAGATTATTGCAAAAATTCCTGTATCTTTTGTATGACAACTGTAGCGCTAGATTGTCAGGGTCGCTCTTACATTTCAAGTCGAGTTTATCCCTGTGTTTTATACAACGGATAAGACCAGGTGTAATCCAAGATTTTAAGTTATTATTTTTGTTACTTGTTCGTATTATACATGTATTTTTATTAATTGCACTTTTTACACATTCAATCAAGTATTGCATACAAAACTGCGGGTCATCAGAATAGTAAACTGGTTCAAAATCGATGTCGCGTAAATCGTCTTCAAGTTTATTCATGTTTAATTTCGAGACTAAGCGAGTTTTTTCTAGTTTAGGTAACTTGCAACTCATTGTTAGTAGGGCAGCGTTATGATCGGTTATAGTGGAATTTATGACGAATGTATGCGCGGGATATTGCGTTTTTAGCATGATATGGTCTAAACAAGACCCACTTGCCTGTCGCGTGACAAAAGAGTGCGTAGGGAATAAGCCATGAAATGAGCAGAGGTTGAGATAATGCTGGGCATCGTCTTTTACGTCCTGTTACATTCGATAGTACTTGTGAAGATAATGACCAAGATGATACATCTGGATTAGTATCGACTAATGACTGAAATGAAGAGTCTGATGAGGGTTCCGATTCGTTACTATCATTACTGCTATCATCTGTTTCTTTCATGTCTTGGTCTTGTGGTTCTTGGGGTTCTCCTTTTTCCTCCTTTTTTGTTAGAGCTAAGTGGTTATTAGTGTTGGCTATTAAATTGAGAGATTCTGTAACAGGCTTAAAAACTGTATCAAGAGCATGCCGATTATTATCTTCTAAATCCTTCATTTTACGTATTTTTTTCCTGACAGCTTGTGTCGCATCAACAATTTGTTTTTTCAATGATTTATCCATTATTTTACATAGGTGGTAATCGGATAAGAACCAATTAAAGAATAACAATAAAGTGACTGCAGTCTACTTAAATATTCAAATTTCATCTAATAATACAAAAGTGTCAAACGTTTTTCTATAGCAACCGTTGTTTTTAGAACAATCTTTATTAATTACTACATAATCAAAAGGCTCTTTCCATATTAGGGAACACATTTCTCGAAATTTCAACCATGTCATATCGGTGTTAACATGTTCTTCGTAAACATGTTTCAAATTAACTTCATCTTGCTTAAAAAGCACAATTAAGTTAGCATTATCTCTTACAAGTTGTTTAGGTATTTTGGTATAAGTTTGATTTAAATAAAAACTGTCAATCAATTTATGTCTTCCCATAGCAAAATAATCACGCATATTAACTTTGATTTTCACATGCTACATCGTCAAAAATAATCACAGAATTAGGTTTCGCATCTGTAACCTTCAAAACGTCATCATTTGCTTGGTATTTCTGGAGAGTGATACCTGGTACCTCAGACTAAAAGAATAACATAGACGGAACATGTAGAATAAACACGTGAAGCCAAATGACACTTTCAATGTGTGCGTGTGACTCCGATTTCGTGTACCGATACCACTAACGGCGTGTGCGTAATGTTGCCAGCAAATGAAAATCTCCTAAAAATTCTCTATATAGTGGACATATGGAAAATTAATATTTGTTATAGTAAATGTTATCTGCAATTATTTTGTCATTTTCACAAATGATTATTATGATAAGTGCCTAAAATGGGGAAGTGTTAAAATAAATAAAAACGTGATAAACACTGAGTAAACACACTTTAATTACTAGCTTTAAAAAAAAATTCTCATAATTAAAATAATCCTTTTTAAGATGAACGAACAAAGCTTCATTCCAGTGTAAGTACAAAGTACAGTCAACAACAAAAGTTGATTAGCACAAAAATATTTATTATCTTTTTTACATCCCAATGCATGTGCCACAGCAATGTACAAGTAATTTTAGAATCCCCAAGGACAAAGTTAATATATTTCGTGTTTGTTTATGATTTTGTGATCGGTTTAACAGCTATTAGTGATCAACAGATAAGAATTATTGGTTAAGCTACTTTGTCGTTGACTATTCATGAAGTAGATATCAATAGTCGTTAGGTTAAGACTGAGGCCTTTGTAGTGTTAGACTGAAATTAAACTACTGACACAGTAACATAAATATATAGGATGGCTGGGAGGTCAGACAGCGGTCAATTCCAAGATTGCCGAAATAACCAAGCCACGTATTAAGTAGATCCCGGACACAGATGTGATCCGGGAGTTCGGGACTAACGCACGAATGATGATGATGATGATAGAAACATCGAGGTTGTCAACATTGATGACACTTATTTTTTTTACTCAGTACTTTATAAATTCCCATAAATACTGCTAAATATTTTGTGGAAATGATGAAAAAAGTATGGCAACTCTGTATGATATGGTGGAGGTTTTGTGTCCTAGTTTGTGCAACTAAAATATTTAGAAAAATGTTATGAAATCTAATAAGAAATAGTTAATTACTTATGAAACGATAATCCAGCATTCTTTCTATGAATAATTGAAGTGTTTTTTACACCTTTTCACCACACACAATACGGCATATTTATAATATTTTGTCAACCGTGATCGCATGTGCGTACACACTCGCTGCTCACAAAGGAGTGGCGAGCGAAATGGTATCCCATTGCTATAAGTATCCCTTTTGGCGGCTTCACTCGCTAGTTCTATTCGTTCCGTCTATGTTATTCTTTTAGTCTGAGCCTGGTACTCGTTGTAAAACTTTTTCTAAAAAGATGTACTTTGGTTGATGTAGAGTTTTAGAATATACATAAACATTCTGAAATGTCAATCCATTTTCATGTAATAGAAGACCAATTAATAAGTTAGTTTTTCCACAATTTGATGGTCCGCAAATGATGCAACGTACTGTATTCGGTAATAATTCTCCATGGCGTAACTTGTTTTTTGTCAAATCGTCACAGATTGTATTGACCTGTAACGATTGTGTTTGTTTAACGATTACGATTCATGTTTGCTATGTAATACTGATGGACTCGTAATGAAAAGATGAATTTATAACATAAATATTTATAACTACAAGTAGTCGACCCAAATTGGTTACAGAAAAGCTGTAGGTTATAAATGGTAAGTACGTTTTAGCTTATCGTAATTGTGATTCTACAAAATAGTTCCCTAATGAACATGCAAGAGCTTCAGCGAACGTACGAACAGTGGGACAGCGTGCTCAAATGATATTAATGTGGGATATTCGTTTAGTTCGTTATTTTCAAATCCAAAGTTA